>OX411547.1:73612085-74849348 GCA_948146395.1 Fragum whitleyi
TCAAATAATGTGTTTAAACGTAAAGAAAATACCGCAGCTTAAACGTCGGTGCGACTTATCTGGTGGCCTTTAATCCCAAAATTGCAAAAAGAGACAGGTGCGTCCAATACGCCGGTGCCGCTTATTGTACTGAAAAATCGGTATAAAGTACGTCATAAATTACACGTTGGTTCTTTATCTAAACTAGTCTTAGAATTGAAGCTTTTCTGTTACAGAGTAAAATAAATATTCGTTTAACGTCTTTTTCAATCGGAACTTCCATCCGTGTATTTAAGACGAAAACTCATCTAAACCATAACAACACAATAACGTTATTTTTTCAACCCACAGAGGGTCCATAACTTACGGAATCTGATTAACCTGGACGAAAATCGTCACATTTGTTCACCATGACAATGGACCGTCACAGGCTCATATTAATGTACAAATACATCGATAGCCTTAGGGGGAATGACGGAAATACGTCACTCTCTTCCATGCAATTTATGGTTTTGTGACGGTTTGACAGCACAAGTTTTGGAATTGTAAAAATATAAAAACGTCATAAAACCACACATAGCTTTGAAAAATACACAGTGTTTACAAAGTGCATTAAATCCTAACGATATACGGACATTGGAAAAAAGAAGCTTGCAGGGCTTATTTTCAGTACGACATCATAAGTGACATAAAATATAACGTTGTCGACATCATTTCCACAATATCGTGTGGCATTCCAACACATTTCTGGGGGTTTTTTTAATCGTGCATCTTCGCAAGAACGTTCTAAAATTGTAGAACTCGTAGCTTAGAATAGTTTGTAGTTTATTACACCTGCCCTGCGTTCAGGATCACCAAACGATACAAACAGTTTTCCGATTGTACCCTGCTTTGCACGCAAGTGCACGTGCAAAGCGGGGTATAATCGACTAACTGTTTTCATTGTTTGGTTATCCTGAACGCAGGGCTGTTTTGGCGTTCTAATGGATAATGTAAATTTTATGACGAATTCTTTTCGACTGTATTTCAGTTCTTTCCTAGTGGCTTCTGAATTTAACCATAACATCTTTTATCTATTATTCTTGAGGCACCCATATCACTGTGTCATCCTTATCTAGAGTTATCCCCCGGGGAGAAAAGGAGGAGAATAATTGAATAGGATGTGCTCAATCAACGCTTTATAAAACAAAAACGTACAAATTAAATCCTCAGTGCATAACAATGAGCGTGTATTATAAAACGTATACGTCATTTTCACAATTAATTTGCATAATTTTGACGTTAACGAGTGTAAATTGTTACAAAAAATATCGGACATGTCAAGACGTGAAAAAGGATTTAGGGAACAACGCCACAGATATGGAATATCCACTGTTTATAAAAAGTAACGTCGCTGTACCGATATATTGCCACGGTAAGTTATAAACGTTAAGTTAGAAACATCGTGAAATTGACATTCATCTCGAGTAAAACCATTTACATTCTAAATCGCTCACTCAGCGCTACAATCATACGTTCCAAACACTCACTCAAACCATTCAAAACGCTACAAAATCACAAAAAAAGATAAGACCAACAGCTATATTGAATATAAGTATAGCTAGAAAAAAATTCGCTCTTTTACTGACATAATTGAACTCATAACCGTTTTATTGGAAATACAAAGCCATTTATAGAACTTGTATGCATATCTGATTAAAGGGCGGTAATAAATATCGCTAATTTTGTTCATCCTGAACAAAATTGGCGATATTAGCTTACATCCCTTTAATTTCAATCAAACCCCCCCCCCCCTCATCGCACTCGTTCAGTTTTATTCAAAAATCATTCCAAAATCACTCATTTTATCAATTTCACGATGTTGTAAACTGTACACGGAAGCTCGTAAGAATGCATAGGTCACAGTAGTACTAAATTTTTGAACTACTGACATCACGGTTGAAGTAATTTTAAAAATACTATAATTCATTTTTCCTAACCCAGACTTAAAATCTGGCCGAAACTAAATGTTGGTCTAAGTAACATCTCGGTATTGACACTCATCTCCATCAAAATCATTCCAAATCTACATTCGGCACTCGATTCATTCATTTCAAAAACTCATCCACGCCATTCAAAACTCTTCAAAAATCGTTCAAGACTATTTACCAATCCATTTATGTTGCTCAAAGTATTCCTTTATTTTATTAGTTGGTATGGATTTTACAACTTAGGATTGGTCTGTGAAATCACACACACACAAAAAAAACATTCGAATAGTTTGTGAAAGGGAGGAAAAACGCGATAATTTCGCGTTACTGTATTACCCTCCTATACCTATTACTGCATTTCTAAACTTGTAGTTCGGCCACTCTAAAAAGCTGATATGGCCAATTTCACATATAAGTCTTACAAAGTCTAAAAGTAAGAAATAAAGAAAAGCAGGCTTGTTTCTCAGTGAAACAGCAATGGTTATGATAAACTTACAGTCTTAGATCAATAAAAATAGAGTGTTTTACAGTAGTGAACTTAAACAGTGCAAAATATATTTGCTCAAGATTTTTGAGGCACTGAAAATATCAAATTGCAAAAAAATTTGAAACCTCTAAACAAACCTGCCATTCCGTATTATCGTATCGTATTATTTAGGGACTTTGATTTTAACATTGTTTTCAACCACAGATAAAAACAAGCATGCTGAATGCCTTTTTATTTATTAGATTTATCTAAACTTTTTGGCCTTCAAATTATTTTAAGACATCTGCCCTGCGTTGAGGAGGCCAAACGTTAGCGAAACGTTTTCGAAATGATACCCATCTTTGCACGTATGTGCACGTGCAAAGCGAGGTATCATCTCAAAACGTTTGCAAAAGGTTTTTACAACCTGAAATCAGGACTGATTAGGTCAGCATATACATGTTATGGGAAACTAATGAAATAGATATTTATAAAATTGATTAGATAACCGAAGGGCTACACTAACTGTGTACTATTTGTTATCAGTGGATAAACTGACTCACATTTAATCCCTCGTACTTTTCGGCGAAAGGAAAAACAGTAAATTAAAAAAAAGATTAAAAAAAATAACAATAAAAAACGTGGAATCGGCGATTATCGTACGGAAAAAATGGATTGTCGGACAGCGCTCCTTTCATAGCATTTCCATCACTCACTAAAACCGTGCAAAACGCTCCGAATTAATCACCCTCCCCCCACAAAAAACAAAAATAAAATAAATAAATAAATAAACATAGTTCTTCTTGTGGTAAGGCTTATTGTACTTACTAAGCCAAATTCATTTTATAATAATATCACATCAATGATCATTATGCCATCATTTTTCAATGTTCTTGTTCTCGGGAGCGCTGTTTATATTTTCCTCAAAACTGGAATAAAAAGTAAATTACCTCCTAAATTTTTTATTGTAATTATTTCCTCCGATGGGCCTTTTCTATCTGTTATTTATATAAAATATGGGTATTACTTAAATATTTCCTAAAAAACCACATCCCTCAAATGAGATGTGGTTCTTTAGGAAATGTTTCGAGAATTCATTGATTGGTTGGGATTTTCTTACACATCAACAGTCCTAATAGACATGTGCGAAGTAGAACGAAACCCAAAAAAGGAAAACCGATAACGGACTAAAAGGGGTCGTGTCGAAATGGACGAAAAAAGATATAACTGATACAGCGAAATAACGTTTTATTAAGGTCAGATAATGTGGCAATATTAGTAATATTGAATGCTTGATGTCCATTCGGCTACATATAAGTATCTGCAGGACATTTCCAACAATTTGTTTTGTGTAGAGAGCAAAGACTATGACCAGCCTGTGAATCTGCACAGGCTGGCCATTGTGTTCACTTTTCACTAAGAAGATGGATAACGTGGGGTCAGAGATTATTCTTAGTGCACTATGCGGTTATCTAGGCTGCTCAATTTTGTGCAAAATGTTGCGATATTGTTGAAAACGCCACGCATGCTAATAAGTATTGTTCTTGTTTCCAAACACAATTCCCGATTTTTAGCTATAAAGTACATGTTCAAAATGTTTAGTAATATTAATATGCAACTAATCGTCGTGTGTCTTTTTCTAACATGGTCAAACCCGACTACGCCATACGTCAACGTAGAGATTTACAAGTAAAGAATTTTTGATAACATAACATATAGAACTTATGGATTTCACTGTTACTTCTTAATGTATCCAAAAGATCAACTGACGAGAGAAAGTAACCCGTCTCGCAAAATGGGAACAACTTGGAACTCGGCCAAAGACTTGAAAAAAAAAGTTAAATGGAGTAAGGGTCATGCAGAGTTCGCATTTTGAAAGTTAATTCAAATCAATGTTGATTTTTTGCAGATAAAAGTGATAGACGTTGCTTTTAGAAATTTTGAAGATGCAAAAGAATCTACCAAGTCCAGCCTATGCAATCCATGAAGTCAGACCAGGTTCGAACCTTTACGCGCTATCCAGATTGTCCCTTTTCGCAAGACAGTTTAAAATTTATAAAAAAACTAGAATTATAATTTTGATTAAATTCGTTACTGTCGTTTAAATTCGCAGATATAGCTACAGAAAAACACCACTGATATTATAGTAAGTCATTTGTTAAAAAACATACTCAAATGTATTACATAATAAGTCCGATTGATTTCTTACGACACACAAGCTTTGCACAACTGTTTACTACTTTCGGTAATAGTGGTCTCGGATGCCTCCATACACTTGCGATAGCCTTATAAGTTTTTAATTCTCCGATAGCATGTTCAACACAAACACGGTATTCTTAATTATAATTATTCAGTTTTTGCGCCTTTTATCGCTGCCGATCACGTCGGTAAAAAGTTGTGGCCTAAAAATCCACTCTCTATGTGTCTATGTGATACCCTTGTTGTCAATTAAAGCAATTTTGAGTACGCATCTATTTTGTAAGCTTGCACACAATGTAGTCTAGAAAATTTTCTATTTTTGGGAGCAATCTAAACCTACTTATACTTACATCAAAATTTAAGACGGAAAGAGAGTGTTTATTTTTATCTCATGGAGAAATGAAACTAAACGCCCTTGAATATGAATTCGATTTGCTCATTCATAAAGTGTGATTTGGTTTAGGCCTATTAGATTAATACTTCCATGAAAATGAAAAAAAAAAACCAACAACCGAATTTAAGGTAGCAATGGACACATGGCGTCATTTTTTTTCCGTCCAATGAATTTTTTTCTTGGTCACATATGTTGTAGATTAACATTGTGTAGTCATTATATCAAAAATTGAAGATATCTTTCCACGCTCGTTTTCATGCTAGAGTTATCTGCCCTTGAGTGGTATAGGCCATTTTTCAGTAGAATGGTTATATTTATTTTAGGTCTAGTATAAATTCTGTACTAAGTTATAGCTATAAAACAAATACATTTTGATAGACCTTATACGTGTACACAATGGCTATTGACAAGATAATTTCTCTTTGATCAATTGCATATGCACAATTTGCTTTCAAAAGTTAAAAATGCACTGATTTTTGTAATTTTTCTAGGTAAAATTGCCACATAAACATATTTTTTGAAGAAATTACCCAATGATTTTTTCTTATTTTCCGATATGTTTATAATCCATATTTTCCCTTTATTTGGTAAAAAATTCAGCATACCTTTCCATGCAAATAAGAAAGTATTTCGTTATTTTTCAGTGTTCCCCCTAATCGAATGACGGTTTTAACGCATTTATATTGTTAAATTTAATGATCCAGTCATTCAATTAATATCAAATGTTGAAAAGAAGCTTAATTGTGAAGTTTAACTATCATATTCTACGTTATTTCCATTAGTAGAATCGTACGAAAACCGGTCTTTTTAAACAACGCGCAAAAAGAGCCGTGAAATAAACGAAAACCCACTTCCGGTTTATAGAGTCGGGAGGCCGCTGTCCATTGCCACCTTAAGCCAATCAGATTGCAAGAAAATTGACAGAATCAACTACAAAATATTAGATTTAAGTTCTGTCATCATAATGCATTCTGATCGGCTGAAAAAACTTGTTTATCCCTCAATGAAAACATTTTTAGTACGCAGCTATTTTGTAAGCTTACGTAAAAGTCGTTCAATTGACAAATTGTCTCATAATTGAAATACCTGTACAGTTAACAACACCATGAAATTGACAAGATGAATGATCTTGGAACGATTTTGAAATGAAATTGAAAGAGTTGAATGAGTGAGTTTAAGTGTGAGTTTAAGTGAATTTAAGGGAAATAATCCAGAATCTCTAATTTGTACAGGATGAACAAGATAAGCCATATCGATTACCTCCCTTTAATAGAATATGCAAGCAAGTTCTATAAACAGCTTCCTATTTTTCAAGAATCAATCAGGCGCTTATAATCTAAAATCGCGTGTTTTTTTTTTGTTTTTTTTTTTTTTTTTTTGCCGTATTCATTTTGAATAAAGTGGTTGATCTGATCTTTTTCAGTGATTTTGGAGCGTTTTTGAATGGTTTTAGTGAGAGTATTGAATGAATAAATGAATGAATGAATTGAGCGCTGAGTTAGAGATTTAGAATGGTTTCGATTGAGATGATTGTCCATTTCACATTGTAACCAAATGTAGTTTTTCGTTTCATGATATAACATTTGAATAGTGCATTTCTTTTTATAATTTTAAGTCTATATGGAAAAATACCTCTATGAAATAACAAATCTCTTCATCAAATCTTTTTTATTGTTTTAACATGCTTACTTGAAGCAGATACTTTATTGCGAAAAGTCATTTCTTAGGATTGCTTACACGATTGTGAAAAATGTAAAAGCATTTTCTGAGTTCAAAGAAAATGTCGTTGACGTAGATTAGAAGACCCCTAGATATATAGTCCTGCGGGGATATAGCGGACATAATTGATCACAATTGACAATTTTCTAAAAGGATCGTGGCTTCGAACTTCGCTGACACAGGTAAAAAATGTTTTATCATTTTATTTATTTGCCATTTGAATTAAATTCTAAATATACTAGCCTCACCAGCTTCATTCTCTACGTCTACTTTATTTACACCTTTTTTCTAAATAATGCGCCTCTTTTTTCATGACTTGACATAGATAGCTTCTTTTTTTTTCCGTGTTCATTTTAGGCTAAGCAAATTTAATTCACGAAATGATTTGCTTTCTATATAGTTCACTTGAAACTAGGCACACGTGTTCACCAAAAAAAGAGCATTATATACCATCAAGGGTGATAATTCTAGAAGTATATTGCGTATATTGTGTATATTATGCCCCTTTTTCGACTTAGATTTTTATCCAACATTCAACAGCCGAGTGTAGGCATCCGCAGGTGGTGCTCTTGTTTAGAATTGGATTTCAAGTGTATTGGCAATTTTATTGACATTGGGGCAAGTTTTGTTTATGGAGAACGGATTGTGTATATATAAGCAAACGCCCTCAAGATTGTCTGTGGCATCATCGAAGCCACCCTCATCACGGCGACAACTGCAGTAGCACATTGCTTCTCCACGCCAGCAACCAACTGTCCCTGCTACACCGTCCCCACCATCTTCGCCAAGCCGACAAATACAGCATCCAATACGTCGCCATGAGCATCGACCTCGACCGGGACCATCGAGAGGCGCTAGTCCCCATCTACCTCGAGGAGGCCTTAGGAGAGACAGGCGAGAAGAGCACGAGGATGCCATGTCATCTTCGATAGTCCACTCCGTCAACCTCGACGTCGACCGTTGAGGGATATTATTCGTGAAATCCAGATGGATTACAATAGATTCATCAAAAAGAAAGAATAAAATTACTACACTTACTTGGAGTAAGCATTTCGGAGAGTGAATAACATGTTGAATTAGATTAAAAATTAATAAATTTGGTTTGGCCTTAAAAACATATTAACTTTTCGGTTGTTTTGATATGTTCCCCTGATTAAATCCGTTTTCGGTTTCGGATACCGTTTTCGTACTTCCTTCGCACATGTCTAATAAGACATTTAGAAGAAACAACCATAAAATAAGCATAGAGAGTTTTATTCTGATCAAATAAAAATGTGGGGTTTTTTCAGTTTCATTTTTGTTTTTATTCCGACTACAGGATTTTGGGCGTTTTACTTTTATTTCCATTCCCTAATCATACCCTTTGTCTTATTTGAATTATCCAAAGAACAAAAAAATAATAGTAATGGTCTTATATCTGATATTAGGGGTGGCATTGTTTTGACTTCAGAGATGACCGGCTAGTTTTCTTTAATTCCAGGTATGTCACAAGGAGGACCAACTGAATATATCACACTTAGATCTGGACAGAGTGCAAACTTCGCCTCATTTTATAACAACGTCGGTAAGTTATACACTAGACATTTCTATAATAGCTCATTTGAGCACAAAGCCCAATGTCCGTCCATATTGCGTCGTGTGTCAATATTTCTTTAAGCACCATCTTCCATTTTCTAGGCCAACTTGGACAAAAGTGTTCCGACGGTTATCCTCTTTAAAACGACTAAAAGAATGTAATTCAGAAAAAGTAACATTATGCTTGCAAAGTCTATGAAAATATCTATACCTGTTCTTCTTCTTAACCAGTAGGCAAACAGCCTTAATATTTTTCATAGATAGTCATCCACTTTTCAAAATATCAAATAGATCGTCATCCACTTTTCAAAATATCAAATAGAAATTAAATCAGTGAGAAAAAAATCTGGCTATAAAAAACTCTTGCCTGGAAAACCAAAGTAAAATTTTCAAACATGTTCTCTGCAATTCGTCTTCTTCAGAAACTAAAGGTCAACCGCTTTAAAGTCTACGGCTTTGATATGTAGCTAGGAACATCAGTTCATAGATACTTATAAAAATAATGAAATCATGAACATTTCAGTGAATAGGGGCCCGTTTTACTAAACATCTTACCATAATTTTTTGCGTCAGTCAAATATTTAAGTTGCTTCGAGATAAGTAACTATAACTGAAATTCTGCCATGCATTATCTTATTGGAATCGTCTTTTAAAAAGGATTCCAATAAGATATTACACGGCAGAATCTAACAACGAATGAAAATGCCAGATACAGATTGTGATTTTGACTTACGATTATATTCTTCTTAAGAAGTTTAGTAAAACGGAAATGCAAGTTTTCTTAAAATAATCGCATATGTCATTGTTCATAAAAAAAAATATCTATGTGATATAAAAAATATATCATATGGGATGTTATCAACGGGTGGATGTGCGGCAAATGCCGACCCTAGGCAGACTGCGCGGACTGACTAGGATCGAAACTTTTCTTTCGTATTATGCTTATTTTCTGAATCTAGATTGATCAATCTACCTTCCAGTGAAAGAATTTTTGCAATGTGACATCTGGTTGCACTATGCTGGAGCCTTACTCTTTCAAATATCTGTAAAAATCAAATATGTGACCCGTCACGCGAAAAGGGACCATCTGGGAAGTACGTAAAGTGTCGAACCTTCTCAGACTGCGCGGATTCCGCAGACTGACTAGGGTCGATTTTTTCGCATTTTACGAATTTCCTGAATCTAGAATAATCAATCTAGAAAAATCGATCTATCTTCCCGTGAAATAAGTTTTGAAATGCGATCTCTGGTTGGCCTGTTCTAAAGCCAATCTCTTTTCAAATATATATTTTACGAAGTTCTCGAATGGCCCCTTTTCGCATGACGGGTCACATATATGTCTTGTTACAGGAGATCCAAATAATTGCGCGGATAAATTTCCTAGGCAGTTGTACGATCGGCGAGGGCGATCAGAGTTCTCTCGTATCGGAGTGGAAATATTTACGCTAGTCGTCCAAACAGGCGATTTTACCTTCGCTAACAAAACTGGAAATCGACATGTTAGGTAAGACAAAAGCAAAAAAATTGAGATATTCTGCAGTTTAATGCAACGCAATTGGACTATCGACTTTTTTGTATTACCATGTTTTCATATGAGACAGCTAAGAGCTTAACATTCCTAGCTTTCTAGAATCAACGACGTCATTTACTTTTCGTCAAATGGGAATTTATGGTAATACAGTACTGTAGTTAAATTTACTAAATTATCAGAGTTTTAAAAACGATCTCGTCAATAAACTTTATCATTTTTTATCATGTTCTATGATATAGCATTTTTTAAATCTTTGGCTGATTTTCAGACTATTAGTTCAAGACGAAACAATAGTTTATAATGATTTCAAGGCTTGAAAATTGTTCGTCCTTTAGAGCAAATGGGCCGAACAGAGCTTACATTTCGTTAGTAACAATTGAGCGTGATTGTCAATTCCTTTAAACTTGCTACATTTATATGCTATTTTGCGTTATCATTTATCGGGTTTGATGCTTTCTAAAGTGCGTATCTTGTTTCCAAATAGATCTAGCCTACTATTAGTTTTTGTTTCACTGAGTACATAACCGGACCTTAGACTTTACCTGAAGGTAATCTTCGGTTAGATCCATGTATATCCATTCTTATATCTCTATAATTATATGCTTTGTCTCGCGTATGATTCAGATATGGTAACGCGGGAGACAAATATTCTAAATCTGCGGACTGTCAGCCGATGGGCGTGGCGGAGATCGACTTGACGGGCACGCCCTTTACCTTGGTCAGTGATACAGAATGGAACTGGGTTGGTAGTTATAAAGACGATACCACAACACAGGGACAAGCTAAGGTTGACGATCATAGTAAGTAGTTGACCCCGACCCCTCTTCTCGATTTTCTAAATTTAATAATGGTCCAATTGGAAGCTGACGCCAATTAAAAACGGGTCCCATTAAAAACGGAAGTGATTCAAAAGAAATAGTGCCGTTTGATAGAAAATATTTTGTAAATATAAGCATTTGTGAGTAAAAAGTAGCCTAATTTCCTCTTTTGAAATAGGAAAGGTGAGGGAAGTTAGGATATTCAAAATTGAAAGACTGCTTTGTGTGCTCGAATATATATTGGCTTCGCAACTCAAACTGAGATCATGGAAATAACATAAAGTTTTTAGGCCAATCAAAACACGTACTTTTGAAAGACAAAATTAATTACAAGAACACTACCGTGAACTTGATACCTGTCCCAATCACATTCCAATTCAATTCAAAAGGATATAATATCGTTGGAAAAGCACCAGAAACGTTTACAATACTTACAACTTCATTCAAACCGAACAAATTATCACTTGATTTTATAGGCTTGGATTGATTTGGAAGCGTCCGCCTAGACGCACAAATGTTTCTATAGAAAACTACTTAAAATTTTCAAAGGGATGATGTAAAATATCCGTAATTTCGTCTGACTTGGACGAATTGTCGATATAACATTAACTCTCTTTAATTTTATTCAAAACTCACCCACCACTCTCATTCAACTTTATTCATCGTACTAACTTCACGATTTTGATCATTGTTATAGATTTAAATGTTTTATAGATACTTTGCCGTAACAGGCATTTAAAAAAATATGGCATGTACATTGTATATCATCATAACAAACTTTTCCTACGCTCTGGAGGCTAAAGACGCTCTGAAATATATAGAAACGATTGCCCTACTATGCACGTAAGTTTAAGTATAACGCGATGAAGCATCTGTTCAGCGTTTCTTGAACGTTAACCCTTTTTACAACAGGACTGGAGACTCAATTCCAGAACGATAGGTGGATTCCCAAATATGATTGAACATACTTGTTCACAAACAATACTGTGTAAGCGCGTGTTAAAACAGAGTATTCTAGGGTGTTTTTTCATCACTAGTGTTGAGTGTTAAATATGGCCGGTGGATTCTAGAATAGGACCGTAAGAATTTGGAGACTGCATTGCACTTGTTCTGTATTACAGCGTATATGGGGGTGTTTTCATCATTATAACGGATTCTCAAATTTATTTTGAACGGTGGATCACCTTTACAGTCTTGAAAAAATACTTATCGTAACAATTCCATAGCATTACCCGTTTTATATTTCAGCATACATGGGATGTTTTTCATCACAAACCTGGAGCCTCAAATCCAATATGGCTGACGGATCCTCAAATATGACCATACAGACATGTAAACAATACTGCCGACATAGGGGATTTGATTATTGTGGACTAGAGGTAAGTCCACACTTTACCTCGCGTTTTGTCATTGGGCGACAAAGCCTCGTTATTATACCTCGAACTAGAAAAAATATTACATGTTAAAGGATGAAGATGAAGCGGGATTCATCATGATTGTGATTAGGTTTTTAATTTCATACCTCAATGAAATCAATAAATACTCACTTCATATCTATAATTTAATATCATGAGGCAAAAAACTCAATGATAAAACAGAGATTTATTGCGGGTCTACTTCACGTGCAAGCTTAAAAAGTAGCTACGTATTCAAAAAGATAAATTTTTATTTCGGAATGCGACTGATTTTCAACCAATCAGAATGCACAAAAATTGGTGGATACAAACAAAATTAAATCATAATGACGTGTTAAAAAATATGCGTCGTTTGAGTTTGAAGAGACATTAACTTTATTGGTTATCTTAAATATCACCCCAACAAATAGAACCCTCAGCGATTCTACGGAATGGATCTCAGGAATAACCCGTGTCTTAGATTTAATCAAACAAACATCCTTTTTTCGCAACACATACATAAAAATGAGTATTAATTCTCTTAAGCTCGAGAAATCATATTATTAAACCATCCAGCATTTTTTTTATGAAAGTCAATTTACTCGGCGGTCCCTTGAAAATGTGAAAAAAAAAAGAATGACAATCTAAAGCACTTTAAAGACCTGATTTCTTTCTGAAAGAGAATGCTACGGTTTTTAATGAAACAAGAGAGTTAAATCAAGACATTTAAATGTCATTTGAATTCGATCTCGGAACATTCATAAAACTCTTGATTGAACTCAATCTAATGCTCAAGTTACCTCGAACTTACAGCCTTTTTTTCAAATTGCACATGTCTTCTTATTTCGGAGAACCAATGTGTCAAGTTATTTTGAAATTATCGAATTTCTGTTGGACTTATTCTCCGGACAAGTTAAATTCCAACATTTGACGTTGACCCGTGACCTCCATCTTTGAACTATCAATAAGTTTATTTCCAATTTCCCTTTAAACACTTCATGGGGTTAAATCAAACTGAGAACAAATGTTAAAAACATCGTGAAATAGCATATGGATGAAAACAATTCTACATCGCTCACTCTGCGCTGCATTCATTCATTTCAAACCCTCACTCAAACCATTCAAAAACGACCCAAAGCTAAGATCAACAAATATATTCAACATAATTTTAGCTAGAAAAAAATCACGATTTTACTTAGATAATTGAAATTATAAACGTCCGATTGGTTCTTGAACAAACAGAAAGCTATCTATAGAACTTGTATGCATATTTTTGAAGGGGGTAATGAATATCGCTAATTTTGATCATCCAGAACAAAATGGCGATATTGGCTTACCTCCCTTAAATTTTATCTTAAAACTCACTCTTCGCACTCATGCAATTTCATTCCAAAATCATTACAAAAGCCTTCACTTTGTCCATTTCACGATGTTGTTAACTGTAAGCTTACCAAATACACGTGGGCCGAGTTAGCGCGTTCTGAAAAAGCCACATTTCATCATTTGACCCAGACTTGTGACCCTGAACTTCAACTATTCAAAATTTCTTTCAAATGACACCACCGTGGCCACAAGTGAATAATGATTTTGAGCAGTTTTTTTTGAAATCCATCTACAAATGTTAGAGCTTTGCCCCGGACAAGCCGCATGTAACAATCCTTATTTCTATTCAATAATATCTGCATTGCGTTCAGGAAAAGAAAGCAATCGCAAACGTAATCAAAGCGATTTATGTATTCCAAGGTAAGTGAGGTTCTTTCTATGGACAGGACAAGTTGACTTGCACATAGAACTAATGTGGAAAATTATTAAGCTCTTAACAATTATGAGATAAAAATATTTTTTCTTTTTCATTTTGAATTAATTAAAAAAGTTTAGATCTAAAACGCGTGAAGGGGTTCTTAAACTTAAACATACGACTTCCAATATCAAATTAAACACGCCTATTCAACGAATGCATATACATGATAGGCTTATCAACATCGCAAAAGTTTCACTTGCTTTCAATGAAAAGGATCGTGTCAAGAAAGAGAAGCCTTAAAATAACAAATTTAGAATGAATTGAACATTTTAAAATTCGTCGGTTTAAGCTATGTCCCGGACAAGCCGCCTCATCTGGACGGACGGAAGCGTATGGCCATACGGACAGATTACCGATCGCCCTATTTTTCCTCCAATGAAAGGCCGCTATTTCGTTTGAAATTCAAAACATATATCCCGTAACCTGACGACCTGCTCGAATAAGTGAGCTACGTGACTTTAGGTCATGAAGGGCGGGGACTACATTCAAAACCAGACAGTGACGTCATAAACTTGTCTGATAAAATGTACCGAAAGACCCTTAACTTGTAATCGAGTATTTATAAAAAAAAAATTGAATGTTTCTTTTAATTATGCTTATACAAAATTACTCTATAAATGGATATAATGTTGTTAAATAATTTGTCTGTACGTTAATCAAGAGAAGATTGAGCTGAGAAATCAATGATTATGAAAAAAAATTAATCTAGGCCCCAACATGGTATACAGCAGAATGACACCGACGAGTTTCCTCGAACCAAACCTTTCTGTACTCCACATTTTCACATTGACATAAAAAAGAAAAGACGACAGGGTCGAAACGATATAAAATCTCACTTCCTTTTTAAACATGAATACTCAAGATTGATCTTTTAAACGAAATTTTAATTTAGTTGTTTCTTAAAGTCCCAATCTTAACAAAATGCAATCAAATGTTCCTTTGAAAGGTAGGCCTACATGTATGCAAATTAATTGTAGAAAAAAATATAAAAAGCTTAGCTCTACTCCAAGGATTCTAGGTATACATATATTTGCAGAAAGAAATTGATTCAAAAGCATGTTAGGCCTATGATAGCTGACAAATATCGAAAGCCAACGTGATCCGTTTAACTGTTACGTTTGCTTGGGGAACCAAATCTTGATAACTACAGCTTTTCAATACATTATGAGTTATTTACTTACGTCTTGTTGCAAACATTATAGTATTGATAATGAATGTGCCTGTTTTATTTTTTATGGGGTTTAACACCGCTTTTAACAATCTTTCAGTTATATCTCTGCGGCTGGAACACCCAAAAACGAATTCTTGGTATTTCCTAAACCAATACTACTATTCCTTTCCTAGCCTCCAGTTGCAATCCTATATAGGTCTACGATTATCGATCCATATGTGGGAGCGACTAGTCGGAAAGGATTAGTGTCGCCGTCGGAATGGAACCCGGGACCTTTTGAATGATAGTCCGGCTCGCTACCACTGCGTGGTTGATTATGCTATATAAAATTCCAAAAAGGGAGGCATTATATCCGCAATAAACTAACTAAAAAAGAATACAAAACCAACTTGCAGCAATAACGTGGTTGTGTCCACCGAACGTTCTCAACTGATTATGTCTCGCCAAATGATAAAATAATTACAGAAACCCAATGGAAATTAAATTCGCTCCACACACTTTTTGTTTACCTCTATTTGATTGAAGAATGTATGACGCAACAAAAATGACTGACATCATTGATTGACGCGCAGCTCATTTGACCTGGCGTTATTTGACGAAAAAATAAGTCGATCGGTAAAACAGTTATAGTTCATATTCTGACAATTTACGCGTTTAACCTTGCGCTCCGCTTAGGTTATATCGCGTAAATTGTCAGAAATGAACTTTAACTATTACTTAAAGGGCATTTAGAAAACAATTCCCCTCGCTAATCGGTGAGAATAACTTGAGCACCTGGGGCCTGGTTTACTGTTCAAACATCTTACGATCATTTTTTGCGTAAGTCAAAAATCAAAGTTGCTTCTACTGTAGTAACTGAAGAACTCTATCATTCATCATCTCATTGAAACTTCTTTTCTCCTTCTTCCATTCTTCTTCATTAGCCAAGGCTTACAACTTAAAATCCTTCATTTAGTTTTGAAGAAAATGATTTCAAGGTTTTAAATATATATACTGAACCACAAAAGAAACATCGCACTAGAGAAATTTTATTTCTAGAAAATCTTTTCGTTAACTTTCAATTTTCCAAATGAATGTAACATACGAATAATAGCAATAGTTGAGATAACGGCGTTACGTTCGCTCTACTGTTTCTAGTGCAAGAGTGCATTTTTGCTCCGATTAAGGAAGGAAATTAAGGATTTTTATGGAAATTAAATTGATAATCAAAACTTCTTTGGGACTGTTTTAGCACTAATAGGCCTAAATACTCACGAAACTTTTGAATTTTGAAACATTTCTGCGACAAATTCGTTCCACCCAAAACAATGAGTACCAACACTACCCACAACCAATTTAAACAAGCCAGCGAAAAAAAAAAAAAAAAAAAGGATAGAATCGATAATTTTTCTCTACCTGCCCGGGAAGCCTGGTTGAAGTTCTGTAAACACCAACAGTGTCTCTTTCTTCTTTAAACTGTTCTCTGCAAGTCTAAATACAGTGACGTTTCTTTTGTGGTTCAGTATTTTATACATGAATATGACCGCCGCCTATAAAAGTATTAGTTTTTACATCCGATCACAATAATTTCGGTAATCTGACTGGTCTTCTTTTCTTTCTTTTCTTCGTATGAACTTCCTCTTGTAGGAACACCAAAACCATACACATTGATGGCCTTGTAAATCTTCTTTAGTAACTTTCGAACAATCTACTTTAACTTATATACAGAACATTTTGCTAGGCGTGGTTTTTAAAGTTTATACTGATATAGGTTTATTATCTAGACAACTTTCGGAGTCTTTTTGTATGAATATGGTAACACAAGTCGGTCTCGAGTTTCTCGATTTCTGAGCCATTTTTTGATTTTGATAATACAGACACATTTCCGCAGTCCAATATAATCTTCACTAGATTTTCATCATTGTTACACAGGCGTCTCCAGTTAACAGTACCAATGATTTTCACTATGGTTGATTTTAATTCCTGTAGTATTGGTTTCCTTATTTGGTGAAAGGCTGGGCAGTTCAGTAAAACGTGGGATATATCTTCATCCTGTAGTCCACAGCATTTACACAGTGCACTTTGAGTTCCTTTGCTGTATTTATGAAATTTGGATTGTACCGTATAGCACCCTACTAGCATTTTACACTTCACTGCACCTTTTCTAGTCTCACTTGTTGTAGATTGAAGAGAGTTCCATATAGTATGTGATCTACCGATTGTGCAAGACTCAATGTCGAGAAATTTTAACGATGGCTTTGACTTTGCTTCCTCTTTGAGATTGTTTAGCCAATATGAATGAATTGATTGTTTTACAGAGTTTTTCCACTCTGACTTGGAGATTGACTGGTATCTCAGTGTCTCAATGGGTGGTAGGTTATACATGTCTAGGGTACTTTGTACTTTTCCGAAGAAACTGAGTTGATTGTCTGTGTTCACTGCACATTGTCTATTGGTTAAAGTAGCAATGGTTTCATTTTCAGTATTTAAAATGTTGTACAGGAGACTCAGCTGTCTTTTGTGTAATTCACCCTCGATTGGTAGTGCCCCTAGTAGTAGATGGGCTGCGCAGTTTGCTGATCTTTGGATACGTCTAAGTGTCTGTATATGGAACTTCGAGATATGTTCAAGTTGAGAGGCAGTAGGCGGGATAACTTCTAACCCATATAACCGTCGTGGTATGACGTAACACTGGTAGAATTTGTACGAAACCTTCGGATTAAGATCATTTGAACTATGGTAACCAACTTTAATCAGTGAGTATAATGTTCGTCTAGCCAGTTTGAGTCTTTCTTCTATGTTGGCCATATTTTCATTGGTTTCTGCTCTCAGGAGTCCTAGATGAGCTGTGTTGTTTGATAGGTGTATGTTTCTGTCATCCAATTTCAGATTAAAAGGTTCTTTATTACGCGAGTTTGACTTTGAGAGGCGTACTGCATTGGATTTGTCTGGATGGATTGTAACTCTGTCTTTACTCGCATGACGACTGACAATATCTGTCATCAATTGAAGCTCTGTTTGGTTGTCTGACAAGAGGGCTAGATCATCCGCACAGGTCGGGCAGCCTACATAAGTGTCAGTGAGCCAAAAGTTTATGAATGAAATTTAGTTGAAATTCACTATTGAATTCTGAGAATATGATTTTCAGAGTTCCGACTGTTCTATGTATGTAACCGCATTTTGATAAAAGTCGCATTTGTCATTTTATCGCATGCGCTTATCATCGGACATGACCGGTGAAGTTTAAAGAGTTGCTTCCTTTGTGAGATAATTTTCAGTTACTCCCCTTTGCTAAAACGCCGCCATTTTTATCGGCGTCTGCCACCTTATTTCTAGAACACCTGAAGCAAAATGGTTAGGTAGGCTACTGTAATCGGCCATTGTCCGTCTTTCTTAACGTCTATCAACATTTTAAAAACACATTTTTGTCTAAAGGAAAAACAATAAATGAAAAATGGCCCTGAAATGTTTTTTTTTTTTTTCGTGAATGTTATTTCGAACTAAAATGATTGTAAAATCAAGAAGAGACATTGCTCCAAAATTTTCATTTCTATAACACCATGCAATCATTAAAATATCGTGAAAATTTTAGTTGAAATTATTCATTTCAAATCAATCTAAACTTTCATAAATCACCTATTAAAACCAAAAGTGCTCATATTTCGTGAATCCAAAATTGAGCAGTCTCTTAAACACCACTAGAGTATGCCTGTGTCTTGTCAATTCGACCCTTCTTGGCGTTTCGACCCTTTAACAATTTAAAAATCTGTACGCTTAATGATCATGTAACTGTTCTATGGCGGGTATCATTCTTTTAAACCAAGTTTCGGATAGCAAAATATTCAAACTTACTGGACAAATTCCCTTTTTTTTTCTAAGAAAATTGTAACTATAGTAATAAAGATGAATAAAATTGTCATTAAAATTTACATATCAACAGACCAAAAAAGTTGCTTACTTTCATTTCAACTCCCGAAATTGACAGGAAGCACTAGAAATTGTCAGCTGCGCATGCTTCAGGCCTGATCATTCATGCCCCCTATTTGACTTCAGCTGCTTTGTAAAATCAACTCTAGACCCATAATTCACCTGACCAATCAGAAGGGACGAATTGACAAGACAATCAGTTGATTGGTTTAGAACTGCTACTTAGGTTATTCCGGTGTAGAAAGTAACTTTTTCAATTTGTTCTGGACGACTTTTGAGATAGGATTTGAGTGTTCATATGAAATTTCGAATCTTTATTACAAAAAAAAGGAAATGAATATATCTTGATCTGCACATGAGCTGCGATTTTACTCTTAAGGGGTCGAAAACACAGGTCAGAAGGCTATCGTTTGGCCTTGAAATTCTTATTTCTCATTGTTGGATGAAATGTCAGTTTCTGAGTACCTTAGCTTTTAGATTTACAATACAATACAAGTACCAGTGTTTCCACTCTCATTTTTTTTTGGGGGGGGGGGAGGGTGTACCCCCTACCATTGAAAAATGGGGGTATGAGAGAGGAAATGGGGGTAAATCATTAAAAAACAACATTGTCCCAAATCTTGTAAGTTTCTGAATCTCTTCTTTTATGTTCTAGCATAGCACTGTTTGACATAACTTGACTCGACCCCTGTCATCTAGATTGATCAAAACCTAATATTTCCTCCTAGATTGAATAAAAGCTGATAATTCCTAATCAACTTTGCATATGCTTTCATATGATGAAATTATGAAGGTAAAAACCATTGAATTCAAAATATGTCATTTTTTTTTGTTATTTTAGCAGTTGTATCAGACTAAACAAGACAGTAATCAGGTAAACACCGACTGGTTCAATGAATGACTGCTTAAAAACACACTAAAAGGACTGTTGTGATCACTATTCTATTCTTTTCCCTGACAAAGATGTACTAGTCTACTTTTTGGTGAAGCATAACAATAAAGACCGAGTGTATCAATTTGCTTCCGGAAATGATTTAAAAATAGCTTTCACTGTCACTGGGCAGGAAAGAGATGAAGATTGTTCATTTTGATGATTTCTTTTGTTGCAAGGGAAGATGCTGGTGCAAACTTTTGTGTGTGAAATCATGTTCCGGGTCATAATTCTGTTATGTTATTTTCTTCAAATATGTACGTGTTTCATGCACAATTTGGAGTGAGTGGAAACTCTGAAGTACTAAATACAATGTAATAAGAAATTTTTACATTTGTAAGGAACAAAGTGGAGTAATGGGACCTAATGGCTTCAAATGATGGATCCTGATGGAATGTTCAACTTCTAAATTCTATAAATATTGAAGGTTCCTGAAGAAATCTTTTACTTGATCTAATGGGATCCCTCCTCATATTTTGGGATCCCACTAAACTTTAAGTGTCGAGCCTTTCTGAGGATTGTTTCTTTTGAAAAGGGACTGATTCTGTCAAGGATCACAAAAGAATTAAAAACCTAACTCATTTTTTTAAAATTTGATAGAATCATTGCCAGGGCTCTATACCTGTTTATTCTTTATTTTTATGGAAATAGGATAATCAATTTGAGACTATTTTCCTAAGAGAACTACTCTCTAACAATGATATGGCTTATTGGCACTCTTAAAACCTTGTTCATTAATGTTTGAAATAAAATAATAAGCCAGTATGGTCCCACTCAAATGATTATGTAGGTAAAATTCAGTTATGAAGAGAGGGTTTGTAACTCACCTTGTGATCATTTAATGTCTGTCGTCCGTCATGTGGTGTGCGTTGTCTGTCATGAGTCGTCAGGCATCCACAATTTAAGAGTTTGCACTCTAGAGACAATAAATATTGGATGAACCCTATTGAAAATGGACAGGATCCATGCAATATCACGGGAAAAGGGACCTTATTGACATTTTTTTTGTTAACACTCTAGAGGCCAAATATATGGCCCAATCTTAATGAAACCTTGTCAAGCTGTTATGAGGTTAGTCACAAGGATGAACCCCATCGAAAATGGGAAAGATTCATGGCATATCACAGGAAAAGCGGTCTTAGGGATTATTTTCTTGTTATAACTCTAGAGGCCACAATTTTTGCCCAAACTTCCTGAAACTTGGTTTTGTGTAGAAATTATCTCCTTTATGACATCTGACTATTTAATTGATGTGATGTCCCAGGGGCCAAAGAGACTCAGGTGAGCGATCTAGGACCATCTTGGCCCTCTTTTTTTATTTATTGTATTATAAGACTAAAAACCTAGCCTCACTTTGTGATTAGTCATTGAATTTATGCATAAATGTGATCAGATGTTTATTTTCATACCTCCATAAATTAAAATAAGCTATCTTTGTATTATATAAATAACCCTTGTCATGCCGAACCCGGAATATTGCTGCTCTTGCAGAAGCTATAGACAAACATCAGCCTGCACATATGTGCAGTCTGATGTTAATCTACACCTCCTGTTTCTCACTTTCAAACCAGAATTATCAATAGATTTAGTATTTACAAAAAAAAAAAAAAAAAAATAACAGTTGTTACTTTTACTGCTTTTTGCCCTTTGAATTTGATGCAAATTTTTAGCCAAAATTTATTCAGCATGACAAGGGTTAAGAATCATGCCAATAAAATAGAATTTATTCTCTATTATGAGACAGATTTCTTATAGGACCACTTTGTGAACAAGCCTACAAAAAAGCTGTGTAAACTTATTTTCATTGAGGAACAAAACCAATTTATCAACCAATCAAATTTCACCATTCTTGATATACACAACCTCAATAAAATTATTTAAGAGATAAAGATAATAATTTTTGGTTTAGTTTATACTAATTAGTTTATACTAATTTATTTTAGTTCGATTGCTTAAGCTTATAGAATCGCTCTCAAACACTCAATCCTGATGTTTTCACATCCAGGAAAGAGAGGCAGTGGTTCAAACCAACTGCTACCCATTTTTACAGCTGGGTGAACTAGGGCTGGCTATAAAGTGTTTTGCCCATAAACACACCCCGTCGACAGTGGGGCTCGAACCACGGACCTCCAGGTCACGGGTCGAGTGCATTTACCACCAGGCCACTGAGGCAGTCTACAATCGAGGTATGAAACTAAAAACCTTATCATGCTGTATGAATGTGAAAAGGGGATTCATACATGTGTGTGATTAGGTTTTTAGTTTTTTACCTCCATGCCATCATCAAATATTATCTTCATATCTTATAATTTTATATCATGAAGCAAAAAAATAAAGATTTGTCAGTTAAGTAAAAGATTTCTTACAGCACTTTTATTTGCAAAAGCTTACAAAGCAACTTTTTACTCAAAATTGTTTTCATTGGGGAATAGAACCAACTTTTCAGCTAATCAGAATGTACAAATATTGATGGACACATTTATCTTGAATGATTTCAGAACAGTAATATGTGTTATTGTGGAACAGTTAGTGACAGACATGGATCAAGACCACTGTCTGAGAGCAACTGCTATATACCCTGCTCTGGCAACTCATCTTATACTTGTGGAGGAAGAACGGGAGTATACAGTGTTTATCAAACAGGTGAAAATTTATTTAGTAAATAATATTATACTTGTTTGCTTATCTTAAATGGATTTTTATCCAACTTTTAACAGTATTTTAGCCACAATTATGAAGCTTGTGCATTTGTTCAGGGATTCCTGTTTTTTCTCCCACCAGTATAATAAAGACATTTAATAGACACTACACTACCCAATTCATTCACTAGTAATTGGATGGTTAGAAAATATATGTGAAACATGTATTGAATGGCCACTTACATGACCACCAAAATGTAGTCGTTAAAGAGAATCGTTGCTTAGAACCATGATCTTGATTAAATGTGTATGTTATTGCGAATTTTTCAATAAACCTTTGGTATATTGTTAAAAAACATTAGAATGGCCTCATTGAGACAATTCTAAGGAGTTTTAATAAATCTTTCGCCTTTTACTAAAGATTCCCGTGCAGTGGAACAATCGATAATAAAGGACTCATTTTCCACAATAAGTTTTAGTCCAATAAAATCTACTTTTTAAGATATCTGGGTTTAAAGAAAGGGATTTTGAAAATTGTCACTTAAAAAAAATCACTTAGTAGACATTTCGCTTGAGCAAGATTGACAGTACAAAAATAATACCCTCTTCACATGCAATAGCCAACATCCAGATTGAGCATGTCCCTTGATAGCAAAATATAGGTGTTTATTAAATGCCGGAAACTAAATTTGACTCTGCAAAGAAAAAGTCTATGTTTAACATTGTTAACTTTATAATCATCTAAGAGTTTGAATATTTCAGCAATATCCCAGCGGTTTACAATTCGGTGTGGAGGATATCCTGGACAATGTTTTGCCATCACCAAGGAGAGTTACAAAATGGAAACATTACAACTTGACATCATGAATGGGGAACATGTATGTCTCAAAAAGTAAGAAATACCCAGAGGTACTGATTAGAGGGGTTAAAAGCCATTCTAAAACCTTGTCATGCTGAATAAAAAGGCAAGGCAAAATTATATATAAATCAAAGTGCTAAAAGCTCTGTTTTTCCTAATTGTGAGTAAGCATTTGATTTTGAAAATAAAATTTCTGAAACTTTTCTGGTTTAAAGAGGAAAATCAGGTGGTATCAGGACTTAGATCAGACTGCACATTAGTGCCGGCTGATGTTTGTCCATACCTCCTGCCAAAGCAGGAATATTCCAGGATCAGCATGACAAGCGTTAGCCATTATCTCCTCAAAGAAACTCTATGTTATGGGTATTTATTGGAATTGTCCTGACAAGACAATTCTAATGAGATCCAGCAATATAGGATTACTTTGTTATATAACTGTTGAAATACTTTGATCTGAAATACAGTTAAATACATTGTAAAATTAACTGTCATTCTGATCAAAATCACTTGGTCTGTGATCCAATCATTCATGCCAAGCACTCATTCAAACCATTCAAACATGCTCCAAAAACACTATAAAAGAAAAGATCAACAACTACACTCAAAATTAATAGGAAAAAATTGTGATTTCACTGACATTGTAACTGACATTATAAGCGTCTGATTGGTTTTTGAAGAGTCTGGAAGCTATTCATAGAACTTGTAAGCATTTTTTATCAAAGGGAGGTAGTAAATATTGTTATTTTTGTTTATCCTGGACAAAATTAGCTATGTTGGATTACTTCCTTTTTACTTTAAAGGAATGATCTTCAGGACATGCTCTTTCAGATTTCTTTGTAAAATTCTGATCGGGTGTATGGGTGCTATGGGCCGCCCCATCACCAAAAAATGGTCCCATAAAATAGAGTATTAAAAATTCTTTTCTGAAACAAATGGTCAGAATTCTACCAAACTTTACAGGAATGATTCACAGGATATTCTCTTTTTTTTTGTTCAATGCCCATAGAGTTGATTACAATTTGGGTCCTATGGGCTGTCATGTCACCCTAAAAAAGGCCAAAGATGGTGAAATATAAAAAAATCTTCTTTGAAACTACTGGTGGAAATTAAACCAAACTTCAGAAGAATGATCTTTGGGACATTCTCTATCAGATTTTTTTAAAATTTTGATCAGGTAGATAATATAGGCTCTACGGGCTGTTTTGTCATTGAAAAGGTGTCCCAAATGATGAGGTATACAAAATCTTCTCTTAATTTACAGGTCAGAGGTTCAAATAGCACAAGAATAATCCATGATCCTTAGGACGTGCTCAATCAACTTTCTTTGATTTTGGATGATTTGATTCTGCCTCATGGAGGCTTTGTAATTCAACATTTCTTGTTTTCACAACTTTTACATTTTTTGACAGATTTTTTTAAATAAAATGTTGCTACAGATTATATATTAGCAATTCAACATGTCTTTTTATTAAAAACTGTTGCTATAGATTATATATTAGGATAGTGCCAGTGGAGCTTGCCCTCTATGGCCTCTTGTTTTTTTTCTGCTTTCATTATTCTATTTTTCAGTAACCCATGTTTAAATGAAGGAGGATGTCTAGCCCTCAATAATAATGCTTATAAGTGTTTGTGTTACAATGGTTATTCAGGGCCAAGGTGTGAACTTATTGATGGTAAGTCACCTACCATAATTCTTAGAGGTCAGTGCAGTACTATTGACAGTGCCTATATATCTATAGGCACAAGGTAGTATCTCCCTAACCTCTCAAAATACCAAGATAATTTAACTGGAAAAGAGTTGAAGTCAACAGTTCACAATGATCAAATTTGAAAAAAAAACAAAAAAAAAAACAACAATCATATCTTAAATGTCTCAGGAAAAGAAATGTAGCCTTGTTTTTAGGATGACAAAATGATGCAAACTGTTTGCATATTATACCCAGCTTTGCATGCAAGTGCACATGCAAAGCAGGGTATAGTTTGCAAACAGATTTCACCCTTATGTCAGCCAGGAGGCAGGGTTAGTAAGTTTTTCCTTGCTAGCTGAAAAACTTTTCTAGTCTATTCTGTAGATTTTTTCGTAGCATACATAGCAATTTTGAACTTTTACACACATTTTCCAAATCCTACATCAGTGGAATGACATGAATATAAGGGATGTGCGATATTAGGGACCAAGACCCAGGGAAGGGATCCACTAATAACTAGAGGATATGCATTTGTTTTCAGATGAAATAATTGTACATAATCGCACTTGTCCATCAGGATACCAGGCAGAAGAGTGTGCCTGTGAGAAAATAAACTGTGAGAGCGCTTTGTTTGTGGGGGATTACTGTGAAACTACTAGAGGGGTATGTAAACTCTTATACTACAGAGGTTAATAATATAATAGGTAAAGTAATAATAGGCTAAAAATATATAAGTAAAACAAGGAACATAACTTTAACAAAAAATGCTTTCAGGATTATCCCCTTGATAACCCCCTAAGGGGACAAACTCACTCTGAAAGCATTTTTGTAGAAAAATGCTCCTTTTTGGACTAATATTATTTTGCATTATCAAGCACCTGCAGCCAAGCATTGACATCTGTGAGCGGTGACCTTGTTTATCATATCTGTAATTATGTTAAGATATCTCTTGTCTGTAGACTAGCTAGTCCAGGTCAGGTGTTCTTGTTTATCATATCTATAATTATGTTAAGATATCTCTTACCTGCAGACTAGCTAGTCCAGGTCAGGTGTTCTTGTTTATCATATCTGTATTTATGTTAAGATATCTCTTACCTGTAGACTAGATAGTCCAGGTCAGGTGTTCTTGTTTATCATATCTGTAATTATTTTAAGAAATCTCTTACCTGTAGACTAGCTAGTCCAGGCCAGGTGTTCTTGTTTATCGCATTTATAATTATGTTTAGAAATCTCTTACCTGTAGATTAGCTAGTCCAGGCCAGGCGTTCTTATTAATTGTATTTATAATTATGTTAAGATATCTCTTACCTGTAGACTAGCTAGTACAGGTAAGTTTTTCTTGTTTAATGTATCTACAACTGTGTTACAGATTTCTATAACTTGTAGACCAGCCAGCCCAGGTCATATATACTTCTTTAATGTATCTACAACTGTGTTACAGATTTCTATAACTTGTAGACCAGCCAGCCCAGGTCATATATACTTCTTTAATGTATCTACAACTGTGTTACAGATTTCTATAACTTGTAGACCAGCCAGCCCAGGTCATATATACTTCTTTAATGTATCTACAACTGTGTTACAGATTTCTATAACTTGTTGACCAGCCAGCCCAGGTCAGATATACTTCTTTAATGTATCTACAACTGTGTTACATATTTCTATAACTTGTAGACCAGCCAGCCCAGGTCATATATACTTCTTTAATGTATCTTAAATTATACTACAGATATCTCTAACCTGTAGACCAGCTAGCCAAGCCAGGTGTCCTTGTTTAATGTATTTATAATTATGTTAAGATATCGTTATCTTCTATCCCAGCTAGACTAGCCAAGATTTATATGTTTAAAGTACCTATAATCATGTTACATTTAAATTTAACCTGTAGACCAGCTAGCCCTGGCCAGGTGTACCTGTTTAATGTATCTATAATGATGTTACAGATAAATTTAACCTGTATACCAGCTAGCCCTGGCCAGGAGTACCTGTTAATGTATCTATAATGATGTTACAGATAAATTTAACCTGTATTCCAGCTAGCCCTGGCCAGGAGTACCTATTAATGTATCTATAATGATGTTACAGATAAATTTAACCTGTATACCAGCTAGCCCTGGCCAGGAGTACCTGTTAATGTATCTATAATGATGTTACAGATAAATTTAACCTGTATACCAGCTAGCCCTGGCCAGGAGTACCTGTTAATGTATCTATAATAATGTTACAGATAAATTTAACCTGTATACCAGCTAGCCCTGGCCAGGTGTACCTGTTTAATGTATCTGTAATTATGTTACAGATAAATTTAACCTGTATTCCAGCTAGCCCTGGCCAGGTGTACCTGTTTAATGTATCTGTAATAATGTTACAGATAAATTTAACCTGTATACCAGCTAGCCCTGGCCAGGTGTACCTGTTTAATGTATCTGTAATTATGTTACAGATAAATTTAACCTGTAGACCAGCTAGCCCAGGCCAGGTGTACCTGTTTAATGTATCTGTAATTATGTTACAGATAAATGTAACCTGTAGACCAGCTAGCCCAGGCCAGGTGTACCTGTTTAATGTATCTATAATTATGTCACAGATACCTTTAACCTGTAGACCAGCTAGCCCAGGCCAGGTGTACCTGTTTAATGTATCTATAATTATGTCACAGATATCTTTAACCTGTAGACCAGCTAGCCCAGGCCAGGTTTAATGTTTTATTGTATCTTTAATTATATTACAGATATCTTTAACTTGTACACAAGCTAACCCTGACCAGATGCACTTGCTTAATGTACCTATGTGACAGATATCTTCAACAATTTGACCAACTAGCCCAGGCCAGGTGTACTTGTTTAATGTATGTATAATTATATTACAGATAAATCTAACCTGTCGACCAGCAAGCCCAGGCCAGGTGTACCTGTTTAATGTAGATGGTACTGGTAGTGTTACTTGTCCTCCTGACTCTACACTTGTTGGATGTGCCACAAGAGCAAGGTTAGTTCATCATTATTAAACCCATGAACTTTTTCAAAACTTAATGCTTTCAAATTATAGGAATTTGCAGACTCCATATAAAAATTTGGCAATTACCAAGAAACTTCCTGAACCAAGTGGCCAATTTTAATGAAATTTTGCCACAATGTTCCTCAAGTGACCCTCTTCCTAAATTGTTCCAAAAGATCTGATTTGCCCATAAATATTGGCTTGGTAGGGAGGGGCTTATTTTGAGCCTAAAATGTTTGCACAACATCTCCCGAACCATTAACCTGATTTCAATGAAACCTTACCAGAATGTTCCTTGTGTGACTCTTTTTAAAATTGTTTGCAAATTTCTGATCCCCTCATAAATATTGGCGCGGCAGGGCGGTGCTAATTTTGAGCCCAAAATATTTGAATGATATCTCCCTCTGATTCTGGGCTGATTTCAAGGAAACTTTACCAGAATGTTTCTTGGGTGAGCCTCTTCAGAAATTGTTTGCAAAACTTTGATTGGTCCATTAATAAGGGCTTGTCAGGGCAGGGCTTATTTTGAAGCTACAATCTTTGAATGACATCTCCTCCTGAACCACTTTCCTTATTTCTATGAAACTTTACAGATATTTCCTTGGGTGACCCTCTTTTAAATTTTTGCAAAATTTTGATTGGCCCAATTTAAGACCAAAATCTTTAAGCATATTCTCCTCAGTAACCAATGGGCAGATTATAACCAGACTTGGCAGATATGTCAATTAGGTTGCTCTTCTCAAAATATGTTCCTAGAATTTAGATTAACACCAAATTTTTGGTGTGGCAGGGTTTGGCTTTTTCTGAAACCGAAATGTTCAGAAACATCTCCTCAGAACCAATGGGCAGATTTCAGCCAAACTTTGCAGAAATGTTCCTTAGTTCACCCTTCTTCCCAAAACTAGTTTGTGGAACTTTGAATATACTAGTAAACTCATTCATTCATTCACATTATGTTCTCTCATTCAAGTAGAGAGGCAGTAGAATCTTCTTTTATTTTTTGGAAGTTTTTTCATCCACTGCTACCCATTTAACAGCTAGGTGGATTCATGCAATGACCGTTAGGCATCTTGCCCAAAGACACACATCTCCTCACAGGCTCAAACCAGTTACCTTTAGAATAGTAGACCAATGCTTCAACCACTGAGTTATTCAGGCAATCCATTTGAACACCATGCCCATGAGTTCTTCAACAGGAAAAGTAGATCTATAGTCTAGAATTTATCTTGCATTATTTCAGATCTCAACCAATCACAAGCATGTTTGGTAAAGGAACCAGAGCTGGAAATACTTGTGGCAGCTGTCAGAACTGTTTTGTACAGGCTAGATGTAAAAGTAAGTTACCAAAATTAACCAACGAATTTGGTTCGCCAAAGACAGATAATTATTATTCTAAAATTCATATAGAGTGGAATCAAAACATGTTACAGCTAGTTATATTGTGAAATTGACATTCTAAATCGTTCACTCTGCGCTCTATTCATTCATTCCAAACACTAACTCAAACCATTCAAAAACGCTCCCAAATTACTTAACAAGATCGAATAAACAACTACATGTACATTCAAAATAGAAATAGCAAGACATAAATTGCAATTGCACTATTATCATCAAAATTGAAAGCATCTGATTGGTTCTTGACGAAAAGGAAAGTTATTTATAGAACTTGAACTTATATTTCATTAAAGGGAGGTAATGAAAATTGCTGAATTTGTTCATCCTGAACAAAATAAGCAATATTGGATTTCCTCCCTCTTATTTCATTCAAAACTCACTCAGTATACTCATTTAATTTAGTTCAAAGATCATTCCAAAATCATTTACCTTGACAATTCCACAATGTATCAGCCTAGTTTGAAACTATTTAAGTTCAGCAGGATAAGGCCTAATGTTTGATTTATTTAACATGAATAATTATCATAAATTTAATTAGAATGAAATATTTTTTGAAACAGAATTTGACTGTGGATGTCAGAATGATGGTCACTGTAATTCTGTTACAACCCTGTGTGATTGTCAACCCCCGTACTATGGGGATAAATGTGAGCTGTTTGATTATTGTGGATTCTATGAGCAGAGACACAACAATACACCTGCATGTGCATCTGGAGGTAGGATTCATTTTGTGAAATGAGTAAGCTTTTCATCATGTCTGTCTTTATGACAAACAAATCTCAAGATTTTTTAGGCCTATGCTATTGTTTAACCCAAACCTTAAAACCTTAAGCTCTTAGCATTCATGTTGTATGATGGTCCTCTACCAAAATACTTAAAGTTACAAGCCCTGCACTCAGGATGACAGCACAGTGCAAACTAGTTGCAAATTATACCCTGCTTTGCTAGGTTTCCACAGCAATAAAAATGATATATATTTGGTGGGAATATTGCTGGTGATACATGTATATTTCATTATTTTATCCACTAGGTGTATATACAGGAATAAAGATGATGGCTATATTTGGTGGGAATATTGCTGGTAACACATATATATTTCATTACTTTGTCCACTAGGTGTATGCGGGAATATTGCTGGTGACACATGTATATTTCATTATTTTATCGACTAGGTGTATGTTGGAATATTGCTGGTAACACATGTATATTTCATTATTTTATCCACAAGGTGTATGCGGGGATATTGCTGGTGACACATGTATATTTCATTATTTTATCCACTAGGTGTATGTACAGCAATAAAGATGATGGCTATATTTGGTGGGAATATTGCTGGTAACACATGTATATTTCATTATTTTATCGATTAGATGTATGCGGGAATATTGCTGGTAACACATGTATATTTCATTATTTTATCCACTAGGTGTATGCGGGAATATTGCTGGTGACACATGTATATTTCATTATTTTATCGACTAGGTGTATGTTGGAATATTGCTGGTAACACATGTATATTTCATTATTTTATCGATTAGGTGAATGCGAGAATATTGCTGGTAACACATGTATAATTCATTATTTTATCCACTAGGTGTATGTACAGCAATAAAGATGATGGCTATATTTGGTGGGAATATTGCTGGTGACACATGTATGTTTCATTATTTTATCCACTAGGTGTATGTTGGAATATTGCTGGTAACACATGTATATTTCATTATTTTATCCACAAGGTGTATGCGGGAATATTGCTGGTGACACATGTATATTTCATTATTTTATCCACTAGGTGTATGTACAGCAATAAAGATGATGGCTATATTTGGTGGGAATATTGCTGGTAACACATGTATATTTCATTATTTTATCGATTAGGTGTATGCGGGAATATTGCTGGTAACACATGTATATTTCATTATTTTATCCACTAGGTGTATGCGGGAATATTGCTGGTGACACATGTATATTTCATTATTTTATCGACTAGGTGTATGTTGGAATATTGCTGGTAACACATGTATATTTCATTATTTTAAAGATTAGGTGTATGCGGGAATATTGCTGGTAACACATGTATATTTCATTATTTTATCCACTAGGTGTATGTACAGCAATAAAGATGATGGCTATATTTGGTGGGAATATTGCTGGTAACACATGTATATTTCATTATTTTATCAATTAGGTGTATGCGGGAATATTGCTGGTAACACATGTATATTTCATTATTTTATCCACTAGGTGTATGCGGGAATATTGCTGGTGACACATGTATATTTCATTATTTTATCGACTAGGTGTATGTTGGAATATTGCTGGTAACACATGTATATTTCATTATTTTAAAGATTAGGTGTATGCGGGAATATTGCTGGTAACACATGTATATTTCATTATTTTATCCACTAGGTGTATGTACAGCAATAAAGATGATGGCTATATTTGGTGGGAATATTGCTGGTAACACATGTATATTTCATTATTTTATCGATTAGATGTATGCGGGAATATTGCTGGTAACACATGTATATTTCATTATTTTATCCACTAGGTGTATACTGGAATATTGCTGGTGACATACATATATTTCATTATTTTATCCACTAGGTGTATGCGGGAATATTGCTGGTAACACATGTATATTTCATTATTTTATCCACTAGGTGTATGCGGGAATATTGCTGGTGACACATGTATATTTCATTATTTTATCGACTAGGTGTATGTTGGAATATTGCTGGTTACATATGTATATTTCATTATTTTATCGATTAGGTGTATGTTGGAATATTGCTGGTAACACATGTATATTTCATTATTTTATCCACTAGGTGTATGCGAGAATATTGCTGGTGACACATGTATATTTCATAATTTTATCGATTAGGTGTATGCTGGAATATTGCTGGTGACACATGTATATTTCATTATTGTATCCACTAGGTGTATACTGGAATATTGCTGGTGACATACGTATATTTCATTATTTTATCGACTAGGTGTATGTTGGAATATTGCTGGTAACACATGTATATTTCATTATTTTATCCACTAGGTGTATGTTGGAATATTGCTGGTGACACATGTTTATTTCATTATTTTATCGACTAGGTGTATGTTGGAATATTGCTGGTGACACATGTATATTTCATTATTTTATCGATTAGGTGTATGCTGGAATATTGCTGGTGACACATGTATATTTCATTATTGTATCCACTAGGTGTATACTGGAATATTGCTGGTGACATACATATATTTCATTATTTTATGGACTAGGTGTATGTTGGAATATTGCTGGTAACACATGTATATTTCATTTTTTTATCTACTAGGTGTATGAGGGAATATTGCTGGTGACACATGTATATTTTATTATCTTATCCACTAGGTGTATGCGGGAATATTGCTGGTGACACTTGTATATAGAGGATAATGAATGAGTTGTCATTGAATACTGAATTTATTGAACAATTCATCTTTAAACAGATAAAAACGAGGCTACACTGAGTTTTTATCTGTTTTAAATGATGAGCTTTATAAATTCTGTATTTTATGAGCACAAATTTTATATTCTGTTTATACTATGACCCCAATTTTAGCGAACAATCGTCAAATTCTTGAAATTCAACGTTTCAATTTTCCACCAAACTTATTACACCGTTTAAAAAATTACGGCACAAAACATAGACTATGACATCATTTTCGCGGTTACAAAATAGTGTTGCTTTTCGCTCTGAGCTCATTTGCACAGTTATTCCACTAGTGTAATAACACCTGTGTAATATCAAAAATATTCAATGGGGTTATTTCACTCCGACAACGTAGGTCATATTATAAATTTCATTATTTTATCCACTAGGTGTATGTACAGCAATAAAGAAGAAGGCTATAAAGGCAGTGGGTGGGGATATGGCTGGGGACACATGTATATTTCCTTTTGATTATGGATCACAGACATACTACTCATGTGTGGAGGACAACAGTGTGAGGACTCCTTTTTTATACTGTTGTATCAAAACACCTACCTGTAGTAAAAGATGAAAAAAGTTTTTTTATACCCTTTTATCAAAACAATTGCTTTCAGTTAAAGATGAAAACATGTATTCCTACTTCATATACCTTTTTGCTGAGACTACAGTCAAGGTCATTATATTCAAGCAGATTATTGTACTATTTAAAAATGACATTTTGACACCCTACCACAGCTAGAATAGTCTTGATGTCTTCTTGTATAGTCCGTTTGACTTCTATATGGCCCAACATTTCGCCAAAAATCTCAGAAATTAATAAATGAAATGTATTTTTTTCTTATCATTTCATATTTTCCATCTAATACCATGACGAATCATGTTTTTCAGAATTTTTGAATGTAAAATAATGATTTTGTCCGTTCGTCTACATGTTAACTCTCAGCCTTCCTTGCCTTCTTGTGTCTGCATTAAACGAAACAGCGACTTGCCCAACCAAAAATAGTTCTGATTTGCATAGGGACCGAGTCAAAAGTGAATGATTTTAAGTGAGTCGTTTTGGTATGAAATCGAGTATTTTTATAAAATTTATTTTATCGAAGATTTTTAATTCTTTTGTATATCAAATCTGAGTGTATTGTCTCTTTGTCTAAAAACCGTTTAGCCAGATAAATGATAATTGTTTTTATCTATTCTGAGACGAACCCCATATTCACATATTTAGACCAATCAAAAAGTATTATTTAACCAAGTCGTTGTGAATTTCACGAGGAAAACTAGATAAGCAGGCGAGTAATAACGGTACAATTCACGTGATATTTAAGTTTAGGATGACATGAACGTCGATATGCTAATTACCATGTCCAAATAAGGAATAATTGACATTTCTTCTATCAAATGTTTAGTATAAAACCACGTGTTTTTACGATATATTTATATCTTGTTACGATTAAACAGCCTTCTTCACCCCTTGTGTTTAAGAGTGTAAAATGCTAAAATATTAACAATGACTAGATAGACAAAATCATTATTTTGAAGTCATTTTATTTTCAAAAAATATTTTTTCGAATGGTATTAAACTAAAATTAAGATTTTACCACATCCAAATTCTTCATTCAAACTCGATTTTATGCTATTGATGAAAAGGTCGGTCCATATAGAAGTCAAACGGACTATACAGTGATATCTTAACCTTTAAAGTTATAATCACTTTCTAAAATATTTCTTGTTTGAAATAGTAAGAAATTCTAATATATTGTGGAATTTATTAAAAAATCTGTAACTACAGCAATACAATATTTGTCTCTCGCAAGCAAAAATAACCTGTTAAGATGAAGATTTAATTTTATGATGTATCATTTTAAATTATATTCTTTCCCAAATGTTGAAATGCTCTTTTTAGATTGGACCACCATTTGCATGTGCTGGAGGATTTGATCAGTCTAAGAGTTATATAGACCTTGGTCAATGGAGTCCCGGTCAAAAATACACGATTGCTGCCTGGGTCAGACCAGCCATTATAGATACAATTAGAAGGGTAAATATTGTTGTCTTAGTTACTTTATTAGCTTGACAATCTGACTTGAGAAAATGAAGTAATGTTTTAAATACAATTTCAAATGATTTAAAAACAAAAATGATCTAGAAATCTTGCAGACATTGGTCAAAGGCATACAAATTGATTGATTAAACTAGCAGACATTGATAAAAAAAGAATGATTGAGAAATTTATTTAGTTTTCCCATTTAGCTTTATCAATATATTAAAGACAATTGAGTAAGCAAAATATGTGTAATTAGCCATAATTACAAGTTTAATAACTTGGCTTTAGTACGCAATTTGATCAGGGTATCATTTTTATTGACATGAGTATACCAGACCCAGTTTCCTATTTGGGAGTCAAGGTCACGGCACAAGTTCAAATGACATAATTGACCTTGTTTGGAGCATCACAGCTACAATAATGATGCTTTGACTTACAGTTGTTCTCTACGAAAAGAATTTTTGTCAATTCAAGGTTAAATACTTTGGATCAAGGTTATCTGTAGCTATGACAGTGACTGATCCAGAGGTGGTTTGAAAGGGGGGGGGTTCAAACGAATCCCCTCTCAGGCTAATTGATTTTATTGTCATGAGGAAATTCAATCAAAACAGGGTATTAGTATGAAAAATAAACCCTAAAATCTTTGTAAGGCCTTAAATAAACGGGTCCCAAAAGACTCAATATTAAAGTAAGGGTCCTGTCTGAAGTTTTGGAGTCCCTGTTTTAAATATAGACTATTATGTTTTAGCTATCTTTTTTAAAAAATTTTTTGTACAAGTATTGAAATATTCTCTATGAATAACAAGCCACAGTATTTGATAAATATATACCTTTGGAGATCATCTTCAGAAAAGAATTGAAGACTGTTAAAACAGTCTTCAATTCTTTTCTGAAGTTGATTTCCAGATGGTCTGTAAAAAACTTACATCTGATAGTTTTTAGAGTCCTTGCTACTAATTTGTGATGCTCAAACTGGTAAACCTGCACCCCCCTGTTTGTATTTGTGTACAAACTTTCTTAACAGAATACCTGGATCCACCATTAAGTAATATATTCCTAGTTTGAATATTTTTGCCTGTTGATGAATTACAAATATTCATTGATTTGTTGTTTATTTGACAGACCGTGGCTGGTGGTGCATCTGATTGTAATGATTTTGGATTTAATCTGAATTCTGGAACATTCAGAGGTTTTCTGAAGATGTCGAAGGAGTGTACGCAGGATTTGGATGCGGGCAAGCCGTATGTGCAGGTCGGACAATGGTACATGGTTGCTGTATCCTGTAACGCCTCACATGCCATGATATATCAGGATGGGAAACTCAGAAATACAAACACAGTAAGATATATTTAATGTTTTTTATCGTTAGTTTTCAGCTTATAATCCTTTATGGCACCTTTCTCCCTTTTCATTAAATTAGAAAAAAAAATGTAAATGTAGCCTTGTGTTAATATGTTGAAAAACACATCAAAGATTAATCTTTGTTGAATTGTATCAAAAATAATTATAGAAGAAAATAATTATCAATCTATAAAGTTTGTCTGATTTTTATACATCTTTGAACGTTTGTCTTTTAATACATGTATTTAAGTTAAATGTTTTGCATCAGATAATAAGCAAAATTAGATTTATTTATCCCATTTAAGAGAGATGGAAAGATGGTGGCTCAATTGGAATGTTGCCACTGTACTTGGGAGAGAAACATCAGGAAATCTAATGTGGCATCCTTTAAGATATATAATTTAAATTGTGTTAGAATTATAGATTTTTACTATTGAAAGCAGCTTTGGTTTTATCCTATTTTGAACACTTATTTTGATACAAGTTCTTACAATTAAGATTCATCCTTCTGGATTCTGCTTCTTTGAAATCAACCAGTACTTGCACCAAATGTGTGGGGTATGGAAAGAACCATGATCAGTAGCCACTCCCAGGAATCAAACCTGGATTCCGGCTTTGGTGTCAGTGTCGGCATCAGTGTCAGCACCAGCGTAATGCTTTGGTTAAGTTTTTACATGCAAATGTTGTATATCTCTGTCTTTACTAAAGCTATTGCATTTTTAACTTTGCACATGCTTCTGTGACCATAATATAAGCCTCTAGACAAAGATTCATTTCTCTGATATTGAATTTAGTGGAATTTTAACCCTTTTCGGACTTAGAATTCCTGGTTAAGTTTTTACGTGCAGATGTTGTTTATCTGTAATATTTCTGTTTCTACAAAAGCTATTGCTTGGAAACTTTACATATGCTTCTGCTACCATTATATCAGCATTTAGACAAAGATTCATTACTCTGATATTGAATTCTGTGGAATTTTAACCCTTTTTGGACTAAAAAATTCTGGGTTAAGTTTTTACGTGCAAATGTTGTAGATCTGTAATATTTCTGTTTCTGCAAGAGCTATTGCTTGGAAACTTTGCACATGCTTCTGTGACCATAATATCAGCCTCTAGACAAAGGTTTAATACCCTGATATTGAATTTAATGGAATTTAAACCCTTTTCAGACTTAGAAATTCCTGGTTAAGTTTTAGGTGCAAATGTTGTATATCAGTTATAGCTCTATTTTTACCTAGGCTTTTGCTTGGAAACTTTGCACATGTTTCTGTTACTATGATATCAGCTTCTTGACAAAGATTCATTACTCTTTTTAGAATTTATTGGAATTTTAACCCTTTTCGGACTTAGGAATTCCTAGTTTAGTTTTTCCGTGCAAATGTTGTATATAGTAAACAGTTATAATTCTATTTCTACTTAAGCTTATGCTTAGAAACTTTACACATGCTTCTTTTACCATAATATTAGCCCACAGAAAAAGATTAATTACTCTGATATTGAATTTAGTGTAATTTTAACAGTTTTCAGACTTAGAGATTCCTCTTAAAGCTTTTACGTGCAAATGTTGTATATCAGTTACATTTCTATTTTTATGCCCCCGCATCGATAGATCGGGGGCATATTGTTTTACTCATGTCCGTCTGTCTGTCTGTCCGTCTGTCTGTCTGTCCGTCCGTCCGTCTGTCCGAAAACTTAACCTTGCCAATATCTTCAAGCCTATTCAAGATACAAAGCTAATATTTGGCATGATGATAGATCTCAATGATCCGCATCCGCTGGTACCAAAGTCAAGGTCATGTGACAAGGTCAAGGTCATCTGTCAAGGTCAAACTTTGAAAAAAAATGCCGTTACGGGGGCATTCATGTTTCACAAACACATCTTGTTTCTTAAGCTATTGCTTGGAAAATTTGCACATGCTCCTGTGACCATAAAGTCAGCCTCTTGACAAAATTCTATTCTCTGATATTGATTTTAGTGGATTTTAGACCCTTTTTGGACTTATAAATCTTGGTTATGTTTTTATGTGCAACTGTTTTTTATTAGTTGTATCTGTTTCTACTTAAGCTATTGCTTTGAAACTTTGCACATGCTTCTGTGACCATAATATCAGCCTCTAGACAAAGATTCTTTTCTCTTGACTTTCATTAATTGAATTTCCAATGTTGGTATTGATTTGCTGCTACTATCCAGCACTTAAGGAATAGCCGAGCTTCGCTGCTTCCAACAGCTCTTGTTTCTCATACAAAACACTTAAAGTACATATTACATATATATTATCACAGGTTCTACTGAATCATCTTCCAACTACATCTGGATTCCGTATTGGTGGTGAAGTTTGTTGTCCAAACGACTATTTTCATGGAATGATTAAGGTAGAGTTGAATCTGCTCAATACAGCCTATAGTTTCCAGGAATTCTTTTAAACATAGGGGAAAGGGCCCAGGGCACATAATTTTTGGAAAAATGTGTCGAATAAACAGTTACAGGGGACAAATCTTCAGTTGGGACTTTTCGTTTGAAAATGCTTGAAAATATTTCAATTGACTTGAAAATATATATTTAAGAGCATATTTTTAAGGCTGAGAACGGAATTCTTTGATAATTTACATACTCTGATAAGAGTACATTGATACTATTGGAACATTATTTTGTGAGAGGAAAATTACAATTTAAGGGGAATTATTCTAAGGGGGAAAAGGGCCGATATTTGGCCAAACTTTTTGTAAGAAAACCATTTGATTTAATGTGACTATTACCTTCTATAATCTATGGCTGATTACCAACTTAGGCATTATCAGATGATATTGAATGAGTGGTAATTGAATATCAAATTTGTAAAGCAGGTCATCTTTAAACAGATAGAAAAGTGGGTTTAAAATGCTTCTTATCATTTTTAGTCTACAAGCTTAATAGATTCCATATTCAATGAGCACATATATGAAATTTTATTTATGATATAACCAACTTTCGTGATGAATCCAGAAGTTCCGGAAATTAATTGATTCCGTTAAGTCTAGGAAACATATAACAATGTTTGAGAAATGACGCCAGCAATTGCATTATGATGTCATTTTCACACGAAAATATAACATTGCTACATGTTCTTATCCCAGTTGCATAATTATTCCACTAGTGTTTACCTGTGTTATATTATAGATATTCAAGAGGATTATTTATAAACATAAATTTGATATTACATTTATAATATTACATGAACAATTGATAAATTTCCAAAAATTCATTGAGCAAAATTTTCCTATTTGTTAACTGATATCTTACACATCCATTAGGATAACATTTTTGAGGTAGCAAAACAATGTTGGTATATGCTCTCAGCTCATTTGCAGAGTTATTTCACTAGTTTTAAAAAACCCGTAATTTAAAAAAAAAAAGGGTTATTTCACTCCCAGGATATGAGTCATATGAATATATTTTCTTAACCAATGGTTTAATTTCCTTGTATATACCTTTAATGTATAAAGTTGATTGGGCACTTTAAGTACTTTGAAAATTATTTCTTTATCCAAGTAGAATTAAATAGCCAACCATTTGTATTGTGAAACATTGTTGACCTGGCGCTCATTTAATATTCCTGTTCAGAACCCATTTCCTTATATAGATGAAAAATACTCAAAAAGTACATTTAGATAACAAAATGTATTCAGTTGTGATAAATGGCCATATCAATAGGTTTAAGGTCAGGACCTTGTAATGCAGAGGTTTGATGATTGAATCTCCTTTTCATCATTTCATTTCTTCTTCCTTTTTAGCTCACCTGAGCACTAAGTGCTCAAGGTGAGCTATTGGGATCGTAGAATGTCCGTCGTCAGTCATGCGTCGTCCGTCGTGCGTCGTCCACAGTTTCTTTAAACATCTTCTCTTCCTAAACCAGTTGGCCAATCTTGATGTAACTTGGCAGGGATGTTCCTTGGGTCAAGCTCTACCAAAGTTGTTCAAATAAATAAAATCCACCCTTAACTTTCCCTTTACTCTTAACAAAAAGGGTGAAAATATGAAAATTTCAAAAATCTTCTTCTCTGAAACCAGAAGGCAGATAGCTTTCATATTTTGTATGTAGCATCATCTAGTGGACCTCTACCAAGTTTGTTCATATCAAGACCCTGGGGTCATATTTTGGCTTTGCTCGGGCCCAACCCTTTTTACATAGAATCAAAGTAACAAAATCTTTAAAAATCTTCTTCTCTGTAACCAGATGGCAGACAGCTTTAATATTTGGTGTGTAGTATCACCTAGTGGGCCTCTACCTAGTTTGTTCATATCAAGACCCTTGGGTCATATTTGGGCTCTGCACGGGTGCATCCCTTTATCTCTTATGAGCATGAAGGGTAAAAAAATGAAAATCTTCAAAAATCTTCTTCTATGAAACCAGAAGGCAGACAGCCTTCATATTTGGTATGTAGCATCATCTAGTGGACCTCTACCAAGTTTGTTCATATCAAGACCCTAGGATCATATTTGGGCTTCACCCGGGCGCAACCCTTTTTACATAGAATCAAAGTAACAAAATCTTTAGAAATCTTCTTCTCTGTAACCAGATGGCAGACAGCTTTAATATTTGGTGTGTAGCATCACCTAGTGGGCCTCTACCTAGTTTGTTCATATCAAGACCCTGGGGTCACATTTGGGGTCCACCCAGGTGCATCCCTTTTTACATAGAATCAAAGAGCAAAAAGGCATATCTGTCTTACTCTTCGCTGAAAACGTTCCATGGTATTGATCTTAGGCAATTATCTTCTTTTTGACATCTGGCTATCTAATTATTGTGATGTCCCAGGGGTCATAGAGACTCAGGTGAGCGATCTAGGACAAATTGGTCCTATTGTTTAATACATTGTTACTTTTAGTGACTTTATTTTTAATCTTTGTATATAGAAAAATCACGGCAAAGTTTATTTAATTTTGTTCATTTTTCTGAGCGGGTCATCCGTTTGATATTCTGAATCAAGTGATTTCCTATAACTCAGTAGCCAAGGCAGGACAGAAAAATGGTTGTTAGAAAAAATATCAATATAGAATATAACAAACAAGTATTTTTCAGAGACAATAAAAATGTCCCTTTAGTTAACAATAATAAAATTAAAGTTAGAACAATTTGGTAAAAATAATTTTACTTTATACGACTGCGTGTGTATTCGAACCGGGTCTGTTAATTAATTGACTCTAATATGCTAACGTTTTAGACCACTGAGCTACCGATCCAATTATAACAATTGCAGTATTTTATTTGACCTTAAAATAAAATTTGCTTAAAAACCATGCGGATTTTAACGAAAGTTTATGAAAATAATGAGTGACAGGTCAACAATGTTTCACAATACCAGAAGTTGCAGTTTTTAGCTCACCTGAGCACAACGTGCTCAAGTGAGCTATTGTGATCACCTTTTGTCCGTCGTCCGTTCGTCGTCCGTTGTCAGTCGTCCGTCGTCCGTCAACAATTTCTTTAAATGACATCTCCTCCTAAACTACTAGGCCAATTTTAACCAACCTTGGCAGAAATGTTCCTTAGGTGATCCCCTTTAAAAATTGCCTAAAAAAAAAAAAATCGGTGAAAAACTCTGGTTGCTATGGCAACGAAAGTTAAACATTTAAGAAAATCTTTAAAATTCTTCTTCTTCTGAACAAGCAGTCCTACAGCCTTGGCATTTGGCATGGATGATCAGCTCATAGACCTAAATAAAAATTGCTAAAATCATATCTGTTGGGCCACCAGGTGCGGAGCACCATAGGGGAGGAGGTAGTACTTTGGGTAAATTTTGTAATCTTGAACCTTCTTCTTCTTTTGAATAAGAAGCCCTACAGCATTGAAATTTGCCATGAAGGATCAGCTCATAGACCTTAATAAAAATACCTAAAATCATATCTTTTGGGCCACCAGGTGCGGAGCACCAGGGGGGGAGGGGGTTGTCCTTTTGTGAAAATTTTATAATTTTTAACCTTCTTCTTCTTCTAAACCAGGAGCCCGACAGATTTGAATATTGGCATGGATGATCAGCATATGGACATTAATTGAATTAGCTAAAATCATGACTGAAGATTCACCAGGTGCGGAGCACCAGGTGGGAGAGGGTAGTACTTTTGTGAAAATTTTGTAATCTTTAACCTTCTTCTTCTTCTGAACCACAAGCCCTACAGACTTGAAAATTGGCATGGAGGATCAGCTCATAGACCTAAATAAAAATAGCTAAAATCATGACTGTTATGCCACCAGGTGCAGAGCACCAGGGGGGAGGGGGGAGTACTTTTGTGAAAATTTTATAACTTTAACCTTCATCTTCTAATGAACCAGGAGCCCTACAGACTTCAATATTGGCATGGATGATAAGCATATGGATCTTAAATTAAATAGCTAAAATCATGAATGTAGGGTCATCAGATGCGGAGCATTAGGGGGGAGGGGGTAGTACTTTGGTACAATTTTGTAATCTTATTACTGATCAACTACCTTAACAACAACCTTGGTACAATTTTGTAATCTTATTACTGATCAACTACCTTATTCTTCTCCTGGATCAGGAACCCTACAGACTTGAAAATTGTCCTGGGTGATCAATATATTGACCTTAATAAAAATAGCTAAAATAATGACTGTTGGGTCACCAGGTGCTGAGTGTCTTGGGGAGGGGGTAGTACTTTGGATCATTTTTGAAATCTTTAAACTTTTTCTAATGAACCAGGAGTCCTACAGACTTGAAAATTGGTATGGATGATCAGCATATGGACATTAATTGAATTAGCTAAAATCATGACTGTAGATTCACCAGGTGCAGAGCATCTTGGGGGAGGGGGGAGTGCTTGGTTGAGAATTTTGAATCCCTACAGCCTTTATATTTGACATGGATTGATCAACTCATTAAAGAAAACTTTAAAAGTCTCAGACTCAGCCTGTATATCTGGCATAGATTAGCTGATCACAGTCCTTTTATGAAAAAGCTTAGATAAATAATGACCAGGGGAGGAGCAGGGGGGGGGGGGAAAGGATTATTTCAAATGTTATCTGATTGAATAAGTGAAAATCTCCTTTTCTGTAGTTGCATGGACATACCTAGGTAATGAAGCTTTTTTCTCAGGTGAGCGCACCCAGGGCCAACAGCCCTCTTGTCTTGTTTACAAATTCATTCATTACTTTTGACAGACTGTGAAAGTTTGGAACCATGACCTGACAGTTGATGAAATCAACAGATCCATGTACAACATTGGAACATCAAACTCTACTGTAAGTTATGAATGTGGCTGAGAAATATAATTTCTGTCATGAGATTATGTTTGAGACAAGGTGATCTTGACTGAATCTGGACTAAAAGTGTTGTTAAGGTAGTTGATCAGTAATTGATCAGCAACGTTTCGGGAGTCATTAACTTTAACAGTGTTATCCGAGGTTTCCTAATGATTTTCAGTAGGAAACCTCAGTTAACACTGTTAAAGTTCATTTCTTCCGAAACGTTGTGGAACTATTAAGGGTCCACTTCCTTAAGAGAGCCTTGTCAAGCTTAATGACTTTTCAATTCTAAACAAGGTTCAGATTTTCTTTTTTTTCTCACAAAAATAACACTTATGTTGGAATGCACAGATGATAAAAATACATGCACCATGATTACATGTCTACTATGAGTTGTGATGATGTCATTTAGAATATGATCCTAGATATGTGTAAGAAAAGGGTATCTCTGATGGTTGTTTGTTACAGAAGACAACCTTCATAAAGAAATATTGTATAACTGTTAAGATAACCTTTAACTTTTCAACTGATTTTGTTTAAGAATATCAGTATTCATTACAAGTATAACATAAATCTTTTATATGATGATTGGATATCTTTATAGAATGAGGCCCTACATAATGGTCTAGTTGGTCACTGGGAGTTAGGGGAGGTAATTCAGTCACTATGTAAGGGAGATAATGTCACAAACCATGGTGGGGATGACTGGATATTACAAGATGGACAATATATATCTGGTAATTGTAGTTAAAAATTGATTGATTATTGGTAGGTATTTATTAGATTGATTATTTTTCAAATCCATCGTTTTGCAGATAACTGACTTCTAAGCACTTTTCAGCTTTACTGGTTGAAGGCCAGAGAGCTATTGTCATGGCCTTGTGTCAGTCATGTGTGTGTCTATGCGTCCATGTGTTTTGGATATATTTTTTCTTTAAACATCTTCTCTTCCCAAACCAATTGGCGGATTTTAACAAAATTTGGTAGAAATGATCCTTGGGTGACCCTCTTATTAAAGATATTTTGAATGACCCCCAAATATGAACGCTGCAGGGCATGGCATTTTAAAGAATCTTAAAAAGTCTCCTCCCAAACCAATGGGGCAGACTTTAACAAAACTTGGTTGGAATGATCCTTGGGTGGCCCTTTACCTGGTTTGTTTAAGAAATTTTGTTTGACCCCTAAATATGGGCGTAGCATTTTGTCACTTGAAAATCTTCTCCTCCCTAACCATTGGGCCAATTTCATTGCATAAATGTTTCTTGGCTGACCCTTTACTTAAATTGTTAAAAAAGCAATTATTGGCCCCCCAAATTATGGGTATGGCAGGGTGAGGCTTATTTTAACTATAAAGTCTTCAAAAATCTTCTCCTTCCAAACCAATGGGCGGATTTAACCAAACTTGCTAGGAATGATCCTTGGGTGACCCTCTTCTTAAATTGTTTAATAAATTTTGTTTAACCCCCAAATATGGGCTTGGTAGGGTGAGACATTTTTTCACATAAAATTCTTTAAAAATCTTCTCCTCCCAAACCATTGGGCTGATTTCAATGAAACTTTGCATAGATATTCCATGGGTGACCTTTTACTTAAATTGTTCAAACAAAATGATTGGCCCCCAATTATGGGTGTGGCAGGGCAGGGTTTATTTTCACTAAAATTAAAAAAATCTTCTCCTCCTAAATCAATTTGTGGATTTTAAGGAAACCTGTTCAGAATGATCCTTGGGTGACCTTCTTCTTAAAATGTTAAAGAATTTTTTATTGACTCCCAAATATAGGCGTGGCAGGGCATGGCATTTTTCAATTGAATTCAGCTGATTTCAATGAAACTTTGCATGGATGTTCGCTGGGTTACCCTTTACGTTAATTGTTAAAGAGTCTTTGATTGACCCCCCAAATATGGCCATGGCAGGGTGGGGATTATTTTCACAATAAAATCTTTACAAATCTTCTTCTCCCCTCTCTTGAAATCTCTTCAATTTAAGTAAAACTAGGCATGAATATACCTTGGTTTCACTTTTGGTTGTGAAATTCTGATGGGCCCATAAATCTGGGTGTGACAGGCCGGAACAATTTTCACTGTAAAATCTCAAAAAATGTTCTCCCAACCAATTGGAGTAATGCGGTGATTCTTGGTATACACATTCCATGAAAGACCATTAACTAAAATTGTTCTACCAATGAGTGGTTTACTAGTTGTAATCACCTTAATGTTTGTAATAAGATGGGTAAAGGGTATGCAGGTGAATGGTTATTGAGTATTTTGGTTCAATGTGGGCCAGACCCAGTAAATCATTATAAAATGGGGCTAAAGAGATTTCAAAGTGTTGCTTTCAGGCAAAGAAAGCTTTGTTTAATGTTAGTCTAGAGATGTTCAAGCCAGTTGAGCGACACAGGCCCTCTTGGACCTCTTGTTTACATCTCTTATGCTGAATGGGAGACCAATGAAGACTTCTGAAGTAAAGACCAGAGACTTCCAGTGTAGGTTTGGAAAATGCTGTAAGGTCTGTGCCCTAATTAAATTTCAAATCTAAACTATTTGCAATCATTCAAAAGGAGATAAAAAAAAGAAAAATAGTTGTGATAATTTTAATGTTGAATGAAGATGTTTTTGTGATGCTCAAGATATAAAAACACCTTTAAAAACCTTGTGGAAAAAGTAAATATTGCATGTGCAAAAGAAGAAATTGCTTATTACAAGTAGTTTCTTCATTTGCCTCACATTGTCTTCCAAGAAATATGGGAATTTTCAAAATGCTACCAACTGGAATTGGTTATTAGCAATTTTTGAGTTTGGCTGTTTTCTAAAAAACCCAAGGTTTTTATGATCTTTTTGGCGTAGTTAGCGTTGGCATTGGTATTTGTGTTGGCGTGATAAAATTTATCTTTGATCTTCATATCTTCATGAAATTTGGCATGTGTGTTCAGCATCACAACAGCTATCCAGACTATCAAGAGGGATAACTCTGGAAACATTATTGTAAGAGTTATGTCCCTTTTGTCATCTTATAATTTTTGCATTTACAAGCACCTGCAGCGGATAGTTGGTGTTCTCGTTTTTGATCTTTATATATGAGCTGTCAAAATATTAATGATTTTTTCTGTTAATAAGATGTCAGAAACTAAGAAAGCTGACTTTTCTTTCAGGTATCCATTGTAATATCAACAGATTGTTTATCCCTAAAGGATCTACTGTTTTGATAACACCTTATGATGGAGTTAAAGGAGGAATTGTTGATATAACAGCACAGGTAGGTCTGATTCTTTTTTAGTTCACCTGAGCACGCTGCTCAAGTTGAGCTTTCTTGATCACCTTTTGTCTGTCGTCCATCCGTTGTTGACCTTTGGAAGGTTGTTGACTTTTGGAGGTTGTCAACAATTCTTTTTACATCTTTTTTTAAGTAACTATTTGCTGGATTTCAATTTAACTTGGCAGAAATATTCCTTGGGTGACCTTTCTCAAAACTTGTCAGTGGAATTTAAATTTGCCCCCCAAATATGGGCTAGGTAGGTGGGGCCTTATCATTTAAGTCAGGTAAATGTTAAGCCCCCACTTACCTAGCCCATATTTGGGGTCAATCAAAAGTCTACTAACAAGTTTTGAGAAAGGTCACTTTAGGAATCAGAAGAAACTTGCAATCAAAAATGAAAATAAATTAGCCTTATTGTATGGGTAAATTTTCATTTTTGATTGCAAGTTTCTTCTAATTCATATTATATCATTCATGTGAGGTATTTAAGGCCAATCTGGTCCCCTCATCAATAAAGACCACCATGCCCTTTCCAAAACTTGTCTCCTAATAATATAGAAATGATAAGAAATCTATGTCCAATGACACCAGCCAATGATGTTTAAGAATAGTAATAACACGTAATACTGATAAAAATAGATCAAATTATCTCATGAAAAACTAGAGATCACCGATCAAAATGCCTCATGAATATTGTAGGTTTGAAGCAAGTTTTTAAGCTTTCTTTAGATTACTTTGAATTTTCAGTTTAAATAAATACCATATTCTTTTTATGCAATAATAGTATCATTTCATGTTTAGTTAGATGGGGGATTTGTTAACATTTACAAAGACCCTCAAAATGCTTTATCTCTGACAAACTTTGCACTTGCGCATTAAAATCAATGTCCACACGCTCAAAAACATGAATAACCTTATTTCAATACCACAAGCCTTATTATTTCAGATTGTACAGATTGATGGAACATTAGATGGAGGAGGTGCAGGTTATAGAGGGGCACCAAGTCCTAACATATCAGGAGCTGGAGGAATACAGGGAGAAAGTTATAGTGGTGGGTATAGATAGATCATATGGGGAATACAGGGAGAAAGTAATAGTGGTGAGTATAGATAGATGGTATTGGGAATACAGGGAGAAAGTTATAGTGGTGAGTATAGATAGATCATAATATGGGGAATACAGGGAAAAAGTTATAGTGGTGAGTATAAATAGAGTGTATGAGGGGTAAAGAGGGGCACCAAGTCCTTACATATCAGGAGCTGGGGATATACAGGGAGAAAGTTATAGTGGTGGGTGAAGAAAGAGGTAGTCCAGGTTATAGAGTTGCATCAAGTCCTAACAAATCAGGAGCTTTGGGAATACAGGGAGAAAGTTATAGCGGTGGGTATAGATAGATGGTATTGGGAATACTGGGAGAAAGTAATAGTGGTAGGTGTAGATAAAGGCAGTAGGTTATAGAGGGGCACCAAGTCCTAACATATCAGGTGCTGGGGGAATACAGGGAGAAAGTTATAGTGGTGAGTATAGATAGATCATATGGGGAATACAGGGAGAAAGTGATAGTGGTGAGTATAGGTAGATCATATGGGGAAAACAAGGAAAAGTTATAGTGGTTGGTATAGATAGATGGTATGAGGGAATACAGGGAGAAAGTTATAGTGGTGAGTATAGCTAGATCACATGGGGAATTCAGGGAGAAAGTAATAGTGGTGAATATAGATAGATGGTATTGGGAAAACAGGGAGAAAGTTATAGTGATGAGTATAGATAGATCATATGGGGAATACAGGGAAAAGTTAAGGTGGTGGGTATAGATAGATGGTATGAGGGAATACAGGGAGAAAGTTATAGTGGTGAGTATAGAAAGATCATTTGGGGAATACAGGGAAAATGATAGAGTTGTGAGTATAAATAGAGTGTATGAGGGGTAAAGAGGGGCACCAAGTCCTTACATATCAGGAGCTGGGGATATACAGGGAGAAAGTTTTAGTCATGGGTATAGATAGATCATATGGGGCATACAGGGAAAAAGTTAAAGTGGTAGGTGTGGATATTAGGGAAATACAGGAAAAAAGTTATGGTGGTAGGTATAGAGTGTATGAGAGGTATAAAGGGGCACCAAGTCCTTACATATCAGGAGCTGGGGGAATACAGGGAGAAAGTTATAGTGGTGGGTATAGATAGATCATATGGGGAATACAGGGAGAAAGTTATAGTGGTGGGTATGAATAGATCATATTGGGAATACAGGGAGAAAGTTATAGTGGTGGGTATTGAAAGAGTGTATGAGGGGTAAAGAGCGGCACCAAGTCCTAACATATCAGGAGCTGGGGGAATACAAGGAGAAAGTTATAGTGGTGGGTATAGATAGATGGGGAATAAAGGGAAAAAGTTATAGTGGTGAGTATAGATAGATCATATGGGGAATACAGGGAGAAAGTTATAGTGGTGGGTTTAGATAGATGGGGAATAAAGGGAGAAAGTTATAGTGGTGAGTATAGATAGATCATATGAGGAATACAGGGAGAAAGTTATAGTGGTGAGTATAGATAAATAGTATGGTGAATACAGGGAGAAAGTGATAGTGGTGAGTATAGGTAGATCATATGGGGAATACAGGGAAAAGAAAGTTAAAGTGGTGAGTATAGATAGATCATATGGGGAATACAGGGAGAAAGTAATAGTGGTGAGTATAGATAGATGGTATTGGGAATACAGGGAGAAAGTTATAGTGGTGAGTATAGATAGATCATATGGGGAATACAGGGAAAAGTTAAAGTGGTGGGTATAGATAGTTGGTATGAGGGAATACAGGGAGATAGTTATAGTGGTGAGTATAGAAAGATCATTTGGTATACAGGGAAAATGTTATAGTTGTGAGTATAAAAAGAGTGTATGAGGGGTAAAGAGGGGCACCAAGTCCTTACATATCAGGAGCTGGGGAAATACAGGGAGAAAGTTTTAGTCGTGGGTATAGATAGATCATATGGGGAATACAGGGAAAAAGTTATAGTGGTAGGTGTGGATATTAGGGGAATACAGGAAAAAAGTTATGGTGGTAGGTATAGAGTGTATGAGAGGTATAAAGGGGCACCAAGTCCTTACATATCAGGAGCTGGGGGAATACAGGGAGAAAGTTATAGTGGTGGGTATAGATAGATCATATGGGGAATACAGGGAGAAAGTAATAGTGGTGAGTATAGATAGATGGTATTGGGAATACAGGGAGAAAGTTATAGTGGTGGGTATAGATAGATCATATGGGGAATACAGGGAGAAAGTTATAGTGGTGGGTATAAATAGATCATATTGGGAATACAGGGTGAAAGTTATAGTGGTGGGTATTGATAGAGTGTATGAGGGGTAAAGAGGGGCACCAAGTCCTTACATATCAGGAGCTGGGGGAATACAGGGAGAAAGTTTTAGTCGTGGGTATAGATAGATGGGGAATACAGGGAGAAAGTAATAGTGTTGAGTATAGATAGATCATATGGGGAATACAGGGAGAAAGTTATAGTGGTGAGTATAGAAAGAGTGTATGAGGGGTAAAGAGGGGCACCAAGTCCTAACATATCAGGTGCTGGGGGAATACAGGGAGAAAGTTATAGTGGTGGGTATAGATAGATCATATGGGGCATACAGGGAGAAAGTTATAGTGGTGAGTATAGATAGAGTGTATGAGGGGTAAAGAGGGGCACCAAGTCCTAACATATCAGGTGCTGGGGGAATACAGGGAGAAAGTTATAGTGGTAGGTGTAGATAGATTGTATGGGGATTGTTGTGGGGCATCAAGCCCTAACAAATCAGGAGCCGGGAATATTCAAGGAGAAAGTTATAGTAATAGGTTAAGAAAGATTTGTTGCAGGTTATAGAGGGGCACCAAGTACTAATATCAGTAGCTTTGGGGAAAACAAGGATAAAGTTATAGTGGTAGGTAAAGATAGAGGTATTGCTTGATATATATATATAATACGTATTTAGTGTTTTGTATGAAAAAAAAATATCTAACGAGGTTAGGAGAATTGATTAATTGTCGAGGCTCTGCCGAGACAATTATCAATTTTTCACAACCGTGTTAGATATATTTTTTCATACAATACACTAAGTACGTATTATATTTATCTTATAACATCTATTTGTCTTGTTTTTGTTGATGTTTCTAACTGAAATGCAAGTTTCTAAAAATAACCCCATTATATCATTGTTCTAAAAATAACTATTTGATATCATAAAAAATATCATATGGGATGTTATCATACTGATATTTGTACAGTTATAAGATAAAGAAGGGTATCAGATGCTAAAACATCAAGAGTTTGGGGAAAACAATGAGAAAGTTATTGTGGCAGGTATATGTCCAGTTGATTGTTGGGTAAAGAGGAATACTAAGTCCTAACATAACAGGAGCAGATGGAATATAAGGTGAAGTTTGAGTGAAAGGTCTAGATAGACTTTGTGTGAGGTACAAAGGTACACCAAGGCCTTACTTATCAGAAAATTTGGGTATTCAAAGGAAAAGCTTTAGTGGTAGGGGTATTTTAGGGGAAAGCTTCAGTGGTAGGGGTATTTAAAAGGAAAGCTTTAGTGGTAGGGGTATTTAAGGTAGCAATGGACACATGGCGTCATTTTTTCCAACCAATGAATTTTTTTCTTGCCCACATATGTTGTAGATTAACATTGTGTAGTCATTATATCAAAATTTGAAGGTACTTTTCCATGCTTGTTTTCATGCTAGAGTTATCTGCCCTTGGGTGGTATTGGCCATTTTTCAGTAAAACAGTTGTATTCGTTTTAGGTCTAGTATAAACTCAGTACCAGCTTATAGCTATAAAACACATTCATTTGATAGACCTTATACATGTACACAATGGACATTGCCAATAAAATCTCTCTTTAATCGATTGTATTTGCACATTTAGCCTTCAAAAGTTAAAAATGCACTAATTTTTGTAATTTTACGGGGCAAAAATGCAACAAAAACCATTTTTTTTAAGAAATTACCCAATGAATTTTTCTAATTTTCCGATATGTTTAAAACACATATTTTTCCTTTATTTGTTAAAAAAATCAGCATACCTTTCCATGCAAATAAGAAAGTTTTCCTTTTTTAACAGTGGTCCTCCTGATTAAATGACGCTTTTAACACATTTTTATTGTTAAATTTAATGATCCAGTCATTCAATTGATATCAAATGTTGAAAAGAAGCTAAGTTATGAAATTTTACCATCATTATTCAACATTATTTTCATAAGCAGAATCTTACGAAAACCGGTCTTTTTAAACAACGCGCAAAAAGAGCCGTAAAATAAACGAAAATCCACTTTCAGTTTAAAAAGTCGGGAGGCCGCTGTCCATTGCCACCTTAAAGGGAAAGCTTTTGTGGTAGGTATAGATATAGTTTGTGAGGGTTGAAAAAATGAGACCAAGTCCTAACATAACAGGACCTAGATTGATCTTACACTGAAATGAAAGATTCTCCTATATATAATTGCAGCAACAAAACATGGGAATCTGTATTTACTGCATCATCTACAAAAGTAAATATATCAACAAATGATTATCCTCTATTTCTACATTACAGGTTTAGGTAAACCCCTTACAGGGGCCAATAGAGGAGGTGGTGGAGGAGGTCATGGGGCTCTAGGGACTCCAGATGGAAGGGCAGGTCCTGGAGGGGGTGCTGCATATGCTGCGGTCAAAGCACCTATTATGATTCGCAGGTATACTTAACTCATTGATAATGAAAGCGCTTGTGTACATAACTGTTTTAGAATGGCTGTTTTTCACCAGTTTGATCACCAGACTCTATGCAACAGATAAAGTTTCTCCTATCTTTAATTTTTCAGCTCTGCAGGAGGTCAAAGTCCATATTTCAACAGATATGGGTCAAAAGGGCTGCCATATGGAACTCCGAAGATGGATGTTTTATATCTTGGCTCTGGTGGAGGGAGTGGTGGAAATTCTAAAGATCCTACAACAACCCCTCATGGTAAGTACATAAACATATATTGCATTTTACATTAGTGTTATACTAATTTATTTAGTTCTATGAAAGCTTAAGCTGATAGAGTCTCTCTCAAGTACTCAATCTAGTTTTCCCTGAGAAAGAGAGACAGTGATTTTACCTCACTAATACCAGCCCTGCGTTCAGGATGAAAACGCTAGCAAAGCACTTATGAAATGATACCTCGCTTTGCATGTATGTGCACATGCAAAGCGTGGTATCATCTCAAAGCGCTCGCAAACGCTTTTACCTCCTGAACACAGGGCTAATTCTACAGCTGGGTGAACTGGGGCTTGCTACCTTTAGGTCACGAGTGGAGTGTCTATACCATTAGGCCACTGAGGCAGTCAAACAAGTTGCTGTAATAGGGCAGTTGGTAGATCTAGAGGTCCCGGGTTCGAACCCAGACGGCGGCATTCATTCTCCCAACTATGTTTCCCCCACCAATGGGTTGATAATTGTAGACCTATGTGAGATAGCAGCTGGAGGCTAGGAAGGGATTTTGTGGTTGTACTGGCTAGAGAAATACCAGGAATCCTTTGTTAGGTGCTCCAGCCCTAGCTGAAAAAAATCTTGAAAGCAGCGTAAAACTCCATTCAATCAATTAACCGAGGCAGTCAATTATCCTTAAGCAAGCACTCTGGTGACCGCCAAAGTTGAGATTGAAGAAGAGAATGCTTGCTTGATACACTTTATTGTTGTGACATATGACAAAATAACTTTAATTGCAATTTTAGCATACCTGAGCAAAGAGTGCTGAGGGTGAGCTGTTGTGATTATCCAATGTCCATTGTCCTTTGTTGTCTTTAGCCCACAATTTCATTAAACATCTTCTCCATCTCAACTGGTCGGCAAATCTTGATGAAACATGGGAGGAATGTTTCTTGGGTGAAGCTCTTCCAAACACATTCACAAAGAATCCAATTTTTTCAACTCTATGCTTATATAAATGATGCCCCTTTAGATCTTTTATCCACTATCCAACACCAAACTTTGTTATTCTACTATCCGGTACTGAATAATGATGCCTTTCCATCCATATGGTTATTTCATGCCCCAGCATTGAAAGAAAGGGGGCATGTTGTTTTACTTTGCTTTGCCTATCTGTTTTTTTAGACCTTCTGTCAGTGTGTCTGCAATACTTAACAAAAAGAATACCATTACCTATTACTTCAGGCCTTTGTAAGATACCAGGGTTAGACACTAACTACTGTTTGCCACAACCCAAAGGACCTGTTAGCTTTAAAGTTTAAAAAGTCCTTCCTAATGAAAACAGGTCCTCCAAGAAAACAATGGATATGATTAAGCAATTCAGGAGTAAACTGTAAGAAAAACTTTGTGGGAAAAGAAGAAATTGCTTGTGATAAGCAATTTCTTCTTTTCCCACAATGATTTCCGCAGGAAAATGAAAATATTATTATTGGAAAGGCAACATAATGGAAAAAAAAAAAAACTAGATGGATAAGAAATGTTTTAGCCTGAAAGACCTACAAAATGGTTACTTCTTCCAGTCCCCCTTTAAATCCTCAGGCCTCAGGCCCGAGGACTGGTGTTATCATGGACCCCTGTGATACAATCTTCAATTTTGGCATAATGAGAGATCTCAATGATATGCAGCTGAAGATATTAAGTCAGAGGTAATATGATAAAGGTCCAGATCAGAGGTCAAGGTCTAATTTCTAAAAAGATTTAAGAGATGAAGAGGTAGCCTTTTTTAGCTCACCTGAGCACATCGTGCTTTTAGGGTGATGCTGAGTCTGTTGTGCCTCGTCCGTCGTCAACAATTTAGAAAAACTTCTTCTTCCCCTTAACCACTTGGCCGATTCCAATGAAACTGTACCAGAATGTTCCTTAGGTGACCCTCTTTAAAAAGTGTTGGCTAAATTGTGATTGACCAATAAATGCGGGCTTGGCAGGGCATGGCATTTTTTCACTTTGAAATCTTTGAACGATATCTCCTCCTAAACCACTAGGCCAATTTCAATGAAACTTTACCAGAATGTTCCTTGGATGACCCTTATCAAAAATTGTTTGTGTAATTTTGATTGGCCCATAAATAACGGTGTGGCAGGGTGGGGCTTATTTTCAGCCGGAAATGATCGACATCTCCTCCTAAACCACCAGGCCGATTTCAATGAAACTTTACCAGAATGTTCCTTGGGTGACCCTTTTAAGAAATTGTTCGCGAAATTTTGATTAGCCTTTAAATGTGGGCGTGGCAGGTTGGGGCTTAGTTTGAGCCTGAAATCTTTGAATGACATTTCCTCCTTAACCACTGGGCCGATTTCAATGAAACTTTACCAGAATGTTTCTTGGCTGACCCTTTTCAAACATTTTGATAGTATTTATAGATTGTCAGTCAAGTCGTACTGAATCCTATGATGTTTGAACCCATTAGAATCGTCTAATTGAGACAATTCTTATAGGCTCCTACATCATAAGATTCAAGAATAACAAATTTTTCATTAAGAATGTCCTCTATTTCAGAGATTTTGCTTACACTGGAGGGACTTTTTACGGTGGTTGCTTAATAGAATTGGTCGCTTAATAGATGTGGTTGCTCGAGCAATATCAACTGTATAATGTTTTAGAGAGTATTTATGTTTCACAACCACATGTTGTTTGACAGGTGGTTATGGTGGTAATGGGGGAGGAGCCATCAAATTGACAGCTGCTAGATCCATTGTGATATCAGGATTGGTTAAGGTGAACGGAGAAAATGGACAGGGAGATGTCAGTCAAGGGGCTACGTAAGTTATCTCTGGGGGGAGAATTTGTGCCTGTTAGGACTGTCTTGGTACTATGTTAAATAAATATTTGTAACCCATCATGCAAAAAGGGACCACCTGGGAAGTGTGTAAAGTTTCTACCCTTGTCAGACCGCGCGGATCCCGCAGACTGCATAGGGTTGAAATTTTTCGTACTTTATCAAATTTCTGAAACTAGAATAATCAATCTACCTTCCTGTGAAATATATTTTGAAATGCGTCTTCTTGTTGGCCTGTTCTAGAACAAATCTCTTTTTTTGATATATATTTTATGAAGTTCCCAGATGGTCCCTTTTTGTGTGACGGGTCACATTTATAAAAGTGTGAAGATCCAATAATGGTAAACTTGAGGTTGCATTTTATACATTCTTATGCAGGTAGGTAGAATGACAATTTGTAATTCAGAAATAAAGCCAAGTACAAAAAGTTTTGACCCTGGTCAGCCTGCACAGTCTGCTCAGACTGACAAGGGCTGGAACTTAACCCTTGTCATGCTGAATAAAGATTCTTGGCAAAATTGCTACAAAATCTAAAGTGCTCAAGGCACTGGATACACTATATGTGAGCCTATATTCATTTGAAAATTACATTTTAAAGGTTTACCTGGTTCAAAAAAGGAAATACAGGTGGTATAGACAAAGATCAGACTGCACTTAACTGTCGATATAATGTGCAGGCTGATGTTTGTCTATAGCTCCTGCTAAGGCAGGAATATTCTGGGTTCAGAATGACAAGGGTTAAGGCACTTCCCAGATAGTCTTTTTTTGGACTGATAATGTCAATTATACCTACAGTAAGGGAGATGTAAGACAAATTGGAGAATGTCAAAACTCCCTATAACCACTTATTGAACCACTGACTCAAAACAATATTTTTTGATGTAGATTTTCATGTCTACATTACATTAATATTGGAATGTATGGAACGCCACAGCTGTCATATGTTTTGAAGTATAGTGTTAATATGCCCAATTTCTATATTAAAATGTTTAAATCAAGTGTAATTATGCTCAAATATAGTGTTGATTTGTCCGAACTATATCATATAATGTCAAAAGGAAGTCTGGTTACATGCAAAATGAGTATTGACTTGTCTATACGAAAACTTATCATCCCAAAAGGTACGTTGATTATGGCAACATTTTGTGCTGACCTGTCTTAACATTATCTGATTGTGTCAAACGGTGGTGTCGTTAAGGCAAAGCATGGTGTTGACTTGTCTTAGAATTACATCATTATTAAAAACGTAGTGTAATTACGTCTAAATAATGTGTTGGCTTGCCAATGCACTACTTATGTATGTCGAAAGGAAGCATTGTTTTGTCCAAATAACACAATGCTATATTCAAACATGGTCTTATTATGGTAAAAGGTAATGTGGTTCTGTCAAAACAATATGTTGACTTGTAAGAACATGGGCTTATTATATCAAAATGTAGTGTCATTATGTTCAAGAAATGTGCTAACTTGTGTAAAAACGAGTTATTATGCAAAAAGTAAAATTGATTATGTTCAAAAATAGCATTAATTTGTCTACGTTTTATCTTATTCTGTTCAAAGGAAGTGTGGTCATGCCCAAATATCGTGTTGACTTGTCTATACAGTATGTTATCATGTCGAATTGTAGTGTGATTAAGTCAAAACGTAGCGTTGACTGGTTTATGCATTACGTTAGTATATCAAAAGGAAGCATTATCATGTCTCAATAACACAATGCTATATTCAAAATCGCTCTTATTATGATAGAAGGTAATGTTGTTCTGTCAAAACAATATGATGACTTGTAAGAACATGGGCTTATTATGTCTAAAGGTAGTGTCATTATGTTCGAGAAATGTGTTCTCTTGTGTAAAACCGAGTTATCAACTTAAGAGTAAGATTTATTATGTTAATATATTGCGTTTATTTGTCAACGTTTTATCTTATTTTGTTCAAAGGAAGTGTGGTCATGCCCAAATATCGTGTTGACTTGTCTATGCAGTATGTTATCATGTCGAATTGTAGTGTGATTTTGTCAAAACGGAGCGTTGACTGGTCAATGAATAACTTAAGTATGTCAAAGGAAAGCATTGTTATGCCAAAATAACGCAATGCTATATTAAAACATGGTCTTATTATATAAGAAGGAAATGTTGTTCTGCCAAACAATATGTTGACTTGTCAGAACACGGGCTTATCATGTCCAAAGGCAGTGTCATAATGTTAAAGAAATGTGTTAACTTGGGTAAAATCGAGTTATCATGCGAAAAGTAGGCTTGAGTTTGTTCAAATATTGTGTTGATTTTTCTATGCATTAACTTATTTTGTGCAAAGGAAGTGAAGTCATGGCTAAACATCGTGTTGACTTCTCTATACAGTATGTTATCATATCTAATTGTAGTGTGATTTAGTCAAAACGAAGCGTTAACTGGTCAATGCATTACTTTAGTAGGTCAAAGGAAGTATTGCTATGTGCAAATAACGCAATGCTATATTGAAACATGGTCTTATTTTGTTAGAAGGCAATGTGGTTCTGTCAAAACCAATATGTTGACTTGTCAGAACATGGGCTTATTTTGTCAAAATGTAATGCCATGATGTTCAAGAAATGTGTTTATGTTTCTAAAAAACTAGTTATCATGCGAAGAGTAAGATTGATTTTGTTCAAATATTGCGTTAATTTGTGTACGTATAAAGTTAGTTTGTTCAAAGGAAGTGTGGTCATGCCCAAATATTGTGTTGACTTGTCTATACAATATGTTATCATGTCGAATTGAAGTGTAATTAAGTCATAACGTAGCCTTGACTGGTCAATGTATTACCTGATTGTGTCAAAAGGGAACCTTATTATGCCAAAATTACAAGTGTATATATTTAAACATAATTTTTTTTATGTAAGATGGTAATGTTGTTCTGTCAAAACAATATGTTGACTTGTCAAAACATGGAGTAATCATGTCCAAGGGCAGTGTTGCGATGTTCAAGTAATGTGCTAATTTGGATAAAAAACAAGATATCATGCAAAGAGTCAGCTTGGTTTAGTTCAATTATTGCGTTAATTTGTCTATGTATTACCTTATTATGTTCAAAAGAAGTGTTGTCATGCCAAAATGTCGTATTGACTTGTCTTAACAGTATATTGTCTTGTCGAATTGTAGTGTGATTAAGTCAAAACGAAGCGACAAATTAACGCAATATTTTAACAAAATCAATCTTACTTTTCGCATGATAACTCGGTTTTACACAAGACACCACATTTCTTGAACGCCATGATTCTACCTTAGGACATAATAAGCCCATGGTCTGACAAGTCAACATATTGTTTTTACAGAACCACATTATTTTCTAAAATAAAAAGAGTATGTTTAAATATATCAACGTGTATTCATGGCATAACAATGCTTCCTTTTGATATAATAAGGCAATGCATTGACCAGTCAACGCTACGTTTAGACTTAATCACACTACAATTCGACATGAAAACATACTGTAGAGACAAGTCGACACGATGTTTGGCCATGAGTACACTTCCTTTTAACAAAATAAGTTAATGCATAGAAAAATCAACACAATATTTGAACAAAACCAAGCCTACTCTTCGCATGATATCTCGATTTTACCCAAGTTAACACATTTCTTTAACATAACGACACTACCTTTCGACATAATAAGCCAATATTCTGACATGTCAACATATTGTTTTGACAGAACAACATTACCTTCGATCATAATAAGATCATTTTTGAATATAGCATTGCGTTATTTGGCCATAACAATGCTTTCTTTTGACTTACTAAAGAAATTCATTGACCAGTTAACGCTTCGTTTTGACAAAATCACACTACAATTCGACATGATAACATACTGCATAGACAAGTCAACACGATATTTGGGCATGGCTACACTTCCTTTGAACAGAATAAGATAAAACGTTGACAAATAAACGCAATATTTTAACACAATAAATCTTACTCTTAAGTTGATAAATCGGTTTTACACAAGAGAACACATTTCTCGAACATAATGACACTACCTTTAGACATAATGAGCCCATGCTCTTACAAGTTAACATATTGTTTTGACAGAACAACATTACCTTCTATCATAATAAGATCATTTTTGAACATAGCATTGTGTTATTTAGACATATCAATGCTTCCTTTTGACATACTAGAGTAATGCATTAACCAGTCAACGCTACGTTTTAACTTTATCACTCTACAATTCGACATGATAACATACTGTAAAGACAAGTCAACACGATATTTTGGCATGACCACACTTCCTTTGAACAGAAAAAGATAAAACGTAGACAAATTAACGCTATTTTTGAACATAATCAATTTAACTATTTGCATAATAACTCGTTATTACCCAAGTTAGCACATTTCTTGAACATAATGACACTACATTTGGACATAATAAGCCCATGTTCTAACAAGTCATCATATTGTTTTGACAGAACCACATTACCCTCTAACATAATAAGACCATGTTTGAATGTAGCATTGTGTTATTTGGACATATCAATGCTTCCTTTTGACATACTAGAGTAATGCATTAACCAGTCAACGCTACGTTTTAACTTAATCAGTCTACAATTCGACATGATAACATACTGTAAAGACAAGTCAACACGATATTTTGGCATGACCACACTTCCTTTGAACAGAAAAAGATAAAACATAGACAAATTAACGCTATTTTTGAACATAATCAATTTAACTATTTGCATAATAACTCGTTTTTACCCAAGTTAGCACATTTCTTGAACATAATGACACTACATTTGGACATAATAAGCCCATGTTCTTACAAGTCATCATATTGTTTTGACAGAACCACATTACCCTCTAACATAATAAGATCATGTTTGAATGTAGCATTGTGTTATTTGGACATATCAATGCTTCCTTTTGACATACTAACGTAATGCATAAACCAGTCAACGTTACGTTTTGACTAAATCACACTACCATTCCACATGAAAACATACTGTATAGACAAGTCAACACGATATTTGGGCATGACCACACTTCCTTTGAACAAAATAAAATAAAACGTAGACAAATTAACTCTATTTTTGAACATAATCAATTTTACTATTTGCATAATAATTTTTTTTCCCAAGTTAGCACATTTCTTTAACATGATGACACTGCATTTGGACATCATAAGCCCGTGTTTTTACAAGTCAACATATTGTTTTGACAGAACCACATTACCTTTTACCACAATAAGACCATGTTTGAATATAGCATTGTGTTGTTTGGACATATCAATGCTTTCTTTTGACATACTAACGTAATGCATTAACCAGTCAACGCTACGTTTTGACTTAATCACACTACAATTCGACATGATAACATACTATTTAGACAAGTCAACACGATATTTGGGCATGGCCACACTTCCTTTGCACAAAATAAGATAAAACGTAGACAAATTAACGCTATTTTTGAACATAATCAATTTTACTATTTGCATAATAACTCGTTTTTACCAAAGTTAGCACATTTCTTAAACATGATGACACTGCATTTGGACATAATAAGCCCACGTTCTTACAAGTCAACATATTGTTTCGACAGAACCACATTACCTTTTACCATAATAAGACCATGTTTGAATATAGCACTGTGTTATTTGGACATATCAATGCTTCCTTTTGACATACTAACGTAATGCATTAACCAGTCACCATAATATGATGGTGCTAAGGCAAGCCATCACATTATTTAGATGTAATTACACTACGTTTTCAAATAATAATGTAATTCTTAGACAAGTCAACAACATGTTTTGACTTAACGACACCACCGTTTGACACAATCAGATAATGTTAAGACAGGTCAGCACAAAATGTTGCCATAGTCAACATACCTTTTGGGATGATAAGTTTTCGTTTAGACAAGTCAATTCTCATATTGCATATAACAAGACTTCCTTTTGACATTATATCATATAGGTCGGACAAATCAACACTACATTTGAGTATAATTACACTTGATTTAGACACTTTAATACAGATAATGGGCATATTAACACTACTGTTCAAAACATATGACAGCTGTGGCGTTCCATAGGAATGAGTGTATTTTTCACTGCATTTATTGGACATGGAATTGCACACAGCAAATAACACTTGTAGGGCATTAAGTTTAATCCATGTGCTAAGGCAATTGCACTTTATACTCCAATAAACGCAGTTGAAAATACACTAGGCCTTTTTGATTGCAGCCCTTTAGATCTAAGAAACAGTAAAAATACTATGCCTAATTATAAAAGGTTCAAGTCTACTTTGCGCATATATAGATCAATACACAAGATCTATTGTTAGACAATATACTCAATGTGTATTGTTATCTCACTATTTGAAGTTTGCTCACTTAAAGTTACAAGTGGAACACAAATAGACTACAACTTAGACGTATTTATCATCAGAAAATTATTTCTGCCTATCATTGCTCCATTCAAAAACAAAATGGGCGTGATTTCGAGGTTGATAGGGTTGCTTTTTTGGTCTTCCTTGTCTTGCTGTAAACGGCAGCTCAGAATCAGAACTGTATGCTTGTAATCAAAAAGTCTTTTGAAAACAGTCATTGCTTTTTGTTACTATAAACCCTATATTTCAGCTGTTACTCATGTCCATCAGCCTGTGTGGACAAAACATCATTGAGATGTTTGACCAACAGTACCACAGGATGTTGGGACCTTTCAGGGCCCGGAGGAGGGGGCAGTGGGGGTAGTATATACCTGACTGCTAAATATGTAGATATAGGTCAGTATGTGCACTCTTTCAACAATATCTGCACACTGCTAAGGGATAATCCCTAAATCTAAACATCTATTCAAGAGATGAAGAGAGCATTTTTATGCCCCCGTATCGAGAGATCAGGAGCATATTGTTTTACTCATGTCCGTCTGTCTGTCCGTCTGTCTGTCTGTCTGTCTGTCTGTCCGTCTGTCCGAAAACTTAACCCGAAAACTTAACCTTGCCAATATCTTCAAGCCTATTCAAGATACAAAGCTGATATTTGGCATGATGATAGATCTCAATGATATGCATCCGCTGGTACCAAAGTCAAGGTCATGTGACAAGGTCAAGGTCATCTGTCAAGGTCAAACTTTGAAAAAACTTAACCTGAAAACTTAACCTTGCAAATATCTTCATGCCTATTCAAGATACAAAGCTAATATTTGGCATGATGATAGATCTCAATGATCTGCATCCGCTGGTACCAAAGTCAAGGTCATGTGACAAGGTAAAGGTCATCTGTGAAGGTCAAACTTTGATAAAAAATGCCGTTTCTGGGGCATACGTGTTTCACAAACACATCTTGTTTTATTGAGGTTTGAAACAAAAAAAAGCCTTTTCACACTGTATGAACCTGTGAAGATGATTCTAGCATTAAGCCTTATAAGTTTTTAAGTGTTATTATTCTTTTAATTTTAAAAAAAAAATATTCATTTCTTAAAAATTGATCATATCAAGGAAAAAAGGTAAATAGATAGTCATTTTGAGACAGGTCATTAATGGAACTACTTTGTGCACCAGGATACAAAATAACATTTTCACAATAATTTTGTTGTTTAAAGAAAGGCTTGTTTTTTACAGGCAGAATAATATTTCTTTATCATATGTTGTCTTATTCTAAATTTACCCTAAGATCAAGGCACCTAAACTTTTTGTTTAAGCTAGTGGACGGGTAATAGTTTCGTGACATTTCGGAAAACATAATATTTCACAATGTTAACCGAGGTTTCCTAATGAAATCACTAGGAAACATCGGTTAACACTGTTGAGGTTCATGACTTCTGAAACATTGTGTACCTATTACAGGTCCACTACCTTAACCCTATTATGCTCATTTGAGTTTTGTGTTTCTTCCTTATTGGTATGTGTCTGCTAAAGGCAATACAAGAACAATGTTATTTGACAAGGTTTAGGTCAACTATCACCAACTTATTAAAGCAATTTTTATTTGAAATTTATTTGACATCTTATAAGTTGTCAAGGCATGTTCAACCTTTTAAGGCTTGAACAATGAAATGATTATGTTAATACATTGGAAAAGCTCTTTATCTAAAAAGAGAAATTTTTTTCTTAAGAAAAAAAGCAAAGATTTCTGCCCAGTCCCCACAGCTGAACTTTGGTATCCTTTATGCAGTGTCCTTGTTGTAAATTTGTCTTACATAGAATATCTTTCAAGAGATTTTATTTGAGACAAGCTGATCTTCGCCGAGTCCGGAATAGAAATGTTATAAAGCAAGCCTTGGCAAGCTTAATATCTCTTCTATTCTAGACAAGGTTAAGATCCGCTTTTCTCCAATTAAATTAAGAAAGAGATTCTTTTTCTCATATTATCAACATTATGAATGTTAAACCATATTTTTGAAGCATTTGATGACAGAATACCGTGTAATCTGGGTTTGATTTCGTCTTAATGATGTCATTTGGATTGTGATCTTACACATGAGTAATACTGATGGCTGTTCCTAATAGAATATATCAGGAGCTATGTGAGAAAATATTTATCATGCAATGAAGCCTGCATTGACCTGATATCACCTGTCTGATAACATAACATGATATCAGGCAGTCTATTTTTAGAAACAATTTGCATACACTTTCACCTGAATTTCTTTGATTTTTAAGGATTTATCATACTCAAGCACTGAAAAATGATTGCATGATAAATAGAATAACATGTTAGTGTCTTAAAATAACAATGTTTTCAGGTCTCGGCTGTGAGAATTTATCCTGACTCGGCAAAGCCTCGTCATAATAAATTCTCCCAACCTTGACAAGATAACATTGTTATCTTTAGACACTAACACATTATTTTCTATGTCCCAAACATTATGTATCCTTGTTTTTAGGTTTGAACAAGTTGTGGGTATCAGGAGGTGAGGGTGGTAAAGGGGGCAAACAGTGTGGGGGAGAAGGCAGTGCTGGACGGGTCAGAATTGACTCCAATATGTTCAAGGGTAAATTCTGGTCAGGCTATCTAGACACATTGTACAAGTCCCAACTCCAAGAATTATTTGTGGTAAGTTATTACCTTTCTCAAACCTTTTCGTTGCTGTTTATGACATATTATTGTTGTATGTAAAGTTTTATTAGACAGTGTAGATTAGAATCAGCCTGCACAGATGTGCAGTCTGATCTTAGCCCACATTTCTTGCTTTCTTATTAATGTTGGGAAAACTTGAGCTGGACTGGTTCAAATGTGGCAAAATATTGCAATTTGGAAACAAAATTTAAATTCAGCAGCTGGAGGATACCCCCCCCCCCTCCCTTATCTTCTAATTTTCCTGTATCACAAGATTTGTTAGTTCTTTTGAATGGGCTTAAAGGCTTAAAACCAATTTATACATTATTGTAAATAGAAAGCATATAATTCTACTATATGTCTTGGCTACCTGTTTGTTTTCATGTATGTCCATCCCTTTAATTTATATAAATTGAAGTCTATTCACTATATCTACATCTGTATTTCCAAGTTCAAGGGTATTTGACATCTGTTGAGGCCATCCTTCCTTTGCCCATAACTGTCTTTGTTCTACTCATTCCCAAACAATGTGTCTTCAAAACTTTGATGCTTTAATGATTCTGTGGCTCATTATGTCTTTTTTGTATTGTATTAAAGACGGAGGATATTTCAGATTTTGAGGTCCATGGCATCCTTGCTGTTAAAATTGGTTAACTGAATTTCTTTTCAATCTTGATAAAGGATGACAATTAAATTGAACGGAAGCAGATAAACAACACAACTATATGTGGTATAGGGTGGATGTTTTCATGATTTTGAGGTTTATTTATCTGTACTGTTACATATCTTAAACATATGTTCTGTCCTACATTTTGATAAAACAGTCAAATAGGACAGAAGTAGACTTATCACACAACCACCATACTATGGCAGCTGTTTAGGCAAACTGTCCCTGTCCTGTTACCATATACGACATGGTAACATAGTGTACAGAAGATGTTGCTTTAGTGATTCTATAGCTCATCATGCTCTTCATGTCCTTGCTGTTACATATGTTAAAGATTGATTCCTTACTGTATACTTTGGATTTAGGATCACAGTCAGACAGGACAGAAGCAGATAGACTACACAACTACAGTATATGGTAATGAGGTGTACAGGGGATGTTTTAATGATTCTATGACTCATCCTGTCCTTGCTGTTACCATACCAACAACACAGGTCACAAGACAAAAGATGACACCACAGTATTGTCAACAAATGTGCAGGTTGGCTTTGGGGCTTTATTTAACAATTTCCTCATTTACCATATAGGGGTCCCATTCCCTACAGCAAAAGAAAATCTGAAGCAATGTCATTGTCATTTGTTTGTCAGTTCAATGGCAGTTGCTGATGCACCTATTCAAGGTTTATTTTCATGTTTCACACCAGTATAATATAATTTTAGTTGTGTCCATCAACATTTATGCTTTCTGATTTGCTGAAAAGTTGGTTTTATTCCCCAGTGAAAACAATTTTGAGTACACAGCTCAAGTAGTCCCATTAGAAGTCTGCTTCTTAACTGATAAATCTTTGCATTTTTTGCTTCAAAATATTAAGTCATAAGACATGAAAAAAATATTTGTTGATTTCAAAGAGGTATGAAACTAAAAACCTAATCACACTCATGTATAAATCCTCTTTGCGTATTCATATAGTGTGATTAGATTTTTAGTTTCATACCTCAATAAAATCAACAAATTATCTCTTCATTTAACCCTTTGCTGTTTAATCCTGGCTTTTTATGTGCCTGTGATTTTATGATTGAGAAAACATTGTGAAAAAAGAAGAAATTACTTCTGACAAGCAATTTCTTCTTTTTCCACACTATTTTCTACCCTACTGAATGGTTATTTTTTAGATTAAATCCACCTTAAATTTTGGTCTGCAAAACTTTTGAATTTGGACAGGTCCAAAATTTTGTAAAACAGGAAAGTGTTTTAAATGACAACAGGATTTTATCAAAGCCACCGGCTGCTCACCCCTTTTCTGGGATAATTCTGGCTCAAAATATCAAGTGAAAAATATCTCATTTAGAAAATTCTAATGAGAAAATAAGAATATTTGGTTAGAAATTTTACCAAATTCTTCCCTTAATTGCATTTTGCTTAGAGATTTTTCTGTCATTAAGCCAGTTTCAAAGAGATGTCTGTCAGGAAAATTACAGAATCTCTCAATATCTCACCAAAAACTATTCTTGCTGTTAAGCATGTTACTTATGATACACCCTTTGGAGGTAAGCAAAGGACAAGTGTCACAATGACTTGTAAATTGTCAGATGAAAGTTGACCAAGCTACATGTGTCATTGACTGTGCAAACCATGCCCAGGTTTGATAGCTATAGTGTTGTTCCTCTCTGTCTATGCTCCTTTTCATACCCACAGAAACTATGTTTGGTGTTGTATAGAAGTCAGCTTGTCAGACTGTCTGTCTTTAGCTTTTTTGTGTTCAATTTCTCAGCAACTAATGGGTGGAGGATTTCATTCAAACTTCACAGATAGAATCAGTATCAAGCAGAAATGTGCATGTACTACTTTGGCCACCATCCTTTGACCACTTGACACCGCTATGGCCCTTTGATTGAAAATTGCATTTCATTATAGACAAGCACTTGTGGGAGGGGGGAGGGGTATTAGTCCACATAGCAACTGTCTAGTTTGCTTTAGATTTTCCACTATGAAAGAATAGCAGCCATCCATTTGCAGTACCCTTGTTTTACCCTAAAGTTTGTACACTTTATTTCAGACAGAGAAAGTTCATGTATTCTGGTACCAAGAATGGCCAAGACTGCTCATGTGACAATCATCTAGTACTCACAAACAAACTTCATGATAGGTATGTTAATATTTTACATCTGTCTACTTGTTATTTGATATACATGTATGTCATGTTGTTAAATCCAATACAAACAGTTAGACTGATTCAGAATTGACAATTTAAAGAGGTAGCAATTGGAAGTGTATATACTTTTGCTATTGACTATAAATTGGATAAATTGAGGGTTCAGTACAAGACTGTACTAAGTGCATATACACTGTATATACACTTAATACAGTCTTGTGCTTAACCCTCGAATTATGTTCATGCCCAACTTAGAATTTTCTTACATTTAGTAATCAAATAAATGTATAGATATAAAAGATAATATTATCAAGTTGTTTATCTATAACAGCTTATATTCATTTATCATCATACATTTTTCAGAGCGTATTACAACAGAATTATAGATTTAACCTCAAGTTTAATCAGTTTAGCATGAGAAAAGTTTTATAATCTTGCGCCTAGAATAATTACATGAAAACTTACAATGACTATCAATCCATTTTTTGTGCTGGGCATCATTGATAATTGACTGAAAATTGTTTTTTATAGTATAACCATATCGCAGGAGTAAAATATCTTTATTGAATGTCTTTGATGCTAAAGGGCGTTACAATATGAGTGCAATAACTATGCAAATGAGCTCAAAGACTAAAGCATGCTACCATGTAACCTAAAAGTCATTAAATTTTATATTTTTACTTGCTCATTGATGAATTATTTGATAAATTTTGAATTCAACAGCTACATTTTCATTACCCTTTATTTCTATAACAGTGAATGTGACCTAGCTTGTTTGGGGGACCCACTACAGAAGTGTGGAGGTCAAAACAAGCTTCAGGTGTTTGGTCCACCCCCTAGTGCTTCAGTAAAGGGATACCATGTTAAACCCACATGTGAACCATGGTGTGTTACGGCTGATGTGCTTAGTAAAAAAGTAGGTACCATTTAACATAGAAAATTTTCAGTTTATACTATAAAAGTAATTTTGAGAGCATTCTAGCAAATTTCTGATTCTATGAAATCCCCAAAACTGTGTTGATTGTTATCTAAGAGTCAGCTTATCAGTCGGTCTGTAATCTGGCACATAGCTTTTTCTTTTCAACTCAATTTCTTTGCTCCAAACGGAGGGATTTGATTGAAACTTCATAGATTTTATCAAAAGCGGGTGAACAATTCTCCCCCCATTCCTGTTTTCCTCAACTACTCTGTTTCACATTAAAGACAGAAAAGAGATCATTCAAAGTTACAAGCTATATTGACATCAATTTCGTTTTAGTTCAGTGATGAAAAAAAATTGTATTAAATGATATCACATTTACCATGAAAAATGTTGATTGGTGAGAATAGGTACAATGCAAGACTTGATCATCAGCCCGTAGTATGAAGGAATTGTGTGTATATTATTGTAATCTTCAATTTATTTTTGACAGCAATTGCCCTTCTATGAAAATCTTTTGTCTGCACTATTTTAGCCAAACAAATGCATCCTTATCTTTGCCTTCACAGCATGCTTTCTTTTTATGCAGTCAGACAAATCTGACTTGCATATTCTGATCATTTGCAATTGTGATAGAACCTCACAACACCATGAATATGAATTGCTGTGTGTGAAAAAATAAACCCATTCATGAATGTATTGATTTAGTAATTGTTGGCAATCATGATTGTCGAAACCTCACAACACCTTACATATCTATTGCTGCACATGAAAAAGTAATCAAACCCAATTATGAATCTCAGCGCACAAAGATGGTTTAAAAGTGATCAATATCTTGTTGAATTGAAGATAAGGAGACTTACATGACAGAGCAAAATTTCATGTTTTTTGTAGCTGTTTACATGAAATTGCAGCATTGTGATGGCATCATACCATGTACCACTACAAACAAACGCTACTGAACCTAAGGACATAACCCTAGAGACTTGAAAAATGGCAAAAGATTTTGTAAAGTGGCCATCATAGAAAAATATTGATGTTCAGTCCTGTCTGCATTTCAGATATTTTTGGCCTTTGATTCAATAATTAGGGAAAAAACTTGAGCCAGATTATTTGAATGTCCCAAAAAATGGTATTTTGTTTTAAAACAAAATTTGAATTTAGTAGGATAAAGATTATTTTTCAACTGTTTTGTAGCCAAAGTGGGGTACATGTGTTGAACAGTCCAAAGATGTGTCTAGCTGGGATATCAAATGTGAATGTCCACCAGGGATGAGAGGCAACACTTGTGATCAGGTACTTCAACGAAGTTATGGGGGGGTATACTGGAATCAGGTTGTCCGTCCGTCCGTCTGTCCGTCCCTCCGTCCGTCCGTAGACATAATTTTGTGTCCTCTTCTCCTCCCACAGTTTTGGAACAATTTTGCTGAAATTTTATCAGGTTGTTTCCTATCATATGAAGTTGTGCACCTGCAATTTTCATCCAGATCCGGTCATTAGTTTGAGAGTTATGCCACTTTGAACTTTTTAAGGAGGGGTACATTTTTTCTAATTTTGTGTCCTCTTCTCCTCCCACAGTTTTGGATCAATTTTGCTGAAATTTTATCAAGATGTTTCCCATCAAATGAAGTTGTTCACCTGCAATTTTCATCCTGATCCAGTCATTAGTTTTAGAGTAATGCCATTTTGAACTTTTTATGGAAGGGGGGCGGGGAGTAGTCAAAATTTAAAATTGCAAAACTCAGTAACCATAAGGGGAGTAACCAAATTGGGTAATTAATCCTATCATATGAAGTTGTGCACCTGCAATTTTCATTGTTTTGGGTTGACATAGGTCAAAGGTCAAGGTCACAGTAAATTTTTGTTTAATTTTCGTTTCCGGACTCTAAATGGAGAACCAAGCGACCTAGAATCATGGAACTCTATGTAAATGTTACTTATGACTCAAGGAAGTACATTATTGTTTTTAGATCACATAGGTTAAAAGGTCAAGGTCACATTAAATTTTTGTTCAGTTTTCGTTTCCGGACTCTAATTCAAGAACCAAGGGATCTAGAATCATGAAACTTCATGCAATTGCTGTATATGACCTCAATATTTGTTACAAACACATCTTGCACTTAAAGCACTTACATTTTGACAAAGTGCTGGTGGGGGGTATAAGTCCGCTTTGCGACAGTTCTATTTTATTGTGCTTTTCGAAGGATGATTAGGAATGATTGTAGATTATGACTTGGTTATATCACTGCCAAACCAGTGAAATTAACAAAAAAAATTAACCTCAACTTTCATTGATTTTGCCCTATTTAATATTATCAAAGCAGAGTCAAATAATAAATTAACCTTGTTACATAGTTTTCACATACAAAATGATGTGCTTACAGAAAATTCATCCCAAAATGGCAAATTTCATCTCTTTTTATCATTTCAGAAAAAGAATAATCATGTGTTTTTTATGTTTCATTGACAAATCTTTCATTTAGTGAGGACAAAAGCTATATTTTATAATATATTTTGTATAAAATGAAAAACACAATTTATTTCAGCCATGTCCGATGTGGTCGTATGGTCAAGGATGTCGACGTCAATGTGAGTGTAATCAAACTAACTCTGTAGGCTGTGTCCCCAGTACTGGTGTGTGTAAATGTAAACCCGGGTACCAGGGGGACCAATGTCAGAGCACCTGCAAGTCTGGTTACTATGGAGAGGGATGTACAAGTAAGAGATTAATTATATCAACATGCATCTGTATGATTGAGAGTATACTTTCAAACAAGACAGGAGGGTCCAGTGTAAGACTGTACATTCTTAAACTTTAGTGTCTGTCTGTCGAGCCACCTTTCTTGTATCTGTTAAGTCAAGTTAAAATTGAGTTAAAATTGTCATGAAGGTAACTTTCATTAATTTTGCATCATCTAAGCATGGTCTTTTATCATAGGGATGGAGTTTATTTTTTACTGTGTTTTTTTTGGGGTATGAAGTTCAGCTGCCTTGGTACATTGCAATGCCAATGTGTGATTATTAACAACACTTGGAATTATAAATAATCTCAAAATGTTCATAATCTTCTCACTATAAAAATTTGAATAATCATTTGGTTTTAGTAAATTTTAATAACTATTCATTTCTTGAATACCCAAAGCTAAATTTTCGATTGTAGCTCCCCCTAATTACAAAAACAGTCCATCTTGCTCTCGGGACAACTTCTATTAAGCAACCATTTCTCTTAAGCGACCGGTTTTTAAAATCCCATTCTTTAATTCAAAATAACTGAAAAAAGTATACAATATTTGTCTAAAAATTATCATGAATAAACTCTTTCTTGTTAAAACTCATTCAAATCATCTCAATGAGACGATTTTATTGAGTTTCGACAACTTAATATTATTGAGAAATTAGCAAAATCATATATTTTCAATAAAAATTATGGTCTTATTTTGTAAACGAAATGAGCACCAAGTGGCCATTCTCCTAAACAACTGCTTTTTGGTGGTCCCATAGGTGGCTGCTACACAATTTACTGTATAGCTTTTTTCTAACAAAAGGACGTTTTCTATATGATTTATATTTATGTTTCAGGACCATGTCAATGTTCTCACAATTCTGTCTGTGATCCCACTACTGGAGCATGCAGGTAAATAAACCTCTCTTTATGTCAGAAGCAAAAATTAGGAAAGGGAACCACAATCTTAAATAACAAATTTGTTTTTCTATTTATTATGAATTCAGAATTTTGGCAGATAGATCTTGTTTGCAGGAGGAAAACCCTAAGAGGAATCTCCGCTTACTAGCTGTAGCTGACATGATATAAAACTAGGAGGACTCCTATCATATGTGGCCCACCACATGCCCCTACTGCACCTCAATATGCATTGAGGTCCTATTCTTTGAGCAAATCATGCTCAGCCACAGTCCAAACCTATGGGGATGGGGCTCAACAAGGTCAGTACCATGTTTGGACAGCAAGGAGTCTAGGTATCAACTGCAAGCGAGCACTCACTTTAAAGTATACACAGCCTTGACAATTCCATAAATCATGGTACAGAGGAATCTGCTTAATAGCAACTCCTATTTGTCAGAAGAAAGGTTGCTATTAAGCGGATGTTTCTATTATCGGATAATCGTTTTTCAGTCAGTATCCCAATCTGAGAAGTGTATGAGTACGTCGTCGGCATTAGAATCAATGCATACATGTATAGCTTATTTTTGTGTCCCCTTTTAATTGTATGAACATTGAAAAAAAATTAGTTTTGATATTTATGTACGTCTTTAAAATCAATTATCCAGAGGACCAATGGCTTTCAAATCTCAAGGTTGCCGATCGGTAAGATCGGTAAGTTCCGACGTGAATATGGTTTGCGAAAACAAATTAGATCTACCTTTTAAAGAAGGCCAGCTATATGTTAAATTCCACTATTTATGCGATTTAACAAGGCTATCGAGTACACAAGAGAGAAAAGCGTGTCGTTGTAAAAACACAGACACCCTCGACTGGGCCAGGAATTTGGCGGCGCGTTTGAAGTCGGGTAATACCCGGAGAAATTTATAGAGTGTCAGTGACGTCATATCCAAATTGGATCAGACAAGAAAGCTAATGATTTTCTTGCGTCCTTATCACTCGGATAATTTGATTAGGATTATAATTTCAAATTTGAAGTAAGTAATATTCCAGTGCTGTGAAATAACTTCATGACTTTTTTTTTCTAACCGCGGCGATATTTGCAGGCGCTATTTGCTTATATCCAAAAGATTGAAAAAATGGAATAAGAAGACAGGCGCGATGAAATCGGTCGTCTGATTAACTGTCGGCAACACTCAAAATTAAAGAAAATGCAAAGCAGAGCATTAGTACAAACATTTAATCAACATGATCAAATAACAATTACGAATCGGGTAAAGGTGCGATCAACAACTTGACATGTTGACGCGTCTATGTGTACTTTCGGACTTGCGGCGACGCCAGGAAATCAAAGTCAAACTCGTTAATTTGCATGTAAATATTTCTATGTCCCGATGGAAACTCCTGATAGTTTCTTATAACTGATAAAAAAGGGTCCTGGTGCAAATGATTTGTTTCTATTATCCGGGAGTTTCTATTATCTGAGTTCCGATTATCCGACAAATTTTACATAGGCTAAAAAACAAATGGTTTTGTGCTGGAGGAAAAGTTGCTAATAATCAAAAATCCCTATTATCCGAGTTGCTAATACAAGGATTCTACTGTACTCCCAAGAATTTTCCACTTGCAAACAAGATAGAGTAACCAAGAGCAACACAGCATTGGCAACCAAATATTGCAATGTTTGAACTCTTATAGGATTAAGTCCAAAATCATATAAAAATGCAAACAATTCCATGGGGAAAATTAATGCCAGATAAGGGAATGCAAGTGGGTATCATTAAATAAGCTAAAATTTTCCAAATGTGAGCATTGATTTTAAACGGTGCAGTGTGAGAATCACTTTTGTCTAGTTACCAACAAGACACTCTCCAACCCCCCTCCCCTCTCATTTTCACACAAAAAAATAGACTATTTGTTAAAAATAACATTAGAATAACATTTGTTCTTAAGGGAATATAAAACACTATTCTTTATTTTGCATCATCAATCAGTTGCTTAATTTAGCAAAATCAAATTCTCACTACTAAAACCAGGTTAACAGTATTTTACTACTAAAATGCAGCAGTTATCCAAGAAATATTAAAACACTTGTCATGCTGAACCTGGAATATTCCTGCTTTAGCAGGGATATATACAAAGATCAGCCTGCACCGATGTGCAGTCTTATCACAGTGGATACCACCTGAATTTCCTTTGTAAATAAAGAGAGTTTAAATATTATTATTTCAATATGAATACTGACTCATAATTAGTGCATCTTAAGGACTCTTGGCACTTCAATTTTAATGTTATTTTGCAAAGCTTTTTGTTCAGCAAAACAATGGTAAAATCTTTAATATATTCCAGTTGTCAAGCAGGCTGGTATGGAGATAGGTGTAGTTTTCCATGTCCCAAAAATATGTACGGTCAGAACTGTTCATCAACGTGTCAATGTTCTCATGGAACTTGTTCTCCTGTAGACGGAACTTGTGATTGCCAACTTGGATATAAATTACGTATGTAGTCTTCTTGATTTATCATGCCATTAATTCTATATTAACCTGATATCACCTGTCTGATAACATAATATGATATCAAGCAGCCAATTTTTAGAAACAATTTGCTTACACTTTCACCTGAATTTCGTTGAATTTTAAGGGTTGATTAAAATCAAGTGCAAAAAAGGTCGCATGATAAAAAGAATAACATTTAAGTGTCTTAAAATATCAATGTTCTCTGTGGTCTCGGCAGTGAAAAATTATCATGAATCGGCAAAGCCTTGTCATGATAAATTCTCCATTCCTCGACCAGATAACATGAATATTTTAAGATACTAATGTTATTCTCTATATATTACCAGAGTTCCTCATACTTTTTACCCACTTTCTTATGCAATCTGCATTGAGAGAAAGACTTTCGTTTCAGAAAGAAGGGGTATACTCTTTGCAATTGCTCTCAGATTTCTTGTTTCTTAGTTTTAATTATTAAAAAAAAAAATATGCGTATAAAAAATTCATACACATAAAATTATGTTGTATTACAAGAATTCACTAGGAGTTAGAATGGATTGTTTATGATCTTAATCATTAAAAAAGTTAAAATATTACCTGGTATTATGGTCTGTCATCTTTACTTTCACTGTACATATATTTGCATCCCAAAGCTTGATTCTACAGTAATAATCATTTTGATTTCTTATTGATTCAGTAGATTTGATTTTCCATTTTGAGCGGATGTGATATCTGAAACAATTATGGATAGGTACAGACAAAGACAAATTAGTTAGGTTTGTCCGATTCACATTTGTAAGATACAAACAATGACTAAAAAAATGTGCTTGGCCAATTAAAGTTTGCAAGGCAACTGTTCAAGGTCAAAGATTCCAGAGGTGCAAGAACTTCACCCAGTCTTATTTATATTTATATTCTTTACAGCATTTTGTGCTGAGAAATGTGATGCAGACAATTATGGACAAGACTGCCTACAACAATGTGACTGTAATAATCAGCCTTGTGAGGCCATAACAGGGGTCTGTCAATGTGGGCCAGGTTATATTGGAAAAAGGTGTGAACAGGTATGGAACAAAAACCTTGTGAGGCCATTACAGTAGTGTGTCAATGTGGGCAGGATAACATTTGAAACTGATGTGAACAGGTACAAAATGCCAGACTTGTTAGGCAATTACAGGGTCATGTCTATGTATGCTGGTTTGAATTTGAAAAAGTTGTGAACAGGTACAAAACATAAGCCTTATTAGGACATGAGTGGGCTGTGTCTATGTGGGCTCAATTTTATTGGAAAGACATCTGAACACGTATAAAACACAATTCAAGTGCAAAAAATGGTGGGACCTTAAACACTGTAAACCTTGGTATCAGCCCTCTCATTTTAGTTTTTTGAAGCAACAGTGCTCATATGTTGCAGGATAAGAGATCTTATTTCATTTCAACTTTACAGATGAGATCGGTATAAAGTACAGAAGTGCAAGTGATATTTTGGTAAGGTCCATTGACTTTTGACAGAATTATGGCCCTTTGATGAAAAAGGCTTTTCATTATCAACAGGCATTTAAAGAGAGTTGTAAGTCCACTTTGCAACAGCCTAGTTTTACTAGAATAAAACTTTATTTACAAAATACAAAATAAAGTCTATGTGAGGTTCATGCTTTTTTTGGCATTTTGATAATTTGATGGTTCAGCGCGAAACAGTTGTAACTCCCTATATGTTTATAGGGAGTTACAACTGTTTCGTGCTGAACCATCGGTATATCTTTTTGTTGCTCATCTGCAGATATTCACAGTCACACAGTCATCTAACCAGGTCAAGGTCAATTTGATAGCTTATTTTGCCTTTGTTCAATGTTAATTCATGATATTTGTAATTATTTCAGTTATGTCCATTTGGAAGTTGGGGTCAGAATTGTGCCAAGAAGTGTGACTGTCAATATGGTTTTGGATGTGACCATATTACAGGGGAGTGTAACTGTGGGAGGGGTTATCTGGGTGAAGATTGTAGTATACAGTGTCCTGCACTATCGTAAGTATAACTCATACATTTCTATAATATGGAAGTGTGACTGTCAATATGGTTTTGGATGTGACCATATAACTGGGGAATGTAACTGTGGGAGGGGTTATCTGGGTGAAGATTGTAGTATACAGTGTCCTGCACTATCGTAAGTATAACATGAACATTTCTATAATATGGAAGTGTGACTGTCGGTATGGGTTTGGATGTGACCATATAACTAGGGAGTGTAACTGTGGGAGGGGTTATCTGGGTGAAGATTGTAGTATACAGTGTCCGGCTTTGTCTTAAGTATAAGTGATTTTGGTTAACCACTGTCATTCATATAAACAAAGGAGTTCTATTTAAGTGAATGTCTATTTTGAAGTACAATTTTCATACCACCACATTTATAGATCAGGTATTGAGGTGTCCATGGTCTAGTGGTAGAGCGTTGGCCTCTTGACCCAAAGGTCCTGAGTTGATTCCCGGGAGCTGTTATTGATCTTGGCTCTATCATAGGCCCACACATTCGGCGCAAGTACTGGTGAATTTTCCAGGAAGCAGAATCAATAGGCATTAATCTAAGTTGTAAGAACTTGTTTACAAATCGATGTAAAATAAATAGGTTTAAACCAAAAGATCAAGGACATATTGTTTTACAGGTGTCTGTCTGTCAGCCACTTTCAAAATGCTGATGGAAGTGTGTTAGCCTCCCAATCACTTGGTCACATGTTCAATCCATGATAGCAGCACACATTTATTTTTATATTTGTCTCCTTCTAAGGGGTTTTAAGGCCTATTAGGAATAATCATCATGAGGCTGTGAAGGGATATTATGGTAGTAATCGTGAGAGGAATATGAATCCCTATTTAGGTACTCCATAGGCCACTATATGACTGAAAGATTGTTAAAAGTGGTGTTAAACCCCATTCAAATCTAACTGACTGTCTGTGAAAACTTAACCTGTGAACTTAACCTGCAGCCAATACCTTCATCACTAGTCAAGTTTAGTTTACCACATTTGACAAAAACGCTCCTCTCGTCAATCTGTTTCTTTGAAGGTAAAGGTCATCTGACAAGGTCAAGCTCAATTATCAAGGTAAAAAAGCCTTCTCATGGCCATAAGTGTTTAATCCTTGTCATGCTTAACTCGGAATATTCCTGCTTTAGCAGGAGCTAACAAACATCAGCCTGCACATTTGGGCAGTCTGATGTTAGTCTACACCACCTGTTTCTCACTTTTATACCAGAATTGTCTATAGATTTAGTTTTTTCAAATCAAAATTGACCTACAGTTGGTACTTTCAGTACTTTTTGCCCTTTGATTTTGATGAAAATTTTAAGCCAAAATTTATTCAGCATGACAAGGGTTAATTAAAACATTACTATTTAAAAATTAAACCTTCTCATGCTGTTCATTGCATATTCCTGCTATACATCAAACTTTGGGAGACAGAATAGACTAACATTAGCCTGCAAAATTGTGCAGTCTAATCTGAGCCTACACTGCCACTAATCTACTTTAATTCCTGGTTGGAATGTCCCCAGAAACAACAATTTGTCTGAAACAAAAATACATCCAGTAGGATATGGTTTAAAAATTTCAGCTTTTTTCATCATAAGCCATGTATAAACCATACATTTGATGACCTGATGAAGTATAAGTCTGTGTGTATCTTTTCCAACAATTTGACATCTGTGTGAGATGCAAACATTTAGCAGCCCAGACAGTTACATAGTGTAATAAAAAGATTGCCTGTCTTTCTACAGGGCCCGAGATTACAAAACTTTTATCACCCCCAATTTCTCAAATTTCAGTTTGTGTTTAAAGCTGTAATTCTGTTTAAATACTCATTTAAATGTATTAAAATAAAAGATTTTATTAATAAGTTGTTATAAATTACAACTTATTAATACTATCTTTTAATGAGAGAAGTCATTTAAATGTATTAACATAATAGATAATATTAATAAGTTGTTATAAATAACGACTTATTAATATCTTTTAATGAGAAAAGTCATTTAAATGTATCAACATAAAAGATAATATTAATTAGTCGTTATTTATAACAACTTATTAGTATTATCTATTATGTTAATAAGTTGTTAAAAATAACGACTTATTGATATTATCTTTTATGTTAATACATTTATTTAAATTTAAAATTTGAGAAAATTCTCAGTTGAATCTGAGAAAAGTTTTATAACCTCAGGCCCAGATACTTTTGGACTATATTTATCTACAAGAAAGGGTAGTGAAGACTCCGGTCAGACTGTAAGGATGCACGGTCTGACCAGAGTGTTTGCTTTGCCCCATATTTGAAATTGATGAAAATGTCATGCACAAGAGCGAATGTTTTGCATCCCTTTTTCAGATATGGTCAAGATTGTGCCAATCAGTGTAAATGTGTGAGAAACCATACATCAGTGTGTGACGTTGTCAATGGGGCTTGTTTCTGTTTGCCTGGCTATCAGGGTATACACTGTGAGAAAACCTGTGACCCTGGATACTATGGAGAGAGGTGCAAGAGTACTTGTATATGTTATAATGGGGCTACTTGTGACCCAGTAAGTATCAGTTTAGCTCAAAAACCAACAGGGACAAAGTCTTAAAGCTTAAATTGTATAACAAGGTCATAATCATACTGGTATATCAAGGTCACTTTTCTCAAAAAAGAAAGAACTAAAAATAACATGACCTATTTAAGGCTTTTCAAGGTACAATGCTGAGATATGTCATGATGATAGATTTTGTTGATATGCATCTTCAGATACCAAGGTCAAGGTCATGAGACAAAGTCAAGGTTATTACCTATGAAAATTCATCTGTTTTAGATGCATATGTATTTCAAACAGATATCTCGATTTTCTAAAAAAAATTTGAATAACATAACTTGCAGCCAAATATTATTATCCACATATATGCTCCTCTTCTATTCTTTATTTCACCAGGTTAAGGGAACATGTAGCTGTTCTCCTGGGTTTACTGGTGATCAATGTCAGATACCATGTCCCACTAGTCACTATGGTGACCAGTGTCAAAACAGGTGCTCCAGTAATTGTCCAGGTGGAAAGTGTAACATTGTAGATGGTTCTTGCGGTTGTCAGGTATGTAGAACATTTGGAACATCCCTCTGCCATTTCTGTAAACTGCAACAGACCTTGGATGTATGTAAGGGGGATGGGTATGTAAAAAATCGTGCATTTTGTTAGGCGGAAACAGTGTAAGAAAAACTAGCACTGTAGATTTATATTATTACAGTAAATAACAGTTGAAAAATCCTAATTTTTGAGAATGACAAATCATTCTCAAAAGTTAAGATTTTATAAGCCGTTATTTAAAGAATCTAAAGATATCTTTATTAGGATACGATAGTTTTATGTCAGTGGCTTAAACAAGTAGCGTTGGCGACGTCAAATGTTTTCACTCACAGTTTCCAGGGCTAACGCTATTTTAACTGACATCATAGAGTTTTTCTACGTTTACCCTTAATTTCTAAAAAAAAGTCTGTCTATGTACATCCGAGGTTGATCGTGAGATTGGCCGAGTGGTGTTCCTAATGGTATGTAGAATAGTAGCAAGAAATCGTCTTTTAATGCAACTCTAATGGAATTACATTAGAAAAATACTTTAATACTAATTGTAGGGAATTTTCAATTATTTGATATTTAATAAAATGATATGGTGTATTTTGAAGACAAGATAACAATTTAGATACTTTTATGGCCATGTGTCAGTCATGCATATGTCATTGCATCCATAAGTCAACTTTAACTTTTTAAGTTCTTCTTCTCAGACACTACCAGATGGATCTCATTCATCTTTTGCAGAAATGTTCCTTTGGTGACCCTCTATTAGATTTGTTCAAAGAAATGCAATTGGTTTGAAATCAAGCCTTATATGATGCTATTTTCATTTTTGGTTTAAAGGGATTTTTCTTAAGAGCCTAATGACGGATATCAACCAATTTCATTAAAATTCAATGATACTGGGGAGACCCTTGATCAAGCTGCCAAAAAATATTATGACAGCATGAAAATTATGTCTTTTATGGGCAGTGGTCATTTCTATATAAGGAAAAATTGAAATTCATTTTCTACTAAACTATTTTCAGTCTCTGTTAATCATTATATGGAGATTCAGGCCTGTGGAGAATATCAAGCCTTTAAACACCTCTAGTTGCTGGGAATCTGGGCTATTTTCATGGTCTCTGGTATCAATTGTTTAGACACGAAAAGAAAAAAACATTGTATTTGTTAACTTGTTGGGGTTTTAGATTTCCAAAGTACAAATGCTCATGCAAGGGATGCAGAGAAATATCTTACCTGTCATGCAAAAAGGGACCATCTGGGTTGTGCGCAAACAGGTTCGACCCCAGTCAGTCTAGGCAATCTGTGCAGTCTGTATGTGGTCGAACCTTTGCACACTTTCAACATTTTCTGAATCTTGAATAATTATTCTACTTTCCTGTGAAAGAATTTTTGAAATGCGATCTCTATTTGACCTTTGCTGGAGCCAATTTCATTTTCAAATATTTATATTACAGATTTTCCAGAAGGTTCCTTTTTGCCTGACTGGTCACATATTTTGAACTTTCATATCAATACCTGTAACTCTATACCTTTATGTTGCCAGTACAAACAGTTGTGGCTTGATACTTTAATGATTTTTAGCTTGGCTGTTCTCGGAGAAAACCCAAGTATTGCTATAGCCTCCGTGTCATCAACGTCGTTGTCATCGTCTTGCGAAAACTTTGACATTTTGTCATATCTCTGGTTCTACTGAAGGCATTCACTTGAAACTTTGCGCACATGTTCACCATCAAAAGAGCAACCTAAACTATCAAGGGGGATAACTCTAGATGCATTTTGTGCAAATTATGCCCCTTTTTCAACTTAGATTTTTTTCCCACCATCCAGCACTCGACATCCGAGCATAGGCACCTGTAGGTGGTGCTCTTGTTTTTCCATTATTATAGAAAAATGTAGCATGTACGTGTCCCAACAATACTTGGAGCACCATGACACAGTGTAATCAGATATGTACCTGTGTAAATGGACAGTGTGACCCACAGACTGGTTCCTGCATTTGTTCCCCAGGCTGGATAGGGAACCATTGTGAAGTACCATGTCCACTGGGTAGGTGTGGTTTCTATTTGTTTATCTAATTAATCTTATTAAATTAGTTTTCCCTCAACTTCATTTATTTTTACTAAAAGATAAAAGCCATATTTATTTAAAGCAACAATTGCTAAAGTCTTTAAATTTGATTTCCAGAACATCGATGATTGTTTAATAAATAAGATAAAAGATGATCGTTTTAGACCCACTGGCCTAAGGCCACTGTGGCTATTGTCATGGCACTGTGTCTGTCCAGTGATGTCTGTGCATCAGTGCATCCATGCCTCTTTTAGCTTCACCACTGGCCAACGGCCACTCAGGCTATTTTCATGGCGCTGTGTCTGACAAGCGTCCATCCCAGTGTCTGGTCATAAACATTTTCTTTTGAAAAATCTTCTCCGAAACTACTTGATGAATTTTTTACCACACTTCATGGACCTTGGGTAATCCTCCTTCAAAGTTCAAGGAATTTTTATCCAAAAAATCAAGGCCTATATGGGAGTGGCTGATTTCCATATCGATGGCTAAGTGCAAAACGGTTGTAACTCCCTATATGTTTACAGGGAGTTACAACCGTTTTGCACTGAGCCATCGATATATGGCAATATGTGACTTTTCTCATAATCTTACTGATCAATATCTACCAAACTTCACTGGAATGGTCTTTTGGTAACCTTTTATCAGTCTACAAAAAATATAGTGAAAATATGGAAAATATATCTTCTTTGGACAGAGGACATTTCACTATATGTTTAATAGCGGAAACTGCAAATCATTTGCCTAATGGATATCAACCTAATTTCACTTGAATGATCAGCGACCCTTTATCAGTCTACAAAAAATATTTGGATTGGATGAAAATTATATATCTTATGGGCAGAGGTCATTTCTCTGTATGTAAGGGAAACTTTGAAAAGATTCTTACCGATTGAAATCATCTAAATTTTACTGGAATGTACCTTCCAAATTTCAGACTGCACATTAATGTGATTAGATGAAAAATATGTATTAAACAGGTGGAGGTCAATTTTCTGTATCTAATTTATCTTTCTTTAATTTTCTTTGCAGAAATATTTCGGCATATATGATATTTAAAAAACACCTATTTACTTGAAATAAACATGCATTTATTTATTCACTGTAATTCTCATCTAATCATATCAGTAGATACAGGCGTGTGGAGAAAATCAGCTGCTCAAGCAGCTCTAGAATATTTCAGTGTAAGATCCAAATTCTAAATGAACAATTTCTTAGTTGACATCATGGATTGGTGTATTTTAATGACAATAGCTTTTTTTCTTATTTCTAGGAGAGACTTTGTTGTAGAAGTAACATGCCTACATCAAGGGTCTTTGGCTGCTTCTATATTAATTTTGATGATACTTTAAGCTTAGTCCCAATGTCCGAATGTTTATCATTAAATCTCTAGACATTGAATCACCCTTCTCTTACTCTGTACAGGTAAATATGGTCAAGATTGTGGCGCCACCTGTCTATGTGTACAAGGTACATGTGACCCAATAACTGGTTCCTGCAAATGTGAGAGTGGATACACAGGAACCATCTGTAATATAACATGTCAAGTAAGTCATGTCAAACATTCATACAATTTAGTCTCCTGAAATTGGGAATCTAAGCAATATGTATGTATTCATGTTTTTAAAAGTACACGCAACTGAACTTTTATTTTAAATATGACTAATACTGAATAGTGATAACTAGATCTCATATACACTTAAAACTTAAACACCTAGATATGTTTAGCCCAGCTGTTTTCACCATGTCATTATTTGCATTGGAGTTGGCATAGTTGTTGGCGTAGGCACCTTAGCATGACCAAATTTGACCTTGGTCATATCTCTGTTGTTACTGAAGATAACTTGATAAAACTTGGAATGTGTGTTCATTGTCATGAGAGGAATCCAGACTATCAAGGAAAATAACTCCCCTGGAGGTATTTTGTAACACTCTTTTTTGGCTTACATTTTTTGCTGAACCTGAATTTGAGTAAAACTAGTACTTCCTTAGATGCCTTCGGGGTTGTAAAGAACAACATGTACTAAATTTTTTCCTTATAAAGGATATTTGAAAAAATTAAAGGACCAGACCATTCAGATACAAGTACTTCTTTTATTGTTTGATGGCTTGAATAGTACAAGCATGAAATTTGTATCCCTCTGGAATTTTCCTCCACATGATCCATGTTTGCCCCAAAATTCCTGTGTTTTTATATGAAAAATTCTTTGATAAATTTCTTTTTTTGACTAAAGAACTTTCCCCATCCCCACCTTCAAAAAAAAAAAAAAAACAGTTGTAAAAGATTATTATCTGTTGCAATAGCAAAAGGTGGAAGGATATGCTTAATTCAGATGTGTGTTTATTTATCATATTTTGTGCATATACAATTATGGAAAAGATTTCATGATAATCATGTAATGATCACCTTCATTATCCTCTAGGCCAAATGATGTCCCTAAACTTAGTCAGTAAGTAAGCCCCACAAGGGCTTTGATTTTAGTTTGAAAGATGATATATATGTTTATAATATGACCTAGGTCACTGGAGTGAAATAACCCTGTTGAATACTTTTGATATTTCACTGGTGTTATTACACTAGTGGAATGAATATGCAAACAAGCTAAATACTTATAGCAATCTATATTTTTGTTGTAAAAATGACGTCATAATGCAATTGATGATGGCAATTCGCAAACAGCTTCATATATATTGCAGAATAACTTGAAGCCAAAAATTTCTGGAATTTCCTAGATTTTTTACTAAAACTCAGGTCATAGCATAAATAATGGGCTTATGAAATTCTGAATTTATTAATCTCGTCATCTAGAACAAATTTAAACTTAGAAAAGCCTCATTTTTATCTGTTTATTGATGACTGAATTTATAAATTCAATGTTCTATGACCACTCATTCAATATCATCTATTTATCTAGGGTGGTATGTATGGACCAGACTGTGTGTACCCATGTGCTAAATGTGGTCCCTACTCATATTCTGGTTGTGAGCCCCACACAGGGGCCTGTTTGTGTAGTGATGGTTACACTGGCCCTGCATGTGAGAGACCATGCCCTGAGGGGACATATGGCGCTAAATGTAAACAAAACTGCACGTAAGGAGCATCATTAATGACTAAAAGTTTTTATAGGTTAAACTCTCCATTAGTAGTAGTAGTCATCTGAACAATAAGATGTAAATAACAATCTAAATTTGTTTACAAGTGTTTCTTACTGTCATCACATGTTTTGCTGAATGACATTCTAACAAGAATTTTATTCAAAGTCATCTTGCATTTTGATTTCGTATCTCCATGTAAATATATATTCTATTCCTATCATTTAGGCATTCAAAATTTCTACTCAAAAGTAATGAAAGGTAAATGGTGTCATAAAACAATGTTAGTTGATAATTTGTTAAACATATCAAATATGAAAGAAGATGAATTTGAACAGGTTCATTACTCAATTGACTGAGTTGTGCAGATTTAAAAAGTAAATAAAAATCTACACTTGATTTTAACAATTCTCACTATGTTCACAGCAAATTCTGCCTTCCAAAATTCTGCGGCATATATTATACATTAAGATAAGCATTCACAGATTAGCAGTCTAATATAAGCCTTAATTGTATGCTTTCTACTTAGAAATTGTAGGAAACATTCAAGCCAAACTTATCTGATTTCAAACAAATTATAAATTCATCATCAAAATAGTGTCTACAGTATCTATATCATTATGACTTTAATTCTGATTATGAAAAAGTGCTTCTATTTATAGGTGTTTGAATGGCGCATATTGTGAAAGTGTAACAGGAAAATGTTTATGTAAGCCTGGCTACAGTGGAACAAGATGTGAAAATAAGGTAAATTCTTTTATTAAATTTTCCAACATACTTTGTGAATTGAAAATAAAAGAAATTCTATAGTACTGTTTATGCCCAAAATTTATTATGGTAAAAGCATTATACAAAACTTTTTTCTCTTCTTATCTGTTTGAAAATTTAACCATATGAACTGACAAAATCATTTGAAAGTAAATGAGATTAAATATTTCAAATATGTAATTTATGATACAAAATATGTCTGATGTATTATCATAATATTTCTTTTCATATCAGTGCCAATTTGGACACTGGGGTCTGAACTGTTCACAATCCTGTAATTGTGGTCCACAAAGTGTAGGCTGTAATCCTGAAAATGGTGTCTGCAAATGTAAACCAGGGTTTATAGGAGGTAGGTATACTATAAACTAAGGTCTGAACTGTTCACAATCCTGTAATTGTGGTCCACAAAGTGTAGGCTGTAACCCTGAAAATGGTGTCTGCAGATGTAAACCAGGGTTTATAGGAGGTAGGTATACTATAAACTAGGGTCTGAACTGTTCACAATCCTGTAATTGTGGTCCACAAAGTGTAGGCTGTAACCCTGAAAATGGTGTCTGCAAATGTAAACCAGGGTTTATAGGAGGTAGGTATACTATAAACTAAGGTCTGAACTGTTCACAATCCTGTAACTGTGGTCCACAAAGTGTAGGCTGTAACCCTGAAAATGGTGTCTGCAGATGTAAACCAGGGTTTATAGGAGGTAGGTATACTATAAACTAGGGTCTGAACTGTTCACAATCCTGTAACTGTGGTCTACAAAGTGTAGGCTGTAACCCTGAAAATGGTGTCTGTAGATGTAAACCAGGGTTTATAGGAGGTAGGTATACTATATACCTAGGTCTGAACTGTTCACAATCCTGTAACTGTGGTCCACAAAGTGTAGGGTGTAACCCTGAAAATGGTGTCTGCAAATGTAAACCAGGGTTTATAGGAGGTAGGTATACTATATACTTAGGTCTGAACTGTTCACAATCCTGTAATTGTGGTCCACAAAGTGTAGGGTGTAACCCTGAAAATGGTGTCTGTAGATGTAAACCAGGGTTTATAGGAGGTAGGTATACTATAAACAAAGGTCTGAACTATTCACAATCCTGTAACTGTGGTCCACAAAGTGTAGGGTGTAACCCTGAAAATGGTGTCTGTAGATGTAAACCAGGGTTTATAGGAGGTAGGTATACTATAAACGAAGGTCTGAACAGTTCACAATCCTGTAACTGTGGTCCACAAGGTGTAGGCTGTAACCCTGAAAATGGTGTTTGTAGATGTAAACCAGGGTTTATAGGAGGTAGGTATACTATATACTTAGGTCTGAACTGTTCACAATCCTGTAATTGTGGTCCACAAAGTGTTGGCTGTAACCCTGAAAATGGTGTCTGCAGATGTAAACCAGGGTTTATAGGAGGTACAGTTAGATATATTGTGAGATTGACATTCATCTCAATCAAAACCATTCTAAATCATTCACTAAGCGATCCATTCATTCATTCCAAACACTCACTCAAACCATTTATAAAGGCTCTTAACTCACTGAAAACATAACAACAACTTCGTTTAAAGTAGAAATAGCTGGGAAAAATAATCAGGATTTCACTGAATGAATTGAAAATGTAAGTGTTTGATAAGATAGAAAAGGAAACTATTTATGGAACATGTTTGCTATTTTTTAAAGGAAGGTATTTAATATCACTAATTTTTTTCATCTGAACAAAATTTGCGATATTGGATTACCTCCCATTAAATTCACTCAAAACTCGCTCCACCAACTCATTCAATTTCATTCTAAAATCATTCCATAATCATTCATCTTGTTAATTTCATGATGTTCTTAACTTTAGGTATACTCTTTACATGTACAACTATACTGAAATGAGCTCGATTCTATTCTATGATGTACTGTACTTTACTTTATAATTATTTAATGGGGTCCATACCTTTTTGCTATATAGTTATTAAGGCCGAACTTATTTCTGACCCCGGGCGGGTACCGTTGCCCCCTGTATCAGAATATGTCTTAGACAGCAGGTTACCAGCTCTAGACTGGTCCAACTATCGACTATAAGAATAGCCTAGAATAAGCTATTATGATAGTTGAAACTAGGACCAGTCAACACCCCGGTAGGATTCGGGCCAGAAATAAGATGGCCCTAAGGTCCACAAATCAATGTCTATGAAGGTCCAGCGTGATTAGAGACTCAGTATGTTATATAATAGAAATGAGCAGAGAGAACTAAACTGCAGAATGTTCATTCTTCTTTGGTAAAATATTTTGGTACATTATTTGTAAATTAAGATATTCTGTTATATATAAAATTCAAATTAAAGTTATCATACGTTGTAATATACTAGTAATGAATTGACTTTGTAGTTACAAGTTTCAAAAATGTGACCCGTCACGCAAAAAGGGACAATCTGGGAACTCTGTAAAATGAATATTGAAAAAATGATTTGGTCCTGCATAGGTCAACCAGAGGTTGAATTTCAAAACTTGATCATTCTAGATTAAGAAAATGGATAAAATGTCTTCTATTTTTCAGTGAAATGTAGGCAGAGTTGTAGCCAAGGTTCCTATGGTATAAACTGCACAAAAACATGTAGATGCGATCCTTTCTCAAGCATTTGTTCACCAATAGATGGGACTTGTTTATGTAAAACTGGTTATACAGGGCTGTACTGTGATGAAGGTGAATATAATGGACATCTTATATAAACTGATAAAAACTCATAAAGATGTGATACCTTCTCTAGCATTTGTTCTCAAATAGACAGGACTTGTTTTAGTGAAACTGGCTATACAGGAATATATTGTAATGAAGGTAAATGTACTGAACATCTTATATAAACTTTACAAACTCCTGTAAATGTGATCCATTCTCTAGCATTTGTTCTCCAATAGACGGGACTTGTTTATGTAAAACTGGCTATACAGGGATATACTGTGATGAAGGTAAATATACTAGACATCTATATAAACTGTAAAACCTCATAAAGATGTGATCAATTCTCTAGCATTTGTTCTCCAATAGACAGGCCTTGTTTATGTAAAACTGGTAATACAGAGGTTTACTGTGATGCATATAGCAAAAAGTAGTTTTTGTTTTGTGATAGAATTCAAATAATGTGTGATCAGAAAATTGATGTTTCCTTTATCTTTTTGGCTTTTACTTGATATACTATCCATTTTAAAGTTATACCTGTGCAAAGATTTTTTTAAATAGTGATAAAATACCTCTTATTTTCAGCTTGTGGAGCTGGTTTCTGGGGTAGAAATTGTTCCCAACAGTGTTTGTGTAATGATAGAGGAACATGTAATCCATTTAATGGAGAATGTGATTGTGCGGCTGGATACAAGGGAGATAACTGTGAAACTCGTATGTCATAAACATTTTATTATTTTAGATTCTTTTCATTTTCTGCTTTTGTTAGCTCACCTGAGCACGAAGTACTCAGGGTGAGCTATTGTGATTGTAAAATGTCCGTCGTGCATCGTCCACAATTTCTTTAAACATCTTCCCCTCCTAAACCAGAGGGCCAATCTTGATGAAACTTGGTAGGGATGTTCCTTGGGTCAAGCTCTACCAAGTTTGTTCAAATAAATGAAATCCACCTTTAACTTTCCCTTTACCCTTAACAAAAAGGGTGAAAATATGAAAATCTTCAAAAATCTTCTTCTCTAAAACCAGAAGGCAGACAGCTTTCATATTTTGTATGTAGCATCATCTAATGGAAGTTTGTTCATATCAAGACCCTTGGATCATAGTTATTTGGGCTCCACCAGGGCGCATCCCTTTTAGCTCATCTGAGCATGATGGGTAAAAATAGGAAACCTTCAAAAATCTTCTTCTTTACATAGAATCAAAGAGCGAAAAGGCATATCTGTCTTGCTCTTGGCTGAAAAGATTCCATGGTATTGATCTTATGTAGAAATTATCTCCATTTTGACATCTGCCTATTTAATTAATGTGATGTCCCAGGGGTCAAAGACACGCAGGTGAGCGATCTAGGACCATCATGCTCCTCTTGTTTCCTTACTTTATCAGTATGAAAATATGTAAAATAGACGAAAAACAATATCAATGTTTTACAAATTTCATTATCAAAGCAGAGAGTTTATTACAGCTGGATTTGAATCTGTTTTTAAAGACAGTTTGAATAAGTTAGAATTCACTCATTCAGTGATGCAAGCCCTGCAAGTTTTTGTTGTGAGGCAGTACATGAATAAACAGTAACATATTTATCGAGCAACACATAAAAAGGTTCTTATTATGTATATGTTACAGTGAATATGTAAAATCAGTGATTTTGTAAAATAACTGAAAGTTTCAGGGATTTTGTAAAATCACTGATTCCGCCAGCTATTTCATAAAATGACTGAAATTTCAGTTAATATGTAAAATAATAGAATATTTTTTTCTTTTAAAAAGGGATAATACAGTACTGTTTATAAGTAAAATATTTTTTTTTAAATAGTTCATTCATGTTTTCTCTTTTTCTGTTTGATATTGATATTTCTGTTCTAAACATTGAGGTTTTTTGTAGTATTTGCTATCATTATTGATGTTCAAAGAAAAGTTAAGATGTGCATCTAGTGTCATAAAAGAAGCTGACAACAACAACCACTAAAGTAGTTGTAAAGCCTACATCTATTTTAACTAAGGACTTTGGTTCTATGTTTTGCGAGTTCATATGTGTGATTAGGTTTTTTTTTTATTTTCATTATTCCATGAACTCAATAATAGCCGTTTGTCAATTGCTTCTCTTTTCGTTTCGGAAAAGCTTTTGCGAATAACGGTTCCACTTGTTAGTAAAAAAAAAATAATAATAATAATAAAAAAAAACAAAAAAACAAATGTGATAAACAAAATCAGTAGAATTTGTCTATTTTGACCTGTTTATACTGTGTTTCACAGCCGGTATATTTTGTACATCAAGCTTCTCACGTCTCTCCCTCGCTTATACACACATAGACGCTTGCACGCACACTCATGCACGTACATGCATGTGCACGCCTACATTCAAGTACACACGCATACTCATGCACACTATCAAGCGCACATATACGTATGCACGCGAACGCGAATGTGGGCACGCAAGCGCACACGCACGATCGCTTGGACGCACTCACACATGTATTGGTCTCTGTCTGTTCTTCTGACTGGCTTTTCATCTGTCCGTTATCTTTTGTCTCTATCTCCTTTTCTCTCACTTACTAAACGAACTCATTTGTATATATATGTGCTTCAATCAATTTCTATGTACATGTATTGTTTTGTTTTGTAACAGTTTGTATGTTCCAATGTATTTGTTTTGTAAAATTGTACTAATGCTCTTCAAATATTGGAGGTAATAAAGATTATATATATATATTTATTAATAATATAAATGATTAATCTGATTGTGCGAGTGAATCTATCTGATATTTTCCATTTTACTTTTATATTTTAATTTTGAGCCTTAAATTCAATATCCCCATAACTTAGAATGTAAAATTGTGAATAAAAACTGTTTCATATACTTACTGATTTCTTCAGATAATTTATAAAATAACTTACTGATTCAGTTATTTTCAAAAAATCACTGAAGTATGCAGTTTTCTTAAAAATATAAGAACATACATGTAGATAATGATAGTGTACACTTATTATTTGAAATATTACTGTATTACCATATTTTATCACAAATATTCCATCATTTCATATATTATTTGAAAAGTTCAGTCATTTTATAAAACAACTGACAGAATCAGTGATTTTACAAAATCCCTGAAATTTTCAGTTATTTTACAAAATCACTGATTTTACATATTCACTGTAACATATATAATTATAGATTGCTACATGAAAATACTTTTTTACTAGAATGCAATTGATGTTAGCTGAGCAGAAGGTCTTATTAATTTTAGTAAATCCAAAGTCTTCAACCCTTGATATAAATGCCTTAACATATATCATTATATCAAACCAGTTGACAGTCCTGACAATGCTCTGCTAAGATTTAATTACACTGAAAGCAATGTTTATGAGTGCCAGGTATTCCAAAAAAGAGTAATATATGTATTCTCACATATGACAATTGATTGAATATTCTTTGTTAATCTTTTGACTTCAGAATGTGATCAAGATATATATTGGGGACAGAAATGTGCTAACAAATGTACATGTAATGGAGCTCATTGTGATCATCGAGATGGAACATGTAGATGTCCTCCAGGGAAAATTGGTCATCAATGTGAACAAAGTGAGTATTTGAGTGTAAATATTTTTACAAGGGAACAGGTAATGGAGCTCATTGTGATCATCGAGATGGAACATGTAGATGTCCTCCAGGGAAGATTGGTCATCAATGTGAACAAAGTGAGTATTTGAGTATAAATATATCTACATGTGAATATGTAATGGAGCTCATTGTGATCATAGAGATGGAACATGTAGATGTCCTCCAGGGAAGATTGGTCATCAATGTGAACAATGTGAGTATCTGAGTATAAATATATCTACAAGTGAACATGTAATGGAGCTCATTGTGATCATAGAGATGGTACATGTAGATGTCCTCCAGGGAAGATCTGTCATCAATGTGAACAAAGTGAGTATCCTAGGTTTGAATAAATCTACAAGCGCACATGTAATGATGATCATTGAGATTGTAAAGATGGAACTTGTAGATCGAGGGGTCAGTGCAACACTATTGTAAGTGCCTTTATATTCATAGGCACTTACAATAGTGTTGCGCTGACCCTTCGAGATGTCCTCCAGTGAAGATTGGACATCAATGAGAACAGAGAGGGTATTTGAGTATAAGTATATTTACAAGTGTACATGTAATGAACCTCATTGTAAGTATTGAGATGGAACATGGAAATGCAGTCCAGGGAATATTTGTCATCAATGTGAACAAAGTGGGTATCAAAGGTATAAATAAATCTACAAGTGTACATCTATTGGTGCACATTGTGATGATAGAGATGGGATATGTAATCACCTCCAGGGAAGATCTGTCATCAATGTGAATAAAGTGAGTATCGAAGGTATATATATCTATATCTCTCTCAAGATTGAAATCTTACACAAATGCAGATCATGAAAAGCACAAATATGAATTTTTCTTATAACTATACAAATATCTGTGTGATAACATCCCATATGATATTGTTATGATATCATATGGATATTTTTAGAACAATTGCATAATGCTGTTATTTTTAGAAACTTTCATTTCTGTTAGAAACATTGACAAAACAAGGCATATAGAAGTAATAAGATGAAAATAATACTTACTTAGTGTATTGTCAGAAAAAATATCTAACCAGGTTGTGGGAATTGATAATTGTCTCTGCAGAGCTTTAAGAAATATCAATTACCCCAACCTTGTTTACTTAACACTAAGTATGTATTATATATCTCATTGAGTCATTGTTATCATGTAATTATTTTTATAACGCTCTCCTCAATAGCAACCAATATTTAACTACTTAAGTCATCTACTGATTCCATGAGAGAGTAAAATAGTAGGTTTGAGTTCTCTTGAAGAATGTGCCAGGCCCCTACCATAGCATATTTGGAAGCACATCAGATTCTCTATTTTCAATCATGAGATGTCATAGGTTTGATACACTGGGGTGTATCCAATCAATGGATGGATAATTGTTAACCTAGGTGGGACAAAAGTTGGAGGCTTTGAAAGGATTTGGAATGAGAAACACCAGAAATCCATTGTTAGTTGCCCCAACTACTGCGATATATCTGAAAAGTCAAAGTGAAACCCAATCAGAATAATTAATTAATCAACAATATGCCATAAGTAGTACCAGATTGAAAACACAAACAAAAATGAAATTGATTGAATAGGGAGATCTAATTAATAAGCTATATTGAAATGATAAAATTGGACATCTTATATCTAAGCTAGGAATTAATTTATGATGTTTGGTGGACTACTTTGAATGTTAATGGATTTAAATATCGAGGCCCCAGTTTACAATGGTAAACCTCTTGAGACCAAACCTTGTAGACTTGCTCGCTAGCAAAAATCTAATAGTTACTGCTTTAAACTTTGACCGATAGAAAACATCACTGTTAAATCTGTCTTACATTAGGTTGTGATACTCAACATTTTGGTTTTCAATGTGCCCAGTTATGTGGATGTCAGAACAGTGCCCAGTGTGATCCTGTGACCGGAACATGTCGATGTCAACCAGGATGGTCAGGTCAATTCTGTACAGAGAGTAAGTATTTAGAAGAGGTTTGGAGAATAACATTTTATTCTTAGCAAAGCCTTGTCATAATAAATTCTCCCAACCTCGACCAGATATCTTTGATATCCTAAGACACTTACATGTTATACAATTTATCATGCAACTGTTTTTGGTGCTTTATTATGATAATCCCTTAAAAATCTAAGAATTTCAGATGGAAGTGTATGCAAATTGTTTCTTAAAATAGACTGTCTGATATCATCATATGTTATCAGACAGGTAATATCAGGTCAATACATGCTTCATTGCATGATAAATGCATATTATGAATGATGTTTTGCTGCTCAACAAAGCTTAGAGCTTGGCTTATATTCTAATAAACAAATTACACCCAAAACTAGTTTGATGGGTATATAAGAGTTGGTTTTGTAGGCTGGTGTTTGATATTTTTGATGAGATTTCATACATGTATCCAAATGTTGAAAGTAGCTAACACTGCATAAATGCTGATATGTAGGGTCCCATGTTGGACTAAACATTCAAATGATTATTATGCCCCCCTTCAAAGAAGAGGGAGTATATTGCTTTGCACTTGTCAGACAGTTCTTCAATAGACCTTTTTTATCCAGAGCATATCTAAAAAAAATATGCAATCTAGAATCATGAAACTTCAAAGGTGGATAGATCTCATTGAAGAGAAGTGCAGTGCAAAAAATCCATAACTCTACTCATCATATTTTGTGAGTTATTGCCCTTTGTTGATTGACAAAGAATGGGCTATTGACCTGCTTTTAACATAACATTGAAATAACCAAAAATATTCATACTTTACCAATGTAACTATTTATGCATGTCACATGTGTTAAATTTGTTTATAGTACAGTTTAGAAAGATTCGGGTGAATGATTTAGGGCAATTATTGCCCTCTTGTTTATCTACCAATCTCTTTATTCATGTATCAAAACACTGTTTCTAGAAAGATGCTTCCTTGTGTATTTGTGTTTAACAAACACATCTTGTTCTTTTCTCTTTTTCTAGGTTGTCCAGAAGGTTACTATGGTAATGATTGTTCCCTCACTTGCCCGGAATGTCAAAATGGAGGCTCATGTGACAGTTTTTCAGGGATGTGTAATTGTATACAAGGATTTATTGGTCCATTATGTAACAACACTCTTTATACAGTTACAGAACAACATTCTAACATGCAAAAACTGGGTGAGTTTTTATTAAACCCCCCACCTACGAAGTAGAGAGGGGTATATTGGTTTACCCATGTCTGTCTGTCTGTCCAGTCGTCTGTCCATCCATCCGTCCGTCCGTCTGTAGACCTTTTCGTTTCCGGACTCTAACTCAAGAACCAAATGACCTACAATCATGAAACTTTATACAAATGTTCCTTATGACCCAAGGAAGTGCCCTATTTTTTGGGGTCATATAGGTCAAAGGTCAAGGTCACAGTCAGCCTTTGTTCAATTTTCATTTCCGGACTCTAACTCAAGAACCAAGTGGCCTGCAATCATGAAACTTTATACAAATGTTCCTTATGACCCAAAGAAGTGCCCTATCGTTTTTGGGTTACATAGGTCAAAGGTCAAGGTCACAGTCAGCCATTGTTCAATTTTCGTTTCCGGACTGTAACTCAAGAACCAAGTGACCTACAAGCATGAAACTTTATGCAAATGTTGCTTATGATCCAAGGAAGTGCCCTATTGTTTTTGGGTCATATAAGTCAAAGGTCAAGGTCACAGTCAATTTTTGTTCAATTTTCATATCTGGACTCTTAACTCAAAAACCAAGTGACCTAGAATCATGAAACTTCATGCAAATGCTACATATGACCTCAATAATATGAAAAAGGCAAAGCCTCAAAACGATCGCAGTCTTCCATTGTTGTCTTTTGACAATGTAATTTGAAAGGCTTACCACTCTTTTAAATGAATGATTTTTTTTTAATTATGTACTTTATTTATTTGCAGAAGGAATTTCATCTTCAGGCTTAACTTTATTTCCAATCCCAATGTTTTGAAACTATACCAGTAACTCATTCATTTCTTATCTTCTCTTATTAACATTAGGGATTTTGTTTGCAAAACATGAGGTACAGAATGGGCCTAAATAACTCATCTGTATTTCATTGGTCCAGTTGATGTCATCTAAGTACAACTTGGGGCAAAGTTTCATTGAAATTAGTCAAATGGTTTAAAGGGAGATAGTGTTTTAAGACTTCTTACTGAAAAAGGCCCCCACCCTGCCACCTCAGAATTTTTTGGTTTATCAAGTTTTTACAAAAAAAATCTGAGAAGGATCATCCAAAGGATATTCTGGTAAAATTTCCTTCAAATTGACCCAAAGGTTGAGGAGGCAATGTCTGTCAAATATTTCATAGTGAAACAAGAAGTGTTTGTGAAAAACAAATGCCCCCATAACCACATTTGTTTTCAATATGTCACCTTTGGTAGATGACATTGACCATGAAACATGACCTTGACCTTGGTATCTAGAGATGCACATTATTGAGATGTAACATCATGTCATTTATGAGGTTTGTACCTTAATTAGGCTTGAAGATATTGGTAATTAAAGTTTTTGGTTTATTTTTTGAGAAGGTTGACCTTGATAGATGACCTTGAAAATGTGGTATGACCTTAGCATTAGTATTAGCAGATGCAGATCTTTGAGATCTATCATCATGCTAAAAATGAGGCTTGTATCTTAAATAGGCTTGAAATAATGGCAATCTTGAGTTTTTTGGTCAAGTTTTTAATAATAATTTGACCTTGACAGATGACCTTGCCATTGTCACATGACCTTGATTTGGTCTCAGCAAATGTGTTTCATCTAGATATATCCTCATGCCAAATATTAGACTTGTAGCTTAAATAGGCTTGAAGATATTGGCAATACTAAGGTTTTTGGTTAAATTTTGAAGACAGATTGACAAATTGACAGACAGACAATGGTTAAAAAAAATGCCACAAGAAAATTGATCTTTTGATATGGAGCACAATAAAAATACAACAACCATATTTATTGGCCAGTCAAAATTTTACAAGCAATTTCTTTCAAGGGTCAACATAATATTTTTAACAATCTTTCACTTATATCACGGCGGCTAGAGCATTTTTAAAAAAATGTCACTCAAGATATGTTCGGGCCAAATTCATTGAAACTGGTCTAGAGGTTAAGGAGGTAATATTGCCCAAAGATTTCAAAGTGAAGCAAGATGTGTTTGCACTTGAATAGCCATGAAGTAATAGGAAACATTTAGTGTTTTATTAAGTTTTGCAGTCGGACAGACAGAGGGACAATGCTAAAACAATAGGCCATCTTTCCATGAGGGGCATTAATAGGACGGACAGGACATGTCACACCCATGTTCATTGGCCAATCAGAATTTTGAGAACACTTTTAAAAGGGTCAGCAAAGGTGACAACGGATTCAAGGTGATCCTATCAGATGACTTTGAGCATGTTGTGCTCATCAGAGGTTTTAGATAATTTTACTCATTTGCTTTAAGGTAGTGGACCCATAATAGTTCCACAATATTTCAGAACTAATGATCATTCACAATATTGACCATATATATTGATATAGTAAAAACCATTAGGAAACCTCAGTTAACATTGTTAAAGTTTACTACTCTTGAAACGTTGAGTAACTATTACGGGTCCACAACCTTAAAGTAAATGAATAAAATTATCATGATGATGAAACATATCACTGCATTATTTACAATACAATAATTCATATACATTGATATTTCACTTTTTAAGATCATGAACAAACAAGATGTGTTTGTGAAACACGAATGCCCCCGGTAACAGCATTTTTTTTCAAAGTTTGATCTTGACAGATTACCTTGACCTTGTCACATGACCTTGACTTTGGTACCAGCGGATGCGGATCATTGAGATCTATCATCATGCCAAATATAAGCCTTGTATCTTGAATAAGCTTGAAGATATTGGAAATGTTAAGTTTTTTGGTAAACTTTTTGAGGTATTTGACCTTGACAGATGACCTTGACCTTGACACATGACCTTGACTTTGGTACCAGGGGATGCGGATCATAGAGATCTATCATCATGCCAAATATTAGCCTTGTATCTTGAATAGGCTTGAAGATATTGGCAATGTTAAGTTTTTTGGTTAACTTTTTGAGTTATTTGACCTTGACAGATGACCATGACCTTGTCTCATGACCTTGACTTTGGTACCAGCAGATGTGGATCATTGAGATCTATCACCATGCCAAATATTAGCCTTGTATCTTGAATAGGCTTGAAGATATTGGCAATGTTAAGTTTTTTGGTTAACTTTTTGAGCTATTTGACCTTGACAGATGACCTTGACCTTGTCACATGACCTTGACTTTGGTACTAGCGGATGCGGATCATGGAGATCTATCATCATGCCAAATATAAGCCTTGTATCTTGAATAGGCTTGAAGATATTGGCAAAGTTAAGTTTTTTGGTTAACTTTTTGAGTTATTTGACCTTGACAGATGACCTTGACCTTGACACATGACCTTGACTTTGGTACCAGCAGATGCGGATCATAGAGATCTATCATCATGCCAAATATTAGCCTTGTATCTTGAATAGGCTTGAAGATATTGGCAATGTTAAGTTTTTTGGTTAACTTTTTGAGTTATTTGACCTTGACAGATGACCTTGACCTTGTCACATGACCTTGACTTTGGTACCAGTGGATGCGGATCATAGAGATCTATCATCATGCCAAATATTAGCCTTGTATCTTGAATAGGCTTGAAGATATTGGCAATGTTAAGTTTTTTGGTTAACTTTTGCAGACGGACAGACAGACAGACGGACGGACGGACGGACAGACAGAAGGACAGACGGACAGACGGACAGACGGACAACGGTAAAACAATATGCCCCCGATCTTTCGATACGGGGGCATAAAAAGGCCTTGGTTTGTTTGTTTTTTTGTTTGAATTGGGTTTATGGGGCTTTCAACAATCTTTTTAAAAAAGGCCTTGGAGCTGGAGGCTATGAAAAGATATAATGAAAGTACTTGTCGGAATTAGTTTTAAGGTACTTCAGTCGCCGCAATGGATCTGAAAGAATGTTGAAAGCAGCATAAAACCCTGTTCAAATTAACCAACAAAATCAGCTACAGAAAGTTAAATATCTCAAACAAATCAAACATTCTTTCTGCAGGTAATTGAACCCTGGCCTCTCAACACTAGAATGAGTGTCCAGTAATTATTTTCTTCAAAGCATTGAATCTCAAATTTCTACATAAAAACAAGTGGTGAATTTGACAGTATTTTCAAATTTTGTAGTCACTGGACTAGGGTTTGGGGGTACCTAATTTTGCAAATGAGAGCTCTGTCCCAAATTTATGTCCACATCCATGTAAAATCACTATAATGCAGAATTATTCTAATAATTTTTGGGACATTTCAACCAGTTTGGTATCAGTTCTTCCCACAATCATTCGACATGTCAGTGGACAAGTGAATATCAGATCAAATCTTGGAATAGTACTAAAAAGATGTAACAGATAAAATACTCAATGTTTAAGCAATGTTCCAGCATTTTTTCAGTAAAGCATTGTTTTCTAAATATCTTTCTTCTCACTTTTTTATGAACAAGTTCCTTTTGATCCTGGGCAAGTTATAAATCATCTCTAACTTGTCCAGGGACATGTAGAGAAGATCCACATTTCCACAACACTGCTGTGAACAGTATGGAAAGGGTGAAAATATTAATACTATTGATTATATTAAATTCAAATATTTCACAAAATTGATATCTAATTGGTTACAATTTGACCCCTGCTGAGATTTGAACTCAGAACTCCTGGGTACCTTGCACCCAGACATTTTACCTTAAACTACAAGGGTTACTTAAAACCAAATACAAAATAACAATGTTTGTGAATTACATAAATCTAATAATCATATGCTCTTTATACATATGAGTGTGACACTGTCTTAAATTGATATTTCTTTGAAATTTAAAAGTAAAATAGACTCATGTTTCAAATTATTGAAAAAAACTTGAATAAAAACTAGGCTCTCAAACAATATCTTCATGGTATTGATATGCATGCATAAATGAACCCTTTTCATGATAACCAATTGTCAGGCGCATGGATAGCCTATTAAGGATGTGGATTCAAAATAATCTAGGGGGTTCAGGGGGCATGCTCTCCCCCCCTGAAAATTTTGAAATAAATGGTACATGTTGCCTTTTGGGGTCTACAGAGAGCTTTCTTGACCAACGAAAATCCATTTATTCTAGCATAAATATATATGGAGATAAATAGCTTTCCTTTCGTTTATTTCAACTAGTCTACATTTCACAGCAGGTCTTACTTGCGGCCTTTGCTAGCCGATTTTGGCTATATGCTTTGAAAATTATTAAGTGTGGTAAATATCCAGATTTGGCGAACACGGCTGAATTTCAAAATAATATGGATTCAGCTGCTTACTCGCATAAAGGCATTTTGTCTTTTTTTTTGTTGTAAACCCAGATTTGCCCTGGTATTTAATTCTGCCAACAAAGATAATGTTTGGCAAGTCCGGCATAGGAATTCAGTCCCAAGGAATTCCACACCCCTGCAAAAAGACTGCTTCATTTACCAACAAGAGCTGTCTGAGGACATAGAAACTCCACCTATCCCAGAGCTTGATAGTAAAAGCAGACCAATGTTGACATTGGAAAACCTATAAATTCAACATGAACAGAGTTCATAGGTGCGCATGCGCGGACATGGTGGTCGTCTTTTTGTGAGCTGAAAATAAATAATTTTTCATCCATCGAAATCTTCGGTTCAAGATGCTATCGACAGGAAATATTGATGCCAACAGGCAAACAAATTGATCTGCTATTCAGGAAAGTAGACATTCTATGTTTAGTTGTGGAACTCTAGTGTTTCTTGTGTTAAGCAACTACCCCACTCACTCACTTAACATTGAAAAAAAAAAAACAAGAGCTGTCACTGTAAGATGACAATGCCCCCGACACCGCTTTGATTTAGAAGTTATGGCCAATGTTAAAGTTTTTGGACGGAATGACGGACGGACGGACAGACGGACGGACGGACAAGTCAAATTTATGATGCCTCCCTATCGGGGGCATAAAAAAATGGCGGGCCTTTGAAATCGGTTCAAGAAAAGTTCAACAAATCACATCATAAAATTAACATTATCTACATTATCTACATGGACATTTATTCAAATTATCACAATCCTACTGAAAACGGAATTAGAAATAATAAAAAAGCTAAAAATGTTAACCAGACAAATTAAATGGGTAACAAATGTCTGAGAAAAAACTGAAGAAATTTCTCGAAACTCCAGACGACATTAGGATTAGTGAAATTGACTACAAAAAACAATACACTCCTATTGTTTTGGCTGATAGTAAAGGACGTTGGGTCAGAGACAGACTTGCCTACAGTAGGAGACTTGAAACCCATATAAAATGGTGGTGTGTAAGTGGTTATAAAATCCGTAAATGTTTTGAGTGGCTAGAACAAAACATCCATCAAAAAACACTACAAATCAAGCCAGCCTGGATTTTCCTTTGGATGGGAACATGTGACCTAACAGAAAAAAATAAACAATATATTTCTCTTTCATCTAGAGATGACGAATCAGTTGACCACATTGTTCTATATCTCCAGAAAATAATTGACCTCTGCAAGTTCTATGATTGCAAAATAACTATCCTAGAAGTTCCTGCCTACTCTATAGTGAAATGGAACCTTAAAAAAGGTCACAAAGACCCTGAACTCTTCACAGAGGAGGATAAGATTTTATCCGGTCAAGTGAACAGACTGAATACAGAGATAAGGCTACTGAATAATCAACTAGGAACTTTTAGTCCTGTTTTCAACATTGACATTTATTATAATTCAAAATACAAAAAGGGTGACAAACGTGTTACATCAACCAGAACTTGATATAACTTTGAACTATATGCAGATGGTATCCACCCAGATACCCTCTTATCCAAAGTTTGGGCCAAAAAAGATACTAAAACAAATATTAAAAGATTGTTGGAATAAGAAACAGCAAGATAAAAAACAGTGATAATTTGTCAGTCAGCGCGGGCTACCGAGCTAAACTGCATTAAATCATACATCTGTTAAACAAACCACTACCTAACCAGTAAGCACGGGTAACTGAGCTAAACTGGTCTATAAGAAAAGTTTTATTTAAATCAGTCAGCACGGGCAACTGAGCTAAACTGAATTAAGACTATTAAGATAACTCAGATTTCCTGCAACAACAACATAAAAATGGCCGAAAGACTTAGCACTGATGATCTAAGTTTCATAACAAGTACTCCGTTGAATAGACAAAAATCTGAGAATAAGAAAAAACGAGTGCGACAGGGTTCAGAATATGAAGTATGTCCTATGTGTGAAAAAGAAATAACAGAGAACACAGAATACCTGAGCTGTACCCATTGTAACCTAAAGTTCTGTATAAGATGCCTAAAAATCGGGAAAGAGCAATATCAATTAATCAAGAATCCTAACTTAAACCTAACTTGGTCCTGCGTCACCTGTAAACACATCAAACCAACACTACTTCGATTAGATGAGTCTATAGCCAATATCAAATTAACCAATGAACAAAGACTAACTAAACTAGAAAACACAGTATCTTCAGTGGAAAACAAAATTACAGAACAATGTGAATTAAGTGCAAGGAAGATAAAGGAGGAAATTAAAAATGAGTGTAGAACAGATATGATAGCAGAAATAGACAGCAGAATCAAGGAACATGATGAAAGAAAGACTAGAAGTGTTAATATAATGGTATATAATCTCCCAGAATCCGAAGACGACTCTCCATACAAACGAAAAGAAGAAGATTTGAGAAACTTTAATGAAATATGCGACTCACTTGAAATCCAAGTCAATGTGAAAACAGCTTTTCGTATTGGAGTTTGGAAAAATAAAGGAAATAGACCATATAAACTAATCCTTGAAAATAAAACAAATCGGAGGGATTTGCTGCAAAAGTCTAAAGAGATAGTTAAAAAGGCCCCTTCAGAACTGAAAGAAGTTATATTTGCACCAGACTACACACCTCAGCAACGGGCAGAACGAAAGAATCTTTTGGAAGAGCTTCAACAAAAACGCACAGAGCATAAAGATGCCTTCATTAGAAATGGTAAAATAGAAATTCCAAATGACACTTTAAAGAGAAAAAGAAACAAAACAAAGTCAAATCAAAAGAAACAAATACCCGCAGAGATTGGTGAAATAAAGAAAGGTCATGACGACGATAAACATGAACATGCTGATGACAACAAAAGCAATGTCAATATTGATAGTGATGATCAAATGAATATAACCCAGAAAACGAACTACAACAGCTCAAGTTTCCTAGAACAACTGCACAACACAACCATAGTAGACGAAACTGTAATGGGTGGCATTCCAACCCAAAAAGAGCCAGTATCACCAGAAGTAAACAGAGATTAGGGGGAGTGTTTTAATTTTAATTGTACAGATAATTCCACATCCAAACATGAGAACAGCCATGCTGAAAACCTGAAAATCATTTACACCAATGCTGATACACTAACAAATAAGATGACTGAACTCAAAATTTATGTCCAAGAAATGGTACCAGAAATAATAGCAATAACAGAATGTAATCCAAAAACCACCAAATTTGAGCTATCAAATAGTATATTTAACATCGAAGGCTATGATCTTATTTCACAACATGGAAGGAACAAAAGAGGAGTTATTGTCTATGCTAAAAAGAACCTCAATGCTATAAACCTGAATATTGAATGTGAATTAATAGAATCAGTATGGATAAGCATAAAACTAGAAAACAATGACAAATTAATATTAGGTTGTGTGTACAGAAGCCCCTCCTTGGGAGCTGACAGCATTGAAGAAATCAATCATGTTTTCAACCAGATTAAACTACATGGCTGCTCCCACGTTTGCATAATGGGGGATTTCAACCTAAAAGAAATAGACTGGGAAAAACAAGAATGTACAGTAAATGTAAATCACCCAGCCAGTTTGTTTTTAGATGTTGTCAATGACCATTTTTTAATACAACATGTAAATAGCCCAACACGTTTTAGAAAAGACGACCAACCCTCTATGCTTGATTTGGTGTTCACAAATGAGGAAGGTATGATTGACAAAATAATACATAAGCCAGGACTTGGTAAAAGTGATCATAATCTACTTTACATTTCATTTGTGTGTTATACCAAAAAGCAAACGACCATGCAAAACAGAAGAAACTACCATAAAGGAGACTACACTCAAATTAAAGCTGAACTATCCTCTATAGCCTGGGACTCGAAGTTGACAGATTTGACCATTGGAGATGCCTGGCAGACCTTTGCAGATAAATTAACCAGTATTTTAGAACAAAACACACCAGTTGGCAAGGTCTGTAAACAGTCTAACCATAAGTTACCATTTGTTAACAACAATACCAGAAAGATGATAAAGAAGAAACAATCAGCCTGGAAGAAATATACATTCTGTAAAAGCAACTCAAATTTTGAAAAATATAAAAAAGCCAGAAACGCGGCAACAAACGCCATTCGTCTTGCAAAATACGACTTTGAAAAAGATCTATCTTCTAAAATTAATACCAACAGCAAAGTCTTTTGGAACTACGTCAGGAAAAACTACAAAACTACAACTACTATTGGTAACCTAAAAAATAAAAACAACATTGTGATAGAAGATGATTTAGAAAAAGCAAATATTTTCAAAGAATATTTTGCAAGTGTCTTCAAAGAAACAACAACACTCAACACAACATTTGATAAAAGAATCTACTCAACGCCCCTTGACGACTTTGAGATATCAGAAGAAGATGTAATAAAAGCGATTACAGAAACAAATCCAAATAAAAGCATGGGGCCCGATTACATTCACCCAAAGGCTCTAGTGGAATGCAAATTAGAACTATGCAAACCCCTAACAACAATATTCAATAAATCATTAAAGGAAGGAAAACTCCCAGCTATATGGAAAACTGCAAATGTCACGCCCATCTTTAAAACAGGAAGTAAGGAAGACCCAGGAAACTACCGTCCCATCAGTATAAGCCCCATCTGCTCAAATTTAATGCAAAAAATACTTAAGAAAAGGATACTTCAGCATTTAAACAACAACAACCTTCTTAATAAGGACCAATTCGGTTTCATCAATGGGAAGTCATGTACACTACAACTACTAGAGGTTATGGAAGACTGGACACAAACCCTGGACAACTCAAAAGAATTAGATGCCATATTTTTCGATTTCCGAAAAGCCTTTGATACAATCTCCCACAATAAATTACTGCTCAAATTAGAAAGATATGGAATAATAGGGAAAACGTTATTATGGATCAAAGATTTCCTTGAAGATAGAACCCAGGCAGTAATTATTAATGGAAATAAATCTACATCTAAAAGAGTCCTTAGTGGTGTGCCCCAAGGAAGCGTTCTTGGACCAATTTTGTTCCTCATTTATATAAATGACCTACCAACAGTAGCTGAAACAACAGTAAAGTTGTTTGCTGATGACACCAAGATTTATTCTCCAGTATGTAATTCAAACGACCAGAGAAAAATCCAACAAACAGCTAACAACTTCTACCAGTGGACAAAAGATTGGGACCTAGACCTTAATATAAAAAAATGCAAAAGGCTTCACATTGGGAAAAAGACACCTGACACCTCGTACTCCATACCAGATAACTCCGATATTCCAAAAATTATCGAGAATGTCCAGGAGGAAAAAGATTTAGGAGTCATAGTAGACCAAAACTTGAACTTCAATTCACATATTACATCTAAAATAAAATTAGCAAATAGAAATTTGGGGATCATTTCCAGGACTTTTACATTTTTGGACAAAACAATTTTTCTGAACTTATACAAATCAATAGTACGTCCACACCTGGAATACGCGAGTTCAGTATGGTCTCCATACCTCCAGAAACACAAAGTTGCAATAGAAAAAGTTCAACGGAGAGCAACAAAACTAGTAAAAAGCATTAGAAGTTTACCCTATACAGAAAGGCTAAAGCAGTTGGGCTTACCTTCCCTAGAATATCGACGTACTAGAGCAGACATGATACAAGTTTTCAAAATCTTACATGGCTATGAAAAATCCTCACATTCCAACCTATTAATACAAGCAAATACTCACACTAGAGGAAATTGTTTAAAACTTTACAAGAAAACCTGTAAAACAGAAATTAGAAAAAATACCTTCAGCATTAGAGTTGTTAGTTCATGGAATTCTCTACCGAATGAAGTAGTCAATGCACCGAGTGTAAATTCCTTTAAAACCCGTCTCAACAACCATTGGCGCAACCACCCTACAAAGCTAGTCCAGAATGCTACCTGGACAGTAATATTAGAAGAAACTTTAAAAGAGATGGACCAACAGAAGCCAGAGGCTTACACACGGTCTCGGAACAGGTATAAACAGGTATAAAATGAATTGTCTAGCAGCTGATATGATGGTCACAGAGACATGTTCAAAGTTTCCAAGCAAACAAAGTGGAAACAGAGAAAATACAGATATACATGATAGTTGCATGAAAAACTTAAAGATTTTAGAATGATGCACATGTAAACGTCTAAATATTTGGACTAAGAGGACATATACATGTGTACACTTTTACAGCTGCGTGGGTCCCTGTCTGTAAAGTGCCATGCCCAAATACACTACCTGCATCCCCAAGGGCTTGAACCCCCAACCACCAGGTTAGGAATCAAGCGTGCTAACCACTCGACCCACAAGCCAGATGAAAGAAATCTTGTCTATATTTAACATTTAAAAACATGATTTGATACCACCACATATGAGCATCATGTTAACTCCACTTAAGTAACACATTGAGAAAAAGCTCAATTTTAATTAAAAAAAACATTACTAAATAAATATATACATTAACTGTATAACACCCTGAAGGACCCGACAGACCTTTACGGGTTTTTGGCGGGGGGGGGGGCGAGGCGAGTTGTTAATGGGCCGAGTAATCATGCAGCCGAGTTCACAAGTCACTTCACTTACAAGTCTGTTTTGCTCAAATAGGTGGGGTTTTGAAATAAAACCGGCAGACTTAAGATAGAAAGGTTTAAAATCGAAAGAGATCATATTTCTATGAGATTTTCAAGTAGTCACTTACCTTTATCAATGTCAAACGAATAGGTTCTTGACTCCGGCATCGAAAACGTCAACCTAATGAATCGGTAAGCGGAATCGGGTACCAATGCGAATATTCGACGTCACCATGTAAACCGAAACAACTTTCGCTTTCACTTCTCGTACGTTTTAAAATCTTTTCGGGTATATTGGAATTTCTCGTATTACTTGAGCAGTTTTAAAGATCATTTTTTGTAATAAGAGAACCTGAGAGCGTTCATGATTCTTGTATTTTTGATAGAATGTTTTACTGGAATCCAAGATGGCGGCGCCCAGGTCCGAAAAAAGGATCACTTTTTTTTTCTTCATAGTAAAAATGATAGGTCGGGTCTTAAACACTCATTGGCAAAATCGTCCTTTAAAAAAAAAAACAAAAAAAACGGTACTACCGCGAAACGATCTTTGATCGTGTCTTGCTTCGCAAGACACGATCTGCGATCGTTATTAAGTTTTACAGTCGGACAGACAGAGGGACAACGCTACAACAATATGCCCGCCCATCTTTCCATGAGGGGCATTAATAGGACGGACATGTCACACCCATATTCAATGGCCAATCAGAATTTTGAGAACACTTTTGAAAGGGTCAGCAAAGGTGACGACGGATTCAAGGTGATCCTATCAGATCACTTTGAGCATGTTGTGCTCATAAGAGGTTTTAGATAATTTTACTCATTTGCTTACATATTAAGGTAGTGGACCCATAATAGTTCTGCAACATTTCGGAACTCATGATCATTCACAATATTGACCATATATTGATATAGGAAAAACCATTAGGAAACCTCAGTTAACAATGTTAAAGTTTACTACTCTCGAAATGTTGAGTAACTATTATGATGATGATGAAACATATCACTGCATTATTTACCATACAACAATTCATATACATTGATATTTCACTTTTTAAGATCATGAACAAAAAAGGCCTTGGTTTGTTTGTTTTTTTTGTTTGAATTGGGTTTATGGGGCTTTCAACAATCTTTTTAAAAAAGGCCTTGGAGCTGGAGGCTATGAAAAGATATAATGAAAGTACTTGTGGGAATTCGTTTTAAGGTACTTCAGTCGCCGCAATGGATCTGAAAGAATGTTGAAAGCAGCATAAAATCCTGTTCAAATTAACCAACAAAATCAGCTACAGAAAGTTAAATATCTCAAACAAATCAAACATCCTTTCTGCAGGTAATTGAACCCAGGCCTCCCAACACTAGAATGAGTGTCCACTAATATTTTCTTCAAAGCATTGAATCTCAAATTTCTCCATAAAAACAAGTGGTGAATTTGAAAGTATTTTCAAATCTTGTTGTCACTGGACTAGGGTTTTGGGGTACCTAATTTTGCAAATGAGAGCTCTGTCCCAAATAGATGTCCACATCCACCTAAAATCACTATAATACAGAATTATTCTAATAATTTTTGGGACATTTCAACCAGTTTGGTATCAGTTCTTCCCACAATCATTCGACATGTCAGTGGACAAGTGAATATCAGAGCAAATCTTGAAATAGTACTAAAAAGATGTAACAGATAAAATACTCAATGTTTAAGCAATATTCCAGCATTTTTGCAGTAAAGCATTGTTTTCTAAATATCTATCTTCTCACTTTTTTATGGACAAGTTCCTTTTGATCCTGGGCAAGTTAAAATCATCTCTAACTTGTCCAGGGACATGTAGAGAAGATCGACTTTTCCACAACACTGCTGTGAACAGTATGGAAAGGGTGAAAATATTAATACTATTGATTATATTAAATTCATATATTTCACAAAATTGATATCTAATTGGTTACAATTTGACCCCTGCTGAGATTTGAACTCAGAACTCCTGGGTACCTTGCACCCAGGCATTTTACCTTAAACTACAAGGGTTACTTAAAACCAAATACAAAATAACAATGTTTGTGAATTAATCTAATAATCATATGCTCTTTATACATATGAGTGTCACACTGTCTTAAATTGATATTTCTTTGAAATTTAAAAGTAAAATAGACTCACGTTTCAAATTATTGAAAAAACTTGAATAAAAACAAGGCTCTCAAACAATATCTTCATGGTATTGATATGCATGCATAAATGAACCCTTTTCATGATAACCTATTGTCAGGCTCATGGATAGCCTATTAAGGATGTGGATTCAAAATAATCTAGGGGATTCAAGGGGCATGCTCTCCCCCCCTGATAATTTTGAAATAAATGGTGCATGTTGCGTTTTGGGGTCTACAGAGAGCTTTCTTGACCAACGAAAATCCATTTATTTTATCATAAATATGGAGATGAATAGCATTCCTTTTGTTTATTTCAACTAGTCTACATTTCACAGCAGGTCTTACTTGCGGCCTTTGCTAGCCGGTTTTGGCTATATGCTTTATAAATTATTAAGTGTGGTAAATATCAGATTTGGCAAACGTGGCTGAATTTCAAAATCATGTGGATTCAGCTGCGTACTCGCATAAAGGCAGCTACGCGCCTGATTGTCTTTTTTTTTGTTGTTGTAAACCCAGATTTGCCCTGGTATTTAATTCTGCCAACAAAGATAATGTTTGGCAAGTCGGGCATAGGAATTCAGTCCCAAGGAATTCCACACCCCTGCAAAAAGACTGCTTCATTTACCAACAAGAGCTGTCTGAGGACATAGAAACTCCACCTATCCCAGAGCTGGATAGTAAAAGCAGACCAATGTCGACATTGGAAAACCTATAAATTCAACAAGAACAGAGTAACCCCAACCAGGATACGGGTCAAGCGTGCTAACCACTTGACCCACGAACCAGTTGAAAGAAATCTTGTCTATATTTAACATTTAAAAACATGATTTGATACTGCCACATATGAGCATCATGTTAACTTCACTTAACATATGTTAACACATTGAGAAAAAGCTCAATTTCAAATAAAAAACATTACTAAATAAATATATACATTAACACCCTGAAGGACCAGACAGACGTTTATGGGTCTTTGGGGGGGGGGGGCGAGTTGTTAATGGGCCGAGTAATCATGCAGCCGAGTTGACAAGTCACTTCACTTGTCTGTTTTGCTCAAATAGGTGGGGTTTTGAAGACTTAAGATAGGAAGGTTTAAAATCGAAAGGGATCACATTTCTTTTAGATTTTCAAGTAGTCACTTACCTTTATCGATGTCAAACGAATAGGTTCTGGACTCCCGCATCGAAAACGTCAACCTAAGGAATCGATCGGCGGAATCGGGTACCAATGCGAATATTCGACGTCCCCATGTGAACCGAAATAACTTTCGCTTTCATTTCTCGTACGTTTTAAAATCTTTTCGGGTATATTAGAATTTCTCGTATTACTTGAGCAGTTTAAAAGATCATTTTTTGTAATTAGAGAACCTGAGAGTGTTCATGATTCTTGTATTTTTGATAAAATGTTTTACTTGAATCCAAGATGGCGGCGCCCATGTCGGATAAAAGGATCACTTTTTTTTTCTTCATAGGAAAAATGATAGGTCGGGTCTAAAACACTCATTGGCAAAATCGTCCTTAAAAAAAAAAAAAAAAAAACGGTACTACCGCGAAACGATCTTTGATCGTGTCTTGCTTCGCAAGACACGATCTGCGATCGTTATTAGTTACAAACACATCCTGCACTAATAGCACTTGCATTCTGACAAAGCGCTTGTTGCATGTGCTTTACATTCCAACTCTCTTTATTGTTTATTGTAACACTAAATAAACAAGTAAACCCATATATGAAATAAGAAGGAATTACCCTTAACTTTTTGTGCAATAAAATTCATATGTCATGTGTTTCACTGTGTACACAGTAAACTTCTTCCATTTATCATATACTCAACGTCCTCTTTCGTGGGAGAGTTGATGCTTTTTGACAATGTATAACCCAGGTGCTTAATGACGTGCTTCTTTCAGGGAAATTCTCCTAGTGATGACGATAATGTAGCATATTCATTAATTCTACTGCAATAAAAATGTTACGAAAAAAGTAATGAAACTAATTCATAAAAGTGATTGTATTAATATGAAATTAGGCAAAGCCTAGAAAACGGGCGAAAGAAAAAAATTTGTAATGAGACATTTACTGACTGGTGACCATTCCTTGCCGCATACCATTTCTTGCAAATGATACTGTTTCAGAAATGGTATGCACCGAGAATCCCTCTCCAGCTAGTAGGCCTAAGGTTTTTTTCTGTTTAGGATATCTGTCAGTTTGCCATATCCACAAATCCAGTTGGTCTTTGTGGCAGTTTATAGTGTCCATTGAATGATCACACAGTTTTAAAATTGTAATAGACATTGTCGTTTAGGCCTAATTAAGTTTAATTTTAAAAAGAAGCACTTTTTGTAAATTTCAAGGCTGTAAAAGAGACGGCAACATGTAGATGCTTTAATCTCATTAACATTAGTAATTTACAGAGACATCACACTAAACCATACAATATTTTTCCTGTATATATTCGAAAAACCTTTGGTCCCTGTATACCGGTAGTTATCTTAAGGTTTCTGAATCTTCTTATTTAGATCTAGATTAATATTCTATATATCTGTGTACGGGAACCACTACATTACCTTGTGAATGCTGTGCAAACACATTGAGAGCACCTTAAATGAAATATTGTAAGATAGAAGTTATTGTTCTTGATAATCATCGGGTGTAGATCTGCCACCATTTACCAAATGGTGGCAGATCTACACCACAATAAGAAAAGGAAAAATATCTTGTGAGTGGTAGCACTGCTGTGCAAATATAAGATTAGCATGTCAAATTACAAGACATGGCAAACATATCAAATTTGCTTTTAATGAAGCCTCAACCATGTGTTTATGAGTATAAGCACACTAACAACTTAGTAAGAAATACAGCAATGTGTTAACACAATTTTTCAAACAAAAAATATAGATATATGTCTAGTATATTGAATTGCTATTTTATATTTTTAATAGAGAAAAACAAACATGTTTATTAGCAGAGAATATTTCGAAAAACCTTTGGTCCCTGTATACCGGTAGTTATCTTAAGGTTTCTGAATCTTCTTATTTAGATCTAGATTAATATTCTATATATCTGTGTACGGGAACCACTACATTACCTTGTGAATGCTGTGCAAACACATTGAGAGCACCTTAAATGAAATATTGTAAGATAGAAGTTATTGTTCTTGATAATTATCTGGTAAATGGAGGCAGATCTACGCCACAATAAGAAAAGGAAAAATATCTTGTGAGTGGTGGCACTGCTGTGCAAATATAAGATTTATAAGCATGTCAAATTACAACTTGAAGACATGTCAAACATTTCAAATTCGCTTTTAATGAAGCCTCAACCATCTGTTTATGAGTATAAGCACACTGACAACGCCGTAAGAAATACAGCAATGTGTTAACACAAGTTTTTAAACAAGAAATATTGATATATATCTAGAATATAGAAAAAAAACTAAATATGTTTATTAGAAGAAAATATTTTGATACACAGGATGATATTTTATTTCTTATAAATAAATAGCTTCCAACAAAGATTAATAGACCATATATTCAAGAGGTTGATTACTGTTTTGTCACATTGAATCAAGACAGTAGTGAAAAGGAAGCCTCAAAGTTGTTGGCTTCATATAAACAGTTGTTCACCAGTATGTCTGTCTTTCTTAGTTGTTCTAAATTTCTCCAGAGTTGTCAAAATTGAATGAAGATGTAATCATCTGCATGAAAAGCTATGATTAATGAATCTTCTTTGTTTTGTTTCTTTTTATTAGCTTGCCTGTGTAAACAATACGCCAAGGTCCAGTCATCACCTTGGCGTCTTTACTCTTTGTTGTTGTTGTTGTGGATTTTGGCACCCATAATAAGGAATGCTCTTGTTTGATTATACCAGTACATGTATTTATTTTTATTTGTTCCTTGTACATATGGTAGTTGAAATTTGAAACACAAAAAGAATGGCATTTTTTTTCTTTTACCAGATTTCTAGGTAAACAGTATTACCGGTAGTATAATTAAATGAAATTAACCAATGTCAATTGATCCTATTTGCTTTGTTTCCTTTTATTGGATTTAACCCTTACCTACAAAATAAAATACTGCTTTTCGTTGATATTTAGCATAGTAATTAATATCAGGAGAATGAGAAAAACTTAAGATATACAATTTCTTTATTTTAGACAACATTATTTTCTCTACGGGAAAAAGTAGAATTTGCTCATTTTAAAATGGACTCATACAGCACTTTTAAACAGCCTCAATTTTTTGAGTCAATGCTTATTTATCCAAAGCTAAGTAGATCTATTGGACCAGCTTACTAAAAGCTTTAGCCTTAAAATTGCCAAGATCAGAAGCAATGCAGAAAGACTTTAAACTCATGGCCATTACCTATACTAGCTCTCCATGAAAACATAAAGAGAGACCAAAACAAAAAAATCTTTTCATTTTTTTGTAAGTACAAATATACTTTTTGTTTCCTTGAGCAAGCAATTTTCCCTTTCTATCATTTTTCCTGACTTTAGTGCCTGTTCTAGATTTTAAAGAAAGGAACAAATACTAAGCCCAATCTAAATAAAGTATTGGATAAATTTGTTTTCTAAACTTTTATAATAGATCAGTATTGAAATTTATGAATTTTATATTGTTTGAAAAAACTAAAATCACTTTAATAATGGGCAATTTAAAATTTTCTTGAAGACAGAAGCTATCATTTTTGTAAAATATGCATAGACTGAAGATATGTATTCTAGTCTAAAGGTTACCATTCCACCTGGAAGTACTGGAATACTGGGGTGCAACCTCTGCATCAATATTCAGAATGAGGCTCAGTGACGTCACTGTTCTAAATGTAAACATTTTTTGAACTAGAATTTTCTGCCGTGGTAGAAGTTACGTAAAATCCCTTTTTGATGAATAATTAAAAAAAAATGACTGCCAAATTTTATTTTCTTTATTTAGTTAGGATTTTTTAGAAGGTAGGTTGACTGTATTGTACGATTTCTAGCTAAAAAAAACTCCTGTAAAGTATTTTTTGATAACCAGTCGGAAACTTGTTGTTGTTGTTGCAAAAAATTAGACTGTGTCTCGAAACACCTATTCAGGGTATAGGAAAGTGAGTGACCGGAAGGAGATAAACGGACGCGGCCTGACATAGGAGCTTTTTATGGGGAAATCAAAATGGACGATTTGGGTTGAACGGTATATGAGTTCTGATTTAATTGTTTGTTATTTCACTTCTTTTTTCTCTATATATACCTGTAAGCTATAGGCGGTCTTCAGACCGGGCCTTCGGCCCGGTCTTTCGCCCGTATAATGGATGTAATTTCATTTTCCGCACTGATCTATCCAAGAATAAAGTCTGATGAGGGGAGGAATTATATCCATAGCAGTTCTCCTAGTGATGACGATAACATCAAATATTCATTTATTCTATTGGGATAAAAATGTTATGAAAAAAGTATTAAACTTATTCATAAAAGTGATTGTATTATAATGGATATAATTTCATAATTATTTATTATAATTTATTTAATTTATTATTTATAATTTTGTAATTTCATTTTCCGCACTGATCTCTCCATAAATAAAGTCTGTTGGGGGGAGGAATTATATCCATAACAAAATCTACAGGCATTTTGATTTTACCTTTGCGTATAACTCCTCCTCCATCAGACTTTATTCATGGACAAATCAATGGGAAAATGAAATTATTTCATAAAAAGGATAACATTTAGATTCCTTGCTCGATAAAGTTTTGGTTGTGATGAAAATATTTTTGGATAAAGTAGGCTCATCAGAGGGAAAAAATTATGATTCTACCTTCACTACTAGCCTAATATGTTTTTTAAATGTAATGTAATTATGTTTCATAGGCAATCTTTTTTCAAAACTCAGGGCTCATTTCAGAAGTGAAAACAACCGAAGAAATCTCTAAGCTTTGTTTTTTCAGTCACATTCACTAATTGTCCTTATGTTTAATATGTAACATCTATTCTATCACAGTGTCCCAGTCTGGTATCCACTTCACTTCATCCCAGTTAGCAGGTCTGATAATAGGATTCATCATTCTGTGTGGTATAGTTGCCATAGCAACGGCACTTATCACCCGGCGACATTATCATGGAAGATTTGGATCTGCTCCAGGAGCCATCAAGTTTAAAGAGGAAGAGGTAAACTGTATATATTCTTACCTTGCGTTCAGCATGCAAAATCATTTTCAAATGTTCAAACTTTGGCACTCTGCTGTGGCAGAAGACATGCAGATTTGTGATATGATTTATGATAATGGTTTTATCTTAAATGGAGGCTTAGAATTATTGATAAAACATGTTAAATAGCATAAGAAACTAAGTATTGCTTAAGCCTACATGTGGTTGTTTGCATTGCCGTTTGCCTGCTGAAATAGTGACTTTTGTGATAACTCTGGTATTACTGAAAGGATTCACTTAAAACTTGGTATTGTTTTAACAATAAAGGAATCTTGTATATACTGACATACAAATTGGTAATGAAATTTAAGTTCCATCAAAACCACTATAATCAAACAATGATATCAAGTGAGAACATCATTTTAGTAAAATCATCTATTTTTCTCACATAGAAGCCATTGTCTTCTATAATGAACAGCCATCAATCGTTTTAAACATAAGAAAAATACATTTTATGCCCTCGTATCAAGAGATCGGGGGCATATTGTTTTACTCATGTCCATCTGTCTGTCCGTCTGTCTGTCCGAAAAACTTAACCCGAAAACTGCCTTTTCTCCAAAAGTATTTTACATACAAAGCTGTACACCAAAATCTAGGTCATGTGACAAGGTCAAGGTCATGTGACAAGGTCATCTGTCATGGTCAAACTTTAAAAAAAAATTCTGTTCCGGGGGGATTCGTGTTTCACAAACACATCTTGTTTAATTATGTCAGTGAAACGAACACATTTCTTTAGTGAAGGGAGTAAAAAGTGAGTTTTTATAAAGCACAAAAAGGCTGTTTATGTGAGAAATAGAATACTATACTCGGTTTTGTTTTACAGCAGCTGATCTTAACCTGGTCTTGAATAGAAAAAATGCAAAACAAGCCTTGAAAAAAAGCAAAGCTCGCCAAGGCTTGCTTTATAATTTTTCAATTCTAGATTCAGTCAAGCTCAGCTTATCTCATACACATTCTCATGACAGATCCTATATAGAGAATAATCGTTTGTTTAAGTGCAAGATCAATTTATATTTCATTGAGTGAACAACAAAAGCTATATTTTCACGAAAATATAGCTTTAGTTTTTCACTAAATGAAATATTAATCGATCTTACTCGAAAAACAAATGATTATTCTATTTCTTTAATGCAAAAATGAGACAAAATGTGAAATTTCTAGGACATATTTTCGTAAAGCGCGCCATTTTTCATGTGATTGCTATGCAAAATTCATTGTGATGTAACTTATTTCGCCCCGCATAGATGACGTCAGATAGGATGAAATGCACAAAAGAAGGGTATAAGTTTTTCATAATTTCACTGTTTTGCGGTGAGTTTATCAAGTGATAATCATCCGTTATTTCTCGATAAACCACCGAAAAGCATTAAAGAAAATTATTTATTTATTTGTATTTCATCAGGATGAAGATACTGGCAAAGGAGGATTTGGGAATCCTGTCCACGAAGAAATGGCATTAGAGAATAGAGAGAATGACTGCTAACAACTACAAAATTGCACAAACATAATTATGATATTATTTTTCTTTTTTTTGTCAAGTCCATAATCTACAAATGTTGATGATTTATACCATCCTTATGGCCTCCGTCATAGCTCAGTTGATAGCGTGTCAGACTGTCAAACAAAAAAGGTCCCGGTTCAATCCTTGATGGGAGCACTTATCCTTTCCATCTATTTGTCTCTTACCAATGGGTTAATAATTGTAGACCTATGTGGGATAGCAACTGGAGGTACTGGTTCGAGAAATACCAAGAATCCATTGATGGGTGCTCCAGCTGTGTAATATAACTGAAAGATTGTTGAAAGCGGCGTAATACCCCATTCCAACAAACCATACTTATGTTCAGTATCCGAAAACGCTGGTTAATTTATAAATTTTATCCCACTTTGTTAAACATTACACAAACATCTTCACCCCGAAAGGTGGCACATTTCTGTCAATGTACTTTTGATGAAGACTAAGACTATATTGCAAAGAAAACCTTTTTCTGTATCAACCCCATCCACCCACTACAGCGTTTTAAAGGATGCAGGTTTTGCAAGTCTAAGACACTCAAATAATTATCCAGGACCCTCAAAACAATCTGATGTGAGTCGTAAGGACCCTCTTGGGCTCAGCTGCAGAAATGAATTGAAGACTGTTTAAACAGTCTTCAATTCTTTCAAAAAGGTGAGTCGCCAAAATGTCGATATCCATCCATTACTTTCTTTTAATTTAACTAAGGAATAGCTCTAAATTCATGTGAAACAAATTTAGTGTTGAACAGAAAAAGTCTTTATCTTAAGTAAGGACTCCCGAACTTTACGAAAGGACTCCAAAGAGCCCAATTAATAAAAGAGTCTTTTGGGCCCCATTTAATTGAAGTCCACCAAAAACTCTGACACCACCAACCAGATTACGTTTGTATATAGCAGTCAGCTTGTTGGACTGTCCGTCCATCTTTAGCTTTTTCATGTTTGTCCAATTTCTCAACATCTAATGGACATATTTCAGATGAGATAAGGATCAAGTAAAGATGTGCAATTTGTATTTTTTGTTACGGTCCAGATGACAAATTCTAAGAAATGCACAGAAAAACCCAGAATATTCTACATATGAAACTCGGATATCGTTTGAGGTCAGTGATGGATCGAGAGGGGGTTCGTGGAGGTTCAAACAAACTTCCTGTAAGGCCTCTTTACCTTAATACCAAACGGAAATTCAATAAAAATTGGGTTAAAAAAGGGAAACGAACCTCCAGGGTTTTGTATTGCGTCAACAAAAAAGAGTCTCGAAATCTCCATAGTAAGGCTCATAAGGGCTCTCTTTATGGTTTGGGAGTCATTGCTTTAAATATGAACCATTTCATTTGAGGTATCCTTATGTTTTTGTACAAATACTGAAATATCCATTGGATTAGCTACACTCTGTGTCAGAGAGATACATTTGAGGATTAACTTCAAAAAAGAATTGAAGACTGTTTAAAACAGTCTACAATTCTTTTCTGAAATTGATTTTAAAATGGTCCTGAGGACTTAAAATCCTGTTGGAATTTGTGTATTCGAACCCCTTGTATAGAATTCCTGGATCCACCAATGAACTTGCCTTGTGTGAGAACTTTTTGAACAATTCTAAGGTCCTGAGATGCCTAAATAACAAAAATTGAGCAATTGGTGGTCTGAATATTTTCAATCAAAGTTACCGAGTGGTCAATGCAATACTTTTGTAAGTGCCTATAAATTTATAGGCAATTACATTGATGTTGCACTGATCCCTCGTCATGTGAGTTGTTATCTGAGAAAATTACATATTACTACAGATGAATATTTTTTCATTCATAACAATTCACTGTTATTAGCTCAGCTGTTTTCCGAGAAAATACGAGGTACAATGATCACCTTGGCGTCGTTGGCGTTGGCGTGACAAACTCTCATCTTGATTATATCTCTGTTGTCACTGAAGCTATCTTCATTAAACTTGGAATGTGAGTTAACCATTACAAGAGATATCTAGACTATCAAGGTGAATAACTCTGGTAACGATTTTGTAAGAGTTATAGCCCTTTTTCGAATAAGATTTTTTGCATTATTCAGCTCCTGCAGCCGAGCATTGCACCTGTAGGCGGTGCTATTGTTTTCATATACATTGTGAATTTAATAAAAATTAAACTTGAACACTTATTTTGTAAGCCCTTACTATTTTTTTTCTACGCAATGATCTACAGGTGGGTCTAGATGCGTAGATACATGTACAGTTTACAATATTGCGAAATTGACATTCATCTCAATCAAAACCATTCGCTCAAACCCTTCAAAAACGCTCCAAAATCACGTGGAAAGATAAGACCAACAACTTCATTTAAAATAATAATAGCTAGGGAAAAACTTGCGATTTCACTAACATTATAGAAATTATTGGCATTTAATTCGTGAAGAAAAAAGAAGCTATTTTTTTTTAACTTGTATGCAAAATTTTATCAAAGGGAGGTAATAAAGATAGCTTATTTTGTCCATCCTGAACAAAATTGAAGATATAGTATTACATCCCTTTAATTGCACTTTAACCCCACATATTGCGCCCATTCAATTGCATTAAAAGTCATTCTCAAATCACTCACCTGGTTATATTCACAGAGTTGTTAACTGTTTCACCCTTTAAAGTATTTTATTTTCTTTGCCGAATTGCAGCGATAAAATGCGTCTGTACGATACCTGATACGCCAAAGAGTGTGCATGAAAGAGGTCATTATGGTCACATCGTCCGTGTTAACCCTTTGCTGTTTAATCCCTGCTTTTTACGTGCCTGTGATTTTATGATTGAGAAAACATTGTAAAGAAAGAAGAAATTGCTTCTGACAAGCAATTTCTTCTTTTTTCACACTATTTTCTACCCTACTGAATGGTTATTTTTCAAATTAAATCCTCTTTAAATTTTCGTCTGCAAAACCTTTGAATTTGGACAGGTCCAAAATTTGTAAAACAGGAACGGGTTAAGATGGTAGTCACTCTGGCCTACCCACTCTTGTAGCATAGTTGAAGTTCCCGGGATGTCTAAACGTCGAAGTGATGTCAACTGTAGAATCCAAACTCGGTTTGAGATTTCATTAATAATTTCAGTATGAACTGAACTGAGCTGATCTGTCATAAAACAGGGGAAAAGGGGCATTAATTGTATTTTGCTCAAAGTATTGTTGTTTACGTAAAAAGTACAGAAATATCATTCATGATTCGGTTTACTTGAAAGTTTCACAGGATGAATGAATGGTCATAAGGAATGTTCCATTCGAAAACCAGACTGATCCGTTTGAAGACACAGGGAAGAGGCATTGTGGACATTCGCCCAAAATATTCTCGCTTGCACGATAGAGTCCTAAAATATTATCCAATTCATTTGTAAACTTCAACAGACTGATTGTTTGGCCAGAAGATATGTCCCTTTTGAAAATGGGACTCATCCGCCAAAATCACGGGGAAAAGGGACTTTTGGATTCTTGCTCAAAAATTCTCGTTTACAGAAGTTCAGAAATATTTCTCTTAAAATCTCGTAGGCCTCCTTTTAAGGTATTACGTCCAAATAATAAGATCAACTGTTTACGCTTCTGAGTTTGTTTGTTTGGCATTTTTGGTCATATCCGAGCGGCTGGAGCACCTAACAATGGATTCCTGTTGTGTTGAACACCAGTTCTTTATAGAAGATTTAACTTTTTAGCTCCACTGGCTGAAAGCCACTGGGGCTATTGTCATGGCGTTGTGTCCGTCGTGCGTCCGTCCGTCCGTCCGTCCGTGCGTCCGGTCGTAAACTTTTTCTTTAAAAATCTTCTCCTCAGAAACTACTTGATGAATTTCAACCAAACTTCACAGGAATTATCCTTGGGTGACCCTCTTTCAAAGTTGTTCAAGAAATTTTGATTCAATGAAAAACATTGATTTAATGGGCGTGGCTAATTTCCAAATATGGTAAAAAGTGAATTTTCTCAGAATCTAATTGATGGATACCAATTAAATTTTACATGAATGATCCTTGGGTGACCCTTTATCAGTCTACCAAAAATCATTGTGATCGGATGAAAAATATGCATTTTATGGGCGGAGGTCATTTCTCTATATGTTATATAGTGGAAACTATGAAAATCATTTTCTCAGAATGTAAGTGATTGATATCAACCAAATTTCACTGGAATGATCCTTGGGTGACCCTTTATCAGTCTACCAAAAATTATTGTCATTGGATGAAAAATATGCATTTTATGGGCGGAGGTCATTTCTCCAAATGTTACATAGTGGAAATTTTGAAAATCATTTTCACAGAATGTAATCGATGGATATCAACCCAATTTCACTGGATTGATCCTTGGGTGAACTTTTTTCATGCAGTGAAAAATTATTGTCATTGGATGAAAAATAAGTCTTTTATGGGCAGAGATCATTTCTCTTTATTTAATATAGTGGAATCTTTGAAAATCATTTCAACATCAGTAGAACTCAAAATATCTTAAAATCTAGTCAAACCTTAGATTTGCTTTTTCAAGAATTTCAAGCCTGTGGAGCGACTCAAGCCATTCATGGCTTTCTAGTATTGTTCTTTCAGTGAAAGATTAATAAACCTTACGCGATAAAAAACGCTTATTAGTCCTCCACCGGTTACCGGTTGGGGGACTATAGGTTTGCTCGATTCCGTCTGTCTGTCCGTCCGTCCGTCCATCTGTCTGTCTGTCCGTCCATCCGTCCGTCACACTTTTGTCTGGGCTATATCTTCTAAACCATATGTGCTAGCAACTTCAAACTTGGTACACTTATAGATCTCATTGAGGAGAAGTGTCATGTTCAAGAACCGTTACTCTGCCTGTAACAAGTTGGGGTGGGTGCGTTTATAATGTCCGCAAGTATGGATGGGTCAAAGAATCAAATAAGCCATTCTACTCCAATGTATTTCTAATCGTCCCAATCAACGTATCAATCATAGCATGAATACAATCTGAAAGTATATACATATGCGGTTCTAAATTCAAAGTCATTATACTATTTCGCCTGAAAGTAAAGACATCTCTCTTATTCATAAATCCATGAATCTAGGTTCGAAATAAGTTATCAATAAATAACGGCTATAGCTATTTATCTTAAACTCCTCCATTTTCCACAATGTTTTCCAAATGATAAATATATTACATATATCAGTGAACCTACCTATCTATGGGATAAACTGTACATTACAACATCGTCGTTCATTCAACACTGTCTCCGCCGTGCAGGTGAACTGTAAAAGAACAATTGTTAGTTTTGAGTAAGTGCGGTGAAGGATCAAGATCGGGACAAGGGATTAGCGCGAAAACCAACAATCTCTCGGAAATTAAGACAAATCAAAGCGATCAAATCTTCCGACACAAACAGCGATTAAAGACAAAACCTTAGGATGAAAAGAGAAACAATTCAATCTATACGAAATCTACTAACCACAATTAATTTGATCCAGATCGATAATTTAACAATCTAATGCGTCTTGTACGTAAACTGCCAATCGCCCTTTTCAAACAATCCCAAGATCCTTTTACAAAACCGCCAATAAATCACATGATTACTAAAAATAAACCGATAAATAAAATCAAAGCGCCGAGAGCCCTGGTTACATACTCCCGCACTCTGAGAAATGACGTCTCGGCATTCAATCAACTCAAACCCACAAAAAACAAAATTTACACAACATTGAATCGATCTCGAAAATAGAAAACCTGAGATAACTGGAACGAGATCTTGACAATGTATTAAACACTTTTAACGCGATAAATCACTTCATCGTATCGTCTTCTCCCCCGCAGTGAAATAAATGCTACCAAGCATTCCTACAATCTATGTTTAGTCGTCATCTGTAAATCAAAACAATCCAAGAATATCATTAGTGCTATTTAACCAATATACGTGGTATATTAACTTGCACCTGAAATTCTAAGAAACAATCCAAATCCTGTTAAGAAAATACAATAATAGTTAAAACATTAATGATACATATTTTAGCTAAAAGATTATTCAACAATACTGGTTAAAAGCTTTCGCACAATACTTTCATCCATATTAATGAGAACTCCAGACTTTATCAAAGCATCTAATGCTGTTACACGGCTATGTACAGATTCAGTCATTTGGTACATCACATAATTTCCATAATAGTCTGGACGTTTTCGTTCTCTAGTTGATCGTCTAGGTGCTGGTTTTGGTGTTTCATTTCTTTCCATTTCTGGAATTGTCTCTTCATCAACATTCTCTTCTACTCCTTCAACTGACTCTTCATCGTGTGGTACAGTATCATCTGACTCTTGTGCCACAACCAATGTCTGTTTCTGTTCTGTTTCTTTCTCCTCTGTAGTCACTTCATCCTTCTGTGTTTCATAAGTCTCCAGGGCATGACCTCCAGCAATTGCTCCTGTGTGGTTCAAATCCTCAATATTGTCATCCTGAGACTCCACTGTCATACTCGTTTCTTTCTTCTCTTCATTCAAATCTGTATCAATCTTGATCCAATCATCAAAATCTTCATCCGAATCATCTTTCGTGACTCTACTCTCTTCTTCTTTCGTCCTAGCATCAGTATTAGGAAGATGGGCGTCCCCACCTTTAGTTGTACCTTTTACAACATCTACTCCTTCACTGGTGTCTATCTTCTCATCCATGACGTCATGATCTCTATCTTCTTTCGATTCATCTTCCTTATTTTCATCATCCTTTTCACCATTCCCTATTTCCTCTACAATTTCACTCTCTATTTTGAATAGAAGGTTTCTATGGAGTGTCTTCACGTTATCACTTTCCTTTCCTTTAACACGAAACACAGGGATCTCAGGTCTTGGCTGTTCAATCACAATATATGTCTCTTCTTCAAACTTGTCAGAGATCTTATGCTTTCCATCAAAAGCTACTCTTTTTACCAAAACTGTATCTCCACAAGCTATTCTCACGCCTTTCACCTTTTTGTCATAATACTTTTTATTCTTGCTCTTTGCTTTCTGCACATGTCTCTCAACTATTTCTCTTGTTCTGTCCATTTTGTCTTTCAGCTCCGATATATACTCTTTGGTAGTCTTGTTTGTTGAATCATCTATTACCTGTTCAAATTCGATGTCCACTGGTAGTTTTGGTCTTCTTCCAAACATCAGTTCAAATGGTGAAATCTTTGTCGACTCATGTGGGGTACTGTTATAGAAGAAAACAAGTGAACTGACGTATTTCTTCCAGTCACTTTTCTTGTCATTTTCTAATGTCCCAAGCATATTAAGGAGCGTTCGGTTGAATCTCTCTGGGCCTGCGTTGCCTTGTGGATGGTATGGTGTCGTATGAGATTTGTTAATGTTTGTAAGTCTACAAAGTTCTCTGATAATCTCGCTTTCAAAATTAGCTCCTTGGTCCGAGTGTAATCTAGTAGGTATTCCGTAGTGGACGATAAACTCGTTGAAAAAAGCTTCGGCAGTGGTCTTAGCCGTCTGGTTCTTTGTCGGCACTGCAAGAGCGAATTTTGTAAAATGGTCTGTAATAATCAGGATGTTCGAAAATCCTCCTTTTGATGTTTCGAGAGTCAAGTAATCGAAGCAGACCAATTCCAAGGGATATGTTGTGTGAACATTGACGAGTGGTGCCCTCTCATTCATTGGTGATTTTCGTCTTAGGCACCTATCGCATCTTTCTACCCATTTTTCTATCTCTGTCGTCATACCTGGCCAATAAAATCTTTCCCTAGCCAATTTCAGGGTTCTGTCCTTACCAGGGTGTCCGACGTCATTATGTAAACCCTTAAGCACATCTCCTCTGTACTTCGTCGGTAGCACCAATTCTTCTAACTCTCTATCTTCTTCCTGTACTTTCCTGTACAGAAGACCTCTTTTCATATACAGATTTTTAAACTGTTTCCTCATATTTGAGTCTTCTTTACTCAATATTCCTTCTGGAACTACTTTATCGATTACGGCGATTCTCCATCTTTCAATTAGCGGATCTTCTCTCTGTGCTCTTCTAATCTCTCTTAATTCTTTTACCGCTAAAGTTTGACCCGGTGTTTCTGTCGCATCCACGACGTTGATATTGAAACATGGTAATGTTTCTATAACCGGTGATGGAACTATGGCTGAGCAGATTGCTTTCACTATCTTATCATCTATTTTTATCATTTCACCATCTGTATCACTCGTAACCTTTTCAAAGGGGTATCTGCTCATTGTATCCGCGTCAACATTCTTTAAGCCTGGCCGGTAAAAGATGTCGAATGTAAATTCACCCAACGCCGATGCCCATCGATGTCCAGTTGCATCTAGTTTCGCCGTAGTCAAAATATGGGTCAAAGGGTTGTTATCGGTTAAAACCGTAAAATGGTTTAATGTCAAATAATCAGCAAATTTTTCTGTAACGGCCCATTTCAGTGCTAAAAATTCAAGTTTAAATGCACTATAATTCTTTTCTGCTTTCGTCAGGGACCTACTCGCGTAAGCAATAACTCTCTTTTGCTGATCTTGTTCTTGATACAACACGGCGCCTAATCCCTTTGCCGATGCGTCCGTGTGGAGTTCAAATGGAATTGAAAAATCAGGATAGGCTAAAATCGGTGGTGATGATAAGACTATCTTCAATTCCTGGAAAATTTTATCTTCTCTCTCTGACCAATTCCATTCTTTCTGGTTACTTTGCTTCTTTTGGTTCTTCTTCTTTGTTGTCGGTGGTAGGAGTTCAGATAGAGGCCTAGTAATCTTACTGAAATACTTTATGAATCTCCTGTAGTATCCAGCGAATGCGAGGAATGATCTTAATTCATCTGCATTTGATGGAGTTGGCCAATTTTTCACTTTCTCGATTTTGTCAGGATCTGTCTCTATACCTTCTGCACTTACAATGTGGCCTAGAAATCCAACTTTCTCTTGGATAAAAGTGCATTTCTGAGGGGATAATTTTATGTTACACTGTCTTAATCGTGTGAGGACTAGGTCTAGACGATACAGGTGCTCTTCAAACGAACTTGCGAATACAATCAAGTCATCCAAATAAATAACACATATGGTCATGTTGTAATCCCCTAAGCATTCTTCCATTAGTCTTTGATATGTTGCTGGGGAATTTGATAACCCAAAGGGCATTCTGTTGTATTCGTAAAATCCAAGTGGCCCTACTGTAAAGGCGGTACGCTCTTTGTGTTCTTCCTGTATCTCTACCTGGTGGTACCCCGATTTCATATCGATTGTACTAAAGTATTGGCTACCTTTAAGTACATCGAATATCTCTTCAATGCGAGGAAGGGCGTATGCATCCTTAACCGTGCGATTATTCAAACTTCTATAATCTACGCACATGCGTAACGACCCATTTTTCTTACGCACCAATACCACATTGCTTGACCACGGTGACTTAGATTTTCTAATGATCCCGGCTGATAGGAGTTGATCAATGTGGTTTCTCACTTCCTCTATCATTTGCGGTGGTATTCTTCTGTGTCTTTCTTTAAAAGGAGCCTGCTTATCCGCTAAAAGATCTATCCTGTGCTTGATCATGTCACAATGACCAATATCATCTTCACTCGTCGAAAAAATGTCTTCATGTTTCCTTAGGACATCTTTCAATCTGGACTTTTCATCTTTTGAAAGCAAGTTATTCTTGTCCATGGCTAACGATTCGATTAGGTCTTGTTCGGGTATTTTGTTCTCTGTATTCTCCACATCTTCTGCTTAAGTAACAGGCTGAAGTTCGCAGATAAAAGCTTTCGGCGAAATTGTCACAGTATTTGTAGTAACATTTGACAGGCTAATTGTTACTTCCTTTTTCTTCTTCTGGTCAAATTGAACCAGTGTAGGTGTTATGTCTATATCCGAAGGTATTCCGCTATCTTTCGACTCTTGTGTAATAGCTAGAGTATTTGGATGATTAAGTTCTCTATCTGTGTAGCCTCTTATCTCTTTTGTCTCATTAGGGCGAATCATGATCTTGTCATGCTCAGCACTTCTTATTATGGCTATCCTATTATTTGCTTTTTTTAGTTCCTTTTCTCTCACTGAAATTGCTCTGAAGCATAGATACCACGGCGTGTGCATCTTAGCTTTCTGTAAGTATTGATGACCATAAAAATCTCTACAATCTACAAGAAACTCGTTTAAAATGTTTGTTCCGAGAATTACTGGTGTTTTAGCAGAATAAGGCGTATCTGGAATCACCAAGAACAAACATTGCTTCTGTTCAGCATTTGGAAGTCCATCTGATATACTTATTTCTGCCTCTACATATCCTTTGTAAGGTAACTGACTTCCATCTGCACATTCGATGTTTAGAAGTTTGTCAATTTCCTTAATTTCAGTGTTTTCTAACTTCTTTGCCAACGATTCTGAAATAACACTGACACAACTTCCGGTGTCAAGTAACGCTTTCGTCGAGATACCATTTAAAATTATTTCTGCCTCATTAGGATCACCTACTAATTTGGGATCATCTTTATTGTTGTTGCTCACATTTGATCCCGCAATATGAGCTGACACTAGTTTGGGCAGTTGGCTATCTTATGTCCGATTTGCTTACACTTATAACAAGTGATACCTGCATTGGCCATGTTATTCAGCGAAGGGCAATCCCATTGTTTGTGACCCTTCTGGTTACAAGTGAAACATGTCGGCTGAAAATTCTGGTTAGCCAATGGTCTCTGTTGCTGGTAACCACCTCTACCTCTATCTCCTCTACCTCTCCCTCTAAATCCTCTTCCTCTACCAGTTCCTCTGTAATTATTGAATTGCTGCTCACTCTGATTACTTTCAAGTTTATCTATCCTCTCATGTAATTTCTTAATGAGATCCTTAAGCTCACTCATATCTTTTGACTCATGTTGCACTTGAGTAGCAGCTTTACACGAATTAACACTGTGAGTCGTTTCACTACTCTCTCTCAAGCTCGACTCAAGTTTTCTCAACTCCTTCTTAAAGTCTTCATATCTGGCAATTTTGTCGCAATGGTAAAGTGAGAGATGTTTCAACTCTTTGTTCAAGCCAGCATGCAACACTTCCTTTAAAATTAGGGTGTCCAACTTCTTAAGGGCATTTAATGACACAGCCTGGTCAAAGATTTCTTCTAGTCTGGTAGCATATGAAGAAACACTTTCGTCTGTTTTCTGTTGACATCCATAAAATTTCCTCATTATGCTCTCTCTGGACTCTACTGAGCCGTAGTCACTTTCAAATTTGTCGAGAATATCTTTCACTGTGGCTCCTGTGCCTAATCTCCTGATAATATCTCCTGCTTTTCCTTTACAGGCTCTTCTGACACCAAGAAGTATTTGTTCTTCCTTGTAAAAGGAATCCTTTGCCAATGAACGTACTTCATATTTAAAAGCATCCCAGGTCGCTTCTCCTTTCCCTTCTTCTCCATAGAAGACAGGTAACTTAGGAAATTGATATTGCCCATATTTATCTGAAGCAGGTTCATGTTTGGGGTCAGGTGTCTCTTTCTTAGTATCACCAAATACATGCAAAAGTTTTGCAATGTCCTCCGCTGAACCAAGCTTTGGTTTAATTCCAAGTAATTCAAGCGCCTGTAATATCTTCTCTCCATCTGCACTTACTCCGCCTGTAGCCATTTCAAGTTTTCCTTCTTCGGAACTCATGACTGCAATAAACTATCTTCAGTTTATGCCAATATTTAATTAAATTGTGCTCAGAATCACTATCGGTATTTTCAGCACTTTGAATTTCCAATAATTCACACCCGATCACTATATGCACTAACACTTAACACTTCACGTACGATACTACATTTATCACAACACTTCACCGCAAAAATCGATAATTTCTTTTTCTACTTTTACACTGGGAAATATTCTCTTCTCACAATGTTTACGTTATCACTATGTTTTTTTGGCCTGAGTCATTTAGCAAATAAGTGGCTATAATCACTCTTTTCCACACTTTTCACATATAAGACGGTACACGAATATCACACTTATCTTGGCTAATCGTAATCCGTTTTGTTAAGAAAGGTAAGTACCTACAACATAGGGTTTGGGCTTTTATTTTAATAACAGGGTCATATGTAATATTTCAATTCGGGGGAAATCAACTTAACTCATTTAAGGAATAATTCTAATTTAACCAAACACAGAAATGTGTCGCTATGAAAATTGTACGGAAAACAACAACACAGGCCGTACTATTTCATGAGTTAATCTGTTGTTTGAATTTTCAAACTTCAGATCAAAAAAAATATATTTTCTATATATAAAAATCTGTATTTTTATATATTGTACAACTATATTATTTTTTAACACTATTTGGAACAATCTGTTTTCTACAAAAGAAAGTTTTTAATTGTAAGTGGTTGATTTGCGTAAATATAGCTGTGAAAGTACGCTCCTGTAATTAGAACGTTTTAGGCTTACTATATGTAAATATGCATCTTAATTGCAAAACGTCTTATAACTGCACAGAATACTGTAATAGATACACGAGTTTACTATAATCTAAGTACTTATCGCTGCCCTGTAATGAGAAAATCGATAAGGTAAAAGGTAACTCATTTTATCGATGAAAAGTATCGTCTGCTTTAAGTGTGCAGTCTAATACACTGAAACGAGATAAATCAATAAGTTAAAGGTCAAACACTTTATCCATGAAAAGTATCGTCTGCTTTACGCTATGTCTACTACACTGAAACAGAAAAATCGATAAGGTTAAAGGTCAAACATTTTATCAATGAAAATTTGTCGTCTGCTTCACGCACCTGTAAAAGAGATAACTATATAAGATTACCAATCAAAGTAAATTGTAAGCGGGTTTTCTGGCCAATCGGTAATTTCCTACGCGTGACGTCAGATGGAGGGAAAATTTCGGCCAATGACAATAAAGAAAAGTTTCGGTCGCGTTCGGAACTAAATTCTAAGTCGGAAAACTTAAGAAGCTGTTTATATCTATGAAAAAAATTGAATATCAGGGTTTTGTTTTCTAGACTTTCGCGAAATAAATGTTAATCGAGATATAAACTTTGCATCTAATTACAGAAATGATAAAGCGTAAACGATTTTTTAAAATGGTAATCAACAATTAAAGGCCGGGTCCAATTAAAGAGAACCAAAGATTGGAACCAGTCTCACATGGAAACCAGTAGGAACCAGTGAAATGATACGGGAACCAAAGCCGGAGGGAACCAACCGTGAGGAACCAGCTGTAGTCACCAGGGAGCCATAGTGTAGGAACCAGTAATCATAAACAGGGAACCAAAATTTGGGAACCAGTCAGTTAAAGTAGGGAACCAAACCTGGGAACCAGTAGATGGAAATAGGGAACCAGAAAACGGGAACCAATATGAGAACCAGTGATAACCGACAAAATGGGAACCAAAAACGGGTGAAAATGAGAACCAGCGATATAACGGTTAACTAGAAAAGAACTCACTGAAAACACTCTTTCAAAATCGGACAAAAAGTAGAACAATTTAAGGCCAAGGGGGCTATTAGTGTGACCGAATGATTTGTTAGTTCATAGTAGCGTGAACAGAGTGATTAACGGTGCATCGCTCACATTCCAGACACACTCACAATCTCGTGCATATAAATCAGAAAATACTACTTACATGTACATCCTAAATCCCAATCATATACAATACACAATATTCACAATTTTACACAAATTAGCTTAACTAGTCAAAATGTTACTAAATAAGACTAGACATAGCTAAACTAGCACTGTTAATAATATCCTCCTCACATCTCCGTGGAATCCAACGCTGATAGTCCATTAGTGCACACAATCGATTCCAACAATGTTCCCGGGTAAAAAAGAATATTATCGTCTGGATCCAATCCCAGCGCTGATCGTGATCGTCTCCAAGCCAATCCAAAATCCGGTGGGCGCCATTTGTAACAAGTTGGGGTGGGTGCGTTTATAATGTCCGCAAGTATGGATGGGTCAAAGAATCAAATAAGCCATTCTACTCCAATGTATTTCTAATCGTCCCAATCAACGTATCAATCATAGCATGAATACAATCTGAAATTATATACATATGCTGTTCTAAATTCAAAGTCATTATACTATTTCGCCTGAAAGTAAAGACATCTCTCTTATTCATAAATCCATGAATCTAGGTTCGAAATAAGTTATCAATAAATAACGGCTATAGCTATTTATCTTAAACTCCTCCATTTTCCACAATGTTTTCCAAATGATAAATATATTACATATATCAGTGAACCTACCTATCTATGGGATAAACTGTACATTACAACATCGTCGTTCATTCAACACTGTCTCCGCCGTGCAGGTGAACTGTAAAAGAACAATTGTTAGTTTTGAGTAAGTGCGGTGAAGGATCAAGATCGGGACAAGGGATTAGCGCGAAAACCAACAATCTCTCGGAAATTAAGACAAATCAAAGCGATCAAATCTTCCGACACAAACAGCGATTAAAGACAAAACCTTAGGATGAAAAGAGAAACAATTCAATCTATACGAAATCTACTAACCACAATTAATTTGATCCAGATCGATAATTTAACAATCTAATGCGTCTTGTACGTAAACTGCCAATCGCCCTTTTCAAACAATCCCAAGATCCTTTTACAAAACCGCCAATAAATCACATGATTACTAAAAATAAACCGATAAATAAAATCAAAGCGCCGAGAGCCCTGGTTACATGCCACACCCACTTTTTTAGTTATTGCCCTTTGTTGTTTTTACCCTAACATTCTTGTCTGGAATGTATCTCCTAAACTATGGGTGATAGCAACTTCAAGCGTGGTACACTGATAGATCTTATCCAGGACAAGTGTCATGTTCAAGAACTGTTATTCTGCCAAGCCCATTTTTTGAATTATTGCTCTTTGTTGTTTTTACCTTTACATTTTTGTCCAAATCATATCTCCTAAACCATCAGTGCTAGCAACTTCAAACTTTGTACACTGATAGATCTTATCCAGGACAAGTGTCATGTACAAGAACTGTTACTCTGCCATGTTCACTTTTTGAGTTATTGCCCTTTGTTGTTTCTATCCTTACATTTTTGTCGAGATCATATCTCCTAAACCATAAGCCCTAGCAACATCAAACTTTGTACACTGGTAGATCTCATTGAGAAGAAGTGTAATGCACCAGAACTGTTACTCTGCCACATCCACTTTTTTAGTTATTGTCCGTTGTTGTTTTTTATCCTGACATTTTTGTTCGGACTATACCTCCTGAGCCATCAGTGCTAGCAACTTCAAACTTGGTACACTTATAGATCTCATTGAGGACAATTGGCATGTGCAAGAATCATTCTTCTCCGCCCTCTTTTGGAGTTTTTGCCATTGGTTGTTTTTACTCTTATATTTTTGTTATAAGACAGGATTTTTTGTTATCCGGTGGGGGACTCCTGTATTGCATGGCAATGCGACATGCACTTGTTCGAATTTTTCTACTGCAACAAGAGTGCCGTTGTCACAATATACGCCGCCACAGAATGGCTTTCTACAATAGGTAGCTGTAGAGTTGTAAGAGTTAGATTTTTAATTATCTGTATTGGTAAATTAGTTTATATAAATGTATCTTGAAACTATAGTGGGGAATGGTAGCTTATTATTACACACATGTAAATGTTCATTGCTATCACTCACGTCCCAATTCAGCAAGTTACTGTGTATCTGAAATCGTAAAATGGATTGGAACCCAACTCGAACTTGTTCTGAAACTCATTGATGCGGGCTTACACACCCAAAATTTGATCAATATGTCAAAGGGAATAGAAAAAAAAGTCGGGAAAACTGTAATTTCATAGTAATTTTCTAGATCCAATATCCGTATCGTCCTGAAAATTATTGGACCGGAACCAAACTCGAACTTATTCTTTAACTCATTGATGCGGTCTCACATACTAAAAATTTTATCGATATCTCATAGTGTAAAGAAAAAAGTCCGGGAAACTGAAATTTCCAAGTAATTTTCTAAGTCCAGCATCTGTATCTCCCTGAAAAATCATTAGACCGGAACCATATTAAAATATGCGCTAGGTCAGGTGACTATGATAATTTTGTGATAGTTTTATCAAAATCGGTCAATAAATGAAGGAGAAGTTGCGTTTACAAGATTTGGACGTACGGACGGACGTTCAGACATCGGGACGGACGGACGGACGGAGGTGATGATAACAATATATGACCACCTTCGGCGGCGTATAAAAATGGGACGAATTTTGGGAACAAATTTACTAACAGCGCGTCATTATGCAGGTCATCACTGCAACGTCGTGACGTCAATCGATTATATTTGGTTCCGCTAAAATAACGTCAAAAACTATAAATGTACGAAAGCCGGGTATAATTTTGTGGTAATTCCACTGGTTTGGCAGCGGGATTATCAAATAAAACTCTGCCATTTTTCTAGATAATCCAACGAAAAACATTAATAACAAATTTTCACAATTGTTCACGCTGAAAGAAAAAAATATATATATACATGTGTGTGTGTGTGACCCTCACGCAAAAAGGGACCATCTGGGAACTTTTTAAAATGAATATTTGAAAAAGAGATATGGTCCAGCATTGGTCAGCCAGAGGTCGCAATTCAAAAATTCTTTCACTGGAAGGTAGATTGAACATTCTAGATTCAGAAAATAGACCCATTACGAAAAGTTTCAACCCTAGTCAGTCTGTGCAAACCGCACAGACTGACAAGGGTCGACACTTTACGCACTACCCCGATGGTCCCTTTTCGCGTGACGGGTAACAATTATAATCAAATTCGTGTTTATTTTGCGCATTTCGTCTCTGGGCGACCCAGTCATCGTAATTACACGTTGAAGAAACTGCAGTAATTTTGGTTATCCATCTTTAATATTCCCTCTAATCAATATTCGTTTAGATGTGCATAATTGATAAAATTAAAAAGGATCGTGATTGTTATACAATATAATATATATTTATAGTGACCACGTGACACTACGTCATTATTCGTTATACCGGGTATCGGCCGATCACGGGAAATTCTATACCAACCTTCCATAACGAGCTAGATATATTATTCATGCGTCCCTTTCCCCACCACGAATTGAGGAAGTTTTATATTCTTTTAAACATTAATTTGTATTTTAAGGTCTAAATTATCTTGTGTATTATTTATATTTCGATAGCTAAGCGAGAAATAGTTGTAACTGCCTATAAACATATAGGCAGTTACAACTATTTCGCGCTAAGCTAACGATTTAGCGATTCACCTTTCGAGTAAGGAAAAGAGTATAGTACCAATATTTACCTTTTTTTTTCGGATCGGATTAGTGACCTTATTTAACCATGAATACTGCATTTCTTTCTGACCATATACGTTAATTATGACATTTTTGTCGGGGGAGATAGTTTATTATGTGTGTAGTATATGACAGTAATATTACTAATATAAAATGCGGTTTAAGTAGTGTGCGGTTGGGATAAGGTTGATTCGCTCAACCATAACTTGGGATCCAAAATGGCGGGTACGTTTTTTAATACTTACTTCAACATGATTTTGTTAAATCATAAAATATTTGTAGATTCGCTATTTTTGTCGTGTTTTTAAGTAACGAGTAGTAGTACTACTGTAACGACATGAATTCTTGTAATGTTCGTGGATTTCGTCTCTCACTTTTGTAATATGTCAAGTTTCTATAACCTTTCTTACGTTACGTTTAAATGCGATCAAAAACTTTAACTTGAATCTTATCGACGGGAAACCAAAACGCTGCAAACTGAATTTAAGTCTAAGCTGAGGAACTTGGCGATGTTTTTTTAGTGACATGTTATCGACAGTATCGTCAATAAATGACGAAAACTTTGCAACTACAGCTTGAACAAACTTCTGATTGTTTAAAGTTGTAGTTGTGATATTTTGGTACTCTTAGACGATACTACAAGCCTGGGTCGACGAACTAGATTACGAATCAAACCCAGGTCCGATTACAATATAAAACTTGTTTCTTGCTTAATTTCTTGCTTAGGCCTTACTGAAAATTTACCAATTGTCGATAATCTTAACATGACCCAGACCTACATTTTTCCGAATCAAAATCATTACATATATTCACATGTGACATTTAAGATGGTTGATTAACCCTTTGCTGTTTAATCCCTGCTTTGTACGTGCCAGTGATTTTATGATTGAGAAAACATTGTGAAAAAAGAAGAAATTGCTTCTGACAAGCAATTTCTTCTTTTTCCACACTATTTTTTACCCTACTGAATGGTTATTTTTCAAATAAAATCCACTTTTAATTTTGGTCTGCAAAACCTTTGAATTTGGACAGGTCCAAAATTTTATAAAACAGGAAAGGGTTAAGATGGTCGAGATCATTGCCTTTCCGCCCGCCTATTTGCGAATAAATAACCAAAACAACTTGAAAGAATTAAGCTTTAACCATTTGCAATTAAACATACTATTAGCGTGTACCTTTAAGTATGTTGTATTTAGAGTTGGCAGTGAAAAGAAATCGCATGGCCTAAACTGATCAAAACCGATGATGTAACCCTACGACATTCGTGTTAGTTAAATATTTTTTGAAGCCGATTTTGGAATCGTGTGCGAAAGTAAAACTTATTCTCGGTAAATACCGGCAGCTTTGCACCATTGGAAACAGAAGTTTCGTATGTCTTGACTTACAAGTGGATTTCGGTACACTTTCCTTCAGTCTGGCAAAGTTTATCAAGATTCCGAAACAGATGGCTTCATTTCTGAACTTGTATTTTTCTTGGTTTTAAAATAAATAGTTAGAATAAGGGCCCATGTATGTGTTAGGTCAACCGGAAAAGAAATAAAAATCCATTTATGACCCGAAAGCATTTTCATACCCCATTTGAGTCATTTTAACAAACATTGAGAGGTTTAAACAAATACAATAAATTAATGCACATTTACAATCATATAAGCTCGGGGAGACAGACCATAATCTGAGATAAATGAATATATACATTCATTGTATCACGATTCAACTTTTCATACTTAAAATTTTTCTTCCCGATGTTAAATGCTGCTTTTGTAAAATACAACTTTAGTGGTAGGTGATTTGGCCGTCCTGACTACTGTTTAGATGAGCTGTAGTTACGGTGGTTTAGTCGTCCATCAACGCATGTTAGCCGAACACAGTTAAGGTAGTAGACCCATTACAGTTCAGCAACGTTTCGGAAGTCATGAACTTAAGCCAGGTTTCCTAGTGCAATCATTAGGAAACCTCGGTTAACATTGTGGAAAATTAAGCTATTTCGGGCCCACTACCTTAACACAGTCATTTATTTATTTGGTCAAGGGCACCGGTCGGTGTTAAAATTATTCATTTTACATCCATTGAAAAACATTTTCACAACTTCCTTCAATGGATTGACAATCGTAGACCTTTGTGAGGTAGCAGCTAGGGGCTAGGAAAGGCTGGTAACTGGTTTCCCCGAGAAACACCAGGGGCCGTTTTGCTAAACTTCTTACGAAAATATTAATCATTAGTCAAAATCACGAATCGTACCTGATGCTTTCATTTCTGTTAAATTTTGCCTTGCAATATCTCATTGGAATCGTCTTCCAAAGACAGTTCCAATGAGATGATGCTTTGCAGAATCCCATATTTAGTTACAACAGTAGAAGCAATTTTAATGTTTGACTTACGTAAAAAATGATCGTAAGATGTTTTAGTAAAACAGGCCCCCAGATGCTCAAGTTATTCTCACAGATTAGCGTGGAAAATTTTGTCCTAATTGTCCGTTAATCTGTCCGCGTGGCCACCCTTCTGGCATAAAATTAGTAACGCCATGATTCGACACTCTTTCACTTCCGAAGAAGATTCCACCATTTGAGATCAATGAGGATTTCGGAACGTTAGTTTGTCAAACTTTACAGCTGGGGCTTGAAGAGGTTGTGTTGGTTGTACTGGTGAGAGAAATACACATGTACCAGGAATCCATTGTTAGGTGCTCCAGCCGCCGCGATATAACTGAAATAATATTTAAAGCGGCGTTAAACTCCATTCAATCAATCAATTGTCACGCTGTAGAAATCTCAAAATCGAAACTCATTTGTGAACATATAATACAGAAGATTTATGATATTGTTTTAAAGTAGGGCCTACTTACTCTATCAGATCCCATCCTTAAGCTGCAAATATCCCGGTATGAAAAGTCAACATTTCAAATGTGTTACGCGTCACTCGAAAATTGACCAAGTACTAGTAGAATAGAATATATTTTTATTCCAACTAAGTGGGCCAATCTGGGCATACAATACATTCACGTACAAAAATAAAACACATGTCTTATATGTGCGAAAATATAACTTTCTTTCTCAGGATGCCCTTACTTCGTAGGTTGGCCAGAGTCGCAATTAAATTGACACATTTCTGAATCAATTGAGACAATGCTATCCGACTGTATGTCAATTTGGAATCACTTTATCTGGCTGACCTCTGCAAAACTCTGTGTGGTTTTCTAATATTAGTTGTCTAGAATTTCAACAAATGATCCTGTGAACGTGACCATCAAAAGACGCCCCTTTGATTTTTATCTTATAACTATACAAATATCCGTGTGATAACATCCCGTATGATATTTTTTATGATATCACATAGTTATTTTTAGAACAATGATATAATGCGGTATTATTATTTTTTTAAAAAAACAACAAAACTTGCATTCAGTTAGAAATATTGACAAGATAAATAGAGGTTGTAAGATAAAAACAATACGTACTTAGTGTATTGTTTGAAAAAAGTATCTAACTCGGTTGTGAGAATTGGTAATTGTCTCGGCAGAGCCTCGCCAATTATCAATTCTCCCAACCTCGTTAGATATTTTTATACAATACACTAAGTATGTTTTATATATATCTCATTACCAGACAAGTTTAAATATTGTAATTAGACAATAGTACATCTAAGAGGGTTAAGGTAGCCTTTGGTCGCTCACAACGGTTTTAAAGTGTGCTTTGAGCCTAAAGATAAATTTTCATGCAAACGGAAGATTTTACTGACCTGATATCACCAGATCACCAGCCTGATTAAACGGACCGTTATTTGGAAGTCTATTTTAAGAAACAATTTGCATATTCGTGAAGTAAGAACCGTTTTCACCTTAATTTCTTTCATTTAAAAGGTTCATAAATTTAAAGCCATGTTAAATGATTCATGATGAATAGAATGATATGTTAGTATCCTTGAAAATATCAGTGTTACCCTGGGCCTAATTTGCTGAATATCTTTCTATCATTCTTTGCGTAAGTCAAAAATTAAAGTTGTTTGTACAGTAGTAAATAATTATGGAATTCTGCCAAGCATCATCTCATTAGAAGTGTCTTCTACGATTCCAAGATATTGCAAGGCAGAATCTAACAACGATTGAAAACACCAGGTGCGATTTGTCATTTTGACTTATGGTGAGTTTTGTCGTAAGAAGTTTAGTAAAACTTGGTCTCGGCTATGAGATATAATTATGCCTCGGCAAAACCTCGACTTGATAAATCCCCCAACCTCGACCAGATAATTTTGATAAATCGTAGACCACGGTGCGCTCAACCGTTTTCATATTAAACACAGTGCAGTCTTTCCAAACCAATATATTTTTTTAATTCAGGTCACCTGCTATTTGTGAGCATAACAACAGCAGTGCTGGGTTTGAGCTCCGCGAGTCCAGACAACGACCAGATCTTCGTCAAAAACACGACATACCCCAGATCGGTCGGCGATATGCTGAACCTAACGTGCTACACTAGATCGGATGATTATGAAGTAAGTGATTCTTTGAATAGTCGAGCGACCAAAATACTGTAATTACAGCTTCATTCAATCTGTAGTTACAATGTCTCGTTCGCCCTGCGAAGAGAATTAATAATACTGCTTTCATAAAGTTAGAATTCAATTATTAATTCAATGATTAAGTACAAAAAACAATTCGATTGAAGTGTAATTAAATAATATTAAGACAATACTCTCATTAAAGCGATGTAAATTTGTATTTCTTTTCTTCGAAATATATGTTTTATATATTCATAATAAAGCAACAAAGCGGTGGGGGTAAACATGGTTAAAACTACATTGATCATTACATATCCTGCGTTCAGAAAGTCTAAACGGTGCAAATTGTTTGAAAGTTATAGCCCACTTCGCACGTGAATTTGCGTGCAAAGCGGGGTAAAATTTGGAAACAATTTGAATCGTTTTGTTATTCTGAACGCAGGAGAGTTGTTTAACAAAAGCAAGGAAATTATATGAGGTTCAGAAAACATCATTGATTGCTACTCTCCGGGTTCCCTAGCCCTACTACCACCGAAACTTTATAAATTTCTCAATCTGAGCCAGTGCGTGACCTTCCCAACAATTTCAATAGTGCGACAAGCAAAGACTCTGACCAGCCTGTGCATCTGCACAGTCTGTCCAGTCTTCACTTCACGCTTTTTAGAGACATAAGGTCACAAGAGTATTTAGACAGACAAGTCTTCTAATTACACTCTTTGGCTGACTAGGATGTCGGTTGTTTGTCACCTCACGAAAGTTTCAAATTGTTGGAAATGTCACACACAGGCTCATCTATAAAATGCGACTGTGTATGATATTTCAATTACCCTCAAATTTTCGACAAATACGGTTGGTATCCTCTCATAAAATATAAAAAAGCTATCTGTATTTTCAGCTTGCATGGGGATTTCAAGAGTTTGGTGGCCAGCCAATAATGTTAGAGGAGGAAAAGAACAAATTTGTAATTACCTATGATGGCGACAGCGAAACCAATTTAACCATTCTCGACGTACAGAAAACAGACCAGGGTGTCTATTATTGTTATGCTAGTAATAAAGATGACTATCCTTACAGTAACTACGCCTTTAATTTCCCATCAGGTAATATTATATACATGTACATAATCTTATATGTGGGCTTCAATGTGCAACTTTCAATAAGTCAAATGTCTGAATTGATAGTTATTACTTTCATTTCCGAAATCTAGTTCAAAGAGGCTTTCCTTATTTGAGGGATAAATGGACATTTATAAAATTATGTGACCAGTTTAAATTACGTCAGACTAGTCGCCGACGTTTTTAAATTTGTTCGGTATTACATCGACGACTAACCGCCTGCGAATCATTTGACTAAGGCCGATCATCTGCATGGCTCCGGTCGATTTTGTACATAAAGCAGACGTATTTTAGTCTTGTTTCTGATATTTTCACTTTCGTTAGAAATCGGCGACTAGTTTGAACCGTCTGGACGAAGTGTCGGCGACTAGTCGACGACATCTCGCTGACATATAGATTGCTTGCTCAATTTACTCTGTCGTGAAATATCTGCTCCCTCTTTGGACAGAAAAATAATTCGGCTGATTAGTGTGATAGCAAAACAAATATTTTGTTCCACTATCGTCGACGCCCGACCGATGCTATTTTTAACAAACGGCCGATGGAAAATACGAATCGCGAACAGGTTGCGTCGCCAATATTTATGTGACTTTAGTTAAATCTACCGACTAGTCGGCGACGAATTTTTGATTTGTTTTAATTGATATTGTATCGACGACAAATCGCCGGTTTTTGGCCAGCCTACGGTCCGACCAATTTTGCACACATAGCCGACGTATTTTTGTCCTTTTCTAGCATGTTCCACTTCCTCTTTGGATCGGTGACTAGTCGTCGATACATCAGCGATGTATCGACGATATCTTGCCGTTGTATCATCAGCCAACCCGGCTATTTTCTATCGATCATGCACCTTCTGCCTCATTACTGGCTAAGAAATAAGACAGGGTCATATCGGGGGTAAAATAAACATTTTGTCTTAAAATCGCCCAAGTCTGGCCTACGCCATTTTTTGCTTATCGGTCATTGAAAAATAGGAATCGTCATATTATGTGACTTTGCATAATAAACATAATGACGCCTATTTGGTGCAATAAGATTTTAAGCATTTTGTCTACGATTGATAACAATGCATTATATCTACGAACATATGACTTTTCTAACCACACAATTATCAAACTCTTCATTCCAACCTGTTGTATTACAGTTAAGGGGCTACAGATGATGGTAAAACCTAACAGACACCCAGATTTAGGGGACGATGTGACTATTGTTTGTATGATAGAAATTGAAAACTATCAAAACAGGGTTAGTATCACATATAAATGATCCGTTCTCAAAGAAAAACTGTCTAAATGACGTTACTTTGTAATTTCAGTTCTCTGACCAAGGTGAAAAAAGACTTATCCAATTTCAAAGAATTTGCAGACTTTAATTCAATGTGGAATAAAATCAAGAAAAAAGATTAACACATTGTGAAGAAAAAATGAGAAAAAGGGAGAAATTGCTTGAATTAAGCAATTTCTCTTTTTAATCAGTTTTTCCCACTTAATTGATTTCAGTGCATTAAAAGATAGGTTAGTGGGAAAATAGTAACATAAACAAGTCAAAGCATTTATTTCTTATGGGGAACATTATAGTTATCTTGTTGTTATCTTGTTGTTATAGTTACAAATATTGCATTGAAATTTAGTTTTAAGCATATTGTCAGATTTATTGTCATTTAAGTAGGTTGAATTAAATTATTTCATTCATGGAAGTACCTTACACTCATATTTGATGTCCATACTTTATAAATTTCATTCTAGATGATTGCGTCAATTTTCGTGTATTCTGATCAGCTGAAAAATAGGTTTTATTTCTAACTGAATACAACTTTGAAACTGCAGCAGTTTTTGAAAGCATCATCAAGGAGAAATCTGTTTCATTTTTACCAATCTTTACATTTTCACAAATTCATACCATTTGATTAGGATTTTATTTTAATACCTCCATGGAATCAATAAAAATCTTCTCAATCTCTTAGACAAACATTCTCTGTACTGTAGACGTCAAAAGTAGTCCTGTAGGAAATCTGTTTCAACACTGACCAATCTTAACAATTTGCATTAGGATTTTGAATCATAAGATAATATTTGCTGATTTCATAGAGGTATGAAACTAATAACCTTATCACACTCGTGTATGAATCCGCTTTGCGTATTCAAACAGTATGATAAGGTTTTTGTTTCATTCCTCAATGAAATCAACAAATTCTCTCTTCATCTTCTTATTATATTATGTCTTTTGATATGTTTGTAGATCAGTTGGGCATTTATTGGAGCAGATGCTCGACTCTACTCTTCACTGCAATACAAACAGAGGTTTGGTATGGATGTATATGTAGACAGTCTTATCAATCAAACTGGATCATATCTAGAACTGAACTTCAAAAACATCAATATAGAAAAAAGTGGAGTTTATGTCTGTGTAGCCAATCAAGAAAACGTTTCCAGAGAATTGAGAGTACATGGTAAGTCTATAAAATAATAATACCTTTTTAACATATGGGCATAAATTAAACATTTAGATTGCTCTCAAAGTGTGACGAGGTTAAGCATGAAATAGTCACTTAACTCTTGTCATGCTGAACCTGGAATATTCCTGCTTTGGCAGGAGCTATAGACAAACATCAGCCTGCACATATGTGCAGTCTGATAATAGTCTACACCACCTGTTTCTCACTTTCAAACCAGAATTGTCAATAGTTTTTCAAATAAAATTTGACCTACAGTTGGTACTTTCAGTGCTGTTTGCCCTTTGATTTGGATGAAAATTTTTAGCCAAAATTTATTCAGCATGACAGGGGTTAATGTTACAAAGTTCCAATATTTATGTACTACTAAAGTCGGTGCACTATTTGCAATTACTGGTATGATTATTGACTACTTACAAATCAGCTTTTTGTATGCAACTCAACTGCACCCATCCCCCACACTGTTTTGTGCTTTTCTTTACAATTTTATTTGGTTTAAAAATATTTTATTCATGTAAAAAAACTAACAACAAACAAATACAATGAGACTTCATAATATAAAAAGATATTTGATATAAAATGGATTAGAACTACCGGTACATAATATGAAGAGATATTTGATATAAAATGGATTACAGCCGAAGCTTGAGCTTATAAAGTTCATTCCCATTTATGTTCTTGATGGTATACCCTAGGTCTTCTCTAGTAATTATTTTTGAGAAAACAGAAATAGAATGTCTTACAATGATGTTTTTGAAAGAGTGGTCATGTGAGGGGATGTGCTATGGAAATATAAGCTATTCAACATATACAATTGTATTTGTGTAAATATCTCATGCATCAATATGTTTGAAAGTCTTTACATTTTATGTAAATCAAACAAATGTAATATTTTCTCATGAAAAAAGTGAGCACTTAGAGCCAAAAGCTGAATGCCTTTTTAGCTCACAATATTTGGGCTCTTGTTCCTATAATGTTGAAATTCAAATTTTGTAGATGTAATTTGATTATTCAGGGTTTAACACCACTACTTCCAGCCTAAAGAAGCTACAAGCCCAAAATCTTATAGGGTATCCGTTATTAGAACTGGATTCTCTGTGAAAGCCATGTTTATTTTAGGCAACTAAAGGGGTAAATTGAAAGGAAAACAGTGTGGGGAAAGAAGAAATTGCTTGAGACAAGCAAATTCTGCTTTTTCCACAATGTTTTCAATATGGTATGTAACAAAACTAGAATTGGAAAGACAGTTTCCTTTTTTTTCAATACAAGACAGATTTGGAATGATATGGTTAGAAACTACAGGCCTAAAGGACCTGCAACATGGCAGATAAAGTTTTTTTTTAAATCTACAGGCCTCGGGCCCAAGGACATATTAGTGTTTAGTGTCAATCCTCAATAATTATTCTTCTCTTCTACAGGATATGAATTGGACTGTGAGGAAGAAACGCTGTATATATACCCCGATGATGATGCCATATTTGAATGTAAAATTATCTCCCTTTATCGTATCGAAAAAGCAGACATCTCTGTTAAAAAGACAAGTCCTACCATAAGAGAGCCAAGACCTTTAGATTATAGCAGGTGAGAGAAATTATGATCATATTAATAAACGTGAATTGGGTTTTTCTAGATGAATAAAGATGTGAAAACTTTTACTATTTTTAATTGCTTAATGGTAAATGATTTGAGTTTTGCTGTTCCCATCAAGATTCATGGATTCTGATTGTCTAAAAAAAGGGTTTTATTTCTCAACAAAAATACTTTTGAGTACGCAGCTGTTTTATTCTTAAGAAATCCCATTCTTGACATATTTTTATATCTATGCTTCAATATTTTAAATGAAAAAAATAAAAGTATACATATCAACTATAAATTGTTTACATCTACACAGAAATTTTCAAAATAACTACCAGAACACGTATATTTCTTATTATTATTTTAAGTATTGTTTTTTTACATCTACACAAAAAAACATAATATATTGTAATTGATTTTGCTTTTCAGAGAAACATTTAAACTTTCAAAATCAGATGATCGAATTACTTATACCTTCCAAATGAAGGTTTCGTCTGTGAAGATTATAAATGATGCTACCAAATACAGAATCAGCATTCATGATGATGACTTAGTGTTTCAACTTAACCTTATGATAGGTAGGATTAACCCTTTCCTGTTTTACAAAATTTTAGACCTGTCCAAATTCAAAGGTTTGGTAAATCATATTTTAAAGTGGATTTAAATTGAAAAATAACCATTCAGTACGGTAGAAAATAGTGTGGAAAAGAAGAAATTGCTTGGCAGAAGCAATTTCTTCTTTTTTCACAATGTTTTCTCAAACATAAAATCACAGGCACGTAAAAAGCAGGGATCAAACAGCAAAGGGTTGACTTAAATACAGTCCATCTTACTTGAGCCAGTACTATTGAAGATCAAATTTTTAAATCAGACCTGATGATTGTCATAAAATATCTATGTAATTTATGGGTAGGTTCTTATATTATTTTCAGCTCCTTCTATTTGCTGTTTTAGCTCTTCAGGCCCAGTTGTATAACTATTGGTTAAAATTTAATTGGATAAAAATTTCAGTCATTTAGGATTGTTATTTCAATTAATACAATTGACACAACTAACTCGATTTGCTGAAATAATTAATTGATTAAAAATTAAGCAATATGATGACTGAGCGTGAAAGAGTTGTAACTGTCTTAAGACAGATACAACTGTTTCAGGCAGATCCATGGAATAGTTATCTTATATGCAACTGGGGCATGTAAAGTAGTTACTTGTTGCTTCAAAATGTGTATTATAAGCTGAAGCTATGAAAATTTGATATATTGTGTATTTTTCAGAATTTGATGCTGTGCCAGAACACTGTAAAGATAGTTGCCCTGGTAACTACATTTGTAGCGCATTTGGACAATGTATCTGTCCACAAGGAATGAAGCCCAATCCTCAAGTGAAATCTAGCTGTATAGGTAAGTTTGAAAATTAAAGTTGATCTGATTTATCCTGGAAAATTTGTCTGAATGACAATAGAATCAACAATGGAAGTAAAACCTTTTATTTATGTCTTTCAAAGTTTATTATTCACCAAATAGGAAAATTAGCTTATTATCAAAATAATTATATGCTTTGTCTTTTTTTTGTAAACTCTTTACATGAAATCAACATTTATGCTCTGAAGGTGAAAAATAGAGAAACATTGAGTAAAAAGAGTATTTGCTTGATTAAAGCAATTTTTCACTTTCTTCTCAATGTTTTCTACAGTATTTTGTATTGGCTTTTTGGTTTAAATGCACACTTAATTTACAGTTGAAATACTTTAAATTTGGATTTATCTAAAATTGTTTTATCAGAATAATCTAGCTATCCTGATTAATTTGCCAATCAAAAAGTGATATTTTTAGGCAGATTTTCCTGGATAACTGTAATCATATATATTCTGGCCTATTTAATCTACTTCATTTTAAGGCATGTATGGTACTTAAATATCAAATGGCGGGATTTCTCCTAACAAATGCTCCTAGGAGCTATATACATTACATGGTCAGGGAACTTTCATTTAGTATGTATTTTTAAAAAAGAAATTAAACTTATGTATTGAAAGCCCTTTTCCCTTTCATTTGAGATAAATTTCCTCTAAACAATCATATAAATAATTGTTTAGAGGAAATTCACATCAAATTAGAGAAGAAGTATCAACAAAAATTCTTAAAATTTAGGCATTTTAAGTTTGTTTTCTTAGTAAAGAATGCAGAGGTACTACTATTAGGGAGGGTGCTATTATTAGGGGAAATACAGTATACATAATATTATTAACTATAACATTGAGATTTTTTTCCAAATTATTATCTTTAATGTCTTAGTATTGTTGATAATGACAGTGTTCAAATAGATGATTGTTATTTATATTGCCAACTTTAAAAGACTTTACCTTTTTAAGTAATTGCTACTTAGAAAACAAGAGGACCATGATGGTCCTAGATTGCTCACCTGACTCTCTTTGATCACTTTGACATCACATCAAGTAAAAAGGCAGATGTCATAAAGAAGATAATTTCTACATAAAACCAAGTTTCACTAAGTTTGGGCCATATTTGTGGCCATTAGAGTTATTTAAAGTAAATTATCATCAAGACTCCTTTTCCTGTGATATGGCATGCATCCTTCCCGTTTTCAACAGAGTTCATTCTTGTGACCTGGCAAACATTTTGACCAAGTTTCATGAAGATTGGACCATATTTGTGGCGTCTGGAGCTCTTAAAAGAAACTAGTCATTAAGGCCCCTTTTCCTGTGATATGGCACGGATCCTTCCCATTTTCAAAAGAGTTCATCCTCATGACCTAACAAACATTCTGACCAGGTTTCGTGATGATTGGACCATATTTGTGGTTACTAGAGTGTAAACAAAAAAAATGTCATTAAGCCCCCTATTCCCTTGATATGGCATGGATCCTTTCCAATTTCAAAATAGCTCATCCTAATGACCTAACAAACATTCTGACTAAGTTTCATGATGATTGGACCATATTTGTGGCTTCTAGAGTGTAAACAAAAATAATGTCATTAAGGTCCCTATTCCCATGATATGGCACAGATCCTTTCCAATTTCAAAAGAGCTCATCCTCATGACCTAACTAACATTCTGACCAAGTTTCATGATGATTGGACCACATTTGTGGCTTCTAGAGTGTAAACAAAAATAATGTCATTAAGGTCCCTTTTCCCATGATATGGCACAGATCCTTTCCAATTTCAAAAGAGCTCATCCTCATGACCTAACTAACATTCTGACCAAGTTTCATGATGATTGGACCATATTTGTGGCTTCCCATTTTCAATGGGCTCATCTGTGAGACCTAACAAACATTCTGACCAAGTTTCATGAAAGTTAGGCCAAATTTGTGGCCACTAGAGTGTAAACGAGAAAATTGTCATTAAGGCCCCTTTTCCCGTGATATGGCATGGATCCTTCCCATTTTCTACAGGGTTCATGTTTAAGACCTAACAAACATTCTGACCAAGTTTCATGAAGATTTGGCCATATTTGTTGCCTCTAGAGTGTTAACAAGAAAATTGTCATTAAGGCCCTTTTTCCTGTGATATGCCATGGATCCTTCCCATTTTTAATAGGATTCATCCTTGTGACCTTACCAACATTCTGACTAAGTTTCATGAAGATTGGATCATATTTGCTGCCTCTAGAGTGTAAACACTTAAATTGTTGATGCATGACGACAGATGCACGACGGACATTCAATGATCACAAAAGCTCATGTTGAGCACGATGTGCTCAGGTGAGCTAAAAAACAGACCTTCAAATTGCCAAATATATATAAATTGCTTTGTAACACATTACTTGCTTCAATTGTATTTTCAAACTTTGGTTACAATGCCAGTGTAATTGAGAATTGCTTTAAGATGTTATAGGTTAATCTCAGACTATAATCTGAGCACAGACAAGTTTATACTCCCTGTTAAAATATCAGGGAAGGGGCCACTCATTAGGCTTGGACCACAGAGTTTGAATTTTTTACATAGAAAAAATGTTGATTGATGTTTAAACTTCAGAAAAGGACGGAGACCCTGGTCCAAATCCCAATAAAGGTAGTGTGTATGTTGTAGGTAGTTGTAGTAGCTCTTTAAGCACTGTTAGAAAATACATACCCTTTAACACCCTTTCCTGTTTCCAAAAGAAACAACAAACAACCAAACAAAACCCCAACAGATTAGTCCAAATTCAAAGGCATCCTTTAAAGTCAAAATTTTGTGAAAAAATTAAAAAAAAATACATTGCTTGTGAAAATCTAGATCTGTCTTTCCCTATCTCACAATGTTTTCCTAAACCTTTGTCATTCTGATTAAATATTCTTTGCAAAACTTAACTCAAATCAAAGTTTTGAAGGCTCTTCAAAAAGAAACTCACAGTATGCCAAAATTTTTTCTTGAAAGTTAAGCCTTTACACAATATTGGTCAAACAAGAAAAAATCAGGGATTAAGTTTAAGATCAGACTTCATATTTGTGCAAACTTATCTTTGTCTATACCACCTTCTAAGGCAAGAATATTCTGGGTTCAGTATGACAAAGGTTTAAGTGTAAAACCAGAGGGCCCTAAAATCCCATAACTTAAAGGGAAAGGGTAATTGTTCACTTTGTTGGTTGAATTTCAAATTTTCACATTTGTTTATAGATTCAACTTGGTCATCAAGGAAAAAACTAAATAAGAATCATTTTCTGTGAAGACAGAAAATATCATGGAAACTGAATAAACTGCCTTTAAAATGTAACTCATAATTCACAGTGTTTTTCTAATTTCTTTACTGTGAATGTTTGGAAATAGGCCAAGATTGATAAAATACACAATTAAACTAAAACTGTATGAAGTCTGTATAAACGAAAGGTATTTGCCAGAGAATTTTAGTTCCATACCCTAATACAAACAAAAATTATGCTGATGATCTTTTATCATTAAATAAAACGATAAGAGATGAATTTTAATGCCCCCACATCGAGAGATCGGGGCATATTGTTTTACTCATGTCTGTCTGTCTGTCCGTCCGTCGTCTGTCTGTCCGTCTGTCCGGAAATTTAACCAAACTTAACCTTTGCCTTATCTTCAAGCCTATTCAAGATACAAGGCTAATATTTGGCATGATGAAAGATCTCAATGATCCGCATCTGCTGGTACCAAAGTCAAGGTCATGTGACAAGGTCAAGGTCATCTGTCAAGGTCAAAATTTGAAAAAAATTGCTTTTACGGGGGCATTAGTGTTTCACAAACACATCTTGTTCAATTTTGAAACATGATGGTCAAACTAATTTTTGAACTTGCAAAGATCCAAAAGCTTTAGTCACTTACTCAAATTGACTATAATGTGGCAAAACATGTTATTGTCCATATGTTTGTAGGTAAATTGTTAGTCACTGAAATAGCATTACCCATCTCTGTTTAATTTGAAAGTTCATGAACAATTCAAAGAAAATAAATGAGCCTGTGTGTGACATTTCAACAATTTGATATGTGCATGTGGGGCAAACATTGGGCAGCGTAGACAATAATGTAAATATCAAGTTACCTGATTATCAACAGATACTTTGAGACCTTATCTATCTACAAAATACATAGTGAAGACTATGGTCAGACTGTGCAGAAGCACAGGCTGGTCAGAGTCTTTACTCTGAATTTATTTCAAATTGTTGGAAACTTCATGCACAGGCTCAAATATAAGTAGAGTACAATAGCTGTAGATTTGATTAGTAAGACTTTTGTGTTTTTAGTGTATAGAAATGAAAAATTGTGGACTTTTGTGCTCAATTGGGAATTTTCTCAAATGTAGAATTCAAATAAACGTATGTTTAAAAAAAAAGAAGATAATATTAAAAAGTTGTTATTCATAACGACTTACTAATATTTCCTTTTATGTTCGTTCATTCACATTAGTATACATGTCTTGCAAAAAATTCAGGGCTTTAATCTCAAATTGAAATTTTAGAAAAGTTTGAGTTTGAGAATGAGAATTATAATCTCGGGCCTTGAAATGATTGATGTGGCAGTCAACATTTTAGGTTTATGAAAATTTGAAAAGTTGTTTTCTTTCTGAATAGAAAAAATAAGGAAAAATGATGAAATTGATTATTCGAAGTAAAATATTTCATCATTCACAATGTTTTCCCAATATCATTATGTGAGTGTTTCAAGTGTGATTGGATAGGAAATGGCCAAGGTTAAGATATAAATTAAAAATGAGTGGTTAACGGATAAGTATAATAGTGAACTCAAATTAACAGAATTAATGCTGTGAAGTTACTCTTCACGTAATTACAAAATTAAGAGCAACCATTTAAAGTCAAGAATTTTCAATTGATGTATCATTTTTTTTTGGTCAAAAGTTGTTTTTCAGTAAGTATGATATGTATGGTCTTAAACAATTAAAAAGGTTCAATATCATTTGTCAAGGTCAACTGTTAAACCAAGATAAAATGCGGTGTCTCATCTTTTAGAAATATAGATTGTTTGCATCATAGTGTGCAATTTCAGATTTTGAGCATAAATTGTTAACTTCTTGAAAACTGCAATTAGCTTACCATGGGGATTTCATTTAAAAATTAAGCAATAATTATATACGGTACACAGTGTTTGCAGGGGGCTATAACCAGCTTTATAAAATGACCTATAGTATGTGGCGAGAGTGAACTAAACCCGTTGAATATTTTTGATATTGCATGGGAGTTATTAAACTAGTGGAAGACCTATGCAAATGAGCTCAGAGCGAATAGCAATGCTATTTTGTGACCGCAAAAATGACGTCATAATCTATGTTTTGTGATGTCATTTTTAAACGGCGTTGTAAGTTTTGTGGAAAATTGAAATTTTGAATTCTAAGAATTTTTACCAGTTTTCGTAAAAAATCGGGTGAACTTATAAATACAATATAAAATTTGTGCTCATGAAATACAGAATTTATAAAACTTGTCATCTAAAACAGATAAATACTCGGCGCAGCCTCGTTTTTATCTGTTTATAGAGGACTCGTTTAATAAATTCCGTATTCCATGACCACTCATTCAATATCGTCTATTTATAAATCAAGTAGGTTTCATGTCCAGTAACATAATGACCATTGTCAAAACTATACTTAAATTTTGAATAAAATTTTGTGAACAGAAAAAGAATCAGAAGAAGAAGAAGTTGATGAATATGGTAAGTTAAGTCAGCAAACTACATGTGTTTTAGCTTCTTACGTCTTTTCTCCTACATTGTGTATATACATTCTTTTTTCAGTTTCAATCATATCATTCACATGCATAATTCAACTGAAAACTTGCTAATTATTTTAATACGTTTGCATATACATGTATGAACAACCCTTAGGAAAAAATTAGTGACTCCTCAGGAAAAAAATAATTTTGTAAATGTTTTTGTTTTGGGGGACATGTATGATTGCTCATTTAATATTAAACATGCAGCTGGCATTTAATGTTTGACCAACTTTAAATTTGAAATTGAGCATTTATTTCTGAATTAAACACGCATGTATTCTATGCATGCTCATATTTTGAGAACCCATTCAACTTCAAGGGGCCATTTCTTTCAATTTGAGCAAAATTACAAATATCTTTCCCTCCAAATTCTCATTGTGGCTACATTATGTAGTAAATAACTCTGCCAGATGAATTATTCTAACATTTTTTCACACAACATCATAAGGGTAAATGCATACAAACAAAGCAAGCACTAGTATTTTTATCTGGAACATTGGCTAAGTGGTAAGTGCACTCGATTCTTAACCTGGTGGTTGCAGGTTCAAGCCACACTTGCAGGACACTTAACAGACAGGGCCCAGTCCATCCGGCTGTAAAAGTTGGTAGCAGAGGTTAGAACTCATGGCCTCTCTCTCTATGTGCAAGAAAAGATCTGGATTTAGTTAGGACCATGATTAAGATACATTTTGTATCATTTGGCCCTATTGTGTTATCTTCAAGTAAAAAAAGTCTTTTGGGCATACATCTTATCACACAGTCTTTTATACTTACAAGTGAAAAAAGAGTAAAATGATGCAGATATTAACCTTAACATTATAAGTGTGATCAAGATTACATCTTGCGTTTGCCTGCTTTGAAACAATAAAAATTTACTGATGGATATAATAAAGAATGTTATATCATATGACACACAAAGTGAAATTATTGAGCTGTAAGCTTGGCTTCTCTGAATGTACTAACTGGGGCCTGTTTTACTAAATGCCCTACAATCATATTTTGCAAAATTCAAAAATAAAAGTTGTTTTCTACGGTATTAGAAATTTTGGAATTCTGTCATGCATCATCTTATTTGAATTGTCTTCTAAAGACAATTCCATTGAGATATTGCTAGGCAGAATCCAACAATGAATGAAAACACCAGGTACAATATGTGATTTTGACATACCATTAAATTTTGTAGAAGTTTAGTGAAACAGGCCTCTTGAGTTTTGGTAACTCAGTATACTTTTATTAATTTATGCTCATCAAGAACAATTCACATTACCAATGAGAGAACTCTAGTTTGAATTTGGTTTATGCCCCTTGATGTAGATGTAGAATTTTTCACTAATCATTCTATCAATCACCAGCAGCGTAGTTCTTCATGCATCCACTTGGTGTATACTGTTGTTGATGATTATACTTTTATATTCTAAGTATTTTTTTTCTTATTTAGATTTTATAGAGTTTTTACAAACATATACTTTATTTGGCATAAAACATTCATAGCCTTTACTTAATCCGTATCCAGCTATGAGGGATGTTCAATTTTTATCCGGATAAGGTCAATTAATCATCACTGATTTATCGCTATGTGAAAAAAGTAACCTACTATTAACAGGACACTTAACATGATCAAACATGCAAAAACCTGAAGCATGTGGAATAATATATATTCATTTCACACGAAATCAAAAATACATGGGTATTAGGTGGCGGCACACAGTACTTGACGCTAGTGACATTGTCAAGAATTGAGACATTCGGTGTTGTTAGCTCCACTGGCTGAAAGCCACTTGGGCTATTGTCATGGCGTTGTGTCCGTCGTGCGTGCGTGCGTCCGTCCGTCTGTGCGTGCGGTCTTAAACTTTTTCTTAAAAAAAACTTCTTCTCAGAAACTACTGGATGGATTTCAACCAAACTTCACAGGAATGATCCTTGGGTGACCCTCTTTCAAAGTTGTTCAAAAAATTTTGATCAAATCAAAAACATGGATTAAATGGGCTGGCTAATTTCCAAATATGGTAAAAAGTGACTTTTCTCAGGTTCTAATTGATGGATACTGATTAAATTTTACATGAATGATCCTTGGGTGACCCTTTATCAGTCTACAAAAAATTATTGAAATCACATTAAAATTATGTATTTTATGGGCGGAGGTTATTTCTCCAATGTTAATAGTGGAAACTTTGAAAATCATTTTCTCAGAATCTAATAGATAGATATCAACCAAACTTTACATGAATGATTCTTTGGTGACCCTTTATCAGTCTACAAAAAATTTTTGAAATCGGATGAAAATTATGTATGTTATGGGCAGAGGTCATTTCTCTATATGTTATAAATTGGAAACTTTCAAAATTATTTTCCCAGAATCTAACTGATAGATATCAACCAAATTTAAGATGAATGATCCTTGTGTGACTCTTTATCAGTCTACTAAAGAGTTGCGATCGGATGAAAAATTTGTATTTCATGGGTGGAGGTCATTTCTACTATATGTTATTTAGTGGAAACTTTGAAAATCATTTTCTCAGAATGTAACTGATAGATATCAATCAAACTTCATTAGTATGATCCTGGGGTAATCCATTATCATGCAGCCAAAAATTATTGTCATTGGATGGAAAATATGTATTTTATGGGCGGAAGTCATTTCTCTTTATTTTATAATGTTGGAGACTTTGAAAATCATTTCAACAGAAGTAAAACCCAAAATATCTAAAAATCTAGTCAAAACTTAGATTTGCTATTACAAGAAATTGAAGCCTGTGGAGCGACACAAGCCATTCATGGCTTTCTAGTTTAATTTAGCTTGTCAAGACTTGTTATTCACGGAAGAAGGATGAATTCAGTGTTCCTGTAATTAAGCTGTGATTTTATGGTTCATATAAAGGTAAAATCCAATGATATGAAATCAAAGCTCTCAGAAAGGTGCCCCTTAGCTAATCGCCTATATCTTCCAGAGACTCGACAATTGACATCCATACAGTTGCTTGGTTAAGTTTCTCCCTGTTCATTCTTCCTCTTATCTCAAGGGACATGGTTCCAAGTGTCTTCAATGATGAAAATTAAGTATTTGAAAGAATGAACCATTCCTATTAGCGTGACAAGTGTTTGATTTTTGTCTTTCCTTATTTTGTAGATAACGAGTAGATTAATTAAAGATCAAAATTCCAAGAATTGACGTCGTCTAGAACGTTCCGAAACACTTACCCGCCACATTTTAAACAAATCTCATCGAAAAACTGTATGGTAAAATTTCTTCAAATACAGATAAGGTATTTGTAAAACTTATTCCAGAGACTCAATTAATTTTCAAATGTTTCAACAGTTAGAAAAGAAAGAATATTTACAAAGGAAGACCAAATATATGAATTAATTTATCTGCTGCGCCACATACTCATTAACATGACATTTTATATGGCAGATGCTCGAGCTATGTTCGATAACTATATCAATTTACATAACCCTATTTGGATTGATTTCCGACAGCGATAAATACCAAATTTAGTTTGATTGCTTCAAAAATAAAATTTTGTGAGGCAAAATCCGGTTAATTTTTGAACAACCCTCATATATTTAGTATCTGTTTCAAACAAGTTGTAAATTTTTGTGGTGCATGACAACCACTCATGCTCAAGTTTGATACATAATAATGCTTAAGAAAGAAGGCAGAGTAAGCTTAGATCATGCTGCACATCTGTGCATGTTGATCTTAGTCTACACAGTAAGCTTTGCTTACACCAGAAATATGTCATGAACAGCACAAAAAGGGTTGAAATAAGTTTAAGTAAGATTTAGCCAGAACTGTTATCTATAGAGTATAACCTTAAGGTGATGCAATTAGTTGTCAATGACAAATCATTTGCTACAATACTTCTTGTAAAAATGTCAATGGCTGACCATAGATTTGATGAACATTAAAATATCCCTCTTTTTTTGATATCTGATAGTTGCTTGCTAGATGTATAATAAAGAAATTATCTGACATTAACATTTCATTGTCTTTTTATAGGTCTTTGTCTTATCTACTAACTTTTAATTTTGACCTATCTTGCAAAACACAGGGCATTTCTAGCGTTTTTTATGTATTACATGTATATATTATCATATATACATGTAATACATAAAAAATGCTAAAAATGCCCTGTGTTGCAAAAAAGGTCCATCTTGGAAGTGGGTAAAGTCTGGTTCATAGTCAGAGTCAGTCCATGATCGACCCAGACTGACTAGGGTCAAACCTATTTAGTATTTTACTAATTTTCCCCATCTAGAATGATCAATTTACCTTCCTGTGAAAGTATTTAGAAATGTTACCTCTGGTTGACCTGTACTTGAGTCAATCTCTTTTTTAAATATTTATTTTAAAGAGTTCCCAGATGGTCCCTTTTTGTGTGACAGGCCACAATTTAATAAGTCTTAGTTTTTGATCTGAAAATAATCTACTTTATATACTTACAACCAATAATTTGCAGCAAAAATGTGGTGATAATAATTGAAAAACTTAATCAAATCACAAATATTCTAAGCATTACAGTTTTCAACAACTTGAAATTGACAAGGTGAATGATTTTCGATTTATTTAGGAATAAAATTGAATGAGTGTGGAGCGAGTTTTGAGTGAATTTAACGTGAGGTAATCCTATACGACAAATTTTGTTCAAGATGAAAAAAATTTGTGATATTGATCACCTCCCTGTAATAAAATATGCATACAGGTTCTATTGATAGCTTCCTATTTCTTCAAAAACCTATGAGACGCTAACAACTTGAATTATGTCAGTGAAATTGCTATTTTTTTTCTATGAAAATTTATTTTGAATGACATTTTTTGATTCTGTATTTCTCAATGGGTTTGAGCGTTTTTTAATGGTTTGAGTAAGTGTTAGAAATGAATGGAGCACTGAGTGAGCGATTAGATTGGTTTTGATTGAGGTGAATGTCAATTTCACGATGTAGCTAACTGTATGCCTTTTTATGCCCCCGATAGGGAGGCATAATAAATTTGACTTGTCCGTCCGTCCGTCTGTCTATCCGTCCGTCCGTCTGTCCGTCCGTCCGTCCGTCCGTCCGTCATTCCGTCCAAAAACTTTAACATTGGCCATAACTTCTAAATCAAAGCGGTGTCGGGGGCATTGTCATCTTACAGTGACAGCTCTTGTTATTGATCAAATTTTAAGCTATATGTTCTCTGGGTAGAAAGAAAGATCTATAAATACAAAACCGGTCTTATTTTAGCAAAGAGTTGAAAATAAGAGACAAATAGTTTTGACCCTTGTCTATAGTCTAAGGTGTCTGACCTGGGAAGATATGTCTAACACTTTCTAGATGGTCCCCTTTTTTGGTTGAGAGATCCTATTTATAATATGATGGACATATGTTTCGCGTAATAACTTGAACTGATAAATAACATCATTTCCTGGTTTTATCACAAACATTAGGGTCATATTATAAATAGAATATTAAATTTGTGCTCATTAAATACAGAATTTATTAAACTCGTCATCTTAAACAGATTAAAACTCAGCACAGCCTCCTTTTATCTGTTTTAGATGACTCGTTTATTAAATTCAGTATTCAATGACCACTCATTCAATATCCTCTATATATATTATGATTTAATATCATTTGAAATTCTACTTTCAGCCGCTGCGGATGTCACCATTGTCAAGCACTCAGCTGTGGCCACGGCAGTCGGGGTATCTATGGGTATATTGGGCTTTATTATACTGGTTATACTGGGATTTGTGTGTTATTGGAGGAGAAAGAAGCAGCAACTACCCGTAAGTATATTGAATTATACTTATAAACTGAGACATTTAAGACTGCCTTAGAAATAAATGCACTATATAATCAAATCTATGGATAGCAAGGGCCTTACGGACATGCATAAGGTGCTTGCTCAATACAGGTTAATTCTAATTCATTTACTTTATTGAGGGTACAATCAGATAGGTTTGACTGGACAAATTTCAGAGTAAGCTATGATACCTTCAAAGAAAATTACTATTCTTTTGAAATAAGAAAAGATATTTGCTATACCTGTCAGGAAAAACAATGCCTGAAGTCAAAATTAAGAAGATTCTATATGTTTACAGAAGATTGCTGAACATTATATATACATTTGATTAGTATTAAACTGAAAATTCAAAGCAAATTAACCCTTGTCATGCTGAACCCAGAATATTTCTGCTTTTGCAGGAGCCATAGACAAACATCAGTCTGCACATATGTGCAGTCTGATGTAAGTCTACATCACCTGTTTCTCACTTTGGAGCCAGAATTGTCAATAGATTTGGGTTTTCAAATAAAAATTGACCTACAGTTGGTACTTTCAGTGCTTTTTGCCCTTTGATTTTGATGACAATTTTTAGCCAAAATTTATTCATCATGACAAGGGTTAAGAGGAAGTGAAGAAAATTTCTATACATTTAAAGAGAATACTAGACTACTTAACCCTTGTCATGCTGTTCTATGTATTCAGAGAAAATTAAATGTACATTTAGGAAAATATAACAAACAAAAACAATTACTATACATTCAGTTTTTAAAATGCGCAAATGATTATGCAATATAAAATTCTTTTCAGAAAATTTTCTTTCTTAGTTGTGTTGTTTTAAAAACCTTGGCAAATTACATAAAATCAAAGAGCTGAAAGCACCAGTCACACTCAATTCACTAATTAGAAGTCAGTACCGGTATTGATTTTTAAAATAGATCTTTTTAAATTTTTCTGGAAAATTAGATGGTAAAGACTAAGATCAGACTGCACATATGTGCAGGCAGATCTTTGTCTATACCCTCTGCCAAAGCAGTAATAATCAGTGTTCAACATGACAAGGGTTATTAAATCCTGTACCAAAATTTCAGATGCAGGGTCGTGGGCACTATTTGGACCCAAGTTATCTGTACCAGTATGAATACCACTCCGAGGCTAACACATTGAAGGAGAACCCAACAGTCTGTAATCCAGGATATCAAATGGCCCCACCGAGGGTTCCCCTTAGGAAAGAGGTATGTTGTAGAATCTTTCATTTACCTAGCTATTTGATGTGAGCCCTATAACCCTAAAAACAATTTAAGCTGAAACAGCCCTGTTTTTACTTACGTAAATGTGGAAAGGTGTCTGATTAAAATAGCAAAGAACAAAATAGTTAATTCAACAGACTTATTTATGTACATCTTTGTTCAACAACCTTAGCAGTTGACAGATTACTTACAAAATCTTAAGCTATTTGTGTTCGACTTAATGCACCACATAATTGGCTTTTTTCAAGAGGGCACATTTAGCTATAATACCCTTTGCTATTTAAACCCTGCTTTTTACGTGCCTGTGATTTTATGATTGAGAAAACGTAATCAAAAAAGAAGAAATTGCTTCTGTTAAGCAATTTCTTCTTTTTCCACACTATTTTCTACCCTACTGAATGGTCATTTTTTCAAATTAAATCCACTTTAAATTTTCGTCTGCAAAACCTTTGAATTTGGACAGGTCCAAAATTTTGTAAAACAGGAAAGGGATAAGCATGCATTTAATAAGCTTGGCTGTTTTTGTAGAAAACCCGATGTATTTTGATCACCTTGGCGTGGTTTGTATTGCATTTGTTTTGTTGTTGAAATAGAGGTATTTCACATAATTATCTCCCTTGCGTACTCTCCAGTCAAATTTCCATAACAATGCAAACGAGGGGGCGTCCTTCTTTTCTCCACTCTTTATTTCATTGAAATTTATCGGAATGAATCAGTCGTTTTCAACTATTAATAAAATAGATCATTAATCTTTTATAATTCAAACCAATACTTAAATGGCATTAGAAACTATTTCGACCGCTTTTAGTAGTTTCATTTTTAAATATTGACAAAAAGCGACATTTGATTTTAGTTGGGTGGAATGAATTGCAGATATAACTCTTCAGAGTTTATCTACTTGATGAATTTATATTTGGTCGAAACAGATATCCTCCATCGAAAATCTACCGTTTTGAGAAATCACTTCAATATGAAAGTTTGTATGGATTTTTTTCATTTTGACTATTCATTTTCATTATTTCAATACTAGAACTAGTCATTGTTCGTCACAAATCGATCGTAATTGATTAACTAAAAAATACAAAAAAAAAAGATTAAAATAAAGAAATAATAAAAAACAGACAACAAAAACGGCAGACGACAGAATGCAAATTAGACACATGTTTTTTCTCTCTCTCTCTCTAACGAAAATTAAAAAAAATACGAAACCATATCGAGAGTGAAAGATAATGTGAAAAGGGGAGAAATAGTTCCACCGTAGGTTTATTATTACGAGTTGCTATTTCATTTTAATGATGATTCAAATTTGAACACATACTTGCATTGGGAAGGGCTTTTAAATACATTGGAAACGTGCATTCGCTGTTTCGAAATTAAAGATATTTAGTTCTGAATTTCACTTGATTTCTTTTCGTACAGCCTTTTTTTAACACTCACCTCTTACGAATCCAATTAATTTTCCAAATTCATGAATTATTGAACGCATTATTTAGATACCCCTTTTATGGATATATATTGATCTTGAAGATGTGATAGAAGTTAAACAAGATTACGTAATACCATATGTCACATACGACGCTTAATTGTCACCAGTACAATGTTTATTTAGCGCACGTGTTGTAACTTATAACTGCTGCCTTAGTGTTTTACCGCTCTTTGATCTGGGGTCTATGGCATATTGAAAAACCCTTTCTAAAATTATAAACAAACACGAAGTTTCAACAGCGGAATATCACAAACAATCTATGAAACGAGGTGGCGTATTTGGTTGGATTATTCGCTCAACGATTTATTTATTTATTTTATTTTTTTATAGTTAATTTTTGCAAGAATACATTTCCTTGTCTCAGTGTGTTAATTAAGATGTGATGGTAATAATGTTTTATGTAAAGAAATGATTGGAAGGCTACGTTGTTGTTTTTTTTATTTCTTTTAGTAATACATGTATTGGTATTTTAATGAAAAGATCGAAATAAATGATAAGATCTGATTAAAAAAGGGAATAATATACGAATAAATATAATTCAAAGACAAACTTTGATGACAAAATTTAAAAAAAAAGTCAGTACATTATTACCAACAAGAAATACAAAATACTTCTTCATAGGTCAGGAACGCGAAATAGAGTTAGATTAATATAAGTTAATCAAGAGCAAAAAATAGAAAAATGACAAAAATAAGCATGAAGAATTAAAGCATTAAAACTACATTCTAATTATGTGTAAAAATAAGTTTGATTTCGTTTATATAACGACGAGTATTTTGTGGTTTAAAATATATTATTTTTCTATAAACTATTACTGGACTAAAATGACATGCCCCCTCATTTGTATAAGGGGCGGAGTCGAGAGGTTTTCGCGCATGCGTAGACTTATGTGAAATAGGTCTATTGGTGTTGGCATAACAAACTTTATCCTTGGCAATATCACATTGTTATTGAAGATATCTTCATGAATTTGTAATGTGTGTTCACCATCACTAAAGCTCTACCAACTTTCAGGGGGCTACCTCTGGAAGCATTTCTGTTTTTTATTTTTAAAGTAAACTTTTATTTATTTAACTCTGGAAGCATTTCTAAAACCAGTGGCAGATCCAGATGTCGTTTTGGGGACAGGGGTTGAAATAAACCCCTCTGTATCCATGCAAATAACTTCATCTTAGTCAGGACAAATTAATTCAATTAAACTTTTTTAAAACAAGGAAAACAACCCCCTTTTTTTCAGTGTTTGAACCATAGGAACTTGAAATTCTACAAATAATAGATGCCTTATGTACAATGTTTAAGCAATGAGTCCCATTGTATCCCAATTTCATTTCAAATATCTATTTTACAGAGTACCCAGTGGATCCTTTTTTCGTGTGACAGATCACATAACTATGTTAATTTTTCTAACCATTTGTTTCAACTAACTTTTTAATGTACTATCTGATAACATTTGTGCTTCCCTCTGCAACTAGCTTAATATCATTATTTGTATATGTACCAAAAACTATTACAAATTATTTCCCTGGGTTATTCTTGAATAAAGAAATGTGCTGGTTAAATTTGCATGATATATATATCCAGTTAAATAAAAAAATTTAAGCTATGGATACCAATATCATAGGGTACCTGAAAATTGAAATGATATTGGAATTATCAATTAACTCAAGAATGCAGTGTTTTAAGACTTTAATTTCTCATAATTTGATATTTATTTCCACAGAATACCTATGTTGATACAGAAAGAGAGAGACTGGAGTTTCCAAGGGAACAGTTACAACTTGGTGTTGACCTAGGTCAAGGTCGTTTTGGCAAGGTCATTCAAGCCAGAGCTTTGAATATCACAGGGTCAGGAAAATGGGAAAGGGTTGCTGTGAAAACTTGCAGAGGTAAGGAAATTAAAAAACACACCTTTTTTTAAACATTGTATATATTAGCTTTTAAATCAAACACAATTTTTGTATTCATAATGTATTCAAATGCATTTTAACAAAGTTTTATGATTTAATTCTTCAAAGGCCTGTTTACACATTCACGATTTTTGGCTATAGTGCAGCTATGATTTGCCACGATTTGTAAAATTGTCGTGTACAGTGGTGATTTGTAGTAGGACCGGGGTGAAACGGGGTGAATAGTGTTGACTCTTGATGAATCGTGATGATTCAGGAAGCTAAACGGTAGCTCTACAGAAGTTTTAAACTGTTTAAAAAATTTGTGGCGAATTTTGTTGGTTATCGGGCGTGGCCTAATTTGTAGCTGACTTGGCTTATTCGTACTGACACCATAGCTATTTTCACAACTATTTGTGAGAAATCAAAGCCAGTCGTGGAATCTTTGACATTACAAATTCTCATGATTCACGACGAATTGTGTAAGGTTGTCCTACAAATTATCCATGGTTTTGCTAAGGAGCTCCACAATTGGCCATGACTAAGGCCCCTGTGAATTGTACTATTACTGTATCGAACTGTACAGGCACCATGAGCATTTGTTGTGCCATCGAGGTCAATACTGATTGACTGTAGCGCTGCAGTCATGAATTGTCATTGATTTGTAGTGATACCTTACAGACACTGTTCTAAAATCGTCAACATTCTTATTGGAATCGTAGTGACACTTAATATTTCTACTTTTCGCCATGATTCATCCTGATTTTTCTGACCATGAGATTTCTAGGTGAATCGTGGTACATCGTAGAGCAAATCTTCAATGTGTAAACAGGTCTTTAGTGAGATGATACTAGCAAATGGATTTGCCTAATTTACTTATATAATTGCATTTCTTTATTTTTTGAACATGTACAATAAGTCCTCCCCCCATTTTTGTAAAAAAAATTTGAATGTAGGAAAAAATTCAATTTTCCTAGATATTTTTAATGTAGATCATATGTAGAATTTGATAGATTATAACTAGTTTTAAGATATTTGCTATAATAGAAAGCAAATATGTAGTCTAAAACAAGAATATTTTTCTAAAGCTTCACCATTTAATGCTGTCCTCTAAGCATTCAGTTGAAAAAATTGACATCAACTACATTGAATTTCAACTCCTTTATAAATTTAGACTATCAGGCTTTTCACTTGAGGAATAGCCAGTCAAAATGCATTTCAACATTATGTTCACTCTTGTCATGTTGATTCTTGAAAATTCCTGCTTTGGTAGGAGGTATAGACAAAGATCAACCCTTACTTATGTGTAGTCTGTCCTGAGTCTTTTCCTCCTGATTTTCCTCTTTAACCAGAAAAGATTAGTCAAATTACATTTACAAAAAAAATATTTCTTCACAATAAGTGCATTGAGTTCTTTCAGCACTTAAATTCTTATGCAATTTTGCCTAGTTATTATTCATCAGGACAAGGGACAAAAGGTTTATACTTGCATTTTTCCCCTATGCAGTTATAAGTCGATTATATTTCAGGCACAGCCACAGACTCAGAAAAACAAGATTTATATCAAGAATTAGAAATCATGAGAAAGATACCTGCCCATCCTAATATAGTACTGCTACTTGGATGTTGTTCAAACACAGGTAAATATAAAAAGAAAACAAGATTTATATAAAGAACTAAAGGTAATGGTTCAAAGAGGTACATACATTGATACATATATAATATAATGATAAAGATTACTGCCCACATTAATTAAGTAATGCTACTGGGATTTTGCTCAAATACAGGTAATATGAGAACAATATTTATATCAAGAACTAGAGATAATGAGAAAGGAACTTGCCCGTCCAGAAATTTATTAATTTGTTATGCGACACTTCGCGAAAGAAACTTAACAACTTAGGTAAATTTATCTATCACACAAACCAGCTAAGAACATAACTTGATATAATTTAATTTTATATTAATGAAATTAGAGAGATTGGAATAATATCTATATTTCTGTTATTGAAATAAGTATTATTGTTTCTAATTGTTTAATACAAGCTCTTCATGTTAATCCATGTAATATTGTAACGAATTGCTATATATATGCTTTAAGCATGTAAAAATGCTTTATGCAATAAAATATATATATGTATTAAACATAGTTTGATAGTAAAAAAGTATAAAAAAATATAGTCCTTTTACTAGGATGATGCTCAAAATACAGGTAAATATAAATAACAGGATTTATATCAATAACTAGAGATACTGAGAAAGATAACTGCCCACATAAATTTATTACTTTAACTAGGATATTGCTCAAATACAGGTAAAATATAAAAACAATATTTATATCAAGAATTAAAGATTCTGAGAAAGATAACTGCCCACATAAATTTCGAACTTTAACTAGGATGTTGCTCAAATACAGGTAAAATATATAAAATGTTATTTACCGTAACTTAGCTAATTTATTTAATGTACACCGTGCATTTTTGAGAGTTCAAATATCAATTCATCTAACCTTTTTCTGTACCATGCAGGATTTCAAAGCTCATGACCATTGCTATTTTTCTTGTAGAAAATACTGTGGTAAGAAAAAATGCTTGTTATCCCCCATCATTTTGGCGAAGGGCCCTTTCGGCGAAGGGGATATAGTGATGGTCTTCGTCCATCATTTCGTCGTTCAGTCATTTCATCACAAAACTTGTCCAGAGCATATCTCCTAAAGTATAAAAGCTATCATTTTGAAACTTTATAGGTGGATAGATCTCATGGAGGGAAAGTACAGTGCACAAGAACTACAACTCTTGCTTGCATAATTTTTGAGTTATTGTCCTTTTTTTTATTAGCTCACCTGAGCACGAAGTGCTCAAGGTGAGCTATTGTGATCGTAGAATGTCCATCGTGCGTCGTCCGTCGTCCACAATTTTTTTTAAACATCTTCTCCTCCTAAACCAGAGGGCCAATCTTGATGAAACTTGGCAGGGATGTTCCTTGGGTAAATCTCTACCAAAGTTGTTCAAATAAATGAAATCCACCCTTAACTTTCCCTTTACCCTTAACAAAAAGGGTGAAAATATGAAAATCTTTAAAAATCTTCTTCCCTGAAACCAGAAGGCAGACAGCTTTCATATTTGGTATGTAGCATCATCTAGTGGACCTCTACCAAATTTGTTCATATTTAGACCCTGGGGTCATATTTGGGCTTTGCCCGGGCCCAACCCTTTTTACATAGAATCAAAGAGCGAAAATCTTTAAAAATCTTCTTCTCTGAAACCAGAAGGCACACAGCTTTCATATTTGGTATGTATCATCACCTAGTGGGCCTCTACCAAGTTTGTTCATATCAAGACCATTGGGTCATATTTGGGCTTTGCACAGGTGCATCCCTTTATCTCTTATGAGCACGAAGGGTAAAAAAAATGAAAATCTTCAAAAATCTTCTTCTATGAAACCAGAAGGCAGACAACTTTTATATTTGGTATGTAGCATCATCTAGTAGACCTCTACTAAGTTTGTTCATATAAAGTTCCTAGGATCATATTTGAGCTCCACCCGGGCGCAACCCTTTTACATAGAATCAAAGAGCGAAAATCTTTTAAATCTTATTTAATCGAAACCAGAGGGCACACGGCTTTCATTTTTAGCTCCACTGGCTGAAAGCCACTGGGGCTATTGTCATGGCGTTGTGTCCGTCGTGCGTCCGTCCTTGCGTCCGTGCGTGCGGTCTTAAACTTTTTCTTTAAAAATCTTCTCCTCAGAAACTAATGGATGGATTTCAACCAAACTTCACAGGAATGATCCTTGGGTGACCCTCTTTCAAAGTTGTTCAAGAAATTTTGATCCAATGAAAAACATGGATTTAATGGGCGTGGCTAATTTCCAAATATGGTAAAAAGTAATTTTTCTCAGGTTCTCATTGATGGATACTGATTAAATTTTACATGAATGATTCTTGGGTGACCCTTTATCAGTCTACCAAAAATAATTGTGATCAGATGAAAAATATGTATTTTATGGGCGGAGGTCATTTCTCTATATGTTATATAGTGGAAACTTTGCAAATCGTTTTCTCAGAATCTAACTGATAGATATCAACCAAATTTTACATGAATGATCCTTGGGTGACCCTTTATCAGTCTACCAAAAATAATTGTGATCAGATGAAAAATATGTATTTTATGGGCGGAGGTCATTTCTCTATATGTTATATAGTGGAAACTTTGCAAATCGTTTTCTCAGAATCTAACTGATAGATATCAACCAAATTTTACATGAATGATCCTTGGGTGACCCTTTATCAGTCTACCAAAAATAATTGTGATCAGATGAAAAATATGTATTTTATGGGCGGAGGTCATTTCTCTATATGTTATATAGTGGAAACTTTGCAAATCGTTTTCTCAGAATCTAACTGATAGATATCAACCAAATTTTACTTGAATGATCCTTGGGTGACCCTTTATCATTCAGACAAAATTTATTGTGATTGGATGAAAAATATGTATTTAATGGGCGGAGGTCATTTCTCTATATGTTATATAGTGGAAACTTTGAAAATCATTTTCTCAGAATGTAACTGATGGATATCAATCAAACTTCATTAGTATGATCCTTCGGTGATCCTGTATCATTCAGACAAAATTTATTGTGATTTGAAGAAAAGTATGTCTTATTGGCGGAGGTCATTTCTCTATATGTTAAAATAGTGGAAACTTTGAAAATCATTTCAACATCATTAGAAGCCGAAATATTTAAAAATCTAGTCAAAACTTAGATTTGCCATTACAAGAAATTCAAGCCTGTGGAGCGACACAAGCCATTCATGGCTTTCTAGTTGGTATGTAGTATGATCTAGTGGGCCCCTACCAAGTTTGTTCATATCAAGACCCTTGGGTGATATTTGGGCTCCACTTGGGCACATCCCTTTCAGCTCATCTGAGCACAAAGGGTGAAAATAGGAAAAACTTCAAAAATCTTCTTTTTTGAAACCAGTAGGCAGACAGCTTTCATATTTAGTATGTAGCATCATCTTATGGACCTTTTCCAAGTTTGTTCATATCAAGACCCTGATCACATTTGGGGTCCGACCGGGTGCATCCCTTAGAATCAAAGAGCAAAAAGGCATATCTGTCTTGCTCTTTGCTGAAAACGTTCCATGGTATTGATCTTAGGCAATTATCTTCTTTTTGACATCTGCCTATCTAATTAATGTGATGTTCCAGGGGTCAAAGAGACTCAGGTGAGCAATCTAGGACCATCTTGGTCCTCTTGTTTTAAATACTAAGATTTTGTCCAGAGCCTATCTCCTAAAGTATAAAAGCTATTAACTTTAAACTTTATAGCTGGATGGATCTCATAGAGGGAAAGTGCCCTTTGTTATTTTAAAATTTTATTCGTTGTCAGGTAAAATTTTATTCGTTGTCAGGGAGAAATCTCCTAAGTATAATGGCTATCAACTTTAAACTTCATAGGTGGATAGTTCTTATTGAAGAAAAGTGCAGTGCACAAGAACTATAACTCTTGCTTGCATAAATTTCCATTTATTGCCCTAAATACTAAGATTTTGAAGGAGGAATATCTCTTTAAGCAAAAAAAAATCCTTTATCCATTAAGCTTCAGTTAACTGTCAAGCTTTCATGGCGGGAAAATGGCCATGTCAGACATGGCACTTGTTACAGGTTAATACAATTCCAAAATTTCTATAGTATAGAGATATTGGTTAGCATAACGTTGTTGTGATTCTAAAACCTCGTTACTACAACTTTGCTCAAGCTGCAATTACGAGGTTTTAGAATAACATCGAGGATATGCAATTTCTTTGTTTCCCACTATGTTTTTCTCAAGTTCTTATTCTCTGTTTCAAGGGAATACTTAAAACTTTATCAATTTTGTAGATCCCCTATATATAATAATGGAGTATGTACAGCGAGGCAGTATGCTGAATTATATCCGTCGTTGTCGACCAAGTAGTCGAATATCACGTGACAGTGCCATATCAAGTCTCCAGACAAACTCAAGTTTTATGGAACCGAGGGCCAAGGATCTTACAATATTTGCTCTTCAGATTGCTAGGGGCATGTCACATATAGCAGCCATTGGGGTAAATATTACAATGAGATAAAAGTCAAATTAGGGACATTAAAGATATTTCATATGATGCTTTTTATAAAGTTTTGACAATCAGTCATTATGTTTCAACAAAAAATTAATTATTTGGTATTTTCCAAAGATAACAGAAGAACAATTATTATAACACTATGGCATTTAAGGCATATATAGAATAAGAAGAAATAACATAGAAATAAGATAATACTTTATTCACAATAAAATCCATGTCAGGTAATTTAACTGTGTACACAGATAGCTCCTTCCATTTTTTACTCACATCATTAATAAGCACGAACTTTGATTCTTTTGACATCATATAACCGACATGCTAAATGATGGGCTTTGCTTTCTGTGAATTTCTACCAACGTCAATATCATTACTTTTACATTAAAATTACATCAAGAATGATGTTTAAATACTATTGTTCACCCAGAAGAAGGGAAAAAACTAATTAAAGAATTGTGATTGTGTTGTAATTGATAAGATACCATTTTCACAACAATGGCAGGATATAATTTTTGGTAGTTTCACTGAATTGGTGGTGAGTTTATCAATTGATAATCTCCTGCTATTTTTCGTTAAACCACTGAGAAGCATTAAAGCCTGCTTATATTGTCCTATTTACAGATAATACATCGAGATTTAGCAGCCAGAAATATTTTACTTGGAACAGACTTTACATGTAAGATCTGTGATTTTGGTCTGGCTCGGGATGTAGAGGGAGTTGATGTCTATGAGCGAACATCCAAGGTAAATATTTAGTTATGGCAAGCATCACATGAAAATTGACTAACGGGATACCAAAAAGCATAAATGTTTGAAAGAAAGATGGTCTAGCAGAGTTCTAGTTTGGAAAAATAAAATATATAAATTGGATTGGTAAAAGTGCAATTTTATAATTACATTTCTGTAAATTAGAGGTCAAGTTCACACTGAAGATCAAGAGTAAATATTTTCTGAAATGCAACTTCTTGTCTACATTTAGGAATTAATTTCAAAATAACCTAGCAAAGATGTTCCCCTCAAGCAGTAAATGTGTAATTTGAATAGGTTATTACTGTAGGTCAAAGAGCAAGGACACATTCTAAGGTCAAAGTTTAAGGACATGTTAAGAGTTAAAGGTTAAGGACACTTATGAAGCACAAAGGATTATGGGCATGGCATGAATTACTACTAGAGAAACATTCTTGAATTGTTATAACTTTATAGGGTCCATTACCCATCAGATGGATGGCCCCTGAAGCTCTGGCAGATAACATGTATACAAGAAAGAGTGATGTATGGTCATATGGTGTGTTACTATGGGAAATTGTTACTTTAGGTAAGATATTGTCAATTTAATTCTGCAAAATAGAGACCATCGAAATCTGTGAAAGCGCTTTACATGTTCAAAGATGTTAAAAATTGGGATTAAGTATATTGTTGAAATAACAGGAAATAAGTAAGAAATTTATTTCACACATTATTACACATGTGAAAGCTAGGTCACATTCTTAATGACGTGACAACGCTGTCATCTAACACACGTTATCTCTGTGTTTTTATCACCTTAGCATTCTTAAAATGGGTTTACTAGTGTTTGTATGAGAAAAAGAATCTGTTACTCGATTTAGTTTTAGACAAGCTGATCTAAATTCTGTATAAAAAAATAAATGTTATTAACCCTAGTCATGCTGAACCTGGAATATTCCTGCCTTGACAGGAGCTATAGACAAACATCAGCCTGCACATATGTGCAGTCGGATCTTTGTATATAGCACCTTTTTTTTACTTTTTAAAACAAGAAAAGCTAAAAGAATTAATTTTCACAATGAATTCCCTATCATATTTAGTGAATTCAGCGCTTTTGAACACAAAGATTTTGCTGCAAATTTGTCAAGATTTTTACTCAGCACGACAAGTAAACTCAGGCAGTGTAGGGTAAGATCAGCCAACATGTCATTTTTACTGTCTGATAAAGTCTGATAAACCTTGGTGTTCTGTAGTAAGATGTTGTGAATGACATAGAAATTAGTGGAAAGTATTACATCTTTCCCACAGAATTTGCAACTTCTGCTTGGAATTCAATTTTTGTGCATAAATATAATCCACTTTTTACCTAGCCCTTTTGTTTCAAAAGAGCTATTGTCATACCCTGGGATCTCGGTGTCGGCATCAGCGTCCGCATTAGGTTAAAGTGTTTTTTTTTCTATCAATATTAATCCTAGACGCTTTATATTTTACATAAACACTCATTAGGGTGAAGGTTTTCATTTAAGACAAGCACCCATGTCAGAATGACCTTGAGACAGCGACCTTGAGCCTTTTTAAAAAACTTTAACCAAAAACTTTAACCCAAAAACTTTAATCTTGCTTATATTTTCTGAATGTTTTAACCTAGGGACATCATAACTTAATATATGCACTCACCACATGATAAGCTTAAACCAGAGTCTAAGTGCCTTGACATTTTGACCTTGACCTTTTATTGACTTCAACTTTAACTGAAAACTTTAACCTTGTGTAACGTGCACCGAGCAGTAAGTGCCTGAAACGTTGGTGGGACAAACACAATGTTCTGTGACAAAAAGGGGCTGGTATGGTATGAAATAGGTTTAGTACTAAGACTTAATCACACAAGAATCAGAATGGTCCAAACAAGTGTTGAGCCTGACTCCTGTGATGATTTAGTCTGAAAGACCAAGTCCTTAAGAATAGGTCAAGGGTATGTGTTGAGCTGTTCAATACAAGAACTCAAACACGTCAAAAGTTAGAACAGGTTTGGACCGATACAAACTGGGCCAAACCAATACTGACTCCAGAACTATGTCTAAAGCTCAGACCCTTAACAATAAGTTGAACACACGGTTTGATCACCTGCACTTCTGAACCAAGGTTTGGACCAAGGTTGCAACTCTGAGGTGACAAACATATGGAACTCATGATAGAGTCACGACACAATACTGAAAAACCTGCAAATATGAGTTCTGGCGTGCCAGATCTGCAAATATGAGGTTTATGTAGTGTCGGGCTTTAATAAAGGCTAGAGCGTAGAAATATTATTGCATATATAGCAAAGCAGTGGGTATAACGTCAAATGACTAGTTACCACGAAGCCAACAGACAAGCGACTGACAAAGAATTATGAAAACTCTGCCTTTTATACCCAAAAGAAATCACTTGACCACTTAACAAAATTGGAATACTTCAATTTTATCATTTAGGCAACAAAACGTTTTACATACGTTCTCAGTCTTCATAGACTAGAGACGTTATTAGACTTGAGCCTTTCCCATACACTGATGGTCAACCGGGACATTCCGTGACACTTGCTAATATTTTTGGAATGATTTTACCAAGGTACATTATTACTTCATATACACACTCATTAGCTGATAGGCTTTCACTGGTTACCAAGGTCCTTGACTTTTGACTTTGACCTTTTATGGACTTAGAAAAACTTCAACCAAAATCTTTAACCAAAAAACTTTAACCTTGCTTATTTTTTCTGATTGTTAAACTTAAGGACATCATTACTTCAAATACACAGTCACTTGCTGATAGGCTTTAACTGGTTACCAAAGTCCTTGACTTTTGACTTTGACAGTAAATGGACTTAGAAAAACTTTAACCCAAAACTTTAACCTTGCTTATTTTTTTTGAGTGGTTTTACCTGTAGTAGGGGCTTCATAACCTCATACACAAACTCACCAGGTGATAGGCTTTCACAAGTAATCAAGGTCCTTGTTAATTTGACCTTGACCTTTTTTTGTACATTACCTTAACAAAAACACTTTAACTCTGCTTATACTTTCTGAGTGCTCATACCTATGGCCATTGATTTTAGGACAAAATCCCCTCCGGACAAAATCCCCTCAACGTTCTTTTGACATGGCGGACAGAATCCCCTCGGTCATTCTAACAACATGGACATAATCCCCTCAATCCATTTTTTGAGGCGAACAGAATCCTCTCCATTAATTTGTTTATGTTAAAGTCCATGATCCAATTATATAAGTCTGATTTAGAAGTATAAGAAAGGAATATAAAAAAGATTTTTTTGTTTCAACTACATGTAAAAGGTAAGGTCATCAAAAAAATATGCAAGTTTAAAGCAAAACAAAGATCTTTATATCTCTAAAATGCAAAATCAGATAAAGAGGATAATTGTTTGTTTCAGAGCAAGATAGATTTATATTTCATTGAGTGAACAACAAAGGCGATGAAATATTAATCGATCTTACTCGAAAAACAAACGATTATTCTATTTCTTTATTGCAAAAATGAGAGAAAATATGAAATTTCTAGGACATATCTTCGTAAAGGGCGTCATTTTGCTTGTCATTGCTATGCAACGTTCATTGTGACGTCTCTTATTTTGCCCTGCATAGATGGCGTCAGATAGGATGAAATGCACAAAAGCAGGGTATAAGTTTTTGAATGAAGAACAATTTTAGGATAAACTCTTTTAAAGGGCGTCATTTTGCAGGTGATCACATAAGGTCATGATTTTTTTCATGGGTCATGTTAAAATAATGTTAAATAGGTTTAAATATTTAAAAGCACATCATAAGCTTTTCGCAGTTTCATTGGTGAGATTACTAAGTGACTGTTTAATTACTGTGATAACTTGAAAATCTACCAGAAAGCAATAAAGAGATGTGAGTCTTTGCTTTAACATATATTAATCTAGCCTATTTCAGGAGCTACCCCATATACAGGGATGTCAGCTATGCAAGTGATGAGACACATGATAATAATAATAATAATAATAATAATAATAACGACTTTATTTAAAGAGGCTACAAATTTGGTTTCCCAATCTTCCATATGGGCCTCAATATATCACATTTACAGAGATTACACAGATATTTACACAATGTTATACACAAAAGAAAATTTATTAACCCATTTCAAAAAACAATCCATCTTTATGATGTCCCTGAAGTAAAATGCTTTCAAAAACATTGAGGAATTAGAAGAAATTGCTTGTTATTAGCAGTTCATTCATTGTCCAAAATGTTTTCTTTGCATGGAGACAAAGATTTTTAAAGTTTCATTAAATTTAATTTGTCATAAGCAGCATCCTTTGATCTAGACCATTCTAAATTTTGTGTTGTCTTGCATAGGGTTAATTTGATTATAAGGGATAAGATTATAAAAATTAATAGAAAAAACAATTAAACATTTTGTTGTGGCCTTATTCAATATACCTTTTTAGAGTGACATAACAACAGCTTGATGTTATACTTGCAATAAAGATTTTCTATTTCAATAATGGAAAACAATGTGGTAAGATAAGAAAGATGATGTCATCAACAGTTTATAGTTATACATACTTCAAGGTTATGATTTTCCTAGACATGTACATTTTTAAGAAATATCAGTTTACACTCCTAACATAACCTGTTATCTAACGTATTTCAGGAGTACCTCCTTACAGAAGAATGTCAGCTATGGAGGAAATTAGACATGATCTACAAGGTTATAATCTACCAAGAACTCTACATTGTACAGAAATGTCAGTTTACACTCCTTACATAAACCTGTTACCAAACTTATTTCAGGAGCCACTCCTTATACAGGAATGTCAGCTATGGAAGTAATGAGACATGTAATACAAGGTTATAATCTACCCAGACCTCTACATTGTATAGAAGAAATGTTATCTTAGTCTCCTAACATAAATCAGTTATCTTACATATTTCAGGAGCCACTCCTTATACAGGAATGTCAGCTATGGAGGTAATGAGACATGCACTACAAGGTTATAATCTACCAAGACCTCTACATTGTACAGAAATGTCAGTTTACACTCCTAATATGAACCTGTTATCAAACTTATTTCAGGAGCTACTCCTTATACAGGAATGTCAGCTATGGAGGTGATGAGACATGTACTACAAGGTTATAATCTACCAAGACCACTACATTGTAAAGAAGAAATGTAAGTATATGTGTCTGAAATTTGGTTTAAATTGTTTTCATTGTGAAGTGATTATTCTTTTCATTTTCTGGTGAATCTGAATTTTGATTCAAACAAATTGACAATTTTAGGACATTTAAACTATCGTGGCTTAGTTTTCCCCATAATAATCAAGAAGAAAGCAGGTATATATATTGTGGACTCAGATCACAGTGATTAGCCATATGGCGCATGAGAACTCACCATACCCATGTTATTGTCTGGTACGTACTGTTGCAGCAGCAAAAATTGTGCATGCATTTTTTGAACACATGCACCTTAGAAAATGAAATTGTACCATGTCAAATGTATCATACAAAATTACATACTATGTTATTTTACATCTTTGATGTTATTTGGTGTCCATGGCAACTAAACCAGGCTTTATCACCTTCTACTTGATCTTTGTAAAATCCTTTTATTGCAAAGCATTACTTTTTATAATCTGATATCTTAAAGCAAAATAGCTATGTAATCTAAATTTTATTCAAACAGACATGAACAAAGTTCTTTAATTCAGTCTGTTAACCATAGTTGTTGACAAACATATGTGAGCCATCATGCAAAAAGGGACCATCTAGTTTATGAGTAAAAAGGTGACCCAAGTCAGACTGAGCAGACTGACTTGTTCTGAAACATTTCCTTTTTTTTTTTCTCGATTTTTCTTAATCTAGAATTATCATTCTACCATTCTATGAAGGAATTTTTGAAATGTGACATCATGTTGGCCTGTACTAGAACCAATCTCTTTTTCAATTATTTATTTTACAGAATTCCAAGATGATCCTCTTTCATGTGACAGGTCACATATATTAAACTGGCATTAATTTATATTTTTCTGTTTGTATTACAGGTATGAGTTAATGGAACAATGTTGGGTAGATTCAGAACAACGACCATCATTTGCCGATATTGTAACACACCATGAGGCTTTAATGGATGATGATTACATCATACTCAGTGATTACGATGAAAATGACTATGGATGGCTGGATTCTTACACACTCGATGAACGAGTTTAATGAATATTGAAGCCTTATTTCTTTCAAGATTGATATCAATGAGTTCTTAATGCATTCTTTACATGACTTTCTTATCTTTAGCTCCACTGGCTGAAAGCCATTGGGGCTATTGTCATGGCGTTGTGTCCGTCGTGCGTCCGTCCGTCCGTGCGTGCATGCGTGCGTGCGTCCGGTCGTAAACTTTTCTTTAAAAATCTTCTCCTCAGAAACTACTGGATGGATTTCAACCAAACTTCACAGGAATGATCCTTGGGTGACCCTAGAAATTTTGATCCAATGAAAAACATATTTTTAATGGGCGTGGCTAATTTCCAAATATGGTAAAAAGTGAGTTTTCTCAGATTCTAATCAATGGATACCCATTAAATTTTACATGCATGATCCTTGGGTAACCCTTTATAAGTCTACTAAAAATTATTGTGATCAGATGAAAAATATGTATTTTATGGGCGGAGGTCATTTCTCTATGTGTTATATAGTGGAAACTTTGAAAATCATTTTCTCAGAATCTAACTGATAGATATCAACCAAATTTTACATGAATGATCCTTGTGTGACCCTTTATCAGTCTACCAAAAATTATTGTGATCGGATGAAAAATATGTATTTTATGGGCGGAGGTAATTTCTCTTTATGTTATATAGTGGAAACTTTGAAAATCATTTTCTCAGAATGTAATAGGTGGATATTAATCAAATTGCACTGGAATGGTCCTTAAGTGACCCTTTATCAGTCCACCAAAAATTATTGTGATTGGATGAAAAATATGGATTTTATGGGCGATGGTCAGTTCTCTTTATGTTATATAGTGTAAACTTTGAAAATCATTTTCTCAAAATGTAAATGATGGATATCAACCAAATTTCACTGGAATGGTCCTCGAGTGACCCTTTATCAGTGTACCAAAAAAATTTGAAATGAATTAAAAAATCTAAATTTTATGGGCAGAGGTCATTTCTCTATATGTTTTATAGTGGATATCATTTTTAACATCAGTAGAACCCAAAATATCTAAAAATCTAGTCAATTCTTTTATTTTCTATTTCAAGAATTTCAAGCCTGTGGAGCGACTCAAGCCATTCATGGCTTTCTAGTTTTACATGTCTTAGCTTGGATCTTTTCAGAGAAGATCAGAGGTATTTTTATCTTGTTGGTGTTTTTGGGCTGGCCTGCTGTTGGCATCACAAAGTTTAACCTGTGTCATTTCTCTCTATCAAGGCAGATATCTCTGCAAGCATTTTACTAAGATTTATGTACTTTTTCTACTACCATTTTTTGCCTTATCAATCACCTGCAGCTGAGCATTTGCACCTGTAGGCGATGTTCTTGTTTTATCATAGGTTTTTATTATTTCAATTAAAGAAATATCATTTATAATTGGATTTACAATTTTTTTTTTTTTTAATAAAACAGAGACTCTTAAGATAGTGGAACCAAAATAGTAACATCTTGGAACTTCAGATCTTTCACAAAGTTGACTGAGGTTTCCTAATGAAATCATAAGGAAACTTTGGTTAACACTGTTAAAGTTCATTACTTCCAAAACGTTGCAGAATAATACCGGTCCACTACCTTAATATCAAAGACCCATGTCATTTAATACACGTGGGTACATGTAGTTGATTTATGTTTATTATTACATTTATTGTACAATTTTAGATCTTAAGTCATAAATGTAATGTTAATAGGCCTCACTCAGTGTAAATATTAGTGGAGTCTCAAGGAAACAGAAACAAGAGAGAGTTGTAGAACTTTTTTCCCTGATTCTTGTAAAAATATAGGGTCAAGCCAAGAATGGTGAAATATATAGTGCAGTCATGATTGTTTGAGCAACCTCTTCTATTAAGCAACTATTTTTATTTTATGACCATCACAAAAAGTCCATTCACCATAAGCAAATTCACCAAAAAAGGGGATATTACTATAAAATTGTTTATGTTTGAATCTTATGTTGTTGTAACCCACTAGAGTTGGCACAATAAGACAAATCTAATGGGTTACAACAAAATAGGATCAGTAAAAATTATGTGGCAATGTATATGCTTTCTAATGATGAAATGTTGCAATAAATGACCATTCCCATAAGCAACCACTTTTTGGTGGTTGCTAATTCATTCCAACTATTTGTCTCTCACCAATGGGTTGAAAATCATAGACCTATGTGGGATAGCAGCTGGAGGCTTGGAAAGGATGTGATGGTAGTATTAGAGAGAAAACTACCAGTAATCCATTGTTAGACGCTCTAGCTGTTGTGATATAACTGAAAGATTGTTGAAAGCAGTGTAAATACCTTTCAAACAAATAAAACCATCCAGCACTCAATATCAAGAGTGTAAACATCCCTAGGAGGTGCTCTTTTTTATGTACAGTTGGTTTTAGAATATCTTCTTTTTTTTCTATCAATTGCTTTACTTCATAAAGTTAGGTAAATGGTTGATTGAGCAGGTCAGAAACCTCTGTTTTGTTTTCCACTTTCTAATGTTCTCTTATTTTTTTTTTTACTTTTCACTATAATATGCAAGAATATTCCCTTTAGGATTGTCTTATAGTTTTGATATTTTTTACTATACACAAAAACAAATTAATGTGCTCTTACTGTTTGTATACATTTTTTATCTAATAAATTGTTATGAATTAATATGTTTCTTATCATTTATTTTCTATATTTTCATTTTTAAGAGATGGTAATCATTTTTAGTTCAGCTGTTTTTAGAGTAAACCCTCATGAGGTATTATGATCACCTTGGAATTGTTCCCATTGGTGTTGGTGGTGTTGTTGGCCTTGGTGTTACAAATTTAAATGTGGCCATACCTCTGTTGCTATTGAAGATGTCTTGATAAGATGTGTATTCACCATTATAGAGCTATCCAGATAAACAAGGGGGATAACTATGCAAGTATTTTGTAAGAGTTATTCCCTTTTTCAGAATGTTTGCATTATCCAACACCTGCAGCTAAGCTTTGCACCTGTAGGCGTTGCTCTTGTCATACTGAACCTGACAGTATTCCTATTTTGACTATAGAAATGAAGAGGGTATATGTTGGTTTCATGAAGTATAAATACGCGAACAGTACATTCAAATACTAAAATATACCCAGTTGTATTAAATAACCGTACATAGCTAAAGTATAAGGTCAGGAACTTGAAAAGCAGAGGTCTAAAGATCAAATCTCATTCTCGTCTTATCTTTTTTATTTATAGTTTTTTAATTTTGAAAATATGGTGTTACTTTTAATTGCTGTAATTCAAATCTTTCAGATATAAAAAAGCATGTCACAGATTTCTTAATTTTGTTCATCGTTCTGTGTGGGTGATCTGTTTGATATTCTGCATCAAATGATTTCCTATTTCTCAGTAGAATACGCACAACATTGTTTTTTAGAAAATACAGGATAAATTTATCACACTCCTCAAAATAATATAAAAACGGATAAAGAATACCGTAAACAGTATTAATAGAAGTAACAACAAGCAATGAAAGTATCGCACGATAAGAAAATTAGTATTAATATCATATGCATCAAATATCATGAACCAAAGAAGATAATTCAATTCAGTCGCTAAGCTGCTGCGTTAGAGAAACAAAAAGGGCTAAGTTAACGATCAAAAGCCTCATGACCTCGGCTTGAATAGGTGATAACAGCTTATTAATTTTATGAGAATAAAGTAATGAGATATTTGAAGTAGGAAAGAAACTTTGAATATAGAATATTTAAAACACGAAATTAAAGAGACAATAAAACTGTTCCTTCATTTAATAATGAAATAAAAGTTAAAACAATTTTGGACAAAGATTACTGTATCCGACTGCGTGCGTATTCGAACCAGGTCTGGTCAGTTCAATGACTTTAATTTGCTAACGGTTTAGACCACTGCCCTACCGACCCAATTATTACAATTGAAATATTTTATATGATGTTAAAATAAAATTCTTTTAATAACCTCGCTGAATTTAACGAAAGTTTACGAAAAATAATGAGTGACAGGTCAACAATGTTTCACAATACTTTGGCAGAGCTCAATTCATGTATTTATGTGTGATCTTGATGTTAGAGCTATCTGAAAGATTATTTCCAACAGCACATTAAGTCTGGATGAAGAACAAGTCTGCCATGCTATTTCAAATGTAGAAAAAAAATTGTTTTAGTGATGATTTGGACAAAAACATCCTGAAAGACTGATGTGACCTATCACTTGAAAAGGGACCGTCTAGGAAATCCATGAATAAACCCTTTGCTGTTTAATCCCTGCTTTTTACGTGCCTGTGATTTTATGATTGAGAAAACATAGTGAAAAAAGAAGAAATTGCTTCTAACAAGCAATTTTTTCTTTTTCCACACTATTTTCTACCCTACAGAATGGTTATTTTTCAAATTAAATCCCTTTTAAATTTACGTCTGCAAAACCTTTGAATTTGGACAGGTCCAAAATTTTGTAAAACAGGAAAGGGTTAAATATTTGGAAAAAGGATTTGCTTCAGGATAGGTCAACCAGAAAGCAGATAATTACACGGAAAGGTAGAATAATTAGTCTAGTTTCATAAATTGCTTTACATGCAAATGTTTCAACCCAGTTGAATCTGTGCAGATTGTAATACTAAGACTTTTTGAACTTCCAAGATGGTCCCTTTTTCCATGAAGGGTCACTTGTAATAATAATAATTCTGATCAAATGGAAAAACTATATTGCCAGACAAACTTATGGAAGACCGGTTAGCATATATAACCAGCTTTATTATCTGCAACCTTCATTTTGGAATTGAATTTCGAATTTTTTGTCAAACAAATCAAGAGGAGCATGGTGGTCTTGTATTGCTCCTGAAAGTCTTCTTGACCCCTTGGACATCATGTGAATAATATTTGTAGGTGTCCACTAAAAGATTATTTATACTGAAATGTCTGTGGACTTTGAATGGACTTTTTTGAATGATATTGATAGTTGTAAGATTTCAATATATATTTCAAACTTTGTATTTATAAAATATATGTATATATATATTACTCTAGGAGTATTGTTTTTAGGTTAGCTAAACAAGAGAACCATGATTCTCCTTGATTGTTCTCCTTAGTCTCATTGACACTGGGACATCAAAACTATAACATAGGGTAAGGCAGATATTCACAAGAAAATAGTTACTACATAAAATCAATATCCACTGGCTAAGGAGGAGAAGATGTTTCAAGAAATTGTGGACAATGGATAACCAACCACTGATGACAGTCACAATAAACAATCACAATTATAGATCAACATGAGCACTTTTATGATCAGGTGAGCTAAAAAAGAAGAACTATAGAATTTAACTTGTATGAATCAAGATCTTGTGGTAACTCTTATGCACATGAGATTTCATCAAGTAAAAGTCAATATAATACTTAACTCTAGAGTATATTGTTAAAACTCTAATAGAACCCCGGGGTTATATTGGAATTATTGCATTTCCATTAGAAAGGGATGGGCTTTTATTAGAGGCTAACGCTACATATTGATGGCTCAGTGCAAAACAGTTTTAACTGCCTATAAACATAATTATAGGCAGTTAAAACGGTTTCACACTAAGCCACCTATTTTGGCATTGTAATAAGATGTTTATTATAAAGACTGCATTGAGATGTCCTCTAGTTGACAAGAAACTTTGAAACTTTTTCATTCTTGTCAAAGAAACACCCAACAATATCCATGTGAATGGGGATTCGGCAAACAAAGTCTATACAGTCTTTCTCCCCTTTAGCAGGTAGGTTGTGTAGGAATGTGCCTGGTTACAAAATGATACATCAATGACACAATCATCTATAGAAACTTTTTGTGTAAGGCTCTGCTTTGCAGATTTTGACATTTTGATGGCATCAATCAAACATTTGTGAATGTACTTGAGGTTAATGGGGTTTTGCATTAAAAAACGATTGTCCCTGTAACATGCTCATTTAAGAGCAGTCATTTCAAATTTTGCGGATATCATTTCTTCTAACAGTTTTAACATGACTATTGTTGAGTATCCTTCACAGGTGTGACTTTAAGAAATCAATCAAACATGAAAAGAGCAATGGCAAAAGAAGATTCGATAATAGATTGCTGTGTCAGTACCTATCAAAGTCGTCAAACCATTGAAGTTTGAAGGCGTGGGCTGACACACTAACAAACTAATTGTCTTTCGGATGAGACATTAAACCGAGGCCCTTTGAGACGGTGCTTTACACCGAGCACGTTAAAGAACCATGGCGGATCTCAGCAATTGTTTCGTCACATACCCTTGCACTATCCACAGTAACAACTAACCTTCTTCTGGGGGTGTCGCTCATATAGGCATTTGCCTCGGGAGCAACGATAAATAAATGGAAATATACACACTCCTATTAAAGTGTAAGATCAAACAATGGTTTCTAACCTTTAATCAATGTCTTGAGACAATTCCATTGAGTACCCACACTATAGGGTTAGAGCGTAACATTTGTGTTATGAAAAAGAGATCAGTCCCTTTACCTTAGGCTATGAACAAAGGTGCAATTGCATAATAGTTCTTTACATGGGCTGACAAGACTTATTAAATCACCCATGGCCATTGGCGAGCAGTTGATGTCCACTTCTTTTTCCAGAACATAACTCTGTCACCTCATGCTAGATTGACTTGAAACTTGGCAGTTATGTTCCCCTCATGATTATAAAGTGCAGTGCACATTACTGTTACTCTAACTAGCTTATTTTTATAGTTATTTCCCTTTGTTGTTTTTCATACTTAGACACCCAGCAGTGTAACAGGCGTTTCTTGTGACAATTTGCCACATGGTTCATAAGATATTACTTTTGACAAAGGGCTCAGATAATTGTTGCTCAAAAGAAGTGGTGGACCAAATTGACAAATCGATGGCTCAGTGGGAAACAGTTGTAACTCCATATATGCTTATAGGGAGTTACAACCGTTTTCGCACTGAGCCGTCAAAATTGCTCAGGACCAAAACTTGTCACAACGTAGAGATAGCTTGAATATGGTACATTTGAAAAACAAGCAAAAATCAAATCTAAGAGATGCGTCTTTACTATCTAAACAGAGTAGAAAAGTAAACAGACTAATAAACTTAATAAACAACAGGCTTTACAAAACAATCATTGAGCAATAGCTAAAAAACTTGTAACAAAAATCTTCTCAGAAGATTTCATGAAGATTTAATATTAACATAGAAATCTACAAAATGAAGAAGTTTACAGAATACAGAAGTTTGCTATGTTTTCTTTTTAATACAATTGAAGGGGGCTAAGGTTGTTTTTTTTTGTTAGCTTGTCTTCTATAGATTTGCTTAAAGTTTCTAGGGGTAAGTGGGTAAGTATACATGGAGCATGTATATTCACAGAGATTCACATAAGTTTTTAAAGTTGATCCCTTAAGGTAGTGGAACCTTAAAGCTACCCAACATTTCTGAACTCATGATCTTTCACAATGTTAACCAAGGTTTAAACCTCAGTTAACACAGTTAAAGTTCATTACTGTCGAGACATTGCAAACCAATTGATTTTTTGCATGAAATGGACCGTCTTTTTCATAGTGAAGTAGCACATTTCTATTTTAATGTGTTCTTTGTCCTTTCAAACTGTTTCTTTGGTCCAATACTTAAATGAGAGCTTAAAACGTAGCTGAACATAATTCTTTTCTTTATTTCCAGCAATTGTTATTAATGAGTTCTAACTCCAAATGAAGTTAGAACTCTTTGCTTGCTAAGACAGTGTTTGTCATTTTATATCATGTTCTAATGTAAAAATGGAAGATAAATTCACAATTCGTACTTAAAAATAATGAATTTAAAGTTGAAACTAGATTTTAAATCAGCTTTGACTTTATAACATAAAATACAATGATATAATGCCACTGTATATGGAATATAAGGGAGGATTGAGAAAAAAAGAAAATATCACAGTCAATACCTTTGAAAAAATATTTTTGAGATATCACAGATTTACTTTCATTTATACATATTTTTATTTTTATAAAAATGACAAAGTGTTTGAAATGCACACAAGAAGGGGTTGTCTAACGTTTGCAATCATTTCTCATAGTCCATTTTCAACATGACGATGGCTCAGTTGTGAAACTGTTGTAACTGCCTATAAACATATCGGCTGTTACAACTGTTTTGTGCTGCGCCATCTATGGGCTTTGCCTACATTTTATCTGTTTCAAAATTCTAAATAATCCATCGCTAGACACCAAATCTCTAACTGATTCTATAGTGATCTGTCCAATGTCAATTTTGAGGAATTTATTTTGAATTTAGAAACAGAAAGTCTACAGGACAAGTTTACTTTCTTCTTTGTCCAGGTTTAGGGGATGGGGCCGGTAGGTGAGGTGTTGTTGATCTTGGTACAGGGGTCATAACATAATCTGTGTTGTAGAGGTCATGACCTACAGGGGCCATGGGGCTGCCTCTGTCGTCGAACGGTGTGACACGTCCAGATCGTTTACCAGAGGACGCTGACGGTGACGGACTGGGACTTCTCAACAACTGCTTATTTCCCTTCTTGTCATATGGGTCAATGTAGACGGCTTCCGACTCCAGATAGGATGGTGGGAGACCGTTAGGTTCTGCGCGGTTAAACATGTAACCATGCCATTGATTTTGTTGTTTATTTGGGTTGTAAGGTTCAGGTGTCTTGACGTGGATTGAGATGCTGGACATCCCAGATTCGGGTCGTCTCTCCGGTCCACTGCCCCTGATCATGTTGGTACTGGCTGGGGGCAGAGCTTTGGCCCCCTTCATCGGTACAAAGGAATCTTCTCTGAACAGATTAGACTGGTAGTTAGTACCATGGTCTGAAATGGAAAGAAAGAAAAAAAGTCATATCTATTGGTTTTTAGTGGAAATAAAAGAAATTGTCTGCTAAAAGCGGTTTCTTATCACTTATTTTTTCATATGTTTCAAATAAATTTCAAATTTAACTGTCCTTTTCATTTTGGATCATACCAAAGCTTTATAATTAGGTTGACAAAGACATAGAACATGAAAATACTGACACAAAGACATGAGCATCATATTTAAGGGATCAGAGTAGATATTGTTCATTAATTTTCGCATTACAATAAGGTATAACTATAGGTGTTAAGAATGCAAAGAAAAACATTAAAAATGTACCCCAGATTGTATGTTTAATCATGTGCACAGAAAAGTATCATTTTTGAATGTTTGGTAAACAATTTCATCTCAATCTCACCATGGCTTTTGTATTTGGGTGAATCTTAAACCAATGATAAAGTATTACTAACTCACCATGAGTTTTGGTGTTTGGATGAACCTTAAACTTCCAGATGAGAATCACAATAATGACGACCAATAAAATGAGGGCCGTCCCACCAATAGCTATACCAATAATAATCTATAACAAGGAACTACTCACCATGAGTTTTGGTGTTAGGATGAACCTTAAACTTCCAGATGAGAATCACAATAATGACGACCAATAAAATGAGGGCCGTCCCACCAATAGCTATACCAATAATGGCTCCAGTACTGAGATCATCGTTGCTATCCTCCGTCTCCTGGAAACATAAATTAACAATTGAAAGAGATGTTTTACATAGAGCGTAAAATTTAGAAAATAATCTAATCGCGTGAATCATGTAGGCTAAGGTCTAAACTTTTACACTTGGCTAATTATCTGAATTTTGAATGATCACTCTACTTTCATATTAGGTAAAAGTTTTAGTCTTAGTTTTCATATAATTTCAAATGATATGAATTCAGTTTTGTCTTATATCAAGCATCCTTTAACCTGACTGGCAGCAAAAAGGCATTTTTAATTGAAAGAATTAATAAGTCTTTTTTCAGGGGTCAACATACATTCAATATTAAAACGTTAAAATCCAATGTTAAACAAGATGTGTTTGTGAAACACGAATGCCCCCAGAACAGCATTTTTTTTTTAAAGTTTGACCTTGACAGATGACCTTGACCTTGTCACATGTCCTTGACCTTGTCACATGACCTTGACTTTGGTGTACAGCTTTGGATGTCAAATACTTTTGGAGAAAAGGCAAAGGTTAAGTTTTCGGGTTAAGTTTTCAGACAGACGGACGGACAGACAGACAGACGGACAGACAGATGGACATGAGTAAAACAATATGCCCCTGATCTCTCGATACGGGGGCATAAAAAAGTTCTATAACAACATGCCTTAAGTTTGAGGCATGAAAATTATTTCATGTGTATACATGTATTGTCATTGGATAACCAAACCTTAAAGATTCAGCTTATTAAAGGCTGTACAACTATGAATAATCAAAAAGTAAAACTCACAATAGCACCACAAGTGACCCCATAGTAAGTCTGGTTATCGACTGTCATAAAGGGTGAGAGGGTTAGAGAGTATCCATTGTAACTGTATGATGTTCCATTTAGAACACTATCACACAGACTGTACGCTGTAGAGTTCACGTCCGTCGTGTTTCCAGCAATCACAAATGTGACAACAATACTTCCTGGAACAGAAAAATATACCTTGTTTACAAAACAGTTATACTTTATCTTATCTATCTTTTAGTTTTATCATAACTTGGGGGAATTTTCTCCTCGTTTCTCAATGTTTTCGTTCTTAAATACTTCCAGTGCATAAAAAAATTTGGTTTGTTTGAAAATGGTCACACAAACTATTTGAGGACTTTTTTTTTATTGGAACATATTAACCTGTTTTATGAATAAAAAATATTGTCATTTACACAGGTTTTCCTGGAGAACAGATCAGATAAATTAGAATTGAACAAACCATACCAGGAGCAATAGAGCTAGATTCAATGACAATGTTTGACCATCGGTTGGCAAACTCCTCCATAAAGAACTGTTCTAGAGCATTCTCGTCATCTGTTGTGGGTAGTATGCTATAGTAGTCTACATCAAATCTCAGCTGGAAAATTAATAAACAATTGTTTTACCATAATGTTACCCTCCCTAATAGTAGCACCCCTACATTTTTTTCCTAAGAAAAACCACTTCAAATGCCTAAATCTAAGTAACTTTTTGAGACTTATTCTCTAATTTGAGATGAATTTCCTCTAAGCAATCATTTATATGATTGTTAAGAGGAAATTCACCTCAAATAAAAGTGAAAAGGGCCTAAAAGAAATCAATTTTTAAGGAATTTTTAAAGCAGAAAAATGCATACTAAATAGAAGCTCCCTGACCATGTTATGTATAGCTCCTGGGAGCATTTTTTAGGAGAAATACAGTACTTTGGTTTATTTCACCAGAACTTGACCTCAATGGAAAAATTGAGTAAATATCATACTAACGCACTTTATCAATTTAAAAGTCTGTACTGTTATTAAGTTGTTCATATAAATGTGAAAAGCAGAGTAGGAATCGTAAGATTTTTATTTGTTAAATTTGCAGAGATCAAGCTCAGGTCAATAAAAACGGGCTATGTAATGTTTAACTGAATCTTATTTTGACTGAAAAGTTAAGAGAAACAAAGAGGAAAGAAATGAAACAAAAATGTTTTCATTGACGTATGAGCCCAAAAAATGAATCACACTGTGTAAACATTTAACAGATTCATGTTTGTGAGTGTGATAAGCATTAGGCTTAATAAGATTCTTACTTAAGATAGACTATTTTGTTGGACCTTTAAGGTAATGGAACTGTAATAGTTCTTCTAAAACTGATGATCTTTGACAATGTTAACCGAGACTTCCTAATCATTTGGAAACCTTGGTTAACATTGTTAAAGTTCATTACTTCCAAAATGCTGCATAACAATTCCAGGTCCACTGACTCAGGAGGGCATGGCCAGTAATTTCTCAATCATTAACCTTTAATGTATGCAATACAGAAATTCTGACTGTTTTGAAAGACAAAAACAAGACTAATTCAATAGAGCCGTAATATTTCTGCAATGTTTGGAAAGTAATGAGCTTTAACAGTGTTAACTGAGGTTTCCTAATGATTTTCATTAGGAAACCTCGGTCAACATTGTTTGAGATCATGAGTTCTGAAATGTTGCTGAACTATTACGGGTCCCCTATCTTAATGTAATCCTACCTTGACTTCATTTCTCCTCTCTATATTCATGTTTACTTGGTTAGGCCGTCTAGTCACGACCTTCATGTTCATCGTAAGATTGTAGTCTGGTGGTGTCGAGATGACGTTAAACTGGATGTAATACACACCCACACCTGTCACGTTCAATGATGAGAACTGGGCCTCGCCGGTGATGACATCAAAGTTAGCTGTGAGTGACCCAGCCAGACCACCATATCTAGGGTTACCAATAGTCTTGGCTGTGGCTGACCAGGTGTGGCTCTGTAATAACAATTCAACATAGATCTATCTATTGATAAATATTTGATGAAAAAAACTTGAATTAAATCTTTGCAGATTTGCAGTTCATTTAGGGCTATTTATTGTTTCGATTTTCTGGTTCTTTTGAGAGCTGACCCATTGTTTTTTAATAAAATTGCCTGCCATCAATCTTATTTTTTATTTCGTCTGATAGGCTCTCTTGTCTGGTATCTATATAAAATACTGGTTTTATTTAAATATTTGAGTAAGCCGAATTAGCTCAGTCAGTAGAGCACCAGACTTCAAAACAATGGAAGGACGATCAAGTGGGTACGATTCCTGTGCTGGCATACTAACAAACTAATTGTCTTTCAGATGAGACATTAAACCGAAGTCCCATGAGACAGTGCTTTGCATTGAGCACATTAAAGAACCATGGTGGATCTTGGCAGTAGTTTTGTCATGTATCCTTGCACTATCCCCTGTAACAACCAACAGTCTTCTAGGGGCGTCGTTCTTATGGGCATATGCTACAGTGTTGACAATAAATAAATAGAAATAAACAAAATATTTCTAAAGAACATGGGATTTGTTCCTTTAGAAAGTATTTGAGTCTGCCTGCCAAATTCTCTCTTAAAATTTTTCCTTTACAATTTTCAACAGTCAACTAGATTAAGTCAAGTCTATTTCTTTATAATTATGATCTTCAGAAATGAACTTTATTTTACAGATTAGTTTGACCTTATGGATTAAGATGAAAATTAATGTGAAAGATAGACTGGTTGACATATAGTTGTTATAATGAAATGCCACCAATCTTATAGATGTGGGCACAAAAATCAACATGATATTGCATTACTTACACGCCAAGTGATGTCAGAAATATCCTCGTTTGTACTACTGTCCTTGAGACTCAGCGCGGCAGAGAACGGAACACCTCTCACTTTTGTACCAGAAGCTACCGTCTTCAAGTTGACTTTAATAGGTCGGCCAGCTACATCAAAACTTGTGGAATTCAGGGTGAAGTTGGTTGCCACTTGTGGGTAGATGACACTGAATTCAAGGATGTACCCTGTACCCATGTGAGATATTGAGAGATCCGTGAAGTTAAACCAGCCATTGGTCGCATTCACTGTCAATGTTCCACTCAACATGGCGTTGGCATGACCGGTACCCTGTCTTATTGCTACAGATAGTTGCCAGGGATTCTCATTGGTACCCAGCTGTGTCACGACTACATTCTGGAAGGCAGATCATGAAAAAATGTTTTATTCTGTTGGTTTTCTTTTTTTATAATCTTTTACAAAAATCTAATGTGACTTTAATCCAATAAGCCTTATAACCTATGAGATTATGTCTGAATATTTCTTTACAGCCAGTGGATTTTAGGTCCCAGTTATTATAGTCTTGAAAAGAATTTGTTGAAACCTATGATACTGGTAGTTCAGAAAAAACCTTAACTCTTCTCTCATATGCTTTGAGCTACTTTGTTGTTTTTTTCCCTAACATAAAGTCAGTCTGGAGCATTACTAAGTATGCAAGCAAGAATCATAAACATCAATGAGCCTGTGTTTGACATTTCCAACAATTTGACTTCTGCACAAGGTGCAAACATTTAGCAGCCCAGACAGTTACATAATGTAATAAGAAGATTGCCTTACTGTCTATTTTAAGACATTTTTTTAAACATCGCATCGTGAAGACTCTGGCCTGCCTGTGCAGATGCACAGCCTGGCCAGAGTCTTTGCTTTGCACAAATTTGAAATTGTTTGAAATGTCAGGCGCAGGCTCAAATTCAAGAAAAAATTGGGTCTTCTTACACTGATATCTACAGCTTGTATAGATGGCTGAATACGGAGCGGTTTACCCTCATAGTGGGCCGTTGGTCCTTCATGGAACAGAAGTTGGCTTACAGACGGTGTGGAGTATGTCACACCTGATTCTGCCGCGTTTTGTGGTGGCACGGACACTGTGTTACACGCTCCAGTTATATTGAGAGACGACGACACATTTCCGGCCTGACATTCATTCACAATATCAGATCCAAGATTTACAAGGTCATTATGACTTAGGCTGTCACTGGATGTAGAGTTAGGGCCTGAAGGAAGAAAATTAGATGGAATTGTACATTTGTTTTATGGTAGTGGACCCATAATAGTTCTGCGACATTATGGAAGTAATGACTTGAACAGTGTTGACCGAGGTTTTCTTATGATTTCATTAGGAAACCTCGGTCAACATTGTGAAAGTTAATGAATTCAGAAATGTTGAGAAACTATCATGGTTACACTACCTTTACCCTTGTCATGCTGAATGACATCCTTATAAAATTAAATTGAAATCAAAGTACTGAATTCCATTATGATCATGAGTCAGTATTCATTTAAAGATATATTTTAAAACTTTTCTGGTTTAAAAGGAAAATCAAAGGGTGTGGGCAAAGATCAGATTGCACACACATACAGTCTGATATTTGTCTTTTCCTCCTGTCAAAGCAGGAACTTTCCTAGTTAAGCATGACAAGGTTTAATAGTGTATCAACATTTCTAGGTTGATCTAAATTCAACTTTAATATATCAATATGTTGGCTTTGAAGCAGTTTTGGAGTTCATTATATAGATATACATATCCTTTATTACTGGATGAATATGTGAATTTAAGGCTAATTATTCACATAGAAATTCTACCTACAAAATGAATAGGCTCTTTTTTGATGATAAACAAAGAGAAACATTTACATTTGTATTTCAGTTCATGGTATTATTAGTACAGTACGGAACATCAGGAATTTGACAATCCGATTGGGACGTGATTGAACGCTGAGCGCTGATTGAACGTTTGTGAATGATCGTGATTGCCCGCTGAACGTTTTTTCTTCTGATTGGATTGAACGCTTTCTATGCTAATTCCGACCGTTCAATCAAATTGAACGGTGCGTTCAATCGTTCAATTAAAACATAAATAACGAAAGAAATTAAACGAAATATGAAAATTATATTTTTCCAAGCATATTTTTTTAATTTATCCGCAGGGGTCCACAGCAAATTACCTACCATCATATTGTAAAGATTATTTCCCTTGAATAAAAAGCCGCCATTTACACTCGCAACTGAACTCTAATTAAAAAAAAATATTTTTGGAAAAATTCTCATGTTTCCAGATTTTAATCTTGAAAACCATTGGCTGGAGTTAAAATAAGAGTCGTTAAGACTGGACATTGATCATATTTAAGAATACTAGGATCGCCAAAGAAATCGACAGTTGAATATGATGTCAATTTTTCGGACCTCGAACCTTTCGACCTGTCGACTTTACTGCATGTGGTCATTAAGCCTGCAAGATGCCGTTGACTAGTAGGGTCGCAAACGATAGTGGCTGATTCCAAAATGAAGTAAACAGGTCAGAAAAGAATATAAAACTCTGTGTCTGTGATGTAAAAAAAAGGAAACCTGAGCCAACCAGATGATTGGACCTAGCCCGGTCCATTCACAGGGCATTGCATCGAATGAATGAATTAGATGTCAACTTATCAGAAATTTGTCATCAATTTCATCAACTATTCTACATTAAGTCATCAGTGATGCCTCACCAAAGCAAACAGAGTGTTTATGTGACAGTAGCTTAAGCAAAAGAGAAACATAACCTTTCTATCAGTCGATATATTTGTCACTATTTATCTATTGCATTACAGTCAATAGTTCAAAAATTAAAGTAAAATGCATGTATATAAGCAACGTTTGAAATAAAATAAGGCCCGGTTTGTCTGATTTGGGGCTGGTTTGACTATTTTTGGGGGCCAGTATGACTGTATTGGGGCCTGTTTGACCATGGGACTGGTTTGACAAGGAGCCAGTTTGACTGGTTCCCTATCTATCTACTGCCTATTTACACTTTCGGGTATTACTGGCAAGTGTGTGTCTGTGCTGAATGAAAACTGTTAGTCATTGGTAAGGGTGCCAGATACATTTATTTCAGATTGTAACAAAAAGCTGGGTGAACTGGGACTGGCTACTAAGTGCCAATTTGTTAACACCTTGATGCTATTTGGGCTTGAACCACTAACTTCTAGGTCAAGAATCAAGTTCCTTTACCACAATGACACTCAGTGAGATACACTGTTTTATCCAAAGTGAATGCTAGAATTAGTTCTAGTTATAATCTCTCACATAATTTACCTCAATTATTTTACATCTCGACTAAAAGTGGTCAATCTATTCTGTTTGTGACTCATAATATTTCATAATGTTAACCTAGTTTCCAAATGAAATCATTAGGAAACCTCGGTTTAACTTGTAAAAGTTCATGCCTCCTGAAATGTTGCGGAACTTTTACGATTCCATTATCTAAATAGGGTTCCTTGTGTAAAGTCTGAGCAGAATCATAATAAAAGGGCATCACGGAAAAGTCTGAGGCAGAGCGATGTTATGCGTATTTTGTAATGGCAGAGGGTTTCAGATTTGGTGAATATTGATACAGAATCGATAGAGTGGAGTCTAATGATGTCTAGGAAATTCCGGAATGTTTACATTTTTGCCCCTTATGAAAGATGTATGATGCTGTTTTACGACTAAAAATGGAACCGTAAATGCATTTTAAAAGCAAATTATCCACTATCTTCGATTTATAACATAAACATTATCTGGGGAAAACCTTGTTTGGGTGGGGAAATTTGTTTGGGAGGGGAAAAGGTCCATTTTGGTGGAAAAATCGCCGAGGGGAAGGGGCCGATATTCAGCCCCAGTTTCTCAGTAAAAAAACACCTGCAAATGATAATCATTAGGAAACCTCGGTTAAAATTGTTAAAATTCATTGCTTTGAAGTGTTGTGAAACTATTACAGGTCCACTACCTTCAAACCAATACTGATCTGGCAAAATATTGATCCCTGTTGGACTATACACTCTGCATTGACTGAGCAAGATGGTAACATTTTTAGTAGAATTCTAAATACAGAAAAGCCATATTACTTAATATCTTTAAAATTGAATTTCAATTGACCTGAGGTGTGTTTTTTTAGGTTGAAGAATTTTAAGATTTATTTTTATTTTTTAATCGGGATATCTCTGACTGCTATGTAGAATTTCAACTGAATTGCTCGGGATATTCCGATTAAAAATCTTAAGATATCTTCAAAATCTTAATCTATAAAACGCACCTCTTTGCTTGATCATTATTGTTTTATCAAATGCATTTTTTCAACTATTGATTGAATTTATCATTGGACAAGAGACAAAATTAACAAGTTTGATTGTGTTGTAGCTACATAGCCTGATATTGAATTTTATCTGTAACAAATTAATCAAATGAAAAAGTTTGAGTTTAGTTTAAACTCTGAGACTTCACTTCCTGCTATTCACAATTTGACTTTATAGTAGGGTAGAATGACTCATTGATATGGAAAGGAAGGTGCTACTTAAGAGAATAAAGAATCAGATAGGCAGTTATTAAAAACAGTTTATGTATTAATTGAACAGGTCATGTACAGATTTTTTTAGGGATTTTTGATTGGTATGTCTTGTTTATAGAATTAAATAAATGTAATTACACTCTATTATGCATTTTGTAAATATTTGGTCCAATAAAAGGTTCAAAGGTTTTGAACATTTCTACAACAAGAAATACATGTGCTGATCCTGAATTTTTAGTGAAGTAGTTGCTATAGCCTTGGTTGTCGTCTTGCATGACCTTTGACATTTTGTGATATCTATGGTATTCCTAAAGGTATTGAATTGGAACTTGTCTCATATTTTCTCTAACCAAAGAACCAACTCTACTGCCAAGATGTATAAATCTAGATGCATATTTTGCAAATTGTGCCCCTGTTTTGACAATTTTTTTCACCAACAGCCAAGCATAGGCACCCACATGTGGTGCTTTTGTTTTCCATGAGAGCAGCACAAACATAGTTGTCTATTAATCAATTTATCAGTTGGTGAGCAAAACGTTTAAGGTAGTGGACCTGTAAAAGATCCGCAATGTCTCGGAAGTAATGATCTTTAACAATGTTAACCGAGGTTTCCTAATGATTTTCATTAGGAAACCTCGGTTAACATTGTGGAAGATTATGAGTTCCGAAATGCTGCGGAACTATTACAGTTCCACTACCTTACGCTAAACCTCAAATGAGGTAGCATTTTGGTCACCCACTGATGATATATTTGTATGAATGTATTTCAATGTAATCTTTTTGTCCTGATATCCCCCCACTGGATCGGCACATGGGAAATAGCTCATCAATGCCAATGGCCATTTACCCTTCTTATGCTAAGTATAAATCCAGGCTAAATTACACTAGCTTAAAAGCAAAGTGCTGAATGTCTCTGAAAGAAAAATCATCCAACAAATTTTGTCTTGAAAATTTAGTCTCATCACAGTTCTTGGTCAAAAAGATGGTGTAGACTAAGATCAGAATGCACATATGTTCAGGATGATCCTTCTCTATATCTCCTGTCAAAATGGGAATTTTTAGGTTCAGATTGAATTGGATTAAGGTAGTACACCTGTGATAGATACACGACATTTTGAGAGTAATGAACTGTAACAGTGTTAACTGAGGTTTCCTAATGATTTTAATTATGAAACCTCTGTAAACATTGTGAAAGATCATGAGTTCGGATATGTGGAGGAACTTTTAAGGGTCCACTACCTCTTTACAAATCATGGCCATATTTAGCATGTGTTGTAAGTGACTCAAGGATATGTGAAATATATTGTCATCACAACTATATAGGCGGATGTATTTGGGTAACTGCTGTGGTAGTGTATCCGACACCCATTCATTTGCTCCTAGAGCCAACGTCCTTTCCTACAAGTTGTACCCGAATGGGTTGATATGTTTTGTTTGCATGGGGTTTAATACCACTTTCAATATTAGTGCAGTTATATTATAGTTGGCCAGTGCACCAATTCATATCCTTTATCACACCAGTAAAACCTCAACATTTCTTGTGAGCCACTAGCTGCTCATCCATCTAAGGCGTGCTACATTTTATCGTAAGTAAAATATCATTAGCCGTTGACTCTAGTATAATCAATATTGACGGATGAAAGTTGGCTGAGCCGGGGTTCTAACTCGCTACACCATGTTTGACAGTCCTGCGTTACTGCTAGGCTTAGCCCCTGTGGATTAATAATCATAAACCTATGTGGGATAGCAGCTAGAGGCTAAGAAGGGATCTAATGGTAGTGCTTGAAAAGCTGAAAAGACTCTTAAAATTGTTAAAAGCAGTGTTAACCCCCTTTCTAACACACAAATTGTTGGGTCCCAGGCCCAATCTCTGATGGTGGCATCCATCAAATTTGACTTTCTTCTCCCAGCTGATTGTTCAGAAAAGGTCCTGTGTAACGGCAAATCACATTGTGAAATTGACATTCATCTAGATCAAAACCAATCGAAACCACTCGTCTAGTGCTCAAATATTTCATTCCTAACACTCACTCCAATCAATTTAAAACGCTCCAAAATCATTAAAAAAAAAACCCACTTTGAATCTGTGCAAAATAATCAGCATTCCAATAAAATGATTGTATGATTTTATAAGGCTGTCGTTGATTTTTAAGGGTCTGATTTGTCTGTAAAGACACAAATCCAGAAAAGTTGGTAGATCTTTTAACGGGAGGTAATCAATTAGCACCATTTTATTGTCGATTTTGTTTTACCTCCCTTGAAAATCAATCTAATTTTGCTCATCACACACATTCAATTTCATTCTAAGGTCATTCAATTTTCAATTTCCAGATTCTTCTTACTGTATTCACTAGTAAAATACAGTAATATCAAGAGTCAAAATAAGGTGCTCATACCACCGGTATAGGACTCAATAGTTAAATGTAAGAAGTTTCGATACAAGTTGACCGAAACCTTTTCATAAAAAATGCAGCCCCACAATTACCCTAGACTGCAGTTGCGGATCTAAGGTAGCCCCTATCGTGAGTCTTATCGTTCATTTTCCTCGGGAAATTTAATCAACTTGTGGTTAACTTTGAAGACCCAACTGTAGAGTAAAACCTACATTACGGTTTGACTGGCGAGCCTGCCTCAATCTATCGATATAGATCGGAGGGTAGACGGTAGACTGGACAGGTTTACCAGTCTACATTACAGTCTCCGTGAATCCGCCGTATGAAAATGAGATGCATGTGGCTGGTGAGCATTTCCTCATCAATGAAATATTGGAGAGTAACATGGATAGGATTGGTTTACCAGTCAATTGAAAGCACTTTCATTAAGTAATATTTCATAAGGGTAACAATGTTCTTGCCTTTAATAAAACATTTTGGCCCCGGTAAAGCCGGCCACTGAGGAGAGAAATTGTTTAAAGAAAGGAAGGAAAATCTCTCGGCTGTCCATCCTTTCATTCTCTACTGGCGGACTAGGTACGAACTGGCAGTGTGGCGAAAACGGTATTTGGATCGAACTGGAATAAGAAACGAACACTCGCAAGTACTCGTCGTCTCGCCTTTAATTTGCCTGGATGTTTCCGAAACTCGCCAGAGCTATTTATTTCGAGAAGATTGTGAATTTGCTTTTTTATTTATCTATTCTATCAACAAAATGAATTATTTTTAATCAAACGAAAATAATTTCGTTAAAACTGATTGAACGGTTTCTTATCATGTAACCGATCGGAATGAGTGAACGGTTCTGATTGAACGCTTTGTAACGATTCTGATTGAACGCTGATTGTAAAATTGTGATTGAACGCTGATTGAACGCTGAACGCTGATTGAACGTGATTGCCCGTGAATGTTCGGATTGTGATTGAAATGATTGTCAAATTCCCGATGTTCCGTACTGTAAATTGCTAAGGGAATTGCTGTTTATACTTCAGCCATAGAATGCCATCAATAGACTCGCACATATAAACAAATAAACATACTTGATGCTGGAGGATCAGCAATCTCCACGGTAACGGTGATTCCTGTTGCCGATCTTCGTCGACGACCATTAGACTGAGCACTGACAACATTCACCACTCGGACTTTAGTCAACGGAATGTTGAAGAAAGCCGCAATATTTTCCACCAAGTTTGGACCATAGAACTGATCAACCGTCAATGCAGGAAGGCCAAATGACACAATAATTGTTTCCATGGTGACAACCTCAACAACACTGGGCCCCTTGATAATAATAGAAATTTCGCCTCTGTCCCGATCAACGTAGTTTGTACCTGATGCATTGGCGATGACCGGTGTGTACTCATTACCTGCAATATAGAACAAGAGTTCATGTAATAAATGTGAATGAATTATCAAAAACGTCCTCTAGAATTTGCCACTAAATCAGTGAACTTATGAAAATGGCAAAATTACTTTTTTGATATACGCATTGCTGCTTTTTTTTCATTTCAAACCATTTGATGTTTGGTCAAGGACAGAAAAATAAAAATTATATATGATTCCATACAGATATGTAGAAAGGACAGTGTTCAAATTTTCACAGTGTTAGGCTAGTTTGAATTTCTGTTTTTGAATTTGGATCAATTTGGAATTTGTCTAGTTATAAGTTGAACCAATATAAGAATAAACAGAACTAAAGTCTTACCAACAGGTTTGGAGATAATATAGTTTCCATTTTCAATCCTTGCATTTGTTGCAATCATAAACGTGTTGTCGACGTACACATCCAGTCTGTTAGGTCTAGAGTACCAGACAGTCAGTTTTATACCCTCATTCGGTTCAACATTCAGTAGATGGTATCGTAAACGCTCTGGTGTTGTACTCGTAAAATGCAACAAATAATCATGACCTGAAATTGACAGAAAGATGTGACCATATTTTATCTGATTTACACCTCCATGAGCTTTATAAAGAGTAGACAAGGAGTATTGATATTGAACCAGTTTTCTGAAAAAAGAAATTGTCCATTTGACTTCTCCCCTTCAGAGGATAATGAACTGCAAATAAGAGAAGATTAGTGTTATGTCAATAAAATTAAATGAAGTCTCCTTGGTATATTGTGAATGGGGAGCTTCTACATACATAAGAGAGAATGCTAGATCTTATTAGAAGAAAAACATTCACCTCTTGATCATGATGTAAACCCTACATTCTTAAAGCTTAAATTGTAATCTTAAATTTTGAAATTATAAAAGATATATAATTCATTGTTGATTTTTTGTTCTAATCTAGAAAATCATCTAGGTAACTAGCCAAGAAAAGGGACCAGCTGTGGAAACTGTATACCAGATATTTCAAAGAAGTTACAGATGATAATTTTTATTTTATGAAGATTTGAAAATCTTCTTTCTTTGGTGAAAAAAAACACCAATATTGTGGGCTATAACAAAAACATAGTATTTGTCTATACAGTGTATAAATTCATTCTATATTTAGCTAAAAGACCCTCAACATAGTGGAAAATGAGGAAATTGCTTGTCACAAGCAATTTTTTTTCTTTTGAAACAATGTTTCCTGAAGCTATTTTTCAGGGATTTGAAAAAAAGTGGGATTGTCAGGGAATGGGCAAAGTGATTAGTACTTACCAGTAGCTACTATAGCCATGAATGTTGAGATTCTCTTCCTGCATGTATAACCACTGCACCAGCCATGATCCTGTGGTCCGTTGATCAGATCAATGTATCCGTTACCCAAAATAGCGACGGGTGACAGACGACGGGTCTCCGTGTCACTATCCATGCTCTCAATAATCAACATCTCATAGTTGTAGTCATAACATTTGTACGCTGTCCAGGCATTGATAAATGTACAGTTACCTGACCTGATAATACCTGCAAAAACAGATAACAATAAGGTATATGAAAAAGAAAACCTGATAACACTATGAAATAACCAATCTGCAAAATCATACAATCATATGATCGAATTTTTATTTTAAGTCTCAGTTGAGACAAAAGTTTTTTCAAATTATTTCTGTCCATGTTAATATCAATCAAGCAAAACCATATTCATTAATAAAAATTGAGTCAGATCTTTAACGCAACTTCAATTGCAAGTATACTAAATATTGAGGCAATCAATATCTTTCATAGAGGTAGTAAACTTATATTTAACCATTCTTTAAATAAATTAATCCTGATAAACACATCTAAAATTGCTACTTTTGAATAAAACTTCTAAAACTTTTGAAAATGTTGAAATTCAGTTAAACACACCTTTATTTGGAGCAATAGTACTGTAAGGTATTCTAGTTCCATCTAGCTCAGTCACCATTTCTTTTGGTATTCTGTAATCACCGAGGCCACGAACAGGATTAGTGTCCCACTCAAACTCAGACTGAGATATGACAGCCCCAGGAGAACCAAGGAAAGTTCCGTCAATATCTTTGAATAGAGCTTTCTTGAGCCCGTCACAGTCCATGTCTACACAATCAGCGCTGTTTATCTTCCTGGAATGTTTAAATTAAAACTCTCTAAACTTTGAAACCAAAGCATAACAGTTCAAGTGGCATAATTATTCCTTATATTTTGACAAACACGACCAAAAAAACATTGTAGATCCATTTCAAACTGCTCCTCAAAGAGCAGTTTGATAAGAGTCTGCAATGTTTGCCTTTAAGGTAGTAGACCCGTAATAGTTCTGCAACATTTCGGAAATCACAAACTTTCACAATATTGACCTAGAATTCCTAATGAAATTCATTAGGAAACCTCGATTAACACTGTTAAAGTTCATTACTTCCCGAACAATGTGGAACTATTACGGGTCTGCCACCTTAAATAAGCCTCATTTAGTCATCATGCATTGATAATATTATTGTTTTGATTGAACTCTTTAAGAATCTTACATTGACACATGTAACAGCTATATATCAGGGTGTCCAAATTCTAAAAGTATTTATGGTATATTCATTTTGTAAAAAGCCTCTGGCAGCCTTCTTTATTACTTGTGAAAAATTTAGCTTTTCTTGTTCACTGGCTGAAATTTGATTTGACAAATAATTATCCTCTTTTACGATGCTCTGTCACAAACAATACATACCCAGCATTAGGTCTATGATATGATATCTTCTGATTTTCAGCTACATCAACAAGTGTCATTTGTTCTGCTTCGACCGGATGCTGCCCATCATCGTTCCCGCCAGATGTGGCGATCGCAAAGTCACCGTTATTACAGGAGGATGGATTAAAATGGGCAAAGGTTATGTCTGAAAAATCAATGGCGTTTGATTTGAAATATCTACCAGATAAATTAAAAACTTATTCATTAATTGTTTTATTAAAAAAATACATTTAGGAAACAAAAAATATTTACAAGTAAACATAAAATTACGAGGGATGATCCAGGAGTTCATATAATTGGCTCATAAGCTTCGCATTTCTGGCATGTTCAGTATACAATTTAGCGAAGGTGCAGTTAAATAGCTTCGCTGAGCATAAACCTTATTATTTGTGCAGAACTATCTTTAACTGTCTAAGAATACGTTACCATAGTAAAATATGTATGCTTAGGCGGGGGAGCGTGAAAAAAAAATGAAAATTTGTTAAATAAATCGAGTTTTCTGGAAGTTTTCTAAAACTTTAGTTGAAGTTCCTTGATTTAAATAAACTAGGCGAAAATAGAAAGCTATTTGTCCTATTTTAAAGATTATAGTTAGACTTTTTACGGACATAGGCAAATTTTAATAATACAGAATATTCAAGGAAAGAATGACCAGCCGACAACACCAAAATATAAATACCGTTTATTTTTTCAATTTTGTCATGATCTATGCTATTCACCAATCCAATAATTTCAGATAATTTAGAAAAAATAATGAACATTTGCAAAAGGAGAATTTTTCCTAGAGCTACCACAGGTATTTAACGAGAACCAGGCTTCATAGTAGGAATTAGTTTGGTCGTATAGAGTTTCAACGAACGAACTTGTCCAAATTGATTCTCATAATTTTCCGAAAATTAAGGTCCTGCATCTGGGTCTTAACTTTACTGGAAAACCCATGCATATAGAACTCGTAAACAAATTTGATTCCAAATGGTATGTGGACAATTCCTGTAAGTTGATGTATCAGGCACAGATAGGCATGGGAGTTTGCGGAGACCATGTAGAAGAAAGTAATCATGACGTCGCATTTGACGTTCTTGCTCCCCCGCCTTCGTGGGGGTCTCTAACTTGATTTATGCACTTTACAGCCGCCATTGAACGTAGACATTTAAAACTTTCTACATTTATTACACAGATGATGTATTAAAAGAATGTTTATTTTTTATTTTGATAGTTAACTTCTCTGTAGATTTATTACCTCATTTTACGAACTTTTGGATCAGCCCTCGTATGTTGATATTTTGAAGTTATAGCTGAAGAGTTATAATGCAAGTAAAATGTCAATTACTGAATAAATAGATCAACTTACTTTTGAGTTTCATGAGTCCAGCTATAGCGTTATAAGTCTTAATTCCTGACCAAGGCTTTACTGGCGCATTATTACTTCCACCCATGAAGTTTGGGAAGGTAACTCCAATTTTTCCACCATTAGATGCAAGTTTTGAAGATGAAGTTCGCAGATTGAGGGCTGTTGATGATACAGGCCTATCATTGGTGCAGTCAAATGTAGCCGTGGAACCAATTATCAACCCATGTCTGATCTCCATGGTTTTGTTACTGGCAACATGTGACAAAGGATGTGGTCCGACCACGTGAAGGTGATAACCGTTCCTTTCATCAATCACCATGTTGTTCTCCCCAACAAAACTGGCCCCACTCTGATAGTATATACCATAGTCAAGATTCTTCCATGTGATAAAGTTCTGGAATTTCAAACAGTTGCCAGCAGGTTGAGTATCTTTAGGTAATATACCAATACCAACTGTGTTTGCCTGGGCTATATTATTCTTGTAATTATCGGATGTGTCGTCACAGGCCTGTGGTGGGACGTGGATACCGAACCTCTCACTTCCAGATACAAGGTTGTCCTGCACTACCAGGGTTCCCTTGGCATCAATGGCTTCTATACCAGCCTCCTGGTGGAAGTTGAATGTTTCAGCACGATCCTGATAGGCTCCTGTCCACACAACAAGGGACACCATATTGTGAATAATCCTGGTGTCATCAGAACTTGTCCTTATAGCTGTAATAGAGAATATGGTAACATTTAGAAAAACATAATTTTATTTGGTTTTAATATATATCTTTTACATCTATGGAAAAAAATGTTATAACATGGATTTATTTCCTCTAAAAATCATGAAGTATAATAAATAGTTCTGGTACATTTCAAATGCTTTTTTTTGAGTGTTTCTGAATGTTTTGCGTGAGTGTTTGGAATGAATGAATTGAACATTGAGTGGGCATTTTAGAATGGTTCTGAATGGAATGAGTGTCATTTCAGGATGTTTCTACTTATATTTGAGTCTGTGCCTGTCATTTCCAACAATTTCAAGTGTACATGATTAATTCCATTAAAGCTCTTATAGAACCCTGGAGTTCTATTAGAATCATTGCATTTCCATTAAAAAGGGATAGGCTTTTATTAGAGGCTAGGCTAAATATCAATGACTCAGTGCAAAACAGTTGTAACTGCCTATAAATGTATGCAGTTGCAGCTGTAAAGCACTGAGCCATTGATATTTGTAAAGACTATGAAAAAATGCCCCAAAATTAACATGATCCATGCAAAATATTCACATTGGATTAGGGAAAAGGTGCATATAACCTCTGTTGAATTTTCGGTGACCTTGATTTTGTGGGTATGGAACTTTATAAGAGGCTTCAAGATTTTGTAAAATCAAACTAGAAATGGTTGATTTCAACCTCCAAAAAAGGTGATGGGGTTTTATTAGAGCATGGGGGCTCTAGAAGAATTCTTATAGTATATTGAGCAGCCTGGAAAGAAGATACTGTAGCTATCTCCTCAGAGCTGACCAGATTCTTTGCTTGGCTCATATTGGAAATTGTTGGATATTTCACACAATAGCTAATATTTTAAGAAAAAACTCCTAAGTAGAAACCAAAGATAACATAGCTGTGTTTACTCACCATGTCCTATGCTTCCAAACACAACATTATCTGTGATGTTTAAACTGCCGATACCAAACGCGCCAATAGCTGTATTGAATCCATTATGGAAGGAACATTTACTAACTGATGATGGTTTAACGTCAGTGACGGTTCCGGTTGCAACATATGCCAGGGAGAACCGTGGATCATATTCCTCTGTGTAGGCTTCTTGTCCAGTATGATAAAATTCAACATTCGACAAACGTGCATAACCTGGAATTTAAATGAAATATGCACATGAATAAATTCAAAATATAATTCTTTGACTAAACACAAATATAAAGCTTTCTTTTATATTGTCTAGTAAATTATCAAGCTTTTATTATGCCCTTTGAGGAAGAGGGGGTTTATTGCTCAGTCAGATGGTCCATCTGCCCATAGACTGTTTTTATCTGGAGCATAACTCAAAAAGTATGCAAGCTAGAATCATGAAACTTCACATGTGGATCTGCCCATATGGAGGGCATAAATGTTTTACGAACATCTCTTGTTATATTTTAATTCTATTTTATGTATAACTTGATGGATTTATTTGCTAAAAGCGGACTTCCCTTGTCATGACAGTATATAGTCTTGATGTACCATCCACAAGAAAGACAACTTGAAGATGACAATGAGAGTTTGCACTGATCTCAAAGAGTCTAATGCTTTGACAATTTCCCGACTTAAAAAAAGGGTTAATAGAGAGTTAAAAACTTTTCTGTGTGTTACTGGCAATTTCTCATATTTTCACAAGTCTCTTTTTGTACAGTCTGGTGAAATCTTCATCAATTATCTAATGTACAGACACTTTATATAAATGACCAAGTTGCCTTACCAGTATAGGTTTGTCCCTTGTGTACCACAAGGCCAACCAGGACACGAGCCCCACAAGATTCCTTGTACAGTCTGGTGTAATCTTCACCAATAATCTTGATGTTGTGTGTTAGCAGACCAACAGCAGCCCCTAACTGTACAGTATATCCATTGACGGTCTCAGAGTGAGCTGAAATATTAAATATGAATCTGTGCGTGAGATCCAACAAAATCAAATATGCGCAAAGCAAGTATTTGACCAGCCTGTGCATCTGCACAGTCTGGCCAGTGTCTTCACCATGCACGAAGTAGATAGATAAAGTCTCTTTTAATTGGACTTAGATAAATTTGGCTACCAGATAATATAACAGCTGTTGCTTTCCCGTGTATATCTTTAAAGCTTTCTTATCCATATAATAAAACTGCTTCTTCTTTAGCAAGCCGTACAAGAGCAGTCAGCATGTTATGCAATTAATTAATATCTTTTCATCAACATGAAAAAGGACAAGTTAGAAAACTTTGAATACAATATGAAATGTTTGGCAGGACACACTGGATAGTTAGTATATCCATGTTTAAAAAGGGGGATAACTCCTACAAATTGCATGTAAAGTTATCTGCCTTAATGGTATCAATATCTGTTTTATAGTAAAATTATATGCATTTGTTCCAAGAAAATATCTTTGACCTTTTCCCTCTCAAAAGCTAATTTAACAAAGTGGTAAATTAATAGATTGTCCCATACCTAAATGTTTGTATGCAAGTGTATCATTCAAGGTTAAGGTCCTGTTGTCAGCGGATACAGCTGTAATCCTGAAGGATTCCGTCTCCCATACATTATAGCTAGTTGGTCCTAGAACAATATCATCTCCAACCTCCCAACCTACAGCATCCAACAACGTAATCTGACTGACCCCTGCATTGGCTGTGGCCCCTAATTTGGTCCAGGTGAGGCCCTTGTCTTTACCATGAAGGTCAAGACCTCCAAATACAGCTGTAATGGAAAAAATATTTATTTCACAAATAGGGACTTTATTTTGTTATTTTGACAGTGGATCACTTTGTTGATAGCAAGAGAACCACTGTATCAACACTTTGATTTTGCTGTAAGTCAGGAATTCATCATCCAATATTAATAATTTCCCATTCTACTAAGAAGCTGTTGAACATTTTTTCAGGTCCTTCTTGTTTTGCAAACAAATTTTCTTTAACAGTAATGTATGCTGCAACCTAATCAAAACCATTATACTTTCAAAATAAATACTGTCTCACAACTAGCTAACTGAGTATTTTCAGCAACTTTGCCTATACGTCTAGTCAGCTTGACAAAAGTTAATAATCTAAATTTCATACCAATGGCCTTTGCTCCTACAGTGGGTCCATCTTCTCCATCATTCCAGTTGGAGGAGGAGTGATTACCCCTGACTATGATCGACAGGGACGCAAGGAACGGATCATCAGGTGTACCAACAACCAATCGACCGCCCCGAATGATGATAAAATCAACATTTAATTCGTAACTTGCTCCAGCAGTATCCATAACCTCGAGGACACCTTCCAACAAGAGGTTACCAAGTCGTGGAACATCTGTGGTATTTATGATGATCCAGCTACCTGCAAGCATGAAAAGTATTTAAAATTAGGTTTCAAATAGTTAATGTTGGCAAAAAACAAATTCAAGTTTTTACAAGTCTACAGCAAACCCTCCCTGCGTTCAGGATGGCAAAATGAAATAAACTGTTTGCAAATTATACTAAACTTTGAATGCAAGTGAACATGAATAGTGGGGTATAATATGGAAAAAGTTTGCACCACTTTATCATCCATAAAACAGTTCTGATTCAAATCTTCAAAGTGATTTAACTTCTTACAGGAAAATATTATTATTTGTCTACTTATTGAATTCCTATAGCACATACCATAGAGAATTTTGACATTATCAAGTGCCTGTGGTGGTCCGTTAGTTCCGTTTCTATCTGGGTCGTTAGTGATGTAACCATCGTTAGTGTTATTCCACACGTCGGACCAATGCCACATGTGGAAGTCCAGGGGGCGCTCCTGAGGGGGGACCGTATCTGGATCCGGGGGTGGGATACAGTCTTGGTAGAAACATTTGAAACTCGTGAACTGGAAATTTGGGTCAAGGTCACTGAAGGTCACGGCTCTCTTAGATCTAGCTGATCCATGAACTGAAATACAAAAAATTTTACTTCAGAAATTAAACATTTGGGATACAAAATTTTCTTTGCAGTAAACTATATCTTGTAATTACTTTAATGTAATGAGGCATTTCATTCTTTTTCAATTTTAAGTTACAAATAGTTTGAAAAGAACATTTAAACAGTTAGCTGACTACCAAGCAATAATTAATCTTTTTGAGTCTTGGTATATCAAGATCTTCAAATATAATGGGGACCAGAGGTTATAAGATTTTCTCATTCTCAACTGAGAATATTCTCAAACATAGAATTCAAATAAATCTATATACAAAAGAGATAATATTAATAAGTTATGTTTAACAATTTATTAATATTTTCTTTTATGTTCATTGGTTTATTTCAGTATTATTACAGAATCATATACATAATTAAGAATATTATTTGAATATCAATCTCAATTTCAAATTTGAGTAAATTCTCATTTGAGAATGAGAAAAGTTTTATAATCTCATGCAAAGATACAAATTCAAATTTCTCTCTCAGGGACATGAAAACATCAGGATTGAGTGTTCGAGAGCGATTCTATAAGCTTAAGCTTTCGTCGCAATCGAAATAAAATAAATAAGTATAAACTAAATACAAATTTATATCATTATGTAGCCACTGACCCATGAATGTAATTTCGTAATTAGCACTATCCCATGTCCAGTCTCCGTATCGTGCTACATTAGGATCCAAGTTGCCAACTGTGGCATTGATAAAGGAATTACCACCATCTATAGAGATTCTGTCCGGTAACTCTTTGGCTCGCAGTCGTACCATTAAATAATCATCAGACTGAAAAAATTTCAATAAGTTTATGATTTTCAATCAACAAATACATATTATATTTTAAATTAATATGAAAACTTTTTTTACTAAAATCTAAATGCAGTATTGTGGGCATATAAATTAGGATACTTTAGTTTGGAACTAAAAATCTTGAAGTTTCTCTTTGAATCAAGCTCTTGTTAAAATATTTCAGTAACCTTGAAGAATACTTTTGTAATTAATAATATGATTTTCAACCCCTTTGGTGTAATAAGGGTTTTAAAATTCATATACACAAAATTGGCAACCAACCAATAATATTAGGCGTTACAGGAAAAAACTTTATTAAAGTCCATATCCTGGTTTTGGTGAGAAATAGAGAATAGTGTAAGGGGGCCACAGGGATAATATTTGGAATGATTTCAAGATTGATGAATGGTCAAAACATTGTTACTTCAGCTTGAAAAAAAGCTGTAGTTACAATGTTTTGAACATTCGTAGACGATATTTTTTGACAGAGGTTTTATTTTGTATTACTCCTTTGCGTAATGTGCATAATGGTTGTTACGCCCTTGCCCCCTTATCATTATATAAGAATACTATAAATTTAGATGAGTCTCCAAAAATTTGTGCATATAGAGAAATATAAATTAACATGTAAATAAGGTGTTTATATAAGCAGATACAAGACATTCTTTCTGGGTAGCATTCTTAAAGGTAACAAAGAGCCTTACCTCAAATTCATAGAATTTTCCAGTCCAGCTCATATTTGTCATATGTTCAGCATTCTTAAACTGGAATTTATACTCCTCCCCACTGAGTAGGCCCAACATCCATCCCATAGGGTGAGATATAGCCTTCTTTCTGAATGGAGCCGTCCCATTTCCGAACTGGTTGATGTACACAAAGTCTTTACCCTCAAGTGACATTGGAGCTGGGTTATTGAAAGAGTATCTATGGAAGATACGAGCTGGTGGACAAACACTGACTTGGTGCTGAATACTCGTAAATGTCGCATCTTCACAGTCTGGTGGCAGGGTTCCAGTCTTTGGGACAACCTTCCAGTCAGCTTCTGATTTACCTGCCAGTGTTCCGTCACGGTCTACGATGATTCCTTCCCAGTCCCAGCGGAACTTCACACGTTTTGGAGCGTTTATAAATGACAGACCTTCAGTATGGTATGTGTAACCTCCACACAAGGTTGTACACGTACCATCGATACTTGTCCAGCCCATGGCAGCACAGCTAGCAGCAAAGTTTACAAATCGAGTGTTGACAACTCGGAATCCAAATCCATAGGCAAAGGTAATACCAGTATTTGTACAGCCTTGTTGACTATTGGCTATAGCCGTGGTAGTACCAACTATCAAACTGTCTTTAACCATGGCACTGTTGTTGGTAAACCTTGGATTACCTATCACTTTTTTACCTTCATATCCAGCCTTCTGGTTCTGTACCAGTGTACAGTTGACAAACTGTAGAGCACCACCATTTACTGTCTCAATTCCCTTCTCATTATTCCAGGAAAACATATTGGAGAACACAGCTGGCTGTACCTCTGAACCTCCACATGCACCAACCTTCGGGAAATAATCAGGAAAAACCCACAGTCCAAACCAACCAAATGAGTGAGCTGAGTTATTATGGAACTCTCCAAGAGGAATGAGTTTAGGACAGACACTAGTGGTGAATGAGGGACCATCTGGATGATCATGCATCCTGTACCAGTAACCAAAGTGGGTACCGCCTGCAGCTGCATTGTGGCGGATTGTGTTGTTTGGATTGGTCACCCAGAAAGAAGCTGGTGTGACATCATCATTCAATAGACTAGAAGACTCCCTCACAAATACAGCCAGATTATACTGGAAGGTGTTCCCTGTCTCAATACCGTCCTCCAAGAAGAAAGCTCCGCCCATAATATTATAAATGACAGTTTTCTCTACAATCGTGTTGAAAGATCCATGGATATTTACAGCTCTATTGAATGCATGATGAATACTGACACCCCTCACATAGCTGTTGGACATTTCTCCATTCAAATGGAAATGGATTGGGTATCGCCCAAGACGGAAAGCTTGACCAGCAAACGTAACTTCGATGTAGGAGATCCTGGCAAGGGCTTCCTGGGTATCTCTAACTGGAGAGTGTACTAGAATCATAGCTCCAAACTGACTACTACCAATCTCATCTCCAAATCTACCAAGGAAACAAGTCTGGGTAGCAAATTCACCTGAAAATAAGGAAAATATTCAATTAATGTCAATTAAAGTAATGAGAGATTATAAGTTCTAGTCATACACCCACAACCTTTGCTGATCCTACAGAATAAATCTCTGAAATAATAAGGGTACAGTCATGAAAGTGTGTTGTTTTGAATGTGGGTTTATATGATGTCATAAACATAGCTGAAGCTAACTATGAAAGGTTTAAACTGGGCATGTTATATTTTGAGAACAAAATGTAGTATTTTACAGTGTTTCCTTTTCAAATTATGACACGCCGAAAATATCTTCACAGACAATCAGAAAGCTTTAAATTAATTTGTTTTTATTCGGATTTTGACTTATTTTTACAGAAAAATCCCAGAGATGTTTCCAATTACACCCACAACATTGATAGTGACTTTACCGTTACAAAGAGATTAACCCTTGTCATGCTGAATAAATGTTGGCTAAAAAAAAGAATTAAAATCAAAGGGCAAAAAGCACTGAAAGTTCCAACTGTAGGTCAATTTTTATGTGAAAAACTACATCTATTGACAATTCTGGTTTGAAAGTGAGAAACAGGTGGTGTAGACTAATATCAGACTGCACATAATTATGTGCAGGCTGATGTTTGTCTATAGGTCCTGCCAAATCAGGAATATTCCGGGTTCAGCTGGACAGAGGGTTAAGAATACCTGTTTGATTTATTGCTTCTAATACTTTACAAAATAGGTAAAGTACTAGCTAAATCAGTCCCCTTAACCTATTTCAGTACAGTTCAATGATTATAGTTCCCTGTGATTTTTACTTGAGAAAACGTTGTGAAAAAAGAGGAATGTGCTTGTAACAAGCAATTTTCCCTTTTCTTACAGAGATTTGCTTACTCAATTTCAAATTGTTTCCACTGTTCTCACTGTTAAAAATGAAACTGTCTTGAACTTAAAAAAAAAGTTTTAAGGTTAAAAATACACACAAACATACAAATAAACAAAAACAAGAGTACCCTGAGGGCCCTAAATCGCTCACCTGATATTTCAAGTAATTATCATTAAGACTCCTTTTCCTGTGAATCACTGTTGAAAATGGGAAGGATTCATGCCATATCATAGGCTGTGATATGGCATGAATCCTTCCCATTTTCAACAAAGTTCATTCTTGTGACCTGGCAAACATTTAGACCAAGTTTCATGAAGATTGGACCATATTTGTGGCGTCTGGAGCTCTTACAAGAAAATAGTCATTAAGGCCCCTTTTCCTGTGATATGGCATGGATCCTTCCCATTTTCAATAGAGTTCATCCTCATGACCTAACAAACATTCTGACAAAGTTTCATGAAGATTGGAGCATATTTGTGGCTTCTTAGAGTGTAAACAAGAAATTTGTGATAAAGGCCCCTTTTTCCTGTGATATGGCACGGATCCTTTCCATTTTAGCAATTTTTACAAAGGACCACCAAAGGAATATTTCTGCCAAGTTTGGTTGATTTTGACCTAAAAGTTTAGGAGAAGATGTTGTTTGAAGAAATTATTGACGCCGTGACGGACAAATGGATGCAGGACATTGATAGATCACAATAGCTTCCTTGAGCACTTCATGCTCAGGTGAGCTACAAAAGACCAGTGGAACCTTAATAGTTCAGCAACATTTTGGAGGTAATGAAATTTTACAGTGTTATAGCGCGTTTTATTAACTTGAATCTGAACCCTGCTATTTAGGTGCATAAAAATCTTATCATTCCTACTCATCTTTGCACGTGCTTTCATGGGAATAATTAACAAACGGTACTGGATGTAATATGTATTTTGTTCATTGTTAAATCATGTTAGTAATTGTTATTTAGGCAATTTTTTCACAGCGTTCAGATTTGGGTCAAATTAACCAAGGTATTATCCAAGGTTTTCTAATGATTTCATTAGGAAACCTTGGTCAACATTGTAATTATGAGTTCAGAAATGTTTAAACTATTTAACCACTACTTTAAAACAAACATACCAGTATCAAATCCAGCCTCACATGCCTTGATCTCATCTGCCCATTGTGGATCAGTGTTACCACGGACAACCACATTATGGGTCAAGAGCCCAACCTCACCCCGGAACTCAACCAGTGTACCATCAAACGTCTCCTCCGTACCCAAATGTTCTGCAGCAAGAGGGGTACTCAAGGTCAAGGTCATTTTGTCTCCAGAGATAGCAGAGATGACCTTCTTCTCATTTTCACTCTGTGTATGTCTGTGTCCAGTGGCTGCTATCACAATCTCATCTCCGACCTGCCATTCCACTGGATCCTTCAGCACTAGGGTACTAGAGTCCTTAGCAGCCGTGGCTGCTAGTCTGGTCCACATGATGGGTATCTCAATACCTGAAATATAACAAGATACTTCAGTACCAGGGTACTAGAGTCTTTGGCAGCCATGGCTGCTAGTTTAGTTAACATGAAAGGAATCATGACACAGAAAAGAAAACAAAATCCTTCATTGCACTTGTCCTAGAGGTTTATTTTTCACCATGCTTCTAAAAATCTTTGCTTGTGAATTAAAATATTCATTCAACAAAAAACTCTTTAATTTGACTCACCATGTAAATCTAGTGTACCATTCCTTACAGCTAACACTTTGGTACCATAGATAGGTAACTCTTTACTTCTATGGTGGCCATGTAGAGTAATGATTCCTTTATGTTGGAAGGGCTGGGCCTCTGTACCAACCTATAAATACAGAGTTGTATTGTTATCATGGTGAAATAGGGAGTTTAATCAGTTGCATTTAAATTCTATTTTAAAAAATATCAAGTTCCTGCAAAAAAAACAACCTGTAAAAGATCTCTTTTTGACCAAAATGTATAATACCTCAAAATAGGGAACATTCCTGTAGTGACTAATAAATGGTAATGAATAATTATGAAAGTCCTCAATGAATAAATAAGAACAAAAGTTTTACCAAAATTCTAACTTGATGAGGCATATTCTTTCAAAAAACAATTAACATAATTACAATTTAGAAATTCAGTTATTCTTAGATGACAAAGTGACTTATCATATAGAGATATAGATGTAACATCATGTTTCAGAATAATTTAGCATTACCTGTAAAAGACCACCATCTGTTATCATGATAATTTCTGACTGTAATTCAACATCCTTCTCATCAAAAATAAGCTGGCCACCTGAATAATGGAAAAAAACATTTGAAATAAGCTCTTGCAATCAAAGTTTCACAACAATTTTTGACAGAAAGAAAGAATCCACAAGCGTTTTCTTTTTTTAAAATACATCCTGTTCATCAATTACTACAAAACAGATGAATTATGCCAACTTAGTAATTTAGCAGCTATTCTTTTATTTTGTCTCTATTGATAAATAATACAAAATAGAGATATTATGCCAACCTAGTACTTTAGTACGGAAACACTTTTTTCTTATTACTTCGATTTCTTGATCACAATACCTTGAATAAGCAGGAACTTGAGTACAGGTGTATTGGTGTCCAAAATGAGGGTCTGTCCTTTAGGAATGACAACAAAATCTCCTGCATCAGGTAATGGGCCACCTCCCCATGTAAAGTTAGATGACCAAACATCAACATATTCAAATGAGGCAGCTCCATTACTTCCCTGCAAATGAATAGAACAGAACTGAACATTCATTTATAATACATAATGAAAAGAATCAAAATCCAGTATTTCTCTTTACCTAAACATATACAGTCAATCTTGCTTGAGTGACCACGTTTATTAAGTAACCATTTTTATTAAGAGACTGTTTTCAAAATCCTTTTCTTTATATCAAATTATCTTAGTAGGTATTGATGGTCTAAAAGTTATTGAAAATGAATCCTATGTTGTTATAACTCACCAGGATGGTTTCAATGAGACAATATTATAGAATTTCATCATCATATTCAATCAAAAAAATCTTATTTGCTAACAAAACATGTATTAAGCGGCCATTTTCTTAAACAGCTGCTTTTAAGTTAACAATATGAAAATCAACTGAAGGCCATTACCTCTTGTGCGACACCATTTCCAGCTATTTCCACATCGACTTTAGTTTTGATGGATCCAGTGTGAGCCCCTGTCACACACTCAATCTGTGTGTTAGTTACGGTCGATGAGACACATGCAGCTCCATTTATAGTTACACTCACATCACTGAGGGTAGTCCTGAATATAGATTTAAAGGTTTTACTACAAAATCAACAAAATTGGGTCCTTAGAGTTAGGATCTTTGGGGTGTGAGCTTTCATTTGGGATTCTCTGCTTTACATTCACAATATTCCTAATGACCAGATATCACCTTATTTCTTTCATCTTTCTGTCAATTCATATCAGCCTAAAATTTTTTTAAATGTAAACAAGGTTAAAAGCTCACTTTGAAACAGTCTTCAATTCTTTTCAAAATTATCCCAGGTGGGTGAGTCTCTTTTTGATATGAGAATCTATGAGATATATATAATACATACCTAGTGTATTGTATGAAAAAAAATATCTATCGAGGTTGGGAGAATTGAAAATTGTCGAGGCACTGCTGGGACAATTATCAATTCTCACAACCGAGTTAGAATTTTTTTTTCATACAAAACACCAAGTACGTATTATATTTATCTTTTAACATCTATTTGTCTTCTTTTCGTCGATGTTTCTAACAGAAATGCAAGTTTCTAAAAATAACCACATTATATCATTATTCTAAAAATAGCTATGTGGTATCATAAAAAATATCATATGGGATGTTATCACACGGAAATTTGTATAGTTATAAGATAAAACATATTTCTTCATGCTTAGCTCATTTGCATAGTTATTCCACTAGTGTAAGTATAATAACACCTGTTAAATATCAACAGGATTATTTCACTCCCGCGACATACCTCATGGTGTAAAGCCTAGTATCAGGAAAGAATCTCAGACTGTATCACAGACTTTTTTAAACAATCATCAGTTCTGTTGAAAAGCTTATCAAAATGGTGAGTCTCTTTTTGATATCAAAAGGTCAGTGCAACTCTATTGTAAGTGCCTATATATATATCCACTTACAATAGTGTTGCACTGACCTCTCGATATATGTGAATCTAAGAGAATATCAATTTACATACCCGAATCCAGATCCAGTTATGGTTATGGCAGTTCCACCTCCGGTTCCACCCCGTGTTGGAGATACACCCGTCACTGTCGGAGTAACTGACGCATCATATGTGTACTGACCAGCGATAGTCTTTGTTAAACCATTCACAGATATAGACACATCACAGACTTGAGCTGGAATAAATATACTCAGGGTCATACAAATATTTTTACAAAAAAAGGATTTAAGAAACATAACTTCCTATGTCATTACCAAATTCTGGTAGAGCGTCGGCCTCTTGACCCAAAGGTCCTAAGTTCGATTCCCGGAAGCGGCTTTTGATCTTGGTTCTTTCATAGGCCTACATATTTGGCGCAAGTACTGGTGAATTTTCCAGGAAGCAGAATCGAGAGGGATTAATCTAAGTTGTAAGAACTTGTTTCCCAATCGATGTAAAATAAATAGGTTTAAACCAAATTTTATCTGGTTTAACTCTTGTCATGTTGCATAAAAAACACTGAGAAAATTGAAGTTAATTCAGTGCTGAAAATTCTGGGTCCATGCACTAACACTGTGTTGCTATTTTGATATTTTTTCAATGCAACTCTTATAGTTGAAAAAGAAATATCAGATGGTTTAGACATAGAACAGACTGCCAATATATGCAGGCTGATCTTTGTTTTTACCCCCTGCAGGAATATTTAGTGTTTAGCACGACAAGGGTTTAATCATTCAATTGAAAAATGAGCACTATTGTGAAATTTCCAACAATTTCATGTGTGTGTAATGGTCTCATTGCACAACCTAGAGAGCCACACATTGTATTAAAATGATCAGCTTATAATCGAAATAAACATTGAGTCAGAAATAGTTGGATATGTCATGGACAGGCTCAAATATGAGTTAAAACAGTAGAAAAGGTTGACATAGAAAAAAAAGTAAACAGTAATTTTATTATTTTTCACCACATTAATGTTGTCTAATAATGTAGACCCACCATGTCAATACTTAGAAAGAAATGACATTTAAAACAAACTAAAATGTTTTATTACATACCTGAATTGGTGGGTGTTTTACACAGATACTGTGTAGTTGTGTAGTTTACGCGTGTACACGGTGTTGAACAAATCGTAGCCGACGCTGAACTGTCGAATCCTTTACCAGTCAAGGTGACGGTCTGACCACCCGCTATACCACCTGTATAATATATGTATTATTTGATCCATTATGGTTTAGCATAATTAGCCTTAACCCTTGTCATACTGAATAAATTTTGCCTAAAATTTTTCATCAAAATCAAAGGGCAAAAAGCATTGAAAGTACAAACTGTAGGTCAATTTTTATTTGAAAACCCAAATCTATTGACAATTCTAGTTTCAAAGAGAGAAACAGGTGGTGTAGACTAACATCAGGCTGCACATGTGTGCAGGCTGATGTTTTTCTATAGGTCCTGCCAAAGCAGGAATATTCCGGGTTCAGCATTACAAGGGTTAACTTGATCCTGATATAGATTGATAAATAATATGACAATTCCATGTTTCAACATGTTATTCTTAAACATATGCCTTAAGCTGTGCAATAAATCATCAAAGCTTTGAACATTCATAGACAAAACATTTAACGCAGTTTATGAACAAAAAAACACAACAACATCATATACATAATGAAATTATTTTCGTGGATACAAAGAAGCATTACTATCCTCTATAAGCCCATTTTCACTGTTTAAGGTAATGGACCCGTATAAGTTTGACAATGTTTTGGAAGTAATGATATTTAACCGTGTTAACCGAGGTTTCCTAATGATTTTCATTAGGAAACCTTGGTCAACATTGTGAAAGATCATGAGTTTGGAAATGTTGTGAAACTATTAAGGGTCCACTACCTTAATTATACTATTGTACATTATTTTAGTAAAATAAAAAGTATTTTACCTGTAGATGGTGCAATGCTAGTCAAGTCCAGTTCATACTCAAAGTTGAAGTTTGTGTTAGATGCCCCATAGTCCGATACATGTACTTTAACAGGAACACTGCCAGTAGCATGGTTTCCCAGGGTACACACAATCTGAACGCCCGTGTTTGATGTGATGGTACAAGGGGAGCCGTCCAGTGTCACAGCCACGGTATTACCATTAAGGTAACTACCAGATATAGTGAGTGAAGCCCCGGGTAGACCTCTCAGTGGATTAATGGATGTTATAGTTGGTGTAGAGTCAGTAGTGTAGTCGTATGACACAGTCGGGAAACTCTGGCTGTTAGACGTCACAACAACATTCACAGAGCCTGCAGCCCTGGCTGATGTCACACAAACAATCTGTGATAGAGTTACTGATTGGATGGTACAGGAACTGCCGCCGATCACGACGGTTGTTGATCCATTGACAAATCCACTTCCTGATATAGTAACAGTGGTCTCTCCATGGATACTTCCACTAGATGGTGTGATGTCCGAGATGGCAGCAGTACTGGTTACAGTCAGTGTTCCAGACGCTTTACCATAGTCCTTCACCTTTACATAGACGTCGTTATTACCTACAGGAAGGTTAGCGATGGTGCCAGTTACCTGTGTATCTGACGCAGTTGAGACGGTTGCCATCTCTCCACCCATCATAACTTGTACTTCCGTAGTACTGGTTCCCAGTCCTGTACCACTGATTGTGAAGGACAGAGAACCGTTTGTGGATGTTGGAGTGATGGTGTCGACTGTTGGTGTACGAAGTGTAAGGTAGGCGTATCTACATACACCTGAACTTGTCTCACAACTGACCGGGTATGGACTCCCATTCATGCTCACTGTAGCGTTAACATCCACTGTTTGTTGGCTAGTTACGCTGGGTGTCTCGCATGTTATCTGTGTAAAGCTACTGGATATGATGTTACATTGTTGTCCATTCACTGAGACAAACGGTGAATCCTTCAACCCGTAACCAGAGATTGTCAACACGGCACCACCAGCTAGTGAACCAGACTCGGGCGAGATGGCGTCAATATTCGGAATAATCGCAAAACTTCTGTTCTCTAGCGCCATGATATTGATCAGAGCTGTTCCTCTATTGGCCACTCTCAGTGAGACAGGGTGTAGCACACCAAGCTGGGGTTCTCCTGTCTTTTCTAGTTGACAAGTTATCCTAGTAGATGTAGATGATTTGGCAGTACATGGTGTATTTGCGATAGTAATCTCATTTTGACAATTTGAGGTAGAGAATCCTTCCCCATTGATGGTAATGATGGTTTTTGTTGTTCCGTTTCTCTGATCTATAGAGGTGATGATGGGAGTGCTACAGCTGAGGAATTCAAAATTAAACTTGGCCCCATCTCCTCCTGATGGGGCAGTCTCTGTGCAGCCTGACTTGGCTGTGATGATAGATTGACAGGATGATGTATCAGATGGATCAGATGAACCTGGTGAGAAAAGGAAAAAAGAATTCATATAAGCTTTTCAGGTGATTGTCGAGAAATAGCGGTAGCCTATCATATGATAAACTCACTGTCTAGCTAGTGATATGATCAATAGTTCATTTCAACCTTTTTCAACCTATCTTACAATATCTAAGTAGAGCTCAAAAAGTGATGTCATTTTGGCATAGCAATCAAGCTTTTAAGAAATTTATTCTAAAATGTTCACATTTTGATTTATTTTTGCATGAAAGAAAAAGATTAATTGTCTTTTTTGTGTAAGATTGATTAATTTTTCATTGAGTGAACAAACAAAAGCTTTTTTTCAAGAGCGAAAATATAGCTTTTGTTTTTCAATCAATGAATTATAAATTCATTTCACACTGAAACAAAAAATAACCTTTTTCATCATCAGTTAGATGAGAAGGGGGAATCTGGGAAATGCAAAATGTGTCAACACTTGTCGGTCAGAGTGTACTGACAAGGTTTAATAAATTTTGCACTTCTAAATTAGTTCAACACGAGTCATATCTTTTGCTCAAAGAAGAATTACTGATACTTTTGATATTATTAATTTCCGTTTCTATTAGACCTATACAGGATCCAGTATTTTTATGTTCAATATCTACTTTATGAAATTCCCAGGAGATCCGTTATCTATAGATAAATTCTTTTGGGGTTAGAACAAAGATCTATTTAGAAGAAAATATAGTCTATGTTAATTGTTAAGAAATTATTGTTTATGAAAAACAATTATAAGAACTGAAGAAAGGTTATAGTGAGAGCAAATTATTCTTTTTTTTAAATGAAATTCTACAACAAGCAACTTAGATATTGTTCTAATTGTTTTCTATTGTTCTATTGCTTTCTGCCATGATAATAAGACTTCTTCTGCTTAAGGTACAGATTCAAAGAACAATAAGCCTACAAACCTCCCACATTATAGATGGCCTCTTTCCCCGCCACCTGAACTGTCACCATACCAACTGAGGCTACAGCCTCCACAACATTGACGGTTCCTGCATAATTCTTAATGTTCCAGATATCGTTATACCCGCTCCACACGTAGTATGTCCCGACCTGGTTAAACTGGTATTTAAACTGACCTGTAAATTAAACATGCACTTTCATACAGAGAAATTGATATACTGTTAATCTTGATTAAGCTACCACCTTTATTTAGATAAAACTTTTTAAGAGACCATTATAAAAGAAAACTTTTCCGTAAATGAAGTTTCCTTGATACAAGCAGTTTCTTAATTGTCAGCAATGTTTTCTTCTTTTCTTCCTAAAAAGGAAAGATTTTCAAAATTTTTCCATCTGAAATTAGTTGTCTAAATGTTCTTATAATTGCAAAATTTTAAATCTGTATTTGGTAATCTGTTTAACTACTGCCTGTTGATGATTGATAAAATAACCAATCAATCAAACATAGCTGTACACATGTCATTAAATTAACTTCAATCATGTGAAAGCCAGTTGGTCATATATAATCAAGAGATTAAGTTATTTGTTGATTTCATGGAGGTATGAAACTAAAAACCTATTCACACTGAATGAATATGCAAATAATATCATAAAGCAAAATGAAAAAAATTCTTTATAATAAGACAGATTTCGTCCAGGACAACTTTGTGCGGAAGCTTGAAAAATAGCTGCATACTCTAAATTGTTTCCATTGAGGAATAAAACCATTTTTTCAGCCAATCAGAATGCACCAAAATTGATGAACAATAATCAAATTATTTCAAAAAATTTTTAGAAAAAATGTTTCATTTATAAATCATTACCATTCTTGGTTGGTGTTCCACTACTGAATCCCCCTGTTTTTGCAGTGGTAGCGCTTGGACTGTCTACTTCAATAATAGCGTGGACCACATCATTAACAAAAGCAGGGGTGGTCCAACTCCACTGTACAAAATCTCCCTTGTTGACAGTAATAAAGGGACGGTCATAGGCATAGTATATACCGAAAGCTATAAATGACAGAAAAGAGCCCAGGTCAATTCAAGTCTGTTCTTATTCCAAGAATCACTTCAGATTACTCCAATTAAACATTATCATGTATTTTCCCTTTACAATCTAAAGTCTGTTAATCATCAAACTAAGCAATGTCTTATTTTCCCTCAAACTTTCAAATAAAAAGGACAGTTCTCATTAAAATTGCTAAAAATATTTCATTATTTTCTTTTAATGTGGTTGGTCCAAATTTTCAAACATGTAAAGATTAAACTTATGAAAGACAAGATGATTGAATTAAATAGCTCACTTCTTGAAGATAAGAATTTTCTTTAAAATCATACGCTATTTTAAGCACTTTTCATTTAAGGTAGTTGACCTGTAATAGTTTCACAATGTTTCTTGAGTTATGAGCTTCAACAGTGTTAACCCAGGTTTCCTAATGGTTTTCATTAGGAAACCTCAGTCAACATTGTGAAAGTTCATGAGAGCCAAAATATTGTGGATCTATTACGGTTCCACTACCTTAACTTCAGCTCTTCTCATGTTGTTCATTAGAGTACACCAGACAGTATAGACAAAGATCAGAAGCACATTCTAACCTTAGCTCAAACTGATTGCTATCTATTATCATAATTTTTGTGAGAAAACTTTAGCCAGGCAAGTTGATGTATTTAAAAATTTGGACTTAAATTCAGAAGTATAAGTGTTAAGTTAATTTCAGTAAATTATTCACCTGGATCCGTTCCACCGTTAGTGACTTGATGAACCCTCCCTGCATTCTCAATTAGACATGTAATCTCTGTATTTGTTACGGCTGTTACACCACAGCTAAAACTCCCGACACTGACGCTGACAGTAGACTGGTTTGTACCGAACCCAGTACCTGTGATAGTCAGTACGGTACCACCCTGAATGGAGCCTTTTAGTGGATAAATATTGGTGACGGTCAACTGTACATTCACCATGGGACGTACACTTGAACTGTAAAATAGATAAAACAGGTTTAAAAGATTAAGGATAATGAATGATGAGTGATCATGAGATATCAAACTCGAAAAGATTACATTTTTTTTAAAAGATTAAAACAAGGCTCTGCTAAGTATTTATCAGCTTTAGATGACATGTAGTTAATTTGGTATATAAATAACACAAATCTATAGTAAGTCATATCATTGTTCTTATAATAACATTTTCTTTAATACCCTTTGTTGGATTATAGACTATAGAGGTTGGATTAAAGACTATAGAGGAATAATAGTAGATTATCATTTTGATAAACTCATCATCTTACAAGTGAAATTATCAAAAACTTATAGCTCTTTTTGTTCATTTTACCCTATCTGATGTCATCTAAGCAGAGCTCAAAGAGCAAATGCCTCTAAATTGAATCTTGAGCTTTTGCAAGAAGTGTGTTTTAAAGTAAGTACTCACCCATCCACTGCATATCCATTCCCAGTGTCTATTTTTAGTTCTTGGTTCCCAGCAGTCAGTGATCCTGTATCTATAACAATCTGAGTGTCCGTCCATGATGTCACGGTCACTTGCTGGGTACCAATCATCACAGTACGCTGGGTACTGCCAAATGATGATCCACTTATGGTCACACTGTCACCTGGAGAAACAAGATGTGTTAGCAAAATGATAATTCCCACACAATGGGTTTGACCTTGACAAATGACCTTGTCCTTAATTGATGACCTTCACATAAAATGATGCACAATATTTGCCCTGCTTAATTTATATTATGGAAATAGATCAATTCAGATTTAGTCCTGTTTTTGAGTACAGATAAACTTATTACTTCAGAGAAGCAACTGTTTGCTTTCTCACTGTCTGAAGTCAAGGATATATGCAATAATTCTAGAATAATATCTCTAGTGTACACAGGGATCGACACAAACACCAGTCCTTGGGCCTGAGACCTGTGGATTATAGGGAGGACTGGTAGATGTTTCCAGGCCTGTAGTTAATAGTAGGAATTAGTATTTCAAATCTGTCCAGTTTTGAAAAATGATTGCCTTTTCAGTACCAAAATTTGAATTACCAAATGGGAAAACATTGTTGGGAAAGAAGAAATTGCTTCTAATGTAAAACATTGGAGAAAAAGAAGAAATTGCTTGTTAACAGAAATTTCTTCTTTTCCAATGTTTTCTATGCAATTTATTCCATAAATAAGTAAAAAATCATACATGGTTTTCATGCATGAGCTGTTGTTATCATGGAGGACCTGTTATATTTAGAACTAACAGGTCCTTCAGGCTGGTGGCAAAAATATTAAGTGTCAAACCCTGTGTACATGTAAGAAATCTTATATCAGAGTTTTTAAAAAATCTCCAGGTTTCCTTACCAGCTACAGAGATTGTGGGAGGGACTACAGTATTAACTGTGGCTGTAATACTTGCATCATATGTATAACTTGAGTGGGTCAGTGTAACACTCCCTTGTACAACAACAACATCATAGGCTGCAGCTGTACTCTGAAACAACAAAATATTTAATCATAGCTTCAAAATGTTACATCATAGTTTCAAAATGTTCCATCATAGCCTCAAATGTTACATCAAACCTTCAAATTGTCCTTCTTCATCTTCTGCCCTTGATGGAGTTGAGTCAATCTGAGTGATATACTCTAGCAGTACATCATTTATTACATAATAACTTCAAATCTGATTTTAATTTCTAATCTTTCGTCATTAGATAACTGAAGAACCATTCAAGCTTCTCTCCTATATTGCCTAAATTTGGTATAAATGCTTATTTAAGCCTTGCCCAGGAGTGTGGAATTCTGATGCCAATTTTATCCTACACAGGCTTTTCTGCCAACATACAAGTACATTTTTTAAGGCCACTGGAATACAAGTAAATACCAGAGGATATTGTGGAATGGTACTCAATATTATAGATTATTCAGCCTAATGTTTGAATCATAGGGTTGAAAACTTTGTCTAACGAAAATGTATTTAAATATATCTCTTTTGATAGTTTTACTTGCTTTTGTAAAGAAAAATAGACATTTAAAGGTTCAAGTGACTATCTTCAATAACAGCTGAGATGTGGCCAATATAAATGTCATACCACCAGAGACTAGCCAGGTTCTATATCTTGAAAAATAATTAGATTTTGTAGAGTGATTATTCTAAATTTAGACAGACTTTATACAATAGGCAAAAAGCTTTGACTCTAGTCAGCCTGCTAAACTAGCACAGTCTGGCTAAGGTCAATACTTTTTCAGATTCTCAGGTCCTTTTTGACCTGGTGGGTCACAAATCAATGGCTCAAGGCTAAACAGTTGTAACTGCCTATATGTTTATAGGCAGTTACAACTGTTTTGCGAGGAGCTATCCAAATGAGGAATTTTACTTACTGAGGCTGGGACAGTACAAGTCAATGTTCCAGGCTGGACTGAGATCACGTCACATGACTGGCTATTTATAGAAACAGTAGCTCCTGACTTGAACCCATAACCAGTCAGAGTGAGAACATGGCCACCTGGGTAGAAAATATAGATACATTGTAAGTGATGAGATAAAGACAAAACATTATTATCATCTAATATCAAGTACATTTCATTGTAAGGTAATTTTTTCAATTGGAAATTATTAAATCAAAAAGGAATCCCAAGTTTCACAGTGACAGGTTAATGCTTTGAAGAAAGAAATTTGTTCTGACTGTATAAACCACACCTATATACCATTGATGAGATGTAAACTGGAGTTTCAAATAATGCAGGCTTTGCTTGGATAAGAATCATAAGTAAGGATTCAATACCCTCCAAGCTATCTGATGCAAGACCAATGGTCTCGATGGGGATCACTTTCAGTAAGAATTGAAGACTGTTCTATAAACAGTCTTCATTACTTTCCTGAATCCCTAACTCTTTAATTTTACCAGAAAAAAGAAATAAAGCCATTGATGAAAATAGCTAATTTCTTAACCGGAGATTCTTAAAAATTGAGCAAGGACCCTTGTGATCCAAACTATTGAGTCCATGAGGTCCTCTTTTTGTTAATGCCTTAAAAAAAAATTGATTGGTTCAACCTGATTGATAGATTACATACCTCCTAAACTACCAGAGGTTGGGTTAATACTAGAGATAGCTGCCGTGTATTCAAACATATGATTACTTCCTGTATGGGTCGCGTCTCCTTTATCCTTCACAGTGACAATCACTTTATGATTACCCACAGGTCCGTTACCGACATCACAAACGATTGATGTTGTTGTAGAGGAGACTACAGTGCAGGGAACGTTTCCGATAATCACTTGGTTGTTAGAGTGTGTGGCGTCAAATCCTGTCCCTGTTATGGTTATTCTGGTATTCAATGCACTGGTTCCTATAAATGAGTATAAATCTGTACAGTCAATCTTGCTCGAGCAACCACATCTATTAACCCTTTGCTGTTTAATCCCTGCTTTTTACGTACCTGTGATTTTATGATTGAGAAAATATTGTGCAAAAAGAAGAAATTGCTCCTGACAAGCAATTTCTTCTTTTTTCACACTATTTTCTACCCTACTGAATGGTTATTCTTCAAATTAAATCTTCTTTAAATTTACGACTGCAAAACCTTTGAAGGTCCAAAATTTTGTAAAATAGGAAAGGGTTAAGTGACCATTATTATCATACAAACTTTTTTAAAATCCCTTTCTTTAAATCGAAATATATGAAAAAATAGATATCACTTGTATAATTATTATTGTGAATGAATCCTAAGTTGTTAAAACTCACCAGAATCCTCTCAGAAATAGCCAGGGGTAGGAAAGGCTTAAGAGGAGTCCAATCCCTAGAGTTCATGCATACTCTTTCTTAAACCTTTTTTAAAATAAAAATTAAAATGTTCCTGGTCCCTGTTGCTATAACAAGGATAATTTGTTTTTCTTTTCTTTTCCCTTTGTACTTGGTAGTCTTTACAAATATTCAAATGATCATATGAGTAGATATAATCATTTACCAGATGTAGGGCTCACACCAGTGACAGTAGGTGTGGCAGCCGAGCTCCACTGAAATGTGCAGTCACCAGCGCAGGCTGTGGGTACATCATTGATGAAGACTCGAACCTGTGGCTGTGTGTGTACAGTGGACATCATGTCACCAGTCAGTGGATCGTAGAACAAGCCTCCGTCCACATTACCTGTAATACTGCCTGCAGCATCTATACCACTCAGTTGATTATATGAAACCTGTAATGTAACATGTATTTAACAGGTAATGGGGGATTACAGAGTATATGGCTTAATAACTCTGTGACATATACGATGTCACTTCAATTTTCATCATAGAGTATCAAAGTAGTGGACCAGTAAATGTTTCAAAAGTAATGAACTTTAATAGCGTTAACTGAGGTTTCCTAATGGTTTTCATTAGGAAACCTCAGTCAACATTGTGAAAGGTCATATGTTCTCAAATGTTGCAGAACTATAACAAGTCCACCACCTTAAAGTGATCTTAAATAAAGTAGGAAAAGGGATTTACTTACAAATTTTTACATTCTTTGATAAGATTCAAGGTAAACTCATGATATCTTCAGTTACTGGTGTTGTGATATGAATTTGGACCCAAACATCAGATAAACCCTAATTCTCCTTCGGATTTTATCTTTGCATTAACCCCTCCTCCATCAGACTTTATTCATGGACACATCGATGCGATTATGAAATTATTTCATAAATTAACTCTCTAGGCAGTTGAATGTCAGTGTTTCATGCATAAAATGAAAATATTGTAGGAGAATGCCACAAACAGGCTAAATTAGAAGTAATTTAGTTTAGACAATACATACGGTCATCATTGGCAGATCTCCTGGTAGAGTCATAAAGGTTACAGGCATATCAAAGTTAGCACAGTCTCCGTTCTTTACTACCGATAGTGACCCAATACCCTGTAGGGATTCTAGGGTCCTTTGAAACTCGGCCCCAGTCAATGATACATTCAGGTCTGAAATGGTGTAAAATATCAAGTTACAGGCATGTTAAAGTGACTCAATACCCTGTAGGGATTCTAGGGTTCTCTGAAACTCTGCACCAATCAATGATACGTTCAGATATGATACATAGTGAATATCATACCAAAAAGCCAAATCCATAGAGATTACCTTTCCTCATGTTTATAACTTTCATAGAAAAATTTGTGTGTTTGTGTAATGCTCAAGATACAAAAAAAGAAAGGGTTATCTTGATATATGACCTTGCACTTTTTTAATGACCCTGACACTCAAAGATGTATATTTAAATAGTTTTGAGATTAGAGAAAATTGTTGAGATATCAAGCAAGCTTTGGAATATAAGATACACACCAAAAAATCTAAATTCCATTACTTTGATTTTGTAGTTATTCCTTTTTACAAATAAACACAATTGACTATATATCTCTGGATATTTAATCTAAAAAAAGAAATTTACAGACTTACTGTATTTTGAGTTTCCATTAAATGTAATGTCGATAAACCCAGTGACCGGAGGTGATGCACTAGCTGTACGACTGACACTCATTCGGCCATTTCCTCCATTACCGACGTCATGACTTACAGCATTACTAGAACTGCCAGAATTACCACTTGCTCTCTGTAATTATATACAGGATGTAAGCATTCTTGTTAATACTTCAGCATTTATAATTCTGTCACCTTATTTAACCCTTTGCTGTTTAATCCCTGCTTCTTACGTGCCTGTGATTTTATGATTGAGATAACATTGTGAAAAAAGAAGAAATTGCTTCTGACAAGCAATTTCTTCTTTTTCCACACTATTTTCTACCCTACAGAATGGTTATTTTTCAGATTAAATCCACTTTAAATTTTCGTCTGCAAAAGCTTTGAATTTGGACAGGTCCAAAATTTTGTAAAACAGGAAAGTGTTAAGGAATGGGGTGGATGTTACAGCAGAAATGACAGAAAAGCTGAGAGTCAGTTTAAGAAAGTTTGTGTCAAAATACTAAAGGTAATAGAAAGGTTGGTGTGGATTCTAAAGCATCTGACTGTTTTGTGAAGACACAAATATTGAAAAGTAAAATGTAGATATTTTTAAAGGGAGCCAATTAATATCGCTTATTTCGATCAAGTTTGTCGAAATTAGCAATATTGGGCTTGCTTCCTTAAATTTCATTCAAAACTCTCTCCACACACTCATTCAATATTATTCCAAAATCATTCAACGTTTCAATTTCAGTATCTAAATGTTTTTCTGTACTTACCTGACCATTTGCCAGTTCAAACAAACCAAAAGCGTTTCCACAATCAAATGGTTTGAGAGTTACTGTGTATGTACTGCCTGACCCACTAACGGTAAACTCATTGATGATAAAATTGTTAGGCATGGCGGGGCGTTGTCTACGAAGATGGAACTCTGAAATTATATGGTAATAATAAAATTGTGAGTTCTTGTAACAAGTAATAAGACAAGATTCTATTAAATTATATAATGATAAAAATTAGACAGCTTAATCTGTAGTGGTACAGCTAGTAAATCATATTAAACTCTTTTGCTGCTGATTTTAAAGTTTGTTTCAAACATATCACCTTTTATTTTTTGACAAAACAGCCAGGTCAAATCGAGTTTTTCCTGTAAAAATAAAGTAAAAAGCAGACAGGGAAGGGTCAGATCAGACTGCATATCTGTGCAAGCTGATCTTTGGCTATTTAGTCTGCTAAATTTTGCCAACCAATTATTTGATTATTTTTGGAAGCTACATGTATCATAGAAAAGTAAGAGTCCAGCAGGTGCGGCTATCAATATGCCAATTAGCTGTTCTAAACAAGTCTTACCACTATCTCCAGTTGAAAGATCCGTAGCTCCAATATAAAAGGCATCAATGAAGATGTCTTCGGCTGTAGCCTTGGCAACCCAGATCCTCTCAACACGAAGGTTAGTTGCACCACTTGTGGTTGATTGAACACTCGTATACATGTTGTGACATGTATAATACCAAGTTGTGGACCTTAAAATACCAGAATTATTTGTTAGTAACTCCGCTTGTTGGTGATACAAAACTTGTATTAATGTTGTCATTTGAATAGCTGTATGAGTAGGTATATATAATATGTACTTAGTGTATTATATGAAAAAAAAAATCTAACGAGGTTGGGAGAATTGAAAATTGTCAGGGCTCTGCCTAGACAATTATCAATTCCCACAATCGAGTTAGATATTTTTTTTTATACAATACACTAAGTACGTATTATATTTATCTTATAACCTCTTTTTGTCTTCTTTTCGTCAATTTTTCTAACAGAAATGCAAGTTTCTAAAAATAACTGCATTATATCATTGTTCTAAAAATAACTATGTGATATTATAAAAAATATCATACAGGATGTTATCACTCGGATACTTGTATAGTTATAAGATAAAAGATAATATCAATAAGTGGGTATAGCAAATTATTAATGTTGTTTTTTTATATTCATATATTTATTTTTAGTTTTATTATAGAATCATAGCTTTTAAATCTCTATTTGCAATTTGAGTAAATTCTGATTTGAGATTGAAAAAACTTTTGAAATCTCGTGCCCAGATCAGTTTGTTGTGGATTCTTTATCACTCAAAATTTCTCGTTATAACAATGGAAATTTCTTATGCACTGTGCTGCTGATAAAATCATTTTCACAGCACAGAATAAAATGGTAAAAGTCATCAATATAAGAGTTTGAATAGCTATAACAACCCCAATAACTTACGTTGTATCCGAATCTTTCTGGAATGTATGACTGTAGGATCTAGTAGCTGTCACTTTCTCACTTTGTTGATCGGTGTAGGTGTAGCGTAACCAAATATTGTCTCGTAATATACCTTTATACGCAAAACACACCTGTAACCAAAAGTTCAAAATAAACTAGACCTAAAAAGTCAAAACTATTATTTTAAAATCAATTCATACAAAATTGATGGGAAGATGACTTTAAAGGGGTCAAAACGACAGAAAAGGCAAATTAAAGTAGAATTTTGCATATTTAAGAGTCACTTTTACTGCTTCTTGTAATGATATGAAATAATTAATTTATTGAACTTTACATAGTAATTTGTGAAAACCATAGGTATAAAACCATGTTTTTACCCCTAGTAATTCCTCTCAAGGATGTCAAAATGATCCCGTCGGGAGAAATTTCTAGGGGTCAAATTAAAATATTATCAGATTTTTGAGGGTTAAAACCAGGGTTTAAGGGTCAAACACGAGCCCTGCTTAGCATTGTTCTTAGACATCATAAATTAGGTAAGAAACAGTAACGCACATATTTGTTCCATTGCGATTGATTTATTCAGCCAGATAAGGTTTAACCCTTTCCTGTTTTACAAAATTTTGGCCTGTCCAAATTCAAAGGTTTTGCAGACAAAAATTTAAAGTGGATTTAACTTAAAAAATAACCATGCAGTAGGGTAGAAAAATAGTGTGGAAAAAGAAGAAATTGCTTGTCAGAAGCAATTTCTTCTTTTTTCACAATGTTTTCTCAATCATAAAATTACAGGTACGTAAAAAGCAGGGATTAAACAGCAAAGGTTTAAAAGAGGTTAAAGCTCAAACAAGGCTTATCATACTATCAATAAAAGTTTACCATTGCATGTTGTTGTAATGCTGGGGATACTTCCTCCTCTCCCGTCTGGTACAGATACCAGGGGTTCTTGAGGCTGTAACGTCCACAGAATGGTTCCGATTCTTTGGTTCTTGTACCTCCAAAACTTCCTTTAGAAGGGGAACCAGTCTCAAAATCGTAGTATAACTTGTTGGTGGCTGAACTCTCAAAGTGGGTGGGGCATTGAGCTTGGAACATTCCTTCTATAGCACTGGTTAGCTGTAGATAGAAGAAAAGTTTTGTTACATTTTTTTTCTTGTTGATGGGATTTCAATAAGCATGATAACTTAACTTCACATTTTTTTACCTTTATTCTTTTATAGATCTAAGGAGTTGGAGTTTTTTTTAGACAAAATAAAAACTCTTCAAAGCCTACTCTGGACTGAAATTTCTTTTCGCCAACACTTTCGCCAAATCAGAAAAAAAAGGAGCCAAATTTGGATTTAAGGAGCTAAATTTGAAGCCATTTTTCTTCTAAAAATTTTGCTTGATAATGTTCCTTTTATATAGCTCATCGTCAAGGGGGGTCGTATTTAAATGTCAATTAAAGTTTAATTGACAGTTCATTTTAGCAAACAATCACAGAAGTGTTAAGAGGAGCCAAGAGGTTTCTACTTCTACACATTTCCATTTCCCACAATTTATTGCCAGTAGTCACTCGTGAGCGTGTCATCACAATATCCTCTCAGCCTATGTCAAAATCAATAATGGCTGATGGGTCAAAGTTCGGATTTTTTTGTCACCAGTCATTTCGCCAATTTCATTTTTTCATCGCCAAATTCATTTCATTTCAAAAGCTTAAATGATGAAGGATGGCAGATGATCATTGAAATAGATTAACATTTATTGGAAATACATGGCATGAACTTTCTCAAATTGTTACCTAAACTATTCTGGGCTTAGCTCACCTGTGTCACTAGTAAAAAGATAAACAAATGTAGCAGAGCTCCATATAGGGGAAGTGATCTCCCTTCCTGAAAGAAAGGTAGCTTAATAAGTTTATCATAACCTATGATATGGGTACTTTTTGGAATCATCTCATTTAGATGATTCCAAGGAGTATCTACAACAGAGGACTTTGACCATAAATAATAGATTTAATTTGTCATCATTACGACTTATATAGAGCCCCAATCTTCTACATACCGTGGAAGCACTAAGTTCTGACACTTTAATAGGTTTTGACGCTCGCCCCTCTAGCTGTAGTGCTACTGTATCCATGTCCGAAACACCTTTTGTGTTTTCTGTTACGGTGCCTGTTACAGTTGGCCCGTTGAGAACACCACGTACCTCAACATCAGGAAAATCACCTGTAATTCATCAACACATGTCCTTACTTAGACCTACAGACATAATTACTCAATCAAATTTTGGATAGAAATATTTACACAATAATGCAACAACTCTGTATAGTGGGTACTCATTGTTATAGTAGCTTTGCAAAGGGGTTAGGAAATTCCTAGCTCACTTGTTTGACTCGGGCTTTTTTACAATACATATTTCTTGGTCAACCCTAACCCTATCCATCGACAGCATAATACAAGGACAAATCTTGGAATAACACTAAATAAATATAAAAGATACATATTAACCTTATATTTATGTCAAAGAGTAGTAAAACAATGTTTTTGATGAAGAAAATGTTGGAATCCAGCATTTCTTAATTAAAACCAATGTTTTTCTCACTCCTGTGTGCCACAATTCAAATGAGAACTCACAACTGCAGGTTTTAAAGAAGAGCTCCAACAACTTAGATTAATCTCTCAACCTGTGAAAAAGACATTTAATTCTTTTATGAAATACACCTTGTGCAATCTTCTTTTGTATGAATATGTTTTTCAGTGCATCAAAATGAAAATGGGTTCACCAATTCCATTGAGTCAAGCTATGTATACCCTTAAGAAACAAGCTAAAAATAATATAAAATCTCAACTTACATAAAACCACAAACGACACTCTTTAATATATCATAACTTTTTATCTAGACTAGTAATCTCCCTACCTCTTGTTGATGTAAATGTAATACTGAATGTCGGAGTTGAAGTCTCACTTCTTGTTATTGTAACAGACTCGTCAGAATTAAACACCGGTAATTTGTTAAATATAGTAGACACAGTCTCACTTTCGGCTGCATAGGCTATTGGCTCTGTTAGAAAAAAAAGAAGTAAAAATTTTAGGGTTTTATTTGACTTTAAACAGGTATCATGTATTATGTACTAATTTAGATGTATTTCTACATTATACTCAACTTATTATTATACAATAACTTATGAAAAGGTGTTAAAATTGCCTAACTTGGTCAGACTTTGATGGCTATATAAGCTGACTAGAGGGATTTTTTCTCTTTTTTTTTTCAATATTGCCATTCTACTTTCTTCACTTTTTTCGTATGACTGTAGTGCTGGAGAAATTATATCTGATTTACCTTTGTTTGATTTCATCCCTTTTCTATTTTGTGTTTAATGAAGTTTCTGAGTATAAATTTATCAACAGTCAGTTCACTTTAAAATGAATCATTTTGTAGACTAACCTGTAAAGACTCCATAAAGACCAAGTCTGAACGAACCATCAGCAGGGACGTTGACCACGACTGTCTGTACTTCATTTGTGGCTGATTGGCTACCAAAGTTGGTGAAGGTCAGCTCCTGTAATTGTCACAATATTAAAGCTAATAATATCCATATCCTTTTTTTTCATTAAGCAAACTGTTTTACTATACATAATAAGTAGCAAAAGCACCATCAATTAAAGCTTAAGTTTTCATTCAATAAATATACTTTGTGCTATCATATGAATCTAAAACAAAATTAATCTTTATAATGATTGTAACTATTGTTAATTTTCAAAGCAAATATTTTAACATTCAAATTAGCATTATTTTTCATTAATTCTTATTAATATCTACTAAAGATAACATCCGTGAAATTTGGATGTTATCAAGCAACCAAATTTGAAGGAAATTTATTACAAAGCAATGGTTCAAGGATTCAAGTACACTAACTTAGTATTTAAACAGATAAAACGCTTAGATAGTGGAATCCTTCCTTCTGGAAAGTGGAGCTAAAAATCTTAAAAGTTTTGAGTAGAAAACAAAATTCCCCAAACCCAGATTTTTCTTGACAGTTGAAAAAGCAAGACTTGCTTAATACTCCTTTTGTGAAAACACATCCTTTTTGGCTTATTACATACCTGAACATCGTACACAATGGTAGACGAGATCCCGATGGTCTGTACTTCCTGTTCTGCCTTTCCTGTCCACGCACTCGTAAATGTTGTGTTGTAATATTTGGCTTTTAGGTGTATCTTGGAGTCTCCACTAGTTTGTCGGTGAACAACTTGTAGCCGATATCTGATGCAAGATAACAGGTATAATTAGAAACATATATAAGGGGAACAAAAGCTATGACCATGACAGATGACCTTGCCTTTCTGTTATAAACCTGACCTTAGCATCTACAGATTCATATCGATGGGAACTAATATGAATATTATTTATAATATGACCTACGTCGCCGGAGTGAAATAATCCCGTTGAATATTTTTGATATTACACAGGTGTTATTACACTAGTGGAATAACTATGCAAATGAGCTCAGAGCGATTAGCAATGCTATTTTGTAACTGCGAAAATGACGTCATAATCTACGTCATTTTTTAAACGGCGTTATTAGTTTCGAGGAAAATTGAAACGTTGAATTACAAGAATGTTGACGATTTTTCGGTACAATTCGGGTCATATTATAAATAGAATATAAAATTTGTGCTCATAAAATACAGAATTTATTAAACTCGCCATCTATAAACAGATAAAAACTCGGCACAGCCTCGATTTTATCTGTTTATAGATGACTCGTTTAATAAATTCGGTATTCCATGACCACTCATTCAATATCCTCTATATCTTGGATAGCCTTTAAGTACTGTGAAGTTCTTTGCTTAAATTTTGCAAAGACAGATGTATGGCCACTAGTAAACAATTTGGCACAAAACTTTTCAATATGAGAGCATAAAAAGAACTTTATATGTGTTTCTAAAATGCCATAATTACAGCTCTACCTGTGTTTGTGACATAGTTGAAAAAACAAGAGCTGTCACTGTAAGATGACAATGCCCCCGACACCGCTTTGATTTAGAAGTTATGGCCAATGTTAAAGTTTTTGGACGGAATGACGGACGGACGGACAGACGGACGGACGGACAGACGGACGGACGGACGGACAAGTCAAATTTATGATGCCTCCCTATCGGGGGCATAAAAAGATTAAGATTTATAAGCATATATCGATGGCTCAGCGTGAAACAGTTTGACTAAGCTATTTAGATAGTTTGCATTTTTTTTTAATCTAAACATATTTTTACCAGATAATCAAGTGAACCACTTACAATGTTGTATTACTGAGGGTCATTCTTGATGAGCTTTGCCAGTTGGAGGAAGACGTAACAACTGGAGTCTGAAATAGAAGAATATGGTACAATTATTACATTTATTCATGTAGTAGAAAGCAATGAGAAGTTTAAAATGAAGCCTAAATAATTCAAAGCACTTAGTGAAAGCCTTCAAATTAAGAAAGTTATCAAAAAATCACAAAGTATGTGCAAGTTCATCAGGGCCTACAATTGTAACAAGACGGATATGTCTTTTTCTTAAAGAACTTTTCATTTTTAACTCTATCCCACACTGCTTTTAATAAGTCTACAAAATAGAAGGAAACCCCAATAAAAAAAACATTATTTGTCAAAGAAAACCTAATTATTGATTGGAATGGCCCCAACAAGGCCGCTCAAATGACAACTCATGATATACTAGTATGGCTTATGAGTCTCAAAATGGAATCCATAACTGAAATACCCCCACTACTCTGTTGATCTGTTTATGATTGATTTATTGAATGGAGTTTTAAGCTGCTTTCAACCATTTTTAACGGCCGCTGGAGCACTCAACAATGGATTCCTGGTATTTCTCTCACAAACCGTCAAATCCTTTCCTTGCCTCCAGCTGTTATCTCATATAGTTCTACCATTTTCAACCCATTGTTGAGAGACAAATAGTAGGAAAGAATTCAATACAGGACAGTCTATGTTTTGGTAGGCAAAGGCAGATCAACAGAATAAAGTTGATTTTTCAGTTCAAGATTCATTATTGCCAAAGTTCTTCAATGAGCTTTGTGTTATGAGTTTTTTCTCATTTTATCTGACTAGTACCTACCCCATCAACAAACAGTTTAGCACCATCATCTCCATAAAGTTGGAACTCATATTGACCGGAGTGTGGAGGCTCGAAGAAAAATGTCATTCTTGAAACGTAATTGGTCATGTTATCCATGTAGTATGTCTCGTCAATAACCTTGCTGTTGTAGCCAGAATCAGAATTTGTTAAAGTGAGAATGTCATCCATGTTGCTTTTTGATGTACTTGTCCAGTACTCGAAAGTGGCACCTCTGTTCCCTCGATAGTTCGTTAAGGAATAACTTGGGTCTGCAGCCACGGTACATTCCAAATACTGGTCTAAAACAACCCTTGTTACGGTACAAACACTGTCTGAAATTGTATGAGAATTGAATATGATGTATTAATATATTTTGAAAAAAAAAAAATATCTTATAACCATACAGCTATCAGTATGATAACATCCCATATGATATTTTTTATGATATCGCATAGTTATTTTTAGAACAAAGATATAATGCGATCATTTTTAGAAACTTGCATTTCAGTCAGAAAAAATCGACGAAAACAAGACAAATAGAGGTTATAAGATAAATATAATACGTACTTAGTGTATTGTATGAAAAAAATATCTAACTTGGTTGTGAGAATTGACAATTTTCAATTCTCCAAACCTCATTAGATATTTTTTCTCATACAAAACACTAAGTATGTATTATATATATACACATCAGGTGAATTCGGCTCTTTACTTTTGAGGGGAATGGTAAAATATATTCGTTTCAAATAATAAAGTACCATTTGAATTATATTTTTTGTTTCATCATTAATCGACACATTAATAAGAGAGGAATAAAGAAGTTAAAATTAATTATACTCAAAACTCATACACAGTTTACAATTAAGTCTCTATGTGTAGCATTCAAAACCAAACACTCAGTCAAATGATCAGAAGCACTCCACAACTTTATATGAAAAGCCCAAACTGCTCATCAGTTCTAAACAAATAGCTATAAATATTCCATTGTGGCACCAAAGCCTTTTTTTAAAACAATATGTACAGAAAAAGAACATTGCTTAATGCAATGAAAATACTCAAATCACTTTAATTGTCATCTTTTCCCATGTTCCATTTCAATTCAGATTTTTCAACTTGCTATTTCCACATGGTTTTTAAATGTACTTGCATATCTCTTTCAACGGAACAGCTGTATACATGTACCTAGTCTAGAAAAGTTGCACCTTTACTTTATTTTGACAATATTTAAATACCTTCAATAAACACTTTAGGTGCAGCGTATGGAGATCTGTCATCAAAATAGTTCCCATTAACTGTCAGTGTAAGACCTCCTGCCGTACTGCCTGCAGACGGACTGATGGAGGTGATATCTGAAATAAACCAGCAGTTTAATACCATATAACTAGACATTTTTTGTGCCAATTAGTTTTTGTGCCACTATTTGTGGATTCAAGAGGCTGGATCAGTAACATCAACTAAATTCAAAGCTTGAAAAAAAGGATAAATATCAGGGGTTGAGATAAGAGGGGGTAAAGCAAGTATAAAATCTTAAATTACCAATGAACCATATGTCTCATTGAGATGATTCAAATGAGCACCAACAACAACATAGGGCTTAAGTAAGGAATAATCAAGTAATTTAATTTGAATCAAAATACCCCTTCTTTCTGTAGCTCTAAATATCATTGTACATCTCATATGATTTAAATATATGAACATTATCGTGTAAAAGAGAATAAATATGTGACCCGTCACATGATTAATGACTATCTGTGAACTGTTTAAAATAAATTTTTGAAAAACAGATAGGGTCCAGCAAAGGTCAACCAAAGGTTGTATTCCAAAAACTTCTTTCACAGGTTGATAGATTGATCATTCTAGATTCAGAAAAATATTAACATTCTCACGACAGGTCAAATATTTTTTTATTAAACAAAACAAAAATAAAAATCACTTACTTGTATAGAACTGATATAGATATATATCATCTTTGTAAGACACAAGGTATTCAGAAGCATCAGGTAGAGATCTTCCGTATGGTGCTTCTAGGATGAAACTTGCATTGAAGAAACCTGAAATGAATTATAGTACATATCATACACTAAACACCTTGATATTTTCTGTGTCAGTTTTGTTTTTCTTGGTATAATTCTCGTATCAAAGTGATATTCTCAGGAAAATAAAATCAAGTGTCATAAATGTGAATGTTTGACAACTTATTTTAACAAGACATGTATGTAAAACACTAATACTCTTCAATCTGAATTTTTTTTAAAAATTTGACCTTGATAATTCACCCTAACCTTGATGGATGACCTTGACCTGAGCATGATTGAAGCGTACTGATGAGAGGAAACTTTATGTCATATATAGGCATTGTCACTTGATAAGTATAGAAATTACAGCAAAATGTTTAGTTTGCAGGAAAATATTATGCAGACAGACAGACACCTGTAAAACAATATGCCCCAATCTATTGAAGGCAAGGGCATAAAAAGTACAGTTGTATTTGAATAAACATAACCATTGTAAAGTCAACCGAGTGTTTAGAATACAAATACCCACTGGAACATATAGTAGACAGGGTTCGATTTGAAGAAATAGGGGTCAAACAGACTTCCATTTAAGAAATCAAGGAGTCCAAGCTCAATTAGGGAGTCCAAATTTTCTTATTTTTTTAAGGTAATTGTGGAAAATAAGATATTGTTTGTATCAAACAATTTCTTTTTTTTTACACAATAATTTACAAGTATAATAAGAGACAACTAAATGTTTTATGCAAAAACTCTCTTGTCAAAGTGATCTGAAAGTTTATATGTAGAGACGTGAAGGATATTTCTCCAATCATTTGTTTGAATTAATATTCCATAACCAAGGAGGCCATTGGACTCCTGAAAAGCACAGCAAAGGAGTCCTGCCTGCAAAATAAGTAGTCTCAGACTCCCGGACTCCCCTTAGTGTCAAACCCTAGTAGACACATTAAAGAACTGCTAACTTTTGAAAGTGGTAATTAACTCTTGTCATGCTGAACCCGGAATATTCCTGCCTTGGCAGGAGCTATGAACAAACATCAGCCTGCACATATGTGCAGTCTGATCTTTGTCAATACCACCTGTTTTTCTATTTTTGAAACCTGGCAACCTTAAAAGTTTAATTTCCAAAATAAGTACCTACTCACATTTAGTACATCCAGTGCTTTAAGCACTTTGATTAGGTTGTAATTTTGCCAGGATTTTATATTCAGCATGACAAGGGTTAACAAGGGTATCGTTATCATTGGAGTAGAAAACAAAAATTGAATACAAAAACTCACCAACTGATGAACCTTTAGTTTGGCACACAATATGTCCATTATCTGAATCAGATGCATCAAGACTTAATCCCCATCTAAAATAGCAGTAAACAGCAAAATGAGAGAACATATTTGAAATTTCACTAGAAAATCATATTTGATACAGGTAACGTAAAGCTATTAACCCTACATGTTAATCAACAAATATATTCAAAGCATTCATGAATTGTGTCAACCGGACATTCCACTGCAAAAGCTAAAATTCTTTTTTCAAGAATACATATTATGATTTAGAAATGTGTGATAAGCAAAGAAAACGTATTATCAACCAATATTATTGTGCCTATAATTTTTACAATTTCATTAAGCTATCAGAAAATTTACAAATGGTGATAAAATATTGCGCAAAGAGTCCTTAGACCCTAATACAAAATTGTGCAATGCTCAAATTCTACAAAAAAAAAATAAAAAATAAAAACAGATAGCAGAGGTCAACCAAAGACTGACTGACTAGGGCTTGCATATTTCAATTTCTTTCGTATACATAGTCACATTTTTTTTATAACGTTAATTCTGCATTTTATACTTACGGATCGTCTCCATTCTTTAACCCACAATCTTGAGCACCAACATACACCCTGAAAGCGTCGAACATAAACATGGTAGCTAAGTGTGTATTTAGTTTAATCTTATAACTATACAAATATCCATGTGATAACATCCCATATGATATTTTACATGATATCACATGGGTATTTTTAGAACAAATATATAATGCTGTTATTTTTAGAAACTTGCATTTCTGTATAAAACATCTACAAAAACAAGGCGAATACAGGTTATAAGATAAATATAATACATATTTAGTGTATTGTATGAAAAAATATCTAACTCGGTTGTGGGAATTGATAATTGTCTCAGCAGAGCCTCGACAATGATCAATTATCCCAACCTTTTTTCTCATACAAAACACTAAATACGTATTATATATTTCCATATGTCAATAAATAATAGAAATATTTTTCCTTGAAAAATAAAAATTGGAAAAAAAAGAGAACATTGGTAGCACATTGTCAGTGGGCACCCAAAGTTAGCTATTTTTTATTGCTAACATCTTGCTATTGCCATGATGGGTGACCAAACTTTTGAAATTCAAGATTGTTTGTTTGAATTGGATTCTATGACCCTTTCAACAATTTTACAGTTATACCATGGTGGCTAGATTAACAATGGATTCCTGTTTTTTGTCACACCAGTATTTCTGTTATGCCTTTCCTAGCTTCCAGCTACTATCCCACAAAGGTCTAAGATCAACCCATCAGTGGAATTCAAAATTGCATGTAAACCAGCTTCTTCAATTATCTTATTCTCCTACTAAGGGCAGTTTACGTTTTCACCTTTAACAATAATAGTTATTTAATTTTAATTTGTTAAAAAAAAAAGTTTTGTAGTACCTGAGTAATCTTTCATATTTGCCATTTGATGACACATCAATGTTACTGCCATATCTATCTGAAAACATCTTTCCTTCAAATCGTACAAATGTCCCTGGTACACCAGAGTTAGGTGTGAAAGATGTCACAGTAGGTGTGTGAGATGATGTAGGCTGAAATGATGTATAACAATATTGTTACACAAGGCTCATGTAATTTTTATACTGTATTTCTCCAAATAAACACCCGAGGGAGCTATACATAACATAGTCAGGGAGCTTTTATTAAGCATGCATTTTCTGATTAAAAAAAAAAATATGAATGATTGTTTAGAGAAAATTTATCTCACATCAGAGAAAAAGTCTCAAAAAGTTCCTAAATTTAAGGCATTTGAAAGGTTTAGTTAGTAAAAAATTGTAGGGGTGCTTCTATTTGGGAGTGGGCTATTATTGCAGGTAATATGGTAACTGGACTTTTTACAAGCAGATAGAAAGATATCCCACAACTTACTGGTCAATTTTAGTAGTAAGATTGAATAATTCAGTGCTTTCTTTATATATGTAATCTATACCAATCCATTGACGCACAAAGATGAAAATGAAAGGTACTTTACTGGCAATTCAAATTATTTTTTAAATTTCAATCTAGAGTAGACTTTGTGAAATTCCGTTGGTCCAACTGACATGTCTGGTAAAAATCATGCCGGTCTACTAAGTTGCACATGAATACAGGACCAACTGACTGGTAAAATCTTGCCACATACACAATGTGACCCATCATTATGTCTGATGGAATTTAGTTGGGTCTGGTAAAAATCTTAAGTTTACCAGACCCACTGTCCAGTATAAAATATGGTTATTTTGTGAAGTTTGCAAGAGAACACTTGTAACAAGGAATTTCTCCTTTTTTCACAATGGTTTCAAGAGCTTAAATTTTTTACAGCACCAAATACATACATGTACAAAGTTAACCTAATCATACACTTACAGAAATTTGGTGAAAAACAATATATTTCAAATTAAAATTCAAAATATTAAATTGTGTATCATCAAATAGGGTTTTCTTCAAGGAAAAAATTAATGATAAAAAAAAATTTCTTTCCCCTGCATAGATCATATGCATGACATTATAAAACACAATATAAAACATGATGGGCTAAAAAATGACAGGTACAGTACATATACTAGAAACATACCCTGTGTTTGCAGTTGTTACTAGTTGGGTTTCCACCACAAAGGTTAGAGTCAGGTATAGTGACTCCATCTACCACCATTTTTACATAGTAGTCTTGATCAGTCATCCCCCTAAAATGAGTTTCTTGGTTTAGAATAATCCTCTTTGATGGCATAGTGCAAAACATTTGTAACTGCCTATATATTTACAGGCAGTTACAAATGTTTTCTACAGAGCCATCAACTTAGTGTGGTTTCTTATGGAACTATTTTTGCACAAAAATACAATCATTGGAGTCTAAATTTTTATTTCATGAGAGAAAAAAATCAGCAAGTCTCATATTTGTAAAAAAAACAAGCAATTTCTCTGTTAGATAATTAATATCTAACTAAGGGATGTGGAAATACAGATTTTCTCCACTTGTCCACGCTGTAATAGTTAAAGACGATTTTCTACTTGTCCCATTTCAAAAATAACATGTCATTAAAAAAAGAAAACTAATCAATTTTGTAAAAAGATTGTTTTTAAAGAAGATGCATTTTCTTCAATGAAAACAGCTTTTTTACCCTTTGATATTATCATTATGATAATCAATCTCTTAGATCTGTTTAGTACTTGTCCACGGACAAGTGGCATAGAAAAAAAGTACTTGTTGACAGGCAGAAGTCAGGCAATGGAATTCCACACCCCTGTCTAACCCATGCAATGTTTTCGTCTCTAATTGCACAGGCATTTTACTGTCATTTGTATTCTCTTTCAATTTTAGTCTAATATTTAGTCTTAAAATACAGAAAAGTTAATAAAAGTTTGACTGTATACAGTGTACCTGGGTGTATAGCACATGACTTGTGTAGTTGTACTGCCATCATAATGTGTCGGACACGAAACTTCATCTCCTCCACTCCCAACCAAATATACCCTGTTACCGACATTAGGGTCATCACTTTGTGAAAACTGGTCACCCGAAAATCCTGCAACAAACAATACCACCCGTAAACTTTATATTGATATCAGAACAGGGATAACTCTGGCTTAGAATAGTATGTACAAAAATATCTCATTTAGCTGAATCCAATGAGAAATTCAACAATTTTTTTTAAATTTTAACATATCAATGGCTAAGGGCAAAACAGTTGTAACTACCTATATAATTATAGGCAGTGCAGTTGTAACTGCCTATATAATTATAGGCAGTTACAACTGTTTTATGCTGAGCCCAAAAAATTCTTCTCTGAATTTTATTTAGGCAAACAAAATTCTTTACTTAAGTTTTGCTTTGAGATTTTTCTCTCATTAAGCTAGTTTCAATGAGATTTCTGACAGAACAATGAGAGAATCTCTTAATATCTCACACAAAAATTATGCCTGCAGAAATTTGCAGGCACCATGTTTTTCTAAAATTTAGTAATCACAGTTAAATTATAGTTGTATTTATGATGCTATTTTATAGAATCACTTAACTCAAAGTATCGAAAAACAAACAATAAAAGAGTCGAACAAGTATATCCTATTTTGTCTCTACACAGGGTAAATCACTTGAATATATAAGTCATAGTTCTGTTATCAGAATAATCCATTAAAAATGTATAAGTTTATCTTTTTTTATCTTGAAGAGGTATGAGTAAAAGGAAGGGAATCCAATGAATTGTTTTTGCTCTAATTCATTTTTTGTTGAAGCTTGAAGCTCTAACAATAGTGAAAACAAGTTAAATCTGGCTTGATTTTAAAGTTGCTTCATCAAAAGTTCTTCAATCAAAGTAAATAAAAGTGTTGCATTTCCTCTAACTACAGCACTCTCCTTATTAAAAGCTTCTTCTGTACTATATACTGAGAAAACCCAGTTCAAATTGATTTAAATCATTTCATTTTTTTTAGCTGCATGGAGTGTTTATTAGGATAAACAAAGTGCCATACCTGATCCATATATAGTTATTCTTGTTTCCCCACCAAGACTGCCAGATCTTGGTTCAATACGACTGACAGAAGCACCTAAAAGAAAAATCAAATGTTTCTTTAAGCATAAAATCATTTACTTACAAGTATGCATACTATTAATAGTTCTGTATGCAATCACAGCTAGAAAGAGCTAAAGCTATATAAATTTGGTTGCCACCTAGCAATTTCTTAGCTTTTTTTTTTTAAAATAGGCACAGATATATATGACCCATTACAACTAAGGAGTTTTGTAGAACCCCCCTCACCTAAATATAAAACAAATATTGATCTAGCCGTCCTATAATTTCTGACCAGACCAAATCCTTTCAAAAAAAATATCCTCAAGAGGAATGCATCCTTTAACAATAAAGGTAGAGATAAATAAATACACAAACAGCACATGCAAATGTAACTCTTAAAATGAAACCCCAGATCTTTGTTTTCTAAGGTACCAAGGTTTCTGTTTGACCCGGGGCCCCGGATTTCGACGCACCGAAATCCAAAATGATTCAATTTTGACTCTTGAAAATTTGAGCTGCTGCGTCATTTTGACTCTTCAAAATTAGCAGCTGTGCGTCAAAGGTTGTTAGAAGTGTGTCATATTATTAGAAAAAAAGTTAATTGATGGTCAAATAACACATAGCTTGATTGGCAATTTACACTCTTTGGCGAGCGGCTATGCATTGGCAATTGTAATTGACACTCTTTTGACACCTGTGAAAATTCAGCTAGAACCCCTCTACTTTAACTCTGATTTCGCTAAAATCAACATGTTTGAATAATTTCCCTATAGTTTGAACAGTATCTACATATTAGGTCAATAAACATCAAGAGCAGGATCAGTTGTGAATTGTCATGGGTTTTCATGAATTCCACTTCTTTTTGTGAAATATGAAAATCATTAGAAGCTTTTACTTGCATTTGCAATTTCAAGGCTGTTTCCACTTTATTGTACTTATGAAAAAAAAAGTCTTTCGTCTGAAATTAAGCCCTTTAGTAGTTATTTAATGACTGGACATAATGGTGAACTATTGAGGGTGAAAATTTATTATCATTTTAATGAGTTTATATTCAGGCACCTTTGGAAAAACTATGCTAGATTATGTCACGGTTTGACTCTTGAGATTTTCATTTTGAAATGGAAATTATGACTCAAGGGTCATTGACTCTTGGCTTTTGGATGCTAACTTGGTCTTTGTAACAAACCCAACGTTAGTCAAATCGTCGGTCAACATACCAGGAATATCAGATCACGACATGATAATTACCGACTTTGAAACCAAAGTAAAACACAACAAGAAAAAAGCTAGAAAATGTTACATTTACAAGAAAGCGGACTGGGAACAAATCAAGCTAGATCTATATAACCTAAAAGACAATTTAATGGATAAACTCCAGAAAGGTCTTAGTACAGAGGAGCTGTGGAACAATTTCAAAGAATCGTTATTCACCTCTATGGACAAAAACATACCTAGCAAAGAAATTAAATCTAGAAACACCATACCCTGGATAAAACATAAGCAAAGAAAAATGATAAAAAGAAAACAGCGACTATATAAACAAGCTAGAAAGACCAACAAATGGAACAACTATAGAAGTTTCCAGAAAACATGCAAAAAACAACTTCGTAGAGCAGAATGGGAATATGTCAACAAAAATATAATAGAAGGACTAGAAACAAACAATCACAAACCATTTTGGAAATACATCAAATCGAAAAAACAAGAATCAGGAGGAATTGCCCCACTGAAAGAAGGAACCAATTTAGTGACTGAAAGTAAGGGGAAAGCTGAGATCCTACTTAAACAATTCAAATCAGTATTTACAAAAAACACAACAAATGGAGAACTACCAACAACAAGGCTGAAGGCTAAAACAAAAATTGCCCCTATTACAATAAATGAATATGGCCTATACAAACTCTTATCAAAAGTAAACGCAAACAAAGCATCAGGGCCAGATCAAATACCAAACAAAATTCTAAAAGAATGTGCAAAAGAACTAGCCCCATCCCTACAGATCATAATGCAAAAATCGCTCGACACTGGAGATCTACCGAAAGACTGGAGAAATGCAAACATCTCAAGCATCTTCAAAAAGGGAGATAAACATCTGGCAGAAAACTATAGACCAGTATCACTGACATCAGTCCCCTGCAAAATACTCGAACATATCATCTGCAGACATCTGCTTAAACATCTAGAAGAAAACAAGATTCTCACAGACCTCAACCATGGATTTAGATCTGGATATTCATGTGAAACACAACTGATTACAACCCTAAATGACTTCTTAATAGAAAATGATAAAGGAAACCAGGTCGATGTCGCTATACTGGATTTCTCCAAAGCCTTTGACACTGTACCACATGATAAACTACTACACAAACTACACCAATATGGAATACAAGGAAACATTCACAAGTGGCTATCAAATTTCTTAACAAAAAGAACAATGAGAACAGTAGTGGATGGTGAATTCTCACAAGAAACAACAGTGGACTCGGGCGTTCCTCAAGGAACTGTGCTAGGCCCATTAATGTTTTTATGCCACATAAACGACCTCCCAGACCATGTCACATCATCAGTACGCCTCTTTGCAGATGACTGTCTTCTCTATCGTACCATCAAGAAAAATGAAGACCACATCCAACTTCAAAATGATCTAAAGAACCTAGAAACATTGGCCGAAAAATGGGGAATGAGATTCAACGCAAAAAAGTGCTATATACTGTCAATTAACCAGAAATCGACCAAATTCTACGAACTAAATAACCACATATTACAGGAGGTACAAGACAACCCATACCTTGGACTACAAATCTCTAACGATCTAAAATGGAACAAGCACATCAAAATTATAGCAAACAAAGCCAACTCTAGCCTTGGATTACTAAAACGAAATCTGAAAAAAGTACCAGAATCATGCAGAAAAACAGCATACATCACACTTGTAAGATCTATCATGGAATACGGAGCAACAATCTGGAATCCCTACCTACAATCAGACATAGACAAACTAGAGAAAATACAAAACAAAGCTGTACGATTCATCAAGGGCGACTACAGAACTAGAGAGCCAGGAACCATCCATAGATTCAAACAAGAACTAGAACTAGAAACACTAGAAGAAAGAAGGAATCTCCGTCTCATCTTAATGTACAAGGTGGTTGAGGGGTTGGTACCGTCACTGCCTGCATCAAAATTCATCACATTCCAAAAACCAAAAAGATTAATTAGAACAAAGAAATACGCCGATCACTTCAGTACAAACATCGTCGAAAAACATGTAAGCAATAACACAAAAAACCTAGTTATACCTACTGCTAAAACACCTCAATTCAAGCACTCATTCTTCGTAGACACCACTATCCAGTGGAATCACCTGCAAAATGCAACTGTGCATGCAGGCTCGTTAGCGGCCTTTAAAACGGCCCTCAAAAACGAGAGCCAATAACATGGCAACACACACTCCGTTGTATAAAAGCCTCTTAAGGATTCTACAACGTACACATACAGATACAGAAACCCTGGGTACGAAAAGTAGGTGGTGCGAAACTTGCATTCACATTTTTTGACAGCTTTTGAATAGCTCATTTCGTCAACTTTCAACAGTTTATTTTATCTATCTATCTATCTATCTTCTGGTACTGCCTACGCCCTCGCGAGCATTACTGGCAGGCACTGCGCGTCGGGTTTAAGAAAAAGAATAAAAGATAAAAGAATGATAGCAAGTGTACTAAAAGATGAAGGGTTAGTGTAAAGATCGATGAAGAAGGAGTATTTAAAAACAACTGTCAAAGGATTGAGTATAGGTGTTAAAAAAAATAAAAAGAATAAAAGGTTAAAAGGCATAGTACTTTGTTTATGGCCTTGAATGTTGCAGCTCTCCCAGTGATGCCCTAAAGATATCAAGGCTTGGTGAAGTTGCAACATTTTCAGGGAGGGCATTCCATTGGACAATTGCCATTGGGTAGAAAGAGTGTTTGTAGTAGTCTTTGCCAGTATGGATTTGGCGAAAGGTCATTGAATGGCAGTACCTAGAAACCCTACGAGTAGGTTGGATGTAATCTGGGAGGGGTATTGCTACCAGGTCATTCACAATTTTATAGAATAGACAGAGCCTGGCTATTGATCTCCTCTCATGGAGAGTCTGCCATTTTAATTGAGAGAGTAGAGAGGTGACACTGGTTGATTTCGAAAAGTCATTTAAAGCCCAACGGGCTGCACGTCTTTGGACCATTTCTATTTTGTGGGTTTGATCTTTTGTATGGGGATCCCACACAGCTGAGGCATACTCAAGCTGTGGGCGTACAAGTGTCTGGTATGCAGCCTCTCTAATTTTAGGAGATTTGGTTTTTATGTTCCTTTTGAGAAATCCCAATGTTTTGTTGGCATTTGTGGTAATGCGATTTATGTGATGGTTCCAGTTTAGGTTGTTGGAAATGTCAACCCCCAAGTACCTGGCACTGGTAACAGTCTCCAGGACCTGACCATGCAGTATGTACTGTGTTTGGAGAGGTGTCCTAGAGGATGTCACCCGTATCACCTGGCACTTGGAAGGGTTGAACTCCATGTCCCATTTTGCCTCCCATGCCTGTAGTCTGTCCAGGTCTTTTTGCAGTATTGCGTTGTCGCCAATGTTGTTGAGTGTGAGGTAGACAGCAGTGTCATCAGCAAAGAGGCGCGCCTGAGAGACAAGATTTTCAGGAAGGTCATTTATATAGGCCAGGAATAGGATTGGGCCCAGTACAGACCCTTGGGGTACCCCGGATGTGACTGGGACCGAGTCCGATTCCTCACCATCAATAAGTACTCTCTGTGTTCGATTGCTGAGAAAAGCCTTGATCCATTCTAGGTTATTATTCCTGATGCCATATGAGTGGAGTTTGAGTAAGAGTTTTGAGTGATTCACTTTATCAAAGGCTTTGGAAAAGTCTAAGAGTACTAGGTCAGTTTGTCTACCTTGGCTGGATTTACGAGAAAGATCTTCAATCAGGGAGACAAGTTGTGTCTCACAGGAGCGTCTCTCCCTGAATCCATGCTGCAGGTCATACATGAGCCTGTTTGAGTCTAGGTGTTTGACAATGTTGGATGCAATTATGTGCTCCATTACTTTACACAGTACACATGTAAGAGATATTGGCCTGTAATTGCTAGCCGTGGCTTTATCCCCCTTCTTGTAAATAGGAGAGACGTGTGCAGAATTCCATATATGAGGTACAATGCCAGAGTCTAGAGATTTTTGAAAGAGGATTTTTATGATTGGGGAAAGTTCTTCACTAAGTTCTTTAAGAACTACAGGTTTAATTCTGTCAGGACCAGCTGCTTTTTGGGGTTTTAAATTTTTTAGGAGTTTAGTGATACCTGCTTCAGAAATGTCAATATCTGGCATAATTTGTGTGTTATTCCTTAGCTCTTCAGGTAAGATATCTTGTGACATGGTCTTTCTGTCAATTTGGTCCTGAACCTTCATGAGAGAAAGGTCTTTTAGGGAGAGAGGGGCTAATGGGGTAAACACAGATTGGAATTGCTGATTTAGAATGTCAGCTTTGTCTAGCTTTTTCTAGATTTTTTAAAGTTGTTTTCCAATGATAAGCATAATCATTAAAATATTGATTATTTGTTTATTAGGCATAGAAACAAAATGTTTTAGTTTAAAAAATAAACAAAAACAAACTTCTTAAAGTACTCCGTCGTGAAGAGTCATTGACGTTGTTGTTCTATTGTTTTTATTGACTGGAAGTAAAAGACACAAATTAAATAGACTGGTAAGCATGTCCTATCTACGATATCCCCCGATACTTGAAAGATTGAGACAGGCTCGCCAGTCAACAATTTATAGACTAGGGGTTCGTTTCATTGCTCGGGAAAAAAAGAAAAAGAAAAAAAAAAGGTTAACTTCTTGGGTCTGCGACCATACAAGTTTTTTTGTTTGTTTGTTTTTTTTCATCAAAGGAAATCAAAGAAATACTGACCATGCCGGTTGTTTGGAAGGAGGAGATGATCATTTAAGTTTCAGAAAGGCACATTAACTATCATTTTTTAAAAAAAGTATATATTATTACTATAATTTGCATATGTAAAGTGAATTGAAAATTATACATTTCAGGCTTGACACCGTGACTATGGATATCGAGCAACAAAACTAGCAAATGGTCAATGATCAACAAAAGCTGTATTTTCTCTAGAGGTTCCGCCACTCGTGAAAAAAAGTTCTTTTTTTGTTGACTCAATGATTAATTAATTGATCTTATACTTAAACAAACGATTATCCTATATAAAACAATTATAATAATCTTTATTTATTAGCAGAGGTTTTAAAAGTACAATTAACAACCAATTGGCCCCTTTTTTCGATTGTCCCAAATCATGTTGGCATATTCAGGCTTCTCATAGTGCCTAGTAGTGTATTACATTGATACATAGATAAGTTATTTACGGCAACAAAAATAACGCATCACTTTTCAAAGACAAATGACTGTGCGTGAGATTTCCAACAACTTCAATTATGCACAAAGCCAAGACTCTGACCAGAGTCTTCACTATGTATTTACTAGATAGATAAGGTCTCAAAGTATCTGTAGACCACCATATAACTTCAAATTTACAGCGTGTGGCTGTCTACGCTACCCGATGTTAGCACCTCACTTATATTTCAAATTGTTGGAAATGTCACACACTGGCTCAAATAATTTTACCCTGAAATCGACCAATTTACTGATATGACATTACTTTAGCTTGGCTGGCCACTAGGTACACGATTGTGACGAAATACTCTTACTCAGTTGAGTAAAGACACTTGAATGTAATAAACATGTTTTCTGCTCGTGCTACAGATCGAATGCATCTCACGAAAATAAAATTGGTCGAGTATTACAGCAAATAAAGGTGGTTATGAAAAAAATGTAGACATTTATCAGATCAAGCAAAGTCTTCGAGTTTGGCGGTAGCGAAACATTGAATTTCGAAACGCCATCACGCTTAGTCATATTGAACCGATTCATTAAATCAAGGACATTTGCACCTGCCATGAGGGATCATAACTCGTCCATTGCCGTGAGGTTAAAACATCGATTTAAACAGCTCTCAGCTACTTTGGATGCTAACACAATGCGGAGGCTGCATTATAAGGTGATGTGACCGGAAATTCTTACTCTCTTTGTCACAAATTTTCAGATTTGAGTGGACTAGTGATGACAGTGAACCACACAAATTATGCACAAAAATTATGAATCTGAGCCGAGAATCGAATCCTTCAGTAGCTATAGCCATATGTAACACCCCGTGAGCAGGTAATGTTATGGTCCATTCATCTCATGCAATTATGGACTTTCTTCGCGAACACACTCTTTTTTAAGTGATACCAATGTCTATTCTTTCACCGACCGGACTTATCTCAAAATCAAGCACATCAAATACGAGCTTGCAATGAGAGTAAAAAAAAAAAAAAAAAAAAAAAAAGCACGAAAAACCAAGGTTTTGAGTCAGATTGAGGCAGCACACAGAGCTCATGGATAGCCATATTGGGATTTAGTCTTGATAAAATTCAGAAATCCACGCGACAGACATTCTTTGAGCGCAATTTCGCACATGGATTCACGCGCTTATAACCTTTACTGGGCAACGAAAACCTACTCTTATTTCAAAATTTTGATTTTGGGGGATTGTCGCCTACATGGGTGAGTTACTCTTCAACGCGTCCGTACACGCTGTCGTCCTTTCTGACACAAATCAATAATTGGTCAACGTTTATTTTGATATAACCATTCTTTCAAACTTAAAATAATGAAAAGAGTTATATCTAAAAAATGAAGTGATGCGTTATTTTTGTTGTTCAGTATATGGATCCGGTCTATTTTTCATTGATTTTAAGAGTCAGTCTTAATAGTCCTAAATGTTTCTGGCTGTGCCTGAATATCAAATGAGCCTGTGAGTGACATTTCCAACAATTTCAAACCTACGCGAGGTACAAACATTGGGTAGCTTTGACAACAACACAATGCAATAATAATAGATGCTGACTGCATGAAGATGGATTGAGACCTTATATACCAATATAGTGCATAGTGATGGTTCTGGTCAGGCTGTGCAGCTGCACAGGCTGGCCAGAAGCTTTGCTATGCACACATTTGAAATTGTTGAAAATGTCACACGCAGGCTCAAATATTAATTTTGGTTGTTGAACTCTTTTGTTTGTTACGAGCATTACAAGTGTTTTGGATGGATTGGACATTGCCCCGGTCAGTCAAGACGGCGTGCGGCGACTCCGTGCAATCTGTAACCATAGCCTTGAAATTATTTCCCACTAGTGACCTACTAGATTGGCTTTTTTCAGACACATTTATGACCAATCAGAAGAAAAGGGACCTTTTGGGTAGTGCATAAAGTATCGACCCTAGTCCGACTATGCGGATGGCGCAGACTTACTTTGGTTGAAATTTTAAGCACGTAGCTTAATTACTGAATTTAGAATGATCATTTACCTTCCTTTTAAAGAATAATTGCAATGCCAACCAAGGTTAGCTGCCCTGTGTTCAAGATGAAAATGTTAGCGAAGCGCTTTCGAAATGAAACTCCGCTGTGCACGTATTTGCACGTGCAAAGCGGTGTATCATCTCAAAGCGCTTGCGAAGCGCTTTTACATCCTGAACACAGGGCTGTACTGGAACAAATCTCATTTTCAAATATTTCTTTTTATGGAGTTACAAGATGTTCTTTTTTATTATACGGGTGCATTTATTAAATATGATTTGGGCTTTTGACTATTCAATTTTTTACTCTTTGTTCATTCAAATTATTTTCGAAAGATCTCATTGTTTACCCAGAATGCCGAGGAAGAGTCGTCGCACATCGTCGGCAAGGGCACTCAATAATAATGGTTAATTAGAGTATGCGCTATCTTAGACATTAAGGTAGTGGACCCGTAATAGTTTTGAAACATCTCAAAGTAATGAACTTTAACAGTGTTAACCGAGGTTTCCTAATGATTTTCATTTGAAAACCTCGGTTAACATTGTGAAAGAATATGTGTTCCGAAATGTTACGGAAGTATTACGGGTCCACTACCTTAACAAATTCTAGAGTTGATCAAAGTGATAGCCTGTAAAACAAAGACTAGATTTAAAGTTTCGATTTACTAGAATTCCTAGTTTCGAGTAGACCTAGTGGGAAAAATGAAATAGATGTAAACTTAATCCTGGCCATGTTTTAACGTGTATAATTTAATTATTTGATAATGTAATACTAGTATTATAGTTAAATGTACTAAAAGGCACCTGTCTTCAATTATCTATAAATCAAATTGTTGTGTAATATCTATTTACCAATCAATAACCTATTGTCACCAAACAGATCTGTTATTTCAGCTATAAAATTCTACTGGGCTCTTAACTAATAGCTCTCGTAACACTACAAAAGAATGATTTCAAGATTGTATGGTAATATGGAACTTTTGAAGCTATATCGTGACTGATAGAAAGTAAAATCGTTCACTCAAAGATCAAATGGGTCATTTTCTGATATTAAACTTGATTCGCTCTGTCTTTATTTCGTTTTCCTTTTTTAGGCGATCCTCGAATACCAATGCCACCGAATATAATTATGCTACGATGTCACGCGAAAATGGAAAATCTGAATGGTATTTCTAAATTTAAGAGTGGGACTTTCTTTGTTCGTACCTCACGTTCAATAACAAAACCTCGTCATGCGACCAGGATGCAAAACGTTTGTCAACGTTTAGAAACGGTATCTCGCTTTGTTCGAGAATACAGGCATAGTTCAGAGTATAAGTTAAACGTTTCACAAACCTTTTGCAGCCTAAACGCAGGGCAGTTTGACATATGCTGGACTAGTTCTTTTCTCAATTTGATCTAGAATGATGATCACTCGGCCTTCCTGCGATTTTTTTCTTTCAATGGAACTCTTTTTTCTGAGTTTCTACGTGTTCTTTTATTGCACGAAGAGCAAGAAAGATAGATGTACGTTATAGGAACCTTTGGTGAACGCCATTGTTTAGAATTATCATTATGCTGCTATATTTCTTATTGCATGGAAGAATTATGCAACCTTATTGAAATGAAACACTACATACAGTATCATACGATTCACTGCGTTAAATTTAAAACAATATCACATACAAGTGCGCTATGTAAAGACCCAGATCAGCACGTGCATACGCACGGTCTGATCTTGGTCTCTTCTACGCGCTCTATAGATGGCTACATCGTGTGTCTATAGTCCCCTCTCACAATACCAAAAACATTTTTAATGCACCGTGTGGCTGTCCAAGTTGCTCTGTATTTGTCCTGCATGAATACTTGAAATATTTGGAAATGTCATGCAAAACTAGATTCAGATAGAAATACATGTGTATAAGGAGTAAATGTATTCTTTTTACGTACTGTCTGTGACTCGAAATAGAGCTGTTTCACCGGCAATTGATACATTGTTACAATTACTTTTTGGAGAATAGCGAATATAATTAATAAAAAAACATAAATCGGAATGAAATTCCTATCATTTGTACATTTGTATTAGTATTTATTTGACAATAAACACGCAATTCTATAACTTGGGAGGAAATCATGGGGTGGCCTAAAAGTTGATTGAGCTTTTAAAAAGTATTTTATTTTTAACTTTCTTAACTTTGTTCATAAAATCGTGAATGGAAGAGAAAATCTTAGTAGATTAATTTAAATGCGCTGAAGATGCGAGGCTTTGGTGACTCATCGCCGATGTTTTAATTTTCTATTACAGTTTTATCAATTAGACGAGTCTCAAATTTGTCATCTGGTAAAGCGTTCAAGTCTTTAAATCTAATAAAAATAAAAATTTGCTTCGTTAAATTCTAGCTTTAATTTTTTGATGCTACAATAGTGTGATGTCAAATTGCATGTGCTAATTAATATGATTATTGCTATAAGATAATAATATAAATGCCATGAAAACCACTCACCATTATTAAGCGTAAAACATGCACAAAGAATAATAAAGTAAAATCCGGGATGCTGTAATGTTTTATCCCTGTGTGTCCCCATGTTCAAGTCTCTTCTAGCGGGCCGACCGAAGTTGGTCAGTTTTTATACTAGGCCTTATCTAACAATCAATCACTGGCCGTAATCGATATCCCGTCCCGACATGCCCGGCCCTCCCATTTTTATTGGCGATTGTTTTGATTGGAAAATAAAACGAATAGATTTAAATCCCTTATGAAACAAAATCAATCATCTCTTGAGTTATTTCATCTTTTGTTATCGGAAGTTATTTGTTTTCACACTTTACTTTTCACTTTGCGAATATGACTTAAACCAAATACTTCGAATATTATAAATGGATTGAAGTCTAACATTTTCAACTATCGATGAGATATCCTAAGCTATAATTGCTATTCTGTATGCAAGTGAATAAAATTCTGACATTTATTATATAATATATGCATGCATTCTCTTCCTTAGCCACGAAAAATAATTGATATTACACAACTACGAAAAGGTTAGAATTGAATAAAACGAAAACCAATTCAGCTATTTCTTTTTCTTGGTATAGAAATGATCATAGGTTTTAGAAATTATATAAATGAAAACTTTTATACGTTGAAAATTAAGTAATAGTCAAACGCTAGTAATTGAAAGTTAAAAACAATAGTAATAAAATAGATAAAAAAAATAAAAAGACGTGTTAAATGGAAGCTGAAATAAAATAAAGTTTGAAATGATGTTTTCGACGATAGATCCGGATCTAGTTTCACTTGCTAATAGATATTCTTCTTCTTCTTCTTCTTCTTCTTCTTCTTCTTCTTCTTCTTCTTCTTCTTCTTCTTCTTCTTCTTCTTATAATTATAATTATTATTATTTTTCTTTTTTTTTTGGGGGGGGGGGAGGGGGCGTCTGAATCAGCCAGGGCTTATAATAGATCTACAGGGAATAGCAAAAGTATAGAAAAAGCCTTTTCCAGTGGCCTGCTTCAATCCAGCCTTGTGTTCAGCATGGAAACATTCACGATGTTTTATATCCCTCTTTGCATACTATTTATAAAATATCGTGAATGTCGCAACTACATTTGGGCACCATTTCTCAGCGCTTGAAAACGTTTTATCAACCTGAACACAAAAATGCACGCTAGTCATCTCATAATATACTTGTTATAGGCATTTCTTAATCAATTCAAAGTATAGGTAGATTTTGAGCGGTGAGCCGTGAAATCTACTTTTAACGGTTAAATTTCCGTGTTTTTCTTTCAAAATAGATAAAACAGACATAACAAAGATACAAATTACCTTTCAAATGAAACGTAGTGCTTGTTTTAGATCTTACGGTTTACTCATAGACCCATGGTAATGGACTAAACGCCTAGATCAGAGCTCAGTTTTGAAAATACACCTATACATGTATAAAAGGGACACGAATTGGAAAGTTTATGTTTATACATCGCTTCAGTGATAGAACAGCGGGTACTTTTTAACAGTTGATTGATTATTTTAGTGGAGTTTAACGCCGCTTTCAACACTTTTTCAGTTATATCACGGAGGCTGGAGCACCTAAAAATGGATTCCTGCTATTTCTCTCACAATTACAACCATCACATCCTTTCCTAGCCTCCAGCTGCTATCTCACGTAGGTCTACGATCATCAACCAATTGGTGTGAGACAAATAGGCGGAAAGAATGAGTGCCGCCGTCGGAGATCGAACCCAGGACATTCAGATTGACAGTCCGACGCGCTACCAACTGCGCTATGAGGGCGGCCCAACTTTTAACAGTAATTCATTTCCATATCATATCAATTTGATAACTTTTCATATTTTTTTTCAATTTCAAGTTTATTTGTTTCGAGCGATAATCTCCATGCGAAAGAGGTGCCGAGATGGCCCTTTTCCTATAGCGTGGTTCCTAATGTAAGACCAAAGTTAAAATGCAGTGCTATGCAATATAATAATATATAAGAATTTATAACGTCAGTTTACATCTTCTTTGATCTCTCTGTACATCATTTCCGATTGCACTAGAATTATTTCATAAATAATACTAGAATAGATTCATTTTATCACGCTTGGTGAGCGGTCCGGATAAATGCATACATATATTATATACATGTGATAGAAAAAAGGGACTTCGGTACTTTTATAACGCAAATATTGTTTCATACACGTTTGCAAACCGCCGTGGTTTGAAATGAATAAAGCAGTACAGATAAACAATTTCAAGTAATTGATCAAAGATCAATTTTATACTGAAAAATGATAGAAGATACCGACTTCTCGAGACTCTCTCTTACTTGCGGATCTATACAATAAAGTTTAGAGAGGTCGTCAGTGCAAAACTGCTGCAAGTGTCTATAAATTTAACAATAGCTAGATCGAGGGGGAAGTGCAACACTTTTGTAAATGCATTAAATATATAGGTACTTACAATAGTGTTGCACTGACCCCTTGAGATGCACTTACCCATCTAGATGTCTGTTATTGTGTTTTGTACGGTTCCGGGGAGGAATGGGGGGGGGGGTGTTTAACAGAGGGTCCAGACTCCGCCAAAGGGGCGGGAAAAAATGACGATTCGATACTGTCAATAAAACTCGAATGAACAATAATACTCATTTATAATTAGATCACTTTTAAAGTACGACATTTCGGTCATTTTGTTTCGAGCATTTTTTGTGATTTAAACCCTGACTTTAGGCAGTGGACCCGTTATTGTTTCGTAACATTTCGGAGCTCATGATCTATCACAATGTAACCCGAGGTTTCCTAATGATATCATTCGGAAACCTCGGTTTACACTATTAAGGCTCATGACTCTCGAAACATTGCAGAACTATTACGTGTCCACGAAGAAAGTCTGATGGAGGAGGAGCTATATGTAAATGGTAAAGTCCTAGGGCGGCGCCAAAGGATTTTGCTTTACATAATACTCCCCCATCAGTCTTTATTCATCAACACATCATAGCGAAAATGAAATTATATCCATTATAACACGATGACAATTCCGAAACTAGCTTTTCATCCTCATCTGAATGTAAAATTTTATTAAAATATTTTTCTGGATATAAGATTAATGAAAAAGAAATGATATTGATGTTGGGAAAATTTTACAGAAAGCAAAACGCGTCATTTAGCACGTGTGTTATACGATGTCAAAAGAATCAACGTTCGCGCTAAAGATGACGTTGAGTAAAAAAATGGGCGGAGCTTTCTGTGTACACAGTATAGCACATGACATGTGAACTTTATTGCGAATAAAGGTCTATGCAATTTCTTCTTATTTCATATATGCGTAGGGGCCTATAACACCATCGTGTCATTTTTTTTTATAATATGGCCTACGTGGCGAGAGTGAAATAACCCCGTTGAATATTTTTGGTATTACACGGGTGTTATTATACTAGTGGAATAACTATGCAAATGAGCGAAGAACTACCGTCAACGTTATGTTTTCGCTGTGAAATGGCGTCATAATGGATTTGCTGACGTCATTTTGTCATTAAATATCTTCATTTCCTCGCTCTATCACAAAATTTAAGGTCAAATATTAAATAGAATATCAAATTTGTGCTCATTAAATACCGAATTTATAAAACTAGTCAGATAAAACAGATAAAAATTCCGTGCAGCCTCGTTACTCCGCGCAGCCTCGTTTTTATCTGTTTAAAGATGGCTCGTTTATAAAATCGGTATTCAATGACAACTCATTAGATATCCTCTATATTTGACAGAAAGATAACTTTAAAAGTTTGAGGGATGTGTCTTGACAGAGGTCAAGGGACGGGGCCATTTCTGTCAAAAATAGGAATCATCACATCGGCGGTTTTATATGAATGCAAAACAAATATTCTGTCTTGTTGTCGCTGACGTCCGTACGTATGACTCAAGTTTTCTTTTGTTAAAAAATTTCTTGCTACAGCATCTGAAATCAATTCATTTATCGAGATCACCCCACCTCATCAACATATTCACACTTATGATGAGCACTCACCGTGTTTCGGTGCTGTAAATCGTGGCAGATTAATTTTTAGTAAATAAATATTGAATAGACTTTAAAAAGAAATGTAACAGGAACAAAAGAATAGATGATAGGTGACTTGAGATGGAAAAGTTTATCGGGCTCGGCTGCGGAATTTAATCGCTCACCTGAGTAAGTTAACTCATAAATTGTCAACCATGTTATAAATAGCAGGGATCTTTTTATTTAAATTTAGGGTGATTTTGAAAGAAACATGTTTAATTTCATCCTACTGAATTTGTTTTTTTTTTTTTGTTTTTTTTTTGTTAATTTTTCAACCTTTTTGTTACCAAGGTAACCAGAGTTTTTGATGGAATTGAATTCTTTTAACAATTGTAGTACAGCTACACCCTTAAACATACCTGCCAAGTTTCAAATTAGGAAGTGCGTTAAGTGTCGACCTAGTGTCGTACTGCGCTGACTGACTAGGATGAAAACTTTTTGCACCATGCTTATTCTCTGAATCTAAAATGGTCAATCTACCTTCCGGTGAAAGAATTTTTGAAATGCGACTCCTGGTTGACCTTTGATTGATCAAATCTCTTTTTCAATAATTCATTTAACAGTGTTCTCCCGAATGGTTCCCCCTCCATGAGGGTTCGCCTATTTGTATTTCTGTTCGTATGAATTGCTTTCAATTAAGAACATCTTGAAATTAACGATCGCGCCACTCAAAAAATTCTAAATCGCTCGCTCAGCACTCAAATGATTCATTCCAAATACTCAATCAAATAATTCACAATCGCCCTGGAATCATTTGGTAACGCCACAGAATCGCTCAAAATGCTTTAAAACGTCATTAAATTCAGACAAATAATTACTTTTCTTTTAAAAAAAAAGCTGGTGTTGATGCAGAAAATTACAATTTTGATTACTAAAATTACAATCTTTTCTATAGAAAAATTACATTTTTCAAGGGAGATAGATTTAATATGATATCGATTATTTCGTCCAATTTGGACGAAATTATTGATGTTGTATTACCTCCCTCTAACATTGTTCAGACCATTTCCCAAAACTCATCCATTTTCATATTACGATGTTAAACAAGACTGTTTTTAATAACTGAACGATATATGGACATATGATACACGGTCTTGCAATGACTAATCGATATTAAATGTTTCTTTCCATCCTTTGTTTGGGCACCTGGGGGTTTATTAATTTTAATTCTTTGCAATTCTTGGATTTCATTTTGTTTATGATATATCGGAAAATAAATCAAACATTATTGTCACTTTCCGTTGATCTTTTTCGATATGACCACATAAAACTGATAGACGTCTCTATATCGATTCAACGGTCAGACTTGGTAAATAGATGATAACAGACTGTGGTTTTAACAGCCACAAGCTTTTTCGCTTTGTCCTCGCAGGGGTCGACACCAACACTAGTCCCCGGGCCCAAGACCTGTGCATTTTGGTAGAAATACCATGTTGCAGGTCATTCAGGCCTGTAAGTAATGGACATATCATTTCTTATCTATCTTTTTCTTTAAAGCTGCCTTTCAAATAATAATATTTTCATTACCTTATTGAAATCAATGTAGGAAAAGAAGAAATAGCTGGTCACAAGCAATTTAGTCTTTTCCCACAATGTTTTCCTTACTATAAACTTTCAGATTACTAAATGATATCCATAGTTTTCTTGGTGGACCTGTTTTCATCCGGGAGGACCTGTAATTTTTAAGGCTTACAGGTGCTTCAGGCTTGTGGCAAAAAAAGAGAAAATGTAAGTGTCGAATCCTGTCTTCGTATCAATGAATCCATCCTTCAATTCATTTTTTTTGTGACAGAACAAAACTCGAATATTAATCCTTGTCATGCTGAACCCGGAAAATTCCTGTTTTGACGGGAGGTATAGACAAAGATCAGCCTGCACATATGTGCAGTCTGATCTTAGTCAACACCACCTGTCTGTCCCCTTTCAAGGCAGAGTTGTTAATGAATTTAATCTTCAAAAAGAAAGATTATCTACAACCTTGGATTCTAGGGCTTTCAGTACTTTGATATGAGTGCAATTTTGAAAGAGGATTTTAATTCAGCATGACAAGTGTTAAACATACCCTAAAACACATGCCAAATGGGGTTGTAACGTTTGACATTTTACATAACTCTTCTCGTATTGTTCACGACACATTTCTGCTGTTTACAAATATTCAGAATACAATAAGGGCAATAAACAGCCAGTAAAAATGTGAAGTCTAATCTCAGCCTTAGTCTTTGCTTGTGACTTGAATATTTTCGTAAAAACTTAAGCTTAACTGGTTGAGTTGTTCCTGAAAATGGCAATATGTTCATGACCAAAATTGACTTTCAACATGTCACATACAAAACAGACAAAAAATGGGCTTTTTTTTTATTTTTAAACTCTTTACTAGAAAAGGGAAAACATACCGAAACAAACAAACAAAAAAACGAACAAACGTACGTGCCTCTGATACCGTAGTGCGACCAGACTAAATCAAGGAGTTTTATGGTTTTGGATTAATCCAGTCGGGTTTTTTTTTGTTAAAATATTCATATGTATGCAATGCCTGTTATATGTGAATGTTTTCAATTAAGCTTCAATTACGTTTTCATTCATTTAAGGTTTTGGACCCGTAATAGTTCCGCAACGGTTCGAAAGTAATTAACTTCAATAGTGTAAACCAAAGTTTCCTAATGATTTTCGTTAGGATACCTCAGTCTACATTGTGAAAGTTCACGAGTTCCGAAATTTTGCGGAACTTTTACGGGTCCACTACTTTAATCTATAATTGCAGATCTCTGTTGTTTTTTTTTTATCTATGTGAGATGTGTGTGTTATAGGCTTCTTACTCATCTGAACGTACTATGGTATAATTATTTTGGTAAGTTTTTTTGTCAATCGGATGTCAACGTCGTCTGCCGTAAAGGGACTGTCACACCACGACGTTTGAGAGTTACATAATCCCTGGATGTAAAAAAACAACAAAAACAATTAAAAAGATAACAACTAAAGCTGCAAAACTGTTAAAAACATTCAGCGTAAAACCAGCACCATCGTCAAACTGTCATCTTAGTCGAATGGCAAGCGTAAGCGATCTATTAATGTTACGTATGCCCAGTGTACAAATGTATATACAAAATGAGCCAGTGAGTGAGATTTTCAACAATTTCATATAAATATGTACATAGCAAAGACTCTGACCAGCCTGTGCATTCGCACAGTCTGGTCAGAGTCTTCACTTTGTTTAGAATGTCTAGTAGATAGACAATGTCTCAAAGTGCTTGTGTACCATAAGGTAACAATACGTTTACAGTAGGTGGCTGTTAACGCTGCTCAATGTTAGAACCTCAAGTACATTTCAATTTGTTGGAAATTTCACGCACAGGGTCAAATGTAATTCAAAATGTACGAGAAACGTACGAGAAATGTCACTTTTAATGTATCATTTATCGCCCTATGGGTAGCTTATGCAGGCGAACGAGTAACGGATAGATAAGGTTCATAAGCTTATGAACGAAACAGTGCTTATGACCTTTGTATGAATTCCTTAAATCTATCCGTAGACACTGAGCCCACCAGATTCCATGAAAGCAACAAGATGCATATTGAATATATGACGTAGGCATGAGAGGCTCTATTGACTTCTGATGCAGTGATCAAAATTTTCTCAAAAAGGTTAAGAAATCGTATCCAGCTATGCAAGTGCGCTTACGTGCAAAACGGGGTATGATTTTCAAATGTCCACAAACGTTTTTATCTTGAACGCCGGGTTTATTATACAATGTAGTTCGTCGGGTCACAACCAAATATTTACATGATGTTGTGACGAATATCCGGTGTTTAACTTTGATTGTTTTAGTAATTAGGTTAAAACTATATCTATTGAATCCTAAATGAATTTCAAGTGTTATGGACACACGATTTAAATGACCGCGTACTCTTTCGGTACACAAACGTAAGCGTATGTACATTTTACATAGTAAATCTCGAAATAATTGACCATTTAAGGGGTCAACAAAAAAGGGCGTTTTTCATTGTTTTTACGTTTGATAACATTTTTATTTCTTAAACCTACAAGGCTTGTGTTAGTGTTTGATATTGGGGAGTCATTGACTCCTCACCTTAGAAATTCTGGGGGTCAAATCAAAATTTAAAGGTTTCAAAACGACAGAAAAAGCATATGAAAAATAGAATCTTGCATATTTAAGAGTCACTTTAACTGTTTATGTAATGATATGCAACAAAAAATTAATTTGTTGCACTTTAGATAGTAATTTGTAAAATCTTAGGTATAAAACCATGTTTTGACCACTAGTAATTCCTGTCATGGGGTCAAAATGAACCCCTTGGGGGAAATTTCTAGGGGTCAAATAAAGATATTTTCAGATTTTTGGGGTCAAAACTCTGGTTTAAGGGTCAAACACTAGTCCTGAACCTAGTATGTGTGTTCCCATTGAAATCGAGACATTTAAAAAAAAATCTGTGACCTTCAACAACACAGAAGTCAGTAATGATAGTATTATCTTCAAAAATACACCCGTCTTGGAGCAGACAAAGTGGCACTTGATGATGGTCGCTTCAAGAAGGCCGGTACTAAACAAGGGTGCTCGCTTAGGAAAGGTTGATGAAAAGGATCCACCTCCTTGACCTTATTACACCAGATATGTACAAATAAAATACTCATTGTACTTTCTTTATGAATTGATCTTTTTTTTTTAAATTTCTTTTAACATTTCAATTCGCTACATCAATAGTTTCAAAAAATTGTGACGCTTAATGAATATTTAAAAAAAATCATAATTATCCGACCTCTTTCTATTTAATTCTTATTCGATTGGATAGAAAGATATGAGAGCGATGAAAGAGTTTTGAGTGAAACTAAAGCAGATTAAAATGAACAAAATTGGCGATTTTATTATTTCCCTTTAATAAAATAGAACAGAACAGAACAGAACAGAATCTTTATAAACAATTCAACTTGAACACATATGGTTCATCGTCGAAGTACATACATATAAAATGACATGCGTAACGATAAGTATGGACAGTTTTACATATAAACAAAATAGTAGAAACATGTATTTGCGGAAATAATGAAACAAATATACATACACGTTCTATAAATAACTTTTTACGTTCTAAACGAACCAATCACACCCTAGAAAATCAATAAAGTCATTGAAATCGTTGATTTTCTATTGATTAGTCTTTTGAACGTACAGTTAACAACATCGTGAAATTGACAAGGTGAATGATTATGGAATGATTTGGGAATGAAATTGAATGGATGTGTGGAGCGACTTTTGAGTGAATTTAATGGGAGGTAATCCAGTATAGCAAATTTTGTTCAGGATGAACAAAATTAGCAATATTGATTACCTCCCTTTAATAAAATATGCATACAAGTGCTATAGATAGCTCCCTATTTCTTCACGAACCTACCGGAAGCTTACAATTTCAACGTAGTAAGTTTAATCACGATTTTTTTTCCAGCTATTTTTATTTTGAACAAAGTGTTGTTATATGTTTTTCGGTGAGTTTGGAGCGTTTGAATGGTTTGAGTGAGTCTCTGGAATGAATGATTGGAGCACTGTGTGAGCGATTTAGAATGGTTTTGGTTGAGTTAAATGTCAATTTTATAATGGATTTAACTGTAGTTGTTGATCTGATCCTTTTAGCTCACCTGAGCCAAACGTGCTAAAGGGGAGCTTAAAGAAACACGCTGAATCCGTCGTCCGTGTATCGTGCGTGGTCCGTTAGGCGTCGTCCGTCAACAACAATCTTAAAAACTTCTGAACAAATTGGCCGATTAATATGAAACTTTGACCAGAATTGTTGGTTGGGTGACCCTTTTCAAAAATTGTTCGTAAAATTTTGACTGGCCTATAAATATGGGCATGGCAGGGCGAGGCTTATTTTGAGCCCGAAATCTTTGATCGACATCTTCTTCTGAACAGCCCTTCCGCTTTCAATGAAACTTTACCAGACTGTTCATTGAGTGACCCTTTTCAAAAATTGTTCCCAAAATTTTGATCGGAACATACATATGGGCATGGCAGGGCGGGCCTTATTTTGAGTTTCATCAGTAATGAATAGGTTGGTAGGTTCTATTATCACTTTATATTCTTGGAATAACATCTTCTATTCAATAATTAGGCAATCGTGAATGAAACTTTGCCAGAAAGTTATTTGGATAGATCAAATGGACCAATAAAATTTAGGTGAGCGGTTAATGGCAATTCTAGTCCTCTTGTTTACTGAATTTTGGAGCGTTTTCGGAATGTTATGAGCGGATGTTTGAAATAAATGAAAGGAGCGCCGAGCGAGCGATAAAGAATGGTTTAGATTGAGGTGAATGTTCAATTCACTATATTACAGTTACGAACATCGTGAAATTGACAAGATGAACGATTATGAAATCATTTTGGAATGATATTGTTGGAGCGAGTTTTGAGTGAATTTAATGGGAGGTAATTCAATATCACAAATTTTGTATAGGATTAATAAAATTAGCCATATTAATTACCTCCCTTTAAAAGAATTGCATATATGTTCTGTTAAAATCGTCCTATTTCTTCAAGATCTAATCAGACGCTTACAATTCCAATTGATTCAGTGAAATCCCGATTATTTCTCTCAGCTATTTTTATTTTAAACGAAGTTGTTGTTATTTGCTTTTGAACAGTGAGTTTGGAGCGTTTTTGAATGATTTGAGTGAGTGTTTGAAATGAATGAATGGAGCGCCGAGCGAGCGATATAGATTGATTTAGATTGCGGTGAATGTCAATTCACGATATTACTAACTGCAGAAGCACCAGAAGCAAAGAAACCCGTTTAATAATCATCCGACATTCGGCATTGTAAATCGTTCAAGAAGTCATGTGCCCGTTTACAAGTCGCGCCATCGCTATCTTTCTACCCATTCAAAGACATTTTTCTTTCAGATTTTGGATGTGAACATCTTACTTCTCTTATAAATGGGCAAATATGCAATTTTTTGAAAGGCAATGGTATCAAAATTAATAGAGTCTGTGCGTGACATTTTGTAGATAGGTAAGGTCTTGAGGTATCTTTGAACAGTTATGCGATTTTCTAATTACATTATATATCTGTCTAGGCTATAAAACATTTGCTCCACACGAGCTTGTCAATTTGTTGGAAATGTCACACACAGGCTCAATAAGCACAAACACTAGACGCGCCTCACTATCGATTTCTAGCAATTTTACACAATCGATTAACCGATTCCTTAACAATGTAATTCTAAATGTGGTGAACCACTGTTTCCATTTTTTGAATTGGGAAATCTTGAAATTGAGAGCAAGTATTTAATTCAAATGGAAAACAAAGCTGTTGGGTACTAAGTTATCAATAATTTGTATGAAGCCTTGAAGCGATAAAAAGAAAATAGATGTAACTGACGTTTGTCCAACTTTTTGAAAGTGTACATGTATATGTAAGTGCACTATTTATATATTAAAGAAGTGCATTTTGTTTTTATACAATTTCGAAATAGAAAAGATTTTCATTGATGACGTTGATGTAAGAAAAGCTAGAATAATGGAATTTTTCTACAATTACGTTAAGACATTTTTGATGGAATAGTTTTCGGACATTGAAATGAAAACTAAAAAAAAAAATCACATGGACACCGACTTAAAGTACAAGCGCCATGTACCAAATACTTTGAACAAATAATAAGCCATGCGAAGTGATTGTTTCTTTAATAAATAATAACAATATTATGCATGAATTGACTTAGTCCAACCACTTTTGACTTTTCAAATAGATTTGTTAGTTCAAAGTGTTGTAAGTACATACATATTTGTAGGCATTTACATTAGTTTTGCAATAACTGCCCGTAATAAATACATTTCTTTAATGCTTTTCGATGGTTTATCGAGGAATAACGGTAGATTATCATTTTGATAAACTCACTGCCTTAACAGTGAAATTATCACAAACTTATACCCCGCTTTCGATCAGTTCACCGTATCTTAGTGAGTCAAATAAGGGCCGTCATCATAACGTTACATAGCAATCACGTGCAAAATGACGCGGATTAAGAAAATGTTATGCCAAATTTTTCATATTTTGTCTGATTTTTGCATGAAAGCCTTGCATCTTTTTCGAGTAAAATCGATTGATATTTCATTTCTTGAACAACAAAAGCTATTTTTTCACTCGTGGCTCCTCCACTCGTGAAAATAATAGGTTTTGTTATTCACTCAATGAAATATAAATCGACATTACACTAAGCCAAACGTCTATTTTCTATTCATATAATAATACTACTGCTGTTGTTGAATACTTTCAGAGGATGTGTTTAAACAAATGTACACTTAACACTTTCCTGTTTTACAAAATTTTGGACCTGTCCAAATTCAAAGGTTTTGCAGACAAAAATTTAAAGTGGATTTAATTTGAAAAATAACCACCCAGTACGGTAGAAAATAATGTGGAAAAAGAAGAAATTGCTTGTCAGAAGCAATTTCTTCTTTTTTCACAATGTTTTCTCAATCATAAAACCACAGGCACGTAAAAATAGCAGGGATTAAAACAGCAAAGGGTTAAGTTCAAGATACTTGGCACTTGACTACGTTAGATCACGTCTCGTAGTCACACAGACCAAGTTTTATCTGAAATGTATACAGTATATAACATCGTAAACTTGACATTCATCTCAATCAAACAAATTCTAAATCGATCATTCATTCATTCATTCATTCATTCATTCATTCATTCATTCATTCATTCATTCATTCATTCATTCATTCATTCATTCATTCATTCATTCATTCATTCATTCATTCATTCATTCATTCATTCATTCTTCATTCATCATTCATTCATTCATTCATTCATTCATTCATTCTTTCATAAATTAACTCAAACCATTCAAAAACGTTCTTAAATCGCTTAAGAATAAGATAAACAACAACTTTCAAAACAAATATAGTTAGAAAAATTATCAACTGAGAATATTCTCAAATATGAAATTGAAATAAATGTGTGAATGTAAAAAAAAAGAAAAAAATCGTACGAGAAATGTTATACCGTATTTCCTCTAATAATAGCGCCCTCCCTAATAGTAGCACCCGAATTTTTTTACTAAGAAAACCCACTTCAAATGCCTAAATTTTAGGAATTTCTTTAGACTGTTTCTCTAATCCGTTGGTGAATTTCCTCTTAACAATCATTGGTATGATTGTTTAGAGGTAATTCCCCTCAATTCAAAGGGAAAAGGGCCTAAAAGATATCATTTAATTATGTTTTACATCTGAAATCGTATACCCATTCCAAAGAAAGCTTCCAGACCATGTTATTTATAGCTCCTGGGAGCGTTTATTGGGAATAAATACAGTACATGTATAACCTCGGACCCAGATCTCCTAAGCAGATCTTATAGAATAAAAAATATCACTCCGTTCGAACAGTGTCCAGCTACATAAACTGTTTTGGGTAAACTAATTACCATACAAATACCATAATCATAAAAATCCACAATTCAAATCAACCGTAATTGGAAAGCAATACAAGTAAAAAATCATAAATCTTTCCAAGCTCTTGGCCAAGAGTTCATGTTATTTTAATCAAAACAATCCAATTTTATGTAAGGATTTTAGAAAAATTATAACTGGCACCCGAAAACGTTGCAACTGCTTTCTATTTAGACAATTTATTTTTCCTACTAAAGCGTCCAAATGCCACATAGCCGTTATACTAGAAGATCTCCTTGGTTTGCTAACGTGCCTAGTGATAAGCATCGATCACCGTAAAGCTACCATTGGGTTTCTTTCTATTTTTTTCTAGTTTGGCGGGGGAGGGGGTATTTCTGAAAAAAAAAAAAATAATAAAAAAAGAAAAACATTCCGTGTTCGTGACTCGAACAAGGACCTTAGAATTGGTAGTCCGGTGGCCTTCCACGAGACCACGGAACTGCCGTATGTAAACCGAAGTCTCTTGTGACAGTTTTTTACAGCTAGCAAGCTAAGAAGCATTGCCTTCATGGTACTATGTTGTTTGCGAACGTTTTATAAATTGTACTATGCTTTGGACGCCAAGACAAGCTGGGAAACATACCCGAAACGTTTCGTGAGCGTTTTCATCTTGAAGGCAGAGCAGACGGATCTCACCAGTAGGCTTTTTCAGCATTTACCCAACCGTGTCGCTGTTATGGACAAGGTCCATTAGGACAACGATTATCGAACTGTCATATGCAACAACAAAAACAACAATAAATAATTAATGATAAAATAAACAGGTTGAGAAGCTAAATTTAGCACAACCAGACAACTACGTTGAAAAGCAGACCTAAAAGGAGAAAACGCTATTCTGTGTTCTGTTTTTCCGAACGAATCACCGTCATTCAGATTTGGTATAAGGGAAGCCTTTGTTGGTAGACAATTATACAAATAATTTTCAATATTTATTTACGACTTTAAGTATTTATTTGTATAAATCAATTATCAGAATTGACGCATAAATCCGAAATGGCTGTCCGGTCAAATGCTGTACTTTTGACCATGTCATCGGGAAAATATTCATACTGAATATCGAACAAGATATATTTTAAAACTACATTTATTATCTGAGATATACAATAACTTTTTTTTAAATGTATGCTATATCAAGTGATTTTCTTTCTGTTTCTTCAAATAAAACACAATAACAGCAAGATTCTATACTCTATTTTTTTTCGAAAAAAGATTTTTTTAAATAAAATAATCTAAATCCAGATAAATTCAAGGGAGAGAAAAATTAAATCAGTTAATTTATTACACAGAAATGCATAAAATATGAACTTTTCTACATTTAAAAAGTATATAAACCTTTTCATTCTTACATTTTTTCTTTTGGCGAAATCAGCAATAGCGCAATTATATATTGATAATATTGAAAGCACCCGACCGTTTTTCCAGAGTGGTTGAACTCTAAGCGTTGTCCGATTGACGTCATTTACACATATTTGATATTGTTTCGTATTTAATTTTTCAAGTTTTTTTGTCATATTATAACATATTTTCTTAACCGATTGATATAATTGATTTATACCTTAAAATAATCTTAGAAATAGGTTTGACAAACGTGCGCGTCAAATGTAGCTTCCAAGAGATTCTGTATGAAATCAGGGAAAATCAGGATTTTCTATTCCAAGTTATAGGCCATCGTTAAATGTTGCATGTTTTTTGTAACTCGCCTGTGCATGAAGTGCTAATGCGGTCGGTCAATATCCATCGCAAATCTATCTGCATACCCGTCCGTCCATTCGCAATTAAAATAATTCAATTTTTAGATGATTCCATCAATTTTCATGCATTTTGATTTACTGAAAAATAGCTATATGAAAACAAATTTGGATACGCACCTATTTTGTCAGCTTCCGCAAAAAAATCCCGTAAGAAATATATGCATAATGGACAAATCTTTTTATTCTTAATATTAAATTATAAAATATGAAGAGAAAATTTGTTGAATTCATGAAGGAATGATTAAAAAAAACCTATTAACAACGCTCGTGTATGAATCCGCGTCGCGTATTCATCCAAAGTGATTAGGTTTTTAGTTTCATTCTTCCTTGAAATCGACAAATACTCTCTTCATCTCTAAAATAAATGAATAAATATTCTCCTCCAAATTATATTTCCGCAAGAAAGAGAATGGCTCGAGAAACCGTAATCTCCTATCATTTTCAAAGTGAAATTGATCTTTGATCACTCACTTGAAATTGCTGGTCTATAACATCTTTCTTACGTTCAGGATCACCAAACGGGGCAAACAGCTTTCCAAATGTACCCCGCTTTCCAAGCAAAGCGGGGTACAATTGGAAAACTGTTTGCGCCGTTTGGTGATCCTGGCCGCAGGGCTTGTTCCCACAAAGCTGTACATAAATGGAAATTTTGAACCAACTTGATTATAAGCCGTTTGTCGTCGGATATCGAAATTTTATATAGCAAAAAAAAAAAAAAAAAAAAAAAAGAATGAAGGAATGCATGTAGTTTTACGATGCTTTCAACATTTTTTCAGTTATAGCGCGGCGGCTGCAGCACCTAACAATGGACCCCTGGTATTTCTCTCACCAATACAACCATCACATCCTTTCCTAGCCTCCAGGCGCCATTTCACATAGGAGAAAAAGAGGAGAAATGTTTTTAAAAAAAATTACTCTCAGACCATCTAGCTTTAAACTGTGATATTTGGCACAACACAAAATACTTAGACCATTTAGAAGAAAAAAAAAGCCTGTCAACTTTTCAATAATCCCTGTGTTGTAAAGTCCCGGATTTTTTTTTAAATGAAATTATAGAATTTAACATCAACTATCAACTCGTTTCTTACCAACAAGGCTTACGTCTTTTAAATTTTGCCAATTAAATTGCAATATTGAACCCACCAAAACACTAAAATTTCTTTCGAAAATACTTTAAAAGGGTACGATTCTAAACATTTAGACATAAATGTCATAGAGAAATTGAAGGAAATTTTTAAAACACGGACCTGACATACTCGGGTTAAAGATATAGGAACATCATTTATATGGTGTGATTAGGTTTTCAGTTTTATATTACCATTATCGCAGATTTCGACAAGTAACTCCTTTCCATCACAAAATCAATCGATTAGTCAAATGTCTTATTTATACAGGGAATCAAACATTGATTTGATGTTGGTCATTCTTATCTTTATAAAAGTGTGTAATATTCATAATCTTACAGCTTTAACAAGTTTATGTCGCCAAACTATTATGTAAGCCTGTGCGTGACATTTCCAACAATTTGAAATGTGCGTGAGGGGCCAACATTAAGCAGCCTTGACAGCTACATACTGTAAATATAAAGTTACCTGACTGTCTACATAAACTTTGGGACCTTATAGATCTATCTACAAAACGCATAGTGAAGACTCTGGTCAAACTGTGCGGATGCACAGGCTGGTCAGAGTCTTTGCTTTGCACAAATTTGAAATTGTTGGAAATGTCATGCTTAGGCTCAATTGACTTTTGATCTGTTTATTTTCAGATTCCGGGACTTAACCACTGATCGGTTGGAACCGATTTGTTGGATTAACTATTTTGTCGAATTAATGACCCAAGTACCTACACAATTATTTCACAAATCTTTCCTTTATCACAACGTTCTTATTTTAATTACTGTTAATAAGACTGAATCTAAAGTCGCCATTTTTCTGTAATCATATCACAGAACACACAGGTAACAACATCGTAAAATGATTTCGGAATATTTTCCGCTTTATTTAGAGCGTGCTTAAATGTTTTGAGTGAATGCATGGAATGGGTGAATGAAGTGCAGAGTGAGCTATTTAGAATGATTTTGATCGATTGATCTGAATAAAAAGTGTGTAGAAAAATAAACTATCTGAACTGAAATTTCGATTGTAATCAGACTTCGAGGTCAGCCCAGTAGCATCGGTTGGTTAACAAGATGCAAGATAGATAACGTTACAATGCTATAAATCTATCGGTATAAAATGTCTAAGACACAGCCCGAAAGAAGCGATTACTTTTTGAATCATGCGTTTGATATACCCCAAATGACGATGCAGAATATTACCTTTGAACATCTTGCAAGCCATTCGTACCCAGCGATGCAGGTCTGCAGTTTTGTAATACATGGATAAATCTTCAACTTGTGCCGATACATCCATTAGAGTGGTGTATTTAAGATATTGAATCCAGGAGTATTCCGCAACGTTTCGGTAGACATGAATTCAAACAGTGACAACCTAGAGTTCCTAATGATATCATTGGGAAAGTTCGATTACGGGGCGAAATATCTTGCGTTCTGAAATGTTGGAGAACTATTACGGGTCCGCTACCTTAATTATTAATGTTTATTGCAGGCCCAATTTTAGAGACTATTTTGTTTCCGTGCTTATCACTTACATGCAGCTTTGAAAAATTGATGAATCGTCTGTCATAAAATACAATTCAAAATTGTATGAAATGTTATTTTGAAACATGCTTTATCATTGTTCGTCATTGAATTACATTTGTATAATCACTTGAAAGACTTAATATTGCTAGTTTTTGTAACATTCTACAAATACAAAACTAGTTCAAAACTCGTCTCACAAAAAAAGGACAATTCCGAAAGGATGAAAAGTAATGATCCTGCCCCGCGTTCAAGATCACAAAACGGTGCAAACAGTTATCCAATTATAACCCGCTTTGCACACAAGTGCGCGTGCAAAGCGGGGCACAATTGGAAAACTGTTTGCACTGTTTGGTGATCCTTAACGCATGGCTGGTCATATTGCGCGGATCGCACAAGAATGATCAAGGTTGAACCTTTTCGCTTTGTTCGGATGTTCTAAGTTATTGTTCTTTATTGCCTAAAAACGAACGAAGATTTCATTATGATAACAAGAACAGACAGACCAAGACTATTATATATAGGCAAACAGAAAAAAAAATCACCATACGCATAGTTTTACAACAATCAAATATACAAGGAACGTAAGTTATTTTTCTATAAGACTATATACTACAGTTTATCACTAAAAACTCACCAAAACAGATTGAGTCAAGCCAAAGTCGCGATATTCTAGGAAAAAACCGAGTTCTCAAAAATTCTGCACCCAAGCATAAAGCCTTTCACGTAACGAAATAGAGAGCCATCATACGGAAACATGCAAACCCGTTATGGACAGAAATGCGGACAATCATCACGAGAAGAAATAGATATTTCATTTTTTATATAATGGGATATATGGTATTTAAGTAAAACGAAATTGGCACCAGATATTGTGCAAAAACTTGAAAACATTGCCTCAGAATACATTATGATGTCTCCTAAACTGAGATATAAGTTCAAATTCATACCGAAAAGGGCTTGTACATATTCCCCACAGCTTAAAGATGCCACGAAGGCGTAGACTGCAGGTTCAAATTGACAGTATGTAGCCTGACAGGGAAGAAGCTTGCTGAATTCAAATTGTACGCCAGGAGATACATGTACCAAAAACATCTTTTGAGGCTCGAAGTACCAACATCTAGGGATGCGAGAGGGGTAACCTAGCTAAGAGTATCCCACTCTCCATGTTAAGCTGCTTGAGAGCTGGGTAACATAGGGAGGGCAACGTTATCGCAGATATTGGTAATCCCTTTAAGGTATACGAATAGGACGTGTCTCACCCCGAGAAAATCTCATTTTATTGTAGTTAAAGTTTACAAAGATGATCTCAAAAAAATGTATTACGGCTTCTATACCCCCTAGCTCTTGTTCTTTCGTTTATATGAAAATACGCTGTACATATGTACCTGCGTTTTCCATTCAACTCGCTACGACAAAGATTTTTTTTTTAATTTTGTGGGATTTGGAAACTAAAACCTCATCACACTGGATGAAAACACTCAGTGAATCATACATAATTGGTTAATTGGTTTTATAGTAATACTTCCATGAATTGAAAAAAACTCCTTATTTCTAAAAGAACGGCCTTTTTATGCAACCCAAGTTTGTTTTGTATAAGCAAAAATATTCAATACCGGATTTAGGGATTTTTTTACTTTGTCAAAGACGCTACTGAATTATGTTACATATTATTGTTCTTTCATGACCGACATTTATATAAACAAAGACATTGCATATGCCTAGTTATAGAACTATACAATGAACAAAAGATTGTATTGGAAATTAAGACACACGTTGCGAAGATTTGATGCACGTATATGATCTGCAATATTTGACACGAACTGACCTTTACGCACACTATTATTTGGCAAATAAGCAAAAAAATTTATTCACTGAACAGAACAGAACAGAATCTTTATTAAACAATTCAACTTGAACACATGTGGTTCATCGTCGAATCACATAAAAAAATAACACGCATAAGTATGAACAGTTTTATATATAAACAAAATAGTAGAATAATATTAGCTGGACATATAAACAAAAAGTGAAATTCATCCTCGATTTGGTTTAAGTTACACAGATTACAAATTCTTTCATTCCTGGCGATGTTTCTATGGCGTCCTGTTTCAATCGAAAACTGATGGGCTGATAAGCGTAACTTCACCAAAGCATTCATATGACTTGGTATATTCTTTTTGCAAATATAGTTTGAAAAACATAAACTGTCTTTAGATGTTTAAAGATGAATAATGGTGATTGGTTGCCTATTGATGATCGGTTACTTATAACTGGCCCTTTTCAGCAAATCAGCACAGTGTGAAACGGTTCGACCCTCTTCATTTTGCTTAGACGCACAGTCTGGCTAGGGTAGACACTAAAAGCATCATCCAGATGGTTCTTTTTTGACTGCTGGGTCACATACATGTATATAGTTCGACGTCATTGCTTTAACTTATAACTAGTTTTTAAGAATAAATTTGCATAGACAATTATGAGCAATTATGATCATTTATGAGTTTGATTCTTTTTACTTTGAAAGTGGAACACAATGCTTCCTGTCACATTCCACGACATGGCCAGGGTTCGTTGATGCGATTATATCATATGATTTTAATGACCCGATTACATTGAACGACTTGAATGCATGCAATTGCACAATAACATGTATCGGGTAATGGCAGTAGATTAGGATAATGTACGAGACACCAAAATATGAAGACATATCAATTAAAAACCGATTGACTGAATATTTGACTTGTCAATCAAAAAAAAAAAAAAAAAAAAAAAAAAAAAAAAAAATTGATCGGAATGGACGGTCAAGTCTCCAATCTCCAAATCAAACATTGAAAGAGACTATGTTAAATCTATCCTTACATATAGTTCCTGTCATAAGAATTCATTAGAGCCAGGGTGATCTTAAGGTAGTGGACCCGTAATAGTTTAGAATGTCTCAAAAGTAATGAATTTCAATAGTGTTAACCGAGGTTTCCTAATGATTTTTATTAGGAAACCTCGGTCAACATTGTGAAAGATCACATGTTCCTAAATGTTGCGGAACTATTATGGGTCCACTACCTTAACCGAGTCTAGACTTAAAATGTTATAAAGTGAGCCTTGTCGAGATTAATAACTTTTCTATTCTAGACGATGTTAAGATCATCTTGTTTGAAACAAAATCGAGACATTGATTCTATTTCACACAAAAATAATGTTTTGTACGTTAAAACCAATTTTTAGAACGCCATGGCGATAAAATCAAACCCCAAAACACGAAAGCGCGCGCAATCAATTACTAATTTTCGACGTTACTTTATACGGGAACTACGGGAGTGTAACGAATTAAGCCTTAGTCTATAGACAAACGTGAATGACTTTAAGAAAAAGAGGATCTTTAACCCTACTCTACTCTTTGAGAAGACTCGTCCCTAGTGATTGCCACGGAGATCCGCTAGTAAGTGAACGTCGGTCTGGTAATTGTCATCACCCCACCTCTGACATAAATTGTTATATACAGAGCGCATGGAGAGACATGATTTATTCAGTAAAAAATCACCAGCCACCCAAGCTTGGAACGACCATTAATTTAAGGTAGTGGACCCATGATAGTTCTGCAATGTTTCTGAAGTAATCACTTCAACGGTGTTAACCGAGGTTTCCAAATGATTTTCATTTGCAAAGCTCGATTAACATTGTGAAAGAACATGTTTTCCGAAACGTTGCGTAACTATTACGGGTCCACTACCTTAAGGTAGTCCATATCCATTACATGTATTTATATGCAAGTAAATTACCCCCCCCCCCCCTGTAAATCGGTAAAGATTTTTATAATCTCGTTCATTGACGGATATTGTTGAGTAATAAACGATCACTTTCAATGCGATATTTGACTGTTGACCAGACAATCATGGCAATCTTATGTTGCTGATCAATGTCTACAGGGTTTGATGTCATATTGAAGGTAAGGGACATAAATAGATCCATTTTATCAATTTTATTAAACACCGCGTGTCTTATGAGCTTATATAGTAGATTATGAGTATATCAAAAGATGATAACCTTTAACATTATTCATAATAAATGACAATTTAAACTCTTGTCACAAAAATTATCAAAATTTCGATAAAAACTGACCTACGTTCTGGATGACAAAACGATACCAACTTTTTTTAAATTAGACCCCGCTTTAAACATGCACTTGCGTGCAAAGCGGGGTATAATTTGCAATCAACATGCACCGTTTCACCATCCTGATTTGTTTGTTTGTTTGAATGGAGTTTTACGCCGCTTTTAAAACTATTTCCGTCATATCGCGACTAGAACACCTAACAATGGATTCCTGGTATTTCCCACACCAGTACTACCATCACATCCTTTCCTAGCCTCCAGCTGTTATCCCACATAGGTCTACGATTATCATCCCATAGCCGGAAAGGATGAGTGCCACCGTTGGGGATCGAACCCGAGACCTTTAGATTGACATTCCGACGCGCTACCAACTACGCTATGACGACGTCTCTTCGCCATCCTGAACGTAGGGCTAGTGTATTTGAATCTGACAGTTTCGCTTCAAGCACTGACATAAGTTTTGTTTCATTTACTTATGAAAATAAATAAAACAAAATATAGTTCTTATTCTGAATAATGTTTATAATAATTAAAATTCGTCTACTACCTTTACTGGTGGTATGACATTATTTATAAAATAGTGATCACAATATGATGTTCACCACAATTCATAGATAAATATTTCATAATCAGATTTGTGTCTTATAGGTTATTCCGAGTAGGTCTTATACAATAATATATATTTTAATTTTTGCTGTGTCAATCAAAACGGTTTAATTCTGATTGGATTAAAAATGGTTCTGTTAATCAGTGAATTACTAAACTTCCTACGAAAAAAATCGTGATTTAAATTCACAAATCGCATTTGGTGTTTTCATTATTTGTTAGATTCTGCCATGCAATATCTCATTGGAATCGTCTTCAGAAGAATTCCATTTCTAGTTTCTTCTATAGAAGAAACTTAAATATTTGACTAACGTAAATCTATCGTATGATGTTTAGTAAATCTGACCCCTGGTAATAAGTAGGTAAAATGAAATAAAGCCCTGAAAATGAAGTAATTAATTAAGTAAGTAATTGAGCAAGGATAGGATTCTCAAAGTATTGACTCTCAAAAAAGATCATACGGTCTGGAAAATGTGCAAACCTTTGAAACATTCACAAGATATCATTAGGGCGAATCCCGGCGGCTGCGGCATATATCCCTTCCGACATAAGTCTCACACTAATGGGTGGATAATCGTAGACCTATGTGGGATAGCAGTTAGAGGCAAGGAATGAGTGTTATGGTAGTACTGGTGCGAGGAATACCAGGAGTCCATTTTTAGGTGCTACAGCCACCGCGATATGACTGAAAGATTGTTAAAAAACGGTGTTAAACCTCGTTCAAATAAACAAACAAAGAAACAAGCAAAAATCTAACTCAAACAAGCAAGCAAGAAAAACAAACAAACAAACAAGCAAATGAAACAGTAAAAGATCGTTAGCTGTCGATCTTTAATTCACGCGAGATAAAACTTAAAATCACTGTTCGAGTCTCTTTAATTATACTGTCCCTTCTTTTTTCAGTTTGTCTATAGGGTAGGGAGAATTTTTCCTTCGCCAATTTCGCCTGAAACTCTAATTATTTTCTGTGAGTGCAATCTCAAAATCAGTTAGTCAGCCCGATTAGCTGAGTTGGTAGAGCACCGGACTTCAAAACCATTGAAGTTTGACCGCTTTGATTCGATTCCCGGGCTGGCACACTAACAAAAACTTATTGTCTTTCGGATGAGACGTTAAACCGAGGTCCCGTGAGACGGTGCTTTACACCGAGCACGTTAAAGAACCATGGCGGATCTCAGCAGCAGTTTCGTCATGTATCCTTGCACTATCCCCCGTAACAACTTACCGTATTCTGGGGGGGGGGGGGGGGGGGGGGAGGGGCTCGCTTATTTGCACATTGGTTTAACTGTCTTCTGGGGGTATAAGTACAACTCAGACCGTTGGTGTAGAGGGTAAGACATCCGCCTAAGAATCAAGAGATGACAAGGTCAAGGTCATACATTAGTAGTCGCCCGTAGATACTGAGCAAAAGGAGTATACTTTCGCCGTATGAACAGCCATTGATTACACGCCCTGCGTTCAGCATGACTAAACGATGGACACGGTTTGCACGCTACTACACGAGCAAAGCGGGGTATAATTTGAAACAGTTTGCATAGTTTTATCATCCTAAACGTAGGTCTGATTATAATTGTTGCCTTAAAAGTGACCAAAACAACATACGGTTTCCTTACGATAATTCGTACATGGACCCTGTGGCAATGTTAGTGGTTCTAGTACCGTAAAGATTCTTAGAAAACACCACCCTCTTAAGAAACACCACTTCCATCCTCGGACGTCAAAATTGACGAACTTTTGACTGATTGTCAGAGAAATTTTAAGCCTCTAATAAACCCCCACTCCCACTAAACCGATGTCATGATTATTTCAAATCCATGAAACTTTTCTTCTCTGCAATTACAGTGACAACATTTTTTTTAATTATTACAGCAATGAGGGAAACCTGCGATTTTGGTATCTGACGTCACCTGTGACAAATGCAAACTATACATTGTGACATAATGGCCGATCCAAAAGACAGACGCCATATTTATCTGTAACGTTTTCACAGACCCCATACGACATCGCAGGCTAATATTTAGAGGATATTGACTGAGTGGTCATTGAATACCGATTTTACTTTTTAAAGAAAAAGAAAAAAAAAAGCCATCGGATGTGGTATTTTATGAGCACATTTGATATTCTATTTTAATATGCCCTGAATTTTTGCGATTAATCGAGGAAATTCCAGAAATTTATGAATTCAAGTTATTCCGCGAAACACGCCGTTTGAAAAAAAAAAAAAAAAAAAAAAAAAAAAACCCTATCAGCAAATACATTTTGGCGTCATTTTCACAAAGAAAATATATAGAGGATAATCAACTGGTTATGTCTGGTATGAAAAATATTTCACGAGAATGCGTTACTAGGCGTTAAAAAAAGGACGAGTTTATTTTCAGCCGAATAATGTATTCGAGTGAACTATTTTTCATATCAGACATTACCAATTGATTATTCTATTTATTACATTCTCTTCAACACTTTAATTCCTAAAATTATGTATTTCGTCATTTTTATCGTCCTCAGCCCTTGCAAATTTTGCGTATTGATACAAAGAAAATGTTACTTTCAATAATTTCCAGTCGTCATCTTGGATTACGCTTAAAAAATCGAAGGAACATAAAGATGTTTTGGAGCAACAGTTGACAAAACATTCAACGAGGCTATTTCACTCTCACGACAGAGTTATATTACTACTAAAATATTTGACCGCGATATCGTATATTATAAATGAATGAGACTTGTCAGGCAAAATGTGATCATCTGTGTTTAACGTATAATTAAAAAAATCCAACTAAACTACAATAAAGCTGTGGTTAAGGTAGCAATAGACACATGGCGTCATTTTTTTCCGCCCAATGAATTTTTTTCTTGGTCACATATGTTGTAGATTAACAGTGTTTAGTCATTATATCAAAATTTGAAGGTACCTTTCCACGCTCGTTTTCATGCTAGAGTTATCTGCCCTTGAGCGGTATAGGCCATTTTTCAGTAAAACGGTTATATTCGTTTTAGGTGTAGTATAAACCCTGTTCTAGGTTATAGCTATTAAACACATACATTTTGATAGACCTTATACATGTACACAATGGCTATTGACAAGAAAATTTTTATTTGATCAATTGCATTTGCAAAATTTGCTTTCAAAAGTTAAAAATGCACTAATTTTTGTAATTTTACTAGGTAAAAATGCAAAAAATAACTATTTTTTAAAAAAAAATACCCAATGAATTTTTCTTTTTTTCCTATATGTATATAATCTATATTTTTCCTTTATTTGGTAAAAAAATCAGCATACCTTTCCATGCAAATAAGAAAGTTTTTCGTTATTTTTAAGTGTTCCCCCCTAATCGAATGGCGGTTTTAACGCATTTTTATTGTTAAATTTAATGATCCAGTCATTCAATTAATATCAAAGTTGAAAAGAAGCTTAATTATGAAGTTTTACTATCATTATTCTACGTTATTTCCATAAGTGTAATCTTACGAAAACCGGTCTTTTTAAATAACGCGCAAAAAGAGCCGTAAAATAAACGAAAACCCTCTTCCTGTTTATAGAGTCGGGAGGCCGCTGTCCATTGCCACCTTAAGGCACAGTTTACCGTGAATTTGACAAGATGAATGATTTTGGAATTAAATTGATTGAGTGTGATGAGTGGTTTTTGAGTTAAATGAAAGGGAAGTTATCAAATATCGCTAATTTTGTTCACTCTGATGAACAAAATTAGCGATATTTATTACCTCCCTTTAATAGAATATGCATACAAGTTCTATAAACAACTTCTTATTTCGTCAAAAAGCAATCAGACGCCAATAATTTCTCTTATGTCCTTTCGTCCGTTAAATCTTGCTTGTTAACGCTCTGAATAATCAAAGATATCCTAAACAAAGCTATTTCATGTTACTAGAATTGGCAGAAGCAAGAAGGAAAACTTGGTGCGCAAATATTAAGAATTTGTTATTTACATATGGATTTGGTCATGTGTGGATATTTCATGATGTAGGTGACGACAAACAATTTTTACAGATATTTACAAACCGATTGAAAGATTGTTTTAGACAAAAATGGGAAAAAATATTGAGAGTCCAAAATAAAACAAATCATTACATTTTTTTCAAATCTTTACTTACTCCCGAATTATACCTAAGTTCTAATATTTCATACATATGCCTTATAACGTTATAACCTTATAAAATTTCAGATGTTCTTCCCATAATTTGATGATTGAAAAGAGAAGGTACTTAGGCATTGATTTTCCTATTTGTTAAGCACCCCCCCCCCCCCCCAAAAAAAAAAAAAAATCTTTGTAATTGAAGATGAGTTTCACTTTTTCTATTAGTGCCAGGCTTATAAGAAGCTGAGACAAAAATAGTTTGATTCATATTGGTTAAGGAATCAAAACTTATTTCATTTCCTTAAAATTTCAAAACTTAACAGAATAACACAATTTTCAAGGTTTCGAGATACTTGGTCGAAGCATTCACTTTTAGAAAAGATATTTTAAATGAATAAGGTGAACATTGATTAACGCATTTGTATTTTTCTGTTCTTTATTCATTTAAATCGTATTTAAAAATAACTTTGCTTGCAATAAACATAGAAATAGAATTACATGTATTATACCAAAAAATCATAAATGTATGTACTTATAACAATGATAGCATAAGGGTTGAAAACTCTAAAATTTCGAAAGTCCAAATTGTTACCTTAAACGAACAAAATTATTATCATATGTCACTCCTGTTAATTATGAATTGAAACGTTTATTGTATTGTATAATGGGCCGAAGGCCTAAATACTTTAATAAAATATGTCTATGTCTATGCTCTAGAGGCCGGAGATTTAAGCCGATTGTCCTCAAACTTGGTTAGAATGATTTGACCATCACAAGAATCGTTTCTTTCGAAAATGGGTCAAATCCGTCATGGAAAAAGGAGCCTAATTCAGATGTAATTAGAAAATCCTCGTTAACGCTGTCCACATCCGATTGACTTCATACTTGCTCAGAATGATTGTACCCATTCAATAATTGCTCCCTTTTAAATTATTTCTGATCGATTAAGCGTCACGAGAAAAGGGATCTAATTTGAAATTGAATTCATTGTTAACACTATTTCACATATACATGGAATGTATTGAAAATATCAATTAGCTTTCTACCTCAAGTGACCATGTGCATATTAATATGGTCTGGTGATTTTATACTCCGTCTTAGAAACAGTGGCCTGTATATGTAAACGTCCTTGTTAACAAAACTCCTCTTTTAATAACGGATACATTTATGCGAAACTTTCACAGAATATTCCATTTCCAGTGACTATGTGCATTTGTGGTGATAAAGATACATGCTGCATCATGATAAAATGGGCTTTTGTGTATATTCTTTGTTGAATTGAGATGAATGTCAATTTCACGATGTTGGTAACTATAAAGTCATTTTTTTTCAAAATGTAAGTTCACCGAAGATAACCTATTCAAATCGGAACTTGAACATACAACCCTCTAAAGCATAATTTATCTGTTCATCATACACCTCGTTTTGTGCCACAGTAAAATGGTTCTTCCAGTCCGCCACCTCCCCCTTCCTATATATCACCGACTCTCCGTCCTTGTTTAACAACAGTCTTTGTTTCTCCGATCTATCTTTCGAATCCTCGTCTTTCAGATTCTTTAGAGAACAAGCATCTAAAATGCACTGCAGTTCTTCATCTGTTAGTGCAAGTCCAAGATGTTTTGCCAAACGTCTCGCACACTCTAGTCCTTTCACTTTAAGGTCTTCATAGAAGAAATACCGTTCCATTCCGAAAACACTCAAAGTATTCTGACCAATCTTGTTTATTACTAACAATCTTTGCGTTGCGTAAATGATAGAAAAAGGATACGGCGACGTCCTTCGGGTTTCGTAGCACCAGAACAACCTTTCCCTTACCTTGTAGAAAATAGGAAGGGATTCTGTTTGGTCGTAGATGCGTTGGTATCAGACGTGGTGATACGGCGTTTTCGAAAGCTTCGAGTGGTGCTAGCTCTAGTAAACCTGGTTTTCTGTCCTTGAAAGTCTCCTTCTCCAAGTCGTCCATTTTTGTCTGCAGCATTTTTCCAATAAGATTACCCATCCAATGTGTACCTGATTTAGGGTAGCTGCAGAGTAAAATGTCCCCGACTCTACCAGTTGCGTCACGTATAAGGGGCAGTTTATCCTTCATGGCTGGAAAAACAGCTGGAATGGATATATCGTCATCAATGGTGGTTAACTTGACAGGGTCCTCGTTCTTAGTCGTCATTTCTTGTTGTGATATCATCTGTATAACACGAAACAACAAATACATAGAGAATAACATGTTAATGTCTAAAAATAACAATGTTATCTGGTCAAGGCTGGGAGAATTTATCATGACGAGGCTTTGCCGAGTCATGATAATTTCTCACAGCCGAGACTTGATAACATTGATATTTTAAGACACTTACATGTTATTCTATTTATCATTAAATCATTTTTCAGTGCTAAAGTATGATAAACCATTTAAAATCAAAGAAATTCAGGTGAAAAGTGTATGCAAATTGTTTCTAAATATAGACTGCCTGATATCATGCTATGTTATCAGACAGGTGATATCAGGTCAATGCAGGCTTCATTACATGATAAATAACCCCTTGGGGACCACAAAAAACTGTTGCTTATGGGAACGGTCGCTTAACAAAACATTTCATGATAAATAGTACATGTCATTTTGATAGCATATACAGAATATCGCATAATTCTTATCGAGTCCTATGATATTCGAACCTATTGAACATCGATCTCGTTGAGACGATTCAAATCGGTTCCAACACCATGAGATTCATAATTGGCATTGTTAGTTTCGTCCCATTTTTCAGAGGTTTACCCTATGTTGAAGGAACTACACTGAAACGAACTTCTAAACGGCCACCTTTCATTTGCCACAGTTCAACATATCTTAAATTCATTTAATGAATGGTGTCTGTATCAAACGATCAAAGACAAGAACCCTCCATCACGAAAGTCACAAAAGTGCATATTTTCGAAGAATTTCAAATTTTCGGTCTAAGAAATACTCGGCGACTAATCCTATAAATGACACAGTTCGATGGCTACTGCGTGTCAGATACCAAATCACTGAAGAAAATAACATTCATGCCCTTTTGTTTCTCACACAAGGATAGAATGCTAAAATTACCCCACCCGCCAATGTTAATTTTGAAATCAGGGGTACCCCTGAAATTTCGTCAAATTCGCCGCTTTTCTCAATTTTTTTTCAAGTCTATAATTATTGAGTACTCTCCCCAATTGATTTTTCTAATATGATTCAACTACTTCCTATTTCAGATACCAAAGAAAATATTTCTTTTTTCAGCAAAAACCAAGTGGCCGTTTAGAAGTTCGTTTCAGTGTATTAATGACGGTCGCCTAAATAAATAAATGAAAATAATCGCCTAATAGAGGTGATCGGTCTAGCAAAATCGACTGTAAATGCAATCCATGTAATTTGTATTATCCCTTCCCTGTCTGGTCAAACATGGCGTATTAAATAAATCATCTTTAAATAGAGAACTATTGACCGATTAGTCTTTTTACAGAAAAATACAGTGTTATGTTTTTTTAGATGTCGTTGAACTTGCCTTCCAACGAAAGACGCCAACCTTAAATGCTCGAAATCAATTCCAGCTCTACGTTCAGGATGACAAAATGGTGCAAACTGTTTGCATATAATAACTCGCTTTGAAAGAGCGCTTTCATGGAAGCGAGATTTAATTTGCAAACAGTTTCCACTGATTTTAAATCCTGAGCGCAGAGCTTTTCACGTTTTTACAGTTAACAAAAACGTGGAAATTGACAAGGTGAATGAATTTGGAATGAAATAAATGAGTGCGAAGAGTGAGTTTTCAGTGAGGTTTAAGGGAGGTAATCCAATATCGCTGATTCTGTTCAGAATAAACAAAATAATTGATACCTATTACCTCCCTTTGAACAGAAACTATGCATACAACGTCAATAATTAGCCTCCTATTTCTTCCAGAACCACCAGACGCTTACGATTTAAATACTGTCAGTGAAATCGCGATTTTTTCTAGCTATATTTTTTATGTAGATGTTGATCTTATCTTTTTAGTGATTTTGGAGCGTTTTTGAGTCTATCAGTGAGCTAGTGACTTTAAATTATTTTGATCGGAATGATTATCAATTTCACGATGTAATCAACTGTAAGTTATATTCTGATGGTCGTATCGATAGGTCGCCGTCACCTTAGATTAAGACGCAATTAAGGAAGAGAGTTTTTTTTGAAGAATACTATTTGATCAGGGCACTACCCTTGAGTAACTAACAAACATTTTCTAAAGATTTTGAGGCGATGTAAACTTATGTTTCATGCAAAATATCAGAACTCCATGAAAAAATGGACCTAAGGAAGTAACATATACATGTTTATACTGAACCACAAAAGAAACCTCGCAGTATTTAGATTTACAGAAAATAGCGAATATTAAGAATCATTTGAAGTTCTTTTGTTAGAATGAATTCATCTGGGCTCCAAGTTAAAGAAAAAATACCACTTCTATCAAACTTTTGCTTTGTTGTTTTGATGGATTGTCCAAAGCGTTGGCACTCACTGATTTAGATGGCGCAAATTTGTCAGAGGGATTTAAATCATTTTGCAAATATCAAATGTTCCCTATTCTCATGAGTAGGTATTGGTGCTAACACAGTCCCAAAACATTTGCACTAGAAACAGTCAATATATTTTGAATTAGTCTCCGACAAGACACCTAGATCTACTCAAAATCCTGCCTTTACACACACGCATCAATTCAGATATCACATAACCAACAATTGCCTAGTTTTGAGTAAGTTTGGTTTTGCCATGTCTTTAGGTTCCTATTTTTACGCTCAACGTATTGCCATTAGATAAAGTATTGATATTATTCGTGTTTTACATCAATTTAGAAAACGACTATTCGTTGAAAGTTAAAATATATGCCCTTCCACCATTTTTTTGTAGAAATAAATTTGTTCTAGTGCGACGTTTCTTTAGTGATTCAGTATATATTGGTTGATCAGGTACACCGTCTTTATCTTTGTCCTTCATGTTAACCTTGCTATACAAGTATTTGTTTATCTATGTCGGACCGACATATACATGTCAAAGGTATAGAAAATTTCAGCAATAATTTATGAGAGAAAATAGCCATTCATTCGGGATAGCGAAACACTTGCAACCACCTGGCTTGAAACAGGCAGTGTATCAATCCTGAGACATTTGGCCAACTCATGAACATCTATGCTATTTTAACCGCAAAAGGGCTACGCAAGACACTGTGAAAGAAGAGCGTCGAATAACCGTTTAAGGGACCCGATATAGTTCCGCAACGTTTCAAAAGTAATAAACTTTAACAGTGTTAACCGAGGTTTTTCTAATGGTTTCCTTGCTGCGGAACTATTACGGGTCCTCTTCCTTTACCTGGTTTCAAAATTATCAATAAAATCCTCACAGAACTGTGCGTTCATTTTTACGCATAAAATTACAATTGATGAAGCAAGTATTTTCTATTTTTCCTAAATTTGTTCTATTAATCTTTCCCCTTAATACCGTTATCTAAATTTCAGTGTATTCGTCAATACCGAAGTAGGATCAGGAAATGTTTTAACCTCCAACCATGCCGCAATATACAGTAAACAACAACGGGAAATTGAGATTGTGAATGATTTTGGAATGAAGTCGAATGAGTTTGATGAGTGAGTTTTGAGTGAAATTAAAGCGAAGTCCGAGAAGGCTAATTTTGTTAAGGATGAACAATATTAGCGATATTTATTACCCCCTTTATAAAATATGCATACAATATTTATAAAAAAGCTTCCTATTTCTTCAAGTACAGATCAGACACTTACAATCTCAATTATACCTGTGAAATCAGTATTTTTGCTAGCTTTTTTTTTATTTTGAAAGCAGTCGTGAATCTGATCTTTTTAAGTAATTTTTGAGCTCTTTTGAATGGTTATTGTGTTTCGAAGGAATGCATTGATTGCTGAGTGAATGATTTATAAGGAATTTGATCGGAATCAGTGTCAACTTGACGATGTTTTAACTGTACTAAGTGCAAAGAAATCGCGAGAGAGAGAGAGAGAGAATGGACAATAATAAACTTAGAAAAAATAATTTTATAAAATTACCTTTAGCAATATATTAGACTACACACAGCCGATTACATCAACTAAACAAACCTTCAAAATGACCTTTCAGTGACGGGTATTTGGATACCCAATTTATCAGGGTCCTAAATGCCTTTCTCGCTACTAACGGTAGACTCATACCCAGATTAAACGTAAGATGCAATCACGTACAAATTGTAAATACTTATAGAAAGAGAAATCTTTTGCACCGGTCTAAAATGAGCAAGAGTTAAAAACTGTAATTATCTGACACGGGTAGTATGAAGAGGGTTTTTGTTAAGTAAATGGATGTGGGCCGGGAAAGTAGATTTTAAAAGCGACTTAAAGTGGAAGACATTTCAAAGACAAAACATTCAAAACATATCCAAAACATTCGAACAGGGTTCCAGATAAGAGGGTGTTAAGCAATTCTAAAATAATTGTTTCGCAACGAACCCCTATGTTGTGGGTACTCATTTGAAACGTCTCATCGCAACGTAGTGTTTAAGTAAGGACTAATGAAATATTTTAATTTGAAAACCAAAATGCCCCCTATATCTGTAGCTCTGATTCGAAGCATACGATATTCTTCTCTAGGTGTAGCATTTTAAAATGATCACATATTTATGCTTTTTCGGTGTATTAGCGAGATTGAAAGAAGGGTTAACATACAATAAATCAATCGCCGGGGTCTCCCTGTTTGGTCTACATTTTAAAGTCTTCTTATCATTATAAAGCTGTATTTTCTTCTTAAAATTTGATAAAACTGATAATATCAACCTCTTTCCAACATTCTTATAAAAAAAAATCATTTTTTTCCTGAAATTTAATGTATTAAAAAGTTTTGGTGCCTAGCAAACTTTGAGTAGTATATCTAATTTGATCCAAGTCATAACCCCGTCTCCCTGGTGCACCCAGCAGTCATGATTTTATTAACTAATAATCCATGCCAAGTAAAAAGTCAGTTGGACACCTGGTTTAAAAGGAGAAGAATTTTGAAAAAAAAAAAAAAAAAATGATGTAAGTCCAGCCCCTGAAGCTCTACCCCTGATGGCCTAAAGTCATAATATTAACTATATATTTAAGGTCTAACAGCTGATGATTCATGCCAAATTACAAGACTGTAGGACGAAGAAGAAAATCATTTTTAAAGAGTTTCATAAAAACCCAAACATTTGTTGCCATTCAGGAGGACATGCTGTTTCAAGAAATTGTTAGCGGACGACGGAAGACGGGCGGTGGACGCCGGACCGATGCCGAACAAAATTTGATCACAATAACTCACGTAAGCAATTTGTGCTGAGGTGAGCTTAGAACAAAATAAAGACAAAAACGAAAAAACTAAAATGTTTCCATTCTCTCAGCTAAATAAGGAGTATGTTGTAGTGAACCATTGCCATACACAAAAAACACTTAAAAGCAAAAGCAGCAGCGTTATACCACGGCCTCCACGACGACAACAAAAACAATAACAATAACGAAAAAATATGTATCAAGTAATGGAGATTTAAAAAGAAAGTTACTAGAAAATATTCTTCATAAAATATAATTTGTTAGAAAGGTAACATACTAATAGCTTAAAAAACAGCGGTCATCATTTGTTAATTAAGATACATTTTTACGGCATTTTATCTGATGACGGTAAATGGAAATTGGGGTACTTTTCAAAACTTTGCATTAATTAGTCGTTTCCTATTTCATTAATAAATGGACATATATTGAAAAAGGAATAGTTTCTATATTTACTTATGTATCGTTAGAACTGAATCGTTTTAAAAGTGGAATATACTGTAATTTTGGACAATAGTTTCGATCCGTCTTTCACAAAAAGGCAAGAGGCATAGGTGTATAATTATAATCTTTAATAAATGGACAAGGTGAATGATTTTGAAAACGAAATTGAAATGAAGTTGAACGAGTGGGATGGGTATGTTTTGAATAAAATTGCATAAGAATATTACCTGTCATAGAAAGATCTGTGCGTCTATGCGTACGTTTCCAAATCAACACCAGCCTATAAAGACTGTCAATTGTGGGAATATTTCGAGACCCGATGTTATATAACTTTTCTCATTCTCAATTTAAATTTTTCTCAAATTTCAATTTGAGATTTAAGCCGTAATTCTCTTTTTATACTCATTTAAATGTATTAACATAAAATATGATATTAATAAGTTGTTATTTATATAACAACTTATCAATATTATCTTTTATTTTCATACATGTATACAAATTTGAAATTTGAGAAAAATTCTCAGTTGAGCCTGAGAAAAGTTTTATAACCTCGGGCCGTGATGTACGGTGGTATGGAGTTCCAGGTAGTGATCGTTTTCGACTGGTGCTTGTCTAGTCTGGTGCTTATTTGCCTGATGGTTTAGGCTGCTGCTATTCTGGTATTGAGAGCGTTGGTTTGTATATAGTCACAGCGAGTGGTATTTTGACCAAGTTCTTCAAGATCTTGTGGAACATGACAAATGTTTTCATAGCTCTTCGTTCTTCGAGCGTTTTGTATATAGTCAGCGAGTGGTATTTCCACCAAGTTGTTCATGATCTTGTAGAACATGGTAACTCTGTTCCTAGCTCATCGTTCCTCGAGAGTATCCCATGCTAGTCAGTGTTGGAGCATATTGCTGACACATCCGGGGTCTCTGCTGCGATATTCGCCTTTAGCAAATCTAGCTGCGTTGCGTTTGAAGTTAACTTAATAGTCGTTCATGGGGCATCTTGTCAAACATCTAATAAAATGGCATCGATATGTTTGCCTTCTGACAGATTCTCTGCAATTTCGTGTGTGGTGTAGATGAGCTGTGTTTCGCAAGAACGCTTTCACAATATTGGTGTTAAAGACACTGGTCGATAGTTAGATGCTTTATTTACTCTTTTCGCCTTTCTTAAATATCGGAACTATGTGAGCCATCTTCCAATCATATGGTAGTTGATTGATTGATTGCATGGAGATTAACGCCGCTTTCATTTTTAAGTTGGAATGCGGAGCAATTCCAACTTAGATTTAACAAAACCGCAAAATGAACACAAGATAATTTCATTTCGGGTTTTTTGAGAACACAAATCACGTGAACAGGATGTGAATACACTTCGGCCTATTTCGTATATCTCATCTTGACAAAGACATCCAGTTTATTTCATCAAAAAGTAAAAATGCTGTACAATTACACAACTATCACTTCATGTATATTATTAACACGCTAATTTATGTTTTAAACGATATTTATTGAAAGTTGAGTACGAATATATTAGTATCACATGTTTGCATTACTATATTTGGAAATCATGTGATAAGTCAAGTCCAATACGGTCAGCAATTGGCAATAGCACAAGACAATCACGTGATCTGCTTATTTGGTAATGTCGCGATCTGTTTTCTCAGTATTATGGCAATAGCACAGACCAATCACGTGATCTGCTTATTTGGTTGGTCGCGACCTGTTTTTCGTAGAATTATGTTATAGCTTCTTTTAAAGGTATAGTCTCTCTTTCTGAACGACCTTATTACACATTTAACTTTTGACAAGGTATTATAGTGTAAATTTCTGTATAAGCTACGAAGACTTTTAAAGTTAATAAATATTTCCGTCATATTGCGGTTATCTACATGAATGTTTCATTGTAAAAACCCAATACTCATTCAATAAAACCCTTGCCACCACATCTTTAATTGAATTATGAATATCTTTGCCCAATTGCATTCCATCTTCATGATAATTTGCCATTTGAAACAAACCAACTAGTTCAACTTGTTTTCTTCACATTCTTACACATCAATACGTTTAAGGGCACAATCATACAGTTAGTTACATCGTGAAATTGACATTCATCTCAATAAAAACATTCTTAAGCGTTCACTCAGCGCTCCATTCATTCATTCCAAACACTCACTCAAACCATTCAAAAACGCTCCAAGTTATTAAAAAAATAAGATCATCATAAAATCCACTGGACCAATCGAATTCATGTGAGCGGTTTAGGGCCATTCTGGTCCCCTTGTTATCATTTTTCTGTCATCAGATTCAGGCCTGTATAGCGATTCAGGGGTTTAATCGTCTCTCGTTGTTGAAATACATTGATTTATATACGCCCGTCAAAAGACGAGACGTATTATGTGATAACTTGTGGTAGGCGGGAGGCGTAATCTTCGTTAGTAGCTTGAAGTCTCTCGAACGCATTCCAACTTATCAGTACTTTCAGTACTTTGATTCAGTTATGTCGCGGCGGCTTGAGTACCTAACGATGGATTCCTGGTATTTCCCTCACCAGTACAACAATCACATCCTTTCCTAGCCCCAAGCTTCTATCTCACATAGGTTAACGATTATCCACATATTGGTGAGAGACAAATAGAAGGAAACAATGAGTGCCGCCGTAGGGGATCAAACCCGGGACCTCTATATTGACAGTCCGACGCGCTTCCAACTGCGCTATGACGGCGGCAGGAATTCATATAAACGAATCAACATAAAAAATAAACGTTTCTAAAATTCTAAATTTTTGTATCAACTTTTAATCCTGAACGCAACACAAGGAATTTTACTGTTGAAGCACCATGCCGTGACGAAATTATGCTTACTTTACATTTTAAAATCTGCAATAAATGCTCTTAAATTTCAAAAGTAATGGTAAAATGCATTAAAACTTGTATATTAGACTATGAAATTTAAATTTATCACAGTAGATAAGTCAGGAGAAAAGGGCCATGGAATACGGAAATATCAGACTGTAACGTCTGCATATACTGGTCAGGAAAGACAATGTTTGCGCTCAAAGTAGATCCTGATTGTGACGTTAGGATCGTTAACCAACCCACAGTATGTTTATTTTAGGAATGCGGTCCCTTGTCGAAATTTGCTGCATCTTTTTTTTTTGGTGTTGTTGTTGTTGTTTCATTTGACAGAGTAACAAGTTGTTCCTTTTCGGGCGAAGGAACAAAATAACTCAAACGGTGTGAAATCAGCGATTTGTAGCAGACTCTTTAAAACCAACAACAGCAACGAAATTATGACTATATGAACGAGTCTTTTTCAATAATAGATCGATAGGCAAAATGGAAAGATTGTGTGCTACAAAAATCGCTTATGGAAATTACGAGTTAAATCTACTCAAAAATGATGAATCTATGGAAACAATAGTGAAAACGTTTGTGGATATGGCAGACCAACAGGTAATGATGATTACTTTCTTTTTCTTAATTTTCAGTTCACAGGAAATGAAGAATTTGTCATGTCCCCGTATCGAAATATCATGTCTCAAATTCAAGGTCAATAGTCAAGGCCAATCTTTGAAAATTAGTATCTGCAATTTACTCGATGCCTATTCAAGAAACAAGCCTCATAATTTGCATAGTGAAAGATTTAAGTGATGTGCATCCATAAATAACAAGGGCAGTGTCACGTAACAAGGTCAAGGTCAAAATTTTGAAAATATGCTGTTATGGGTTCAATTGTATTCACAAACATTTCTTGTTGTCTTAGAAGCTTTATAATTGAACGAACTCTCATTTTTCCTTTCTCATTGTCTGCATTTGCTGATTACTGATGATATGTTATTAAAGGACAGGGATGAGCCGATGTACATAGTCAACCTTGGTGATATTGTGAACAAGTACAAATCATGGACCAGTGTATTACCAACAGGTAAACCTTTTTATGGTAAACTGAGTTTTACAGTCTTTTTTGTCTGTATTTTCTTTTTTTTTTACTTGTTTTTTTATTTCATAGTAGGGCATGTCATCAACAATATTATTCGCCGTAACTTTATTACTAGAACTAAGGATTTCCAAAGCAATTTAATTTTGAAAGATTTTTTATTGTTTTGTTTTGATAATTGTTTTTCCTTCTTCTAGATATTTAGTCTGTTATTGGTGTTGTGAAAGGCTCAAAAAATGTTTTTGAGATGAAAGAAAGCTATACCGACCTCAAATGATTAATTCTCAACGGAACCCCTTTGTTACGATCAAAACCGTTCTAAATCTTTCATTTAACGCCCTAGAATTTATCAAAGGGGGGAATAAGTCATTGTTTTTTTCGTCAAATTAGGACAAAATAAACGATATTGTATTACCCCCTTTAATTTCATTCAAAAAGCGCTCCTTCCACTTATTCGCTCTTTCATCTTGTTAATTTCACGATATTGTTAACTGTAATCTACTCACTCCGTTCACCCAGTTCTACTTTTTACCCCTAGCAGCTGTGAAAGCAAACGATGACCCTGCTGTTCTTTATCTATTGGATACTTTGGGCGTAAACTTTGATTGTGCGAGCAAGGTTTGTTCAGTTTAGGTAGTGGACCCGTAATAGTTCCGCAACTTTTTTGAGCTCATGACCTTTCACCATGTTGACCGTGGTTTCCTAATGAAAATCATTAGGAAACCTTGGTAAACACTGCTAAAGTAATTACTTCCGAAACGTTTGGTAACCATTACGGGTCTGTTACCTAAAGATCATTTGAAATTGACATTTAACTGAAAGGGTGGGATGAGCGAATTTCTAACGATTTTCAAAAGGAGGCAATAAAATATAGAAAATTTGGTAATTTTATCTCTTCCCTCCCTTTAATCGAAAATTAAGTTCAATGTACTTATCTGTAAATTGATATATGTGTCTTCATTGACCCATTATGCGTTTCCAAAACTAATCAGTCCATTAAAGATCACGAAATAAAGTTCGGGTAAAGCTTTTTCAAATATTTAAATGGTAGGAACGATAAGAATGGACGCGAATAATCCATTTCGAGTCATTTTCATCCTGATAAGAATCAAAATAACGAATTCTCATAACATAAACTCAAATGCAACCCAGAAAATGTTTCTCCTTTTAAATTTTTGTACATAATAAACTCAAGCCGGTTAAAACAGTCCTTATGTTTTGAAGATAGTGCCGATATTACTAAGAAATATTTTCAAAACATTTTCTTTGATATTATTTTGAAGAAAACAAAACCGGACAGATGCTTATATAACCCTACGGTCGCGGGCTCGTTATGTCCATGACTTAGGTTTATGATCGGAGCAAAGACTAGTGTTACAATGTTCAATCCTTTATTTACATCGTCAATCAATCCATTGGTCAACAAAACACTCTGAAAATACAAATTACGTGACAATGCATTAAACATGTAAAACGTATCTTATCTAAAAGCATAAATACTGAATGTACTGACAATGGCAACAATACAATGTGCGATCCGATCTGCGTCAATAAGTAACATATCACAGCGAGCTAATTTGTTTACAATCCTTACCAAATCAATGTGACTGGGTGTATCCAAAAACCAATAACCTCTCGCTCTACTCCATATTCACGTGCAGATGTGTACTACTGTAAATAAACAAATGTTAATGGTTAGAGAGTGAAGGGGCGAACGGGCAAGGGTACGACAGAACGCGAAATCCGACAACAAGCGTCAATGAACACTCGAAACCCAAAGATAGTGGCAATCGAACCGATCTGAAACCGTAGGACGCGATCAGACACTGAAACAAAACAATCGAACCTTCAGAGGACTTACATGACTAAATTCTGGACAAAATCAATCAATAAATAATCAAATGATCTTCTCGACAAAACCATACAACGGTCGATTCAAAATCGTGTCACGTGATCTCAAAAACCGCCTTCAACAACTAGGAATCCAAAATAGACTGGCAACCTTCACAACATGTAAAACATCCCAAAAATCGTCCGGTTACACACTTCCCCTCTTTTGAAATGACGTCTCGTCATTTGTCAATCAGTTTCGAAGACAACGATTAAATCTAGTAAAAAACAACATATATGAAAATTAAAAAAAAACAACATTAGCAATTCTAAACAGACTTTCTCGGTAACTTTCTGGAAGCTACAACTAAGAACATTTGCTCTCTCCCCCGCTTCTGAAATGCGACCACGCATTTTTGACCAGCTTAGCCATCTTCTTCTTTGTGCTAATGGCAAGATCTAAAAAATGAAGAAATCTGGTTAAAAAAGTAAAAGTACTTATTAGAACTTGTCGCACAATCACTTTATCACTGCACTCAGCACTTTATTCACAGTATCACTATCCATGTTGTTCAATGCTCCTGAATTCAACAAGGCATCCAATGCTTGAACTTTGTTGTTTATTGGTCTCACTATACTGTGAACAACCGGATCTCCATATCTGTCTGGAGGTTTCTTCGCTCTTGCTGACCTCCTTGGCACCGGTTTTGGTGGCTCTTTCACAACTGTCTAACCATCTCTTTTGTCTTCTTTATTTTCTGTTTCTGTAGCCTTTGGTATTGCTTCCTCTTCACTTGTTACCTTTTCCTCAATTGCCTTGTCCACTTCATCTTCAACATAACCTGTAATGTCTTCTCCATTACTTTCTATCTCATTCTCAAAGTGTCTGTCCACAATATTGTCAATCCAAACAGCGTTCGGGTCATCACCACCATCATCATCATCTTCATCAGCACCTCTATCATCAGTCTCTTTTCTTCTGTCATCATCATAGCAATCATGACTTCGTTTCATCACATTCTCTGAACAGGTAGCTTCAGGATAATGGGCGTCCCCATCTTAAGCTGTGCCTTTCACAGTTCTCAATCCATCACTCTCTGTCCTTCCTTCTCTGACGTCAGATTTCTCTTCTCTTGATGCATCATACTCAATTTCATAATTATCTTCTCCAATCTTCAACAAAAGATTTCTATGCAAAATCTTCTCGATTCCTGTTTCTGAACGAATCTTGAAAACAGGTATTTCAGGCCTCGGCTGTTCTATCACGCGGTAACTTTCTTCCTCAAACTTATCTGCTATCTTGTGCTTGCCGTCAAAGGCTACCTTCTTAACCAGTACCTTGTCTTCACAAAAAATTCTCACAGATCTAGCTTTTTGGTCATACTGTTTCTTCTGTTTTGTTTTCGCTTTCTCTGCGTACTTCTCTACTATCTTTCTTGTCTGTTCTATCCTGTCTTTCAAATCGCAGATATACTCTTCAGTTGCCTTACTCGATGTTCCTTCTGTTGCCTCTTCAAAACGAACGTCGATAGGTAACTTTGGTTTCCTTCCAAACATTAATTCATACGGTGATACTCTTGTTGTTTCATGGGGTGTGCAATTGTAGAAGAAGACAAGGGAATTGATGTACTTCTTCCAATCTTGTTTCTGATCGGGTTCCAAAGTCCCTAACATGTTCAACAACGTTCTGTTGAATCACTCAGGCCCCGCATTTCCTTGTGGGTGGTACGGTGTTGTGTGACTCTTCTTGATGTTAGCTAGTTTGCATAATTCCTTGATTATCTCGCTTTCGAAATTTGCACCTTGATCAGAATGCAGTCTTGTCGGTATTCCGTAATGGATAATAAAGTTGTTGTAGAATGCCTCAGCTGTAGTCTTTGCGGTTTGGTTCTTTGTGGGAATAGCTAAAGCGTATTTTGTAAAATGGTCTGTAATTACAAGTATATTTGAAATTCCTCCTTTAGATGCTTCTAGTGTTAGGAAATCAAAACAAACTAGCTCCAAAGGAAACGTGGTGTTGACGTTCACAAGGGGCGCTCTCTCATTCGTTGATGACTTTCTCCTAATGCAGCGATCACATCTATTCACCCATTCATCAACATCAGATGACATTCCTGGCCAATAAAATCTTTCTCTTAGTAGTTTCATAGTTCTTTCTTTACCAGGATGACCAACATCACCATGGAGTCCCTGGAGAGCTTCTTTTCTGTATTTTATCGGCAGGACAAGCTGCTCTATTTCTCGGTCCTCATCTTGAACATGCCGAAACAACAATCCTCTCTTCATTCTAAAATTTTTGAATTGCTTTTTCATAGCCAGGTCCTCCTTGTTGTAAACATTTCTTGGAACTTGGTTGTCTATCACCGCGATTCTCCATCTATCAATCAAAGGTTCCTCCCTTTGTGCTCTTCTCACTTCTCTCAACTCTTTTAATGCAAGTGATTGTCCTGGGGCATCTGTTGCATCGACAATATTAATGCTAAATGCTGGCAATGTCTCTATCAGTGGTGTTTGTATTATTGATGAACAAATAGCTTTTACAGTTCTCTCGTCTATTTTCACCAGCTCATTTCCTGTATCTTCATCATTTATCTTTTCGTATGGGTATCTGCTCATTGCATCGGCATCAGTATTCTTCAATCCTGGCCTGTAAAAAATGTCGAAAGAATACTCTCCTAATGCCGAGGCCCAACGATGACCAGTTGCGTCCAACTTTGCCGAGGTAAGTATATGTGTTAGTGGGTTACTATCTGTCAACACTGTGAACTGATTTAGTGTGAGATAGTCAGAGAACTTCTCCGTAACCGCCCACTTGAGCGCCAAGAACTCTAGCTTGAACGCACTGTAATTTTTCTCTGACTTATTGAGTGATCTGCTAGCGTATGCTATCACTCTCTTCTGGTCATCCTGTTTCTGATATAGAACTGCACCGAGTCCTTTTGTCGAGGCATCCGTGTGAAGCTCGAACGGTAATGTGAAATCCGGGTAGGCCAATATCGGTGGTGAAGATAAAATCACTTTCAGGTTTTCAAATATTTCTTGTTCTCTCTCTGTCCACTTCCATTCTAATTCTTTCTTCTTTGACTTATTCTTTTTGGATGACGTCGGCGGTAAAAGATCTGCTAATGGTCTCGTTATTTTACTAAAATCCTTGATGAAGCGGCGATAATATCCAGCGAATGCTAAGAATGATTGGAGTTCATCTGAATTTGAAGGTGTAGGCCAATTTCTCACTTTTTCAATCTTGTCCGGATCAGTCTCTATACCTTCAGAACTGACTATGTGACCAAGGAAACCAACTTTTTCCTGGATGAAGGTACATTTTGATGGCGACAATTTCAGGTTGCATTGCTTCAGTCTCGTCAGTATCAAGTCCAATCTATGGAGATGTTCTTCGAAGGTATCGGCAAACACTATCAAATCGTCTAAATATATGACACATATAGTCATATTGTAATCGCCCAAACACTCTTCCATGAGTCTCTGATACGTCGCCGGTGAATTCGATAAACCGAAGGGCATACGGTTATATTCCCAAAATCCAAGTGGTCCTACAGTGAACGCCGTTCTCTCTTTATGTTCTTCTTCGATCTCAACTTGGTGGTAACCTGACTTCATATCTATTGTGCTGAAATATCTGCTACCTTTCAACACATCGAAGATCTCTTCTATTCTTGGCAGTGCGTACGCATCTTTTACTGTTCTGTTGTTTAAAGATCTAAAATCCACGCAAAGTCTCAAGGTACCATTCTTTTTTCGTACGATAACTATGTTGCTTGAGAAAGGAGACTTAGATTTTCTGATAATTCCTGCTGAAAGTAGTTGTTGCAAGTGTTGTCTTACTTCCTCTATCATCATTGGTGGTATCCTTCTATGTCTCTCTTTAAATGGTGTTTCCTTGTCTTTCATCAGGTCAATCCGGTGTTTAATCATGTCGCAATGTCCAATATCATCTTCAGCGGTTGAAAAGACATCGACATGTTTCCTGAGTAGTTCCTTCAACGTGTTCTTTTCGCTTGCCGAAAGAATATTATTCTTATCCATGGATAAACTTTCAACAAGATCTTGTTCTTCATCTTTGTTATCACTATTCACTTCTTCTGCAATAGTGACCGGCTGTAATTCACATATACACATCTTGGGTGCTATGGTAAGTGTTTGTGTAGTCAGGTTTGACAAACGTACAGTGAATTCTTGCTTTTTACCACTTTCAAAATTCACTAGTATAGGGTTCACATCAATATCCTGTGATATACCACTCTCCTTTGACTCATGGGTAATTGCAAGTGTATTAGGGTGATTCATTTCTCTATCTGTAATACCTCTTATATCTATACTCTCATTAGGTTTCAGAATTACTTTCTCATGTTCTGCACTTCTTATCACCGCTATCCTGTTGTTGTTCTTTTTCAGCTCCTTGTTTCTTACGGTTATGGCTCTAAAACTTAGATACCATGGAGTCATAAGTTTTGCTTTCTGTAGATACTGTTCTCCGTACTCATCTCTACAATCATTCAAATACTCTTGGAGAATATTAGTTCCTAATATGATCGGTGTCTTTGCCGAGTAAGTCGTATCTGGTATCACCAGTAGTAAGCATTGCTTCTCTTGTGCATGTGGTACTCCTTCTGGTACTTTTACATCAACTTCAATGAATCCCGAATATGGAAGCTGGCTTCCATCTGCACATTCGATATTAAGTATCTTGTCTATCTTCTGAGTCTGTGTTCCTGGAAGGTGTGTCTTAACAAAGGATTCTGATACTACACTGACACAACTCCCTGTATCTAACAAACATCTGGTCCTAAAACCATTGATTTCGACATCAGCCTCATTAGGTTCTCCTACTAATTTGGGATCTGGTGTTTGCTTGCCCACATTTGATCCCCCAATCTGAGCAGTAATTAGTTTGGGCAGTTCGCCTGCTTATGTCCTTGTTTACCACAGGTATAACATGTTATTCCACCCATGTTGGTCGACGGACAATTCCACTGTTTATGACCTTTCTGGTTGCATGTAAAGCACGATGGTTGGAAATTTTGTGATCCCAGTGGTCTCTCCTGTTGATGATTGTAATTATTTCCACCTCTTCCTCTACCACCTTGCCACTGACCTCTACCTCTAAACTGTCCTCTACCTCTAAAACCTCTTCCTTGACCTCTATAAAACGACTGTTCTGGTCTCTGTTCAACTTTCTTTTGTTCTAGCTGGTCTATTCTTTCGTTCATCTTCACAAACAAATCCTTTATCTCTTTCATTTCATTCCTTTGACTTTCTACATTCGTTGCAGCTTTACATGTAGTCTTCTCTCCTGAATCAGTAACGTCTGTTAAACTGGATTCCAACTTTCGTAATTCTTTCTTAAAATCATCATAATTCTTGATTTTCTCATTATGGTAAATAGACAAATGCTTGAGTTCTCTGTTCAGACCAGCATATAGAACTTCCTTCAGTATTGTTGTATCAGACTTTTTGACTGCCTTAAGTCTCGTCGCTTGTTCAAACAAGTCTTCTAATCTTGAAGCAAAGGCTGTCACACTTTCTTTTGGTCCTAGCTGGCATCCGTAGAACTTTCTCATGACACTTTCTCTTGATTCTATGGATCCATAATCACTTTCAAACTTATCTATAACTTCTTCTAGATTGACTTTAGGACCTAATCTTCTCAACTTATCAGCTGCAGTTCCTTTGTATGCTCTTCTAATTCCTAGAAGTATCTGTTCATCCTTGAAGATTCCGTCAGATATTAGAGCCTGTATCTCGTATCTAAAAGTTTCCCAATTAACTTCTCCTTTTGATTCCTCTCCACAAAATGAAGATAATTTCGGAAAATGATAATTCCCGAACTTTGATGAAGGATCGACAAGCGGAACATCCTTATGTTCTTCCTCTTCATGTCCACCAAAAACTTTCAGCAACTTTACTATATCCTTGGTTGATCCTAATTTTGGTTTAATACCAAGTAATTTCATGGCTTGTAAAAGCTTTTCCTCATCTGGAGATATGCCTCCCATAGCCATCTCTAATTTTGTTTCCTCTTCTGTGTCACTCATCTTGTCACAACTTATACTGGGTATGCTTTCTGGTGATTATCACTTTATTCGTATGAGTATTAAGTGTCTATGATACTTATCAATCACGCACTATTTTAAGAAATCAAAGTGTCAATTATCACTTGGTATTAGACAAAACACTAAGTATCACACTGGTTCGCGAAACACTATCACACTGTGAAACGCACTAACACAATTACGCGTATTTTTTTCACTTGACGCAACACTTCTTTTCACTATCAGTATACCTAGACGGTATGCACAAGTTCACCCTTTATTGACACTGAACTTTAAAGAAGAAATGATAAACGCGTTTCTTTTTGTACAACACGATAGCTTAAGTCCTAACTGTTTATAAAACACTTCTTTCCGTCATCAGTAGACCAAGCTGTTAATAAATATGCACTTAAATTAATCAACCATAATCACTGTACACTTTAATTAAGCATTTGAATTCATACCGATTATACCCTTATCATTCAACAGTTTATAAACGATTGGGTTATTTCTATAGTAAAAACTATCTATTGGCCTTTCATAAATGCTGTAGTCACAAAGTTTTTTGTCGCTACATCATGTACAACTAGTGGAATTGTTCTGTTGCCTGAATGTTCAAACCCCAGATAAATAAACATTTCAAAAGAAAGCTATCAAAATCTAATCTAATAAACAGAAATTTAGACTATATATTCAATCACGGAAGCAAATACAGCAAACTGAAAGACAGAGTGATTAATGCTAAATTGAATTAATAGTGTATAAATGTTCGATACAATACAGCTTTTCTACACGCTACGCTATAAAGCCGTCGTCTGCATAAAGGTGTACCTGTAACGCAATATAGATTTACCTGTACTACCTATAAATAGATTCTGAATTTCCATGCACGTGGTAGCCTGTAAAAATAGAATTTTAAGTGGATCGATAAATAAATATGCATGAGGTAAAGGTACAATAAACAAGTATATTGGTCAAAGGTGAATCAATAAAACAACCAATGAAAATGTATGATTACACGATGATGTAAAGGGAATCCCAAATTGTCCAATGAAAAAACGATAATCCTATAGGTGCGCTGTTACGTCACATGGAGGGAAAACTTTTAGCCAATAGCAGGGACGGACCCGACGGAAAAATTTCTGAAAATAAACTAAGTCAACAAATTGAATAAATATACAATAAATGTCATTTTCGAAAATTTGATATTTCCAAACAACCAGACTGAATGACCAACTTTGTTAACGATTGGCTCTTTAAACGGGTATCTGAATTTCTGCTTTAGGGGTAGGTCAAAAACTGGGACGCTTCGGATACTATAGAAATTACAAAAAGATCTGTCAAAAACTTCTAGAAAACGACCAATCAGATAAACGCAATCGTGAAATCTGAGATCACATTTAGGAGAAATGTGACATATCAATGACAGAAAGGATCGGGCCTCGGTAAAGGGTGGAGGGCTGTTAGTAATGAATTAATATCAAAAAGTGTATCAGTGACAGTGCAACACTCTCGCTCCCCTCGTGCACAAAAATATCTCACGGGTACCCCAGTCTTACAGATCTCTCTATACAAAAAAATGCAAAAATCAAAAGATGAGAAACATAGCGAGAACTGAGAAAAAACAGCAATGAGAAACAAGAAAATAAATACAAATCTACTTACATAAAAATCCTAAATCCTATACATACACATATTACACAAACAATCACATATTTAACTAATTTCAATACTCCGTCCAATATAGACACTGATCAGGCTGCACAACAATGAAATGATAGTTTTCACAGTTTACTGATCAGTAATAAACAGCTGATAAATCCAATCAAATCCCGGAATCCAACGATGATCACACGTAATCCAACGTTGACTGTTAGTGCACTATAATCCAATGAGCTCTCACGAATCATAAATGTCCCGGGAAAAGGAGAAACATCCTCAGATCTGATGTGGGTGGGGTAAAGTAGTCTGGGCTCCAGATAACTCTGTCAACAACTCCGGTGGGCGCCATTTATAACCCTACGGTTGCGGGCTCGTTATGTCCATGACTTAGGTTTATGATCGGAGCAAAGACTAGTGTTACAATGTTCAATCCTTTATTTACATCGTCAATCAATCCATTGGTCAACAAAACACTCTGAAAATACAAATTACGTGACAATGCATTAAACATGTAAAACGTATCTTATCTAAAAGCATAAATACTGAATGTACTGACAATGGCAACAATACAATGTGCGATCCGATCTGCGTCAATAAGTAATGTAGTGAAAGTGAAAGTGAAAGTGGACTTCCTACTTCCGTTGTTTACTACATCCGGGTAATGGAAACATCTGATTGGCTAATGGTGTATCTCTCGTCTGGCGCGAGAGCTGAGCGTGACAATCGCCCTTCTGCATCTGTTAGCCGTCGAGTACGGACGTGTTTTCTACAAACTACCGATCAATACTTGCGAAACCCAACTACGACAAACTCCTACCGAGACCAACGAACGAACTACCGACTACGAGCAAGCCCAACGGATTGAACAGTATTACATCAGCAAACACTGGTGAGTTGACACTTTATTGGTGTCAGAAGTTATTTTTGGAACCCCGAAACCTCCCGATTTGGCAGATTATAACTACACGTGCGCTGGACGCCATCTTGTTTTTTTCCGTCAAATTAGAAGCTTTCGTCAATAAACATCCTGTCTACTGCTGAAATTTCACTGGTAATCCCTGCATAACTCCAAATTGTTGCTGGCAGTGCACCCCATCTTCAATTTGTAAGCACTGTTTACCTTTCGCCGACTTCATCTGCTGGAATTTCAACAGTCAACAATTTTCACAAGTGAACAACTTGCCCGTTAAGCTGATTTACCAATAAATTTACGCGAAACCCAGTAGCCCTAAAATGTCAAGGAAGCCAGTTTCCGTAAATTTTGCTGATAGGAATACCTTAATGGACATTCCCCACGTTGGACCATCAATGGCGGATCTCATCCTCAACTATAGAGAGTCAAAGGGCAATATCAACCTGCCGTTACTAGAGGCCATGACCAGAAGAAGATTCACGGAAACGGAACGCTCTGGCTTGGACTTCACATCTAACCGTAGGATAGGTAAGCCCTTACGTACTTCATCTATGCCCCCTGATACTTTTAAAGAACGAAACTCAGAATGGTTGGATTCTCTGCTTCCAAATTTACCGTCCTCTCCAACTAAAGTACCACCATCTAGTACGCAGACCAAACAGGTTTTGACCAAAACTGAGCCTAGGATTACTTTCTTGACCCCCCATGTCCCAAATCCTAGCCATCCAGCAATGAACCGGACTGATGATGATGTTTTTGAATACATCGATGAAAAATACGATGCCATGGACAGGTCATTACACCACAAAGATGCTAATGCCACATCACAGTCTATGAGGTCAAATCCTATTTTAATTGAGGAGGGGGAAGAGGATAATGGAAATGACCATGAATATGATGAACAGTCCAGAGTATTAGGACAGAAAATGGACCGTTTGGCAGATTTGATGGCCCAGCTGCAGTCAGGGGGCGGTAGTCAGCCTGTAACAAATTCTCAGTCTGGCTTGCCGTTTTCTGGCTCAGCCCGTAGAGTTGTCAACTTACCACCAAATCTGACTTTTGATGGACGTAATTGGATCATATTCAAGGACAAGTTCATGAGATACGCCAGAGCAGGTGCTTGGACTCCAGAAGATTGCCTTAATTGCCTTTGCTGGAGTTTAGTTGGTAAGGCAGCGGACTACTATTCCATTGTTGTACAGAGGGAGACCAATATTTCTTTTGCAGTCCTGTTAGCAAGATTAGAGTCCCGCTTTGGACAACAACCCTTGGAAGAAACCGCCCTTATTAGTTTCCAACAAGCGGTACAACATCCAGATGAAAAATTAGAAGATTGGGCAGACCGGGTGATGTCACTAGCCAATTCTGCTTTCAGATCCCTGCCCGAACATTATTCAAATCAACAGGCCATCAATCGTCTGTGCCAGGGACTGAACGACAAAGAAGCTGGACGCCATGTGTGTTTGCTCAGACCAACTTCTATCCAATCCGCGTTGGAATCCATCCAGATGTTCAAGCATGTGAACAAGGCCATATATGGAAAAAAGCAGAAGCGAACTGAAGAGCCACCATTTGTTCAGGCAGTTCAACAAGAGAAGCAGGACAATCAACTTAATCCAGTTTTGTTGGAGTTGAAGACTGCCATTGAAGATCTGCGTAAACAGATGAAGACTCTTGAGGGCCGCAGGAAATGGAAGAGAGGCTGTTTTAGATGTGGAGAACTTGATCACCGCATTAAGGACTGTCCCAAACCAAAGCGTGAAAAAAACTAATTGGGGTTGGGGATGGTGGCCGTTCTCCAACATTTCCATATATAGGCCTAAGGGGGGAGGGTTTCAAGGGAACCGGGGGGCATCATCTTACGCAAGGGGGTGATGTCTCACTGGGTAGTAGTAGTAGTAGTAGGTTAGGAGGGGTTGTAGCAAATGCAATCCCGCAATGCAGCAGTGAAGAAGCAGATGGGCAGCAGACCACTATCGACAGAGACTCAACGGCCTGTCCGGATGCTGTCCAACTGGGCCATGACCTCATCATGGAGAAGGATCAGACCGAAAGGGGCACCACTGATCCTGATCGCTACAATGATGATGCTACAGTTTGCCACCTGGTTTCTACTTCGTTAGACTGTGTAGATGTCAAAGTCAATGGTATTCCCATACAAGCAGTGGTGGATACAGCAGCCGAGGTAACCATTATCTCAGACAAAATCTACCATTCCATGCAACCCAGACCAAGCCACATCAAGAATGTTTCACTTCGAGCAGCAGGTCGTGAAATGACAATGTTCGGCAATATTGTGGGACCAATCAACTTGAAATTAGGCCGTAAAACCTACAAAGAGCCTTCAATATATGTCGCTCCAATACAACATGACATGCTTCTCGGCGCGGACATACTTAAGAAACGAAAATGTATTCTTGATTTGGGTAAAAATATCATGATTTTTGATGGGCAAACTGTAAATTTGAGTAAAGGTCATGAACTCGAGGAGGGGCCGGAGTTAGCAAATGTGATCGTTTCAAAACGTCGCGTCGTACCACCAAATTCGGTCGCAATGGTGAAATGCAAATTGGATCATCCAATTTCTTCTCACTTTTTTATAGAGCCAAAAGAGGGTTTATCTGTCTTCCTTCCAAGAACATTATATGGCGAAGAAAAATCACCACTTGTTAGCATTGTCAACATCTCTGACAAATATCGCGTGCTAAAGCGTGGCCAACAAATCGCTAATGCTGTTTCTTTTGGGGGGGAAATAGTAACTGAACCAAAATTTCCTGGGACTGTCCCTTGTGTAGCTTCTGTCCAAGAAATTGAGACTGGGGGGCGGGTACCAGATCATTTGCAAGACCTCTATGAGAAATCATGCGCGAATTTGAATGATTCTGAATGTGCCGAGTTCGCCAAACTCTTGATTGACTATACTGACGTCTTTGCCAAGCATGAGTTTGACCTGGGTAATTTCACAGCGATTGAGCATAACATTGACACTGGAGTGGCCAGACCTATAAAGCTAGGGATGAGACGGACTCCAGCACATTTCGCTGATGAAGAAGAGGCACATTTACAGAAAATGTTGAAAGCAGGGGTTATAAGGGAGTCGACATCGGATTGGGCAGCAGCTCCAGTATTGATCCGGAAACGGGATGGCTCAGTTAGATGGTGCATTGATTACCGCCAGTTAAACAACGTCACCGTCAAAGATGTGTTCCCACTACCGCTCGTCGACGACTGTTTAGATACCCTGGAAGGTAACATATGGTTCTCCAAGCTAGACGCCAACTCAGCCTACTGGCAAGTTAACATCAAGGAAGAAGACCGGAAGAAAACAGCATTCCACACCAAGTATGGGCTGTTTGAGCATGTCAAAATGGGCTTCGGACTTTGCAACGCGCCAGCAACCTTTTCTAGGGTCATGAACTTAGTTTTAAGGGGGTTGAGTTGGAAAATCGTTCTCGCGTTTTTAGACGACATTTTAGTCTTGGGGAAAACTTTTGACGATCACATTGCTAATCTTCGCGAGACCATGCAGAGATTTCGCGAGTATGGGTTACGTTTAAAGCCGAAGAAATGCGTTTTCTTTCAAAAAGAGGTAGAATTCTTGGGTCGTATCGTAACGGGAGAAACACTCGCGATGTCTAAAGAAGATGTCAAGGTCGTGTCAGAATGGCCGGTCCCCCAAAACTCTAAAGATGTCGAGAGATTCATGGGCTTAGCTAATTACCACCGCAATTTCGTCAAAAACTTTTCAAAACTCGCTTCTCCACTCTATCAAATCACTGGTAAAGGAAATTTTCTTTGGGGAAATGAACAACAACTTTCTTTCAATCAACTCAAACAAGCATTGACCTCGCCACCTGTACTAGGAATCCCCAATCATCATGACCCGTACATATTGGACACTGACGCTTCAGATTCCGCGATTGGTGCCGAACTTATACAGGTCCAGAATGGAGAAGAAAAAGTAATAGCCTATGGTAGCTTCGCCCTGTCCAAGGAACAAAAGAGGTACTGCGCCACCAGGAAGGAACTGTTAGCTGTGGTAAGATTTACACGTCAATACAGGTATTACTTACTCGGCAAACCGTTTATTGTGCGCACGGATCACTCAAGCTTAACATGGTTATTAAGGTTTAAGGAACCCCAGGGACAAATCGCTCGTTGGATGGAGGAGTTGTCACAGTATAATATGATACTCCGCCATCGTCCAGGACCCAAGCACAACAATGCAGATGCACTTTCCAGAAGGCCACTGGTGAGTGATGATCATGGGGGGCTAAGCGCTTTGCCTTGTGGGGGGTGTTCATACTGTCAACGCGCCGAAGATAAAAATTGGGAACGCTTTAAAGAAGAGTGTGACGATACTGTTCCGTTAGTACGTGGGCCCAGGAGAGGGCCACCCTGTGAAAGTAATGGATCAGGGCAGAACTCCTGTGTACACCAGGAAGGGATCAAGCGGTCAAACCCGGGGGCCGTGGGGGTCTCGGTGTTAGAACTCGAGGCGAAAAGCGGAGCCGTTCGTCGGGAAATTGGCGTTGGGGTAGGGACACACATTAAGAATGCAAAATGCTTGAGTGATCAGAAACTAATCGAATCTTTGTTCTCTGGGAATCTCCAATATCCATGGGAAGACGGGGAGGGATGCATGGTTACACCGCCGAAAGTGGAAAATTTAACAAGACCACTAGCCCTCAACGTAAATACGAGTACTGCAAGTGACAGCACATTATTGTGTTGGAGCTTCAGTATTCCTGACCTTATGGAGGCCCAGTATAATGATGATGATTTAGTTTTCGTTTTAGGTTGGCTGAACAATAACAAGGAACCATCTGAGCGGGACCTGTTCTTGGCGAGTCCAGCAAGCAAATTCTACTGGCTGAACAAAACACGGTTCTGTATGATTGATGGTGTGTTATTCTTCAAGAAGGAGGATGATGTACCTGTGCTGGTTGTACCAAGTAGTTTGAAAGACCAAGCCCTGTCATGGAACCACGATCTTCCATCTGCCGGACACCAGGGAGTCCAACGAACAAAAGCACGGATGAAAGAGAAGTTCTTTTGGTATGGTCTATCAACTGATGTAACCAGGTATGTCATTTCTTGTCCAACCTGTAACCTGCAGAAAAAGTCACCAGAATATGGCAAAGTTCCCATGAAAGAGTATCAGGCAGGTGCACCAATGGAGCGAGTCCACATAGACTTTTTAGGTCCTCTACCCAAGACTAGGAATGGTAATGAGTACATTCTGATGATGGTTGACCAATTTACTAAATGGGTTGAATGTATTCCGCTTCCATCTCAGACTGCACAAGAGACAGCCGCCGCGGCTGTGGATCATTTCTTTTCTAGGTTTGGTGTACCTTTCCAAATATTTTCTGATCAAGGCCGGAACTTTGAATCTAATCTCTTTTCAGCGTTATGCGACATTCTACAGATTTACAAGGCTAGAACTACACCCTACCGTCCGTCAGCCAATGGCCAAGTTGAGCGTTTTAACCGTACTTTGATGGGTGCCGTCCGATGTTTTGTGAACAAGCGACAGAACAATTGGGACCAATATCTACAACAGATAGCCGGAGCCCTACGCGCGGCAGTCAACAGGAGTACTGGTTTCACGCCGAACATGCTGATGCTAGGTAGAGAAGTCAACATACCAGCCCACATTATGTATCCACTGCGAGCTGAACAGAATGGCAGCCCAGATTCATATGTTGCAAGATTAACAACAGCTATGGAAGACGCCCACAGAGTGGCTCGTGAGAACCTCAACGTTTCCCTACGTAGAATGAAGAGGGACTACGACGTTCGTATTCTCCAACGCCCATACCAAGAAGGTGACGTCATCTATCTACTTGACTCAGCAGTCCTGAAAGGTAAATGTAAGAAGTTATGTTCTCCTTGGAAGGGTCCAGCCGTGATTATTAAAAAATTATCACCCAGCCTGTATAGAGTCAAGTTGAGAAAGACCATATTTGTTGTTAACCATGATAGAATGAAACCATGCAACTCAAGGGATCTACCAGCTTGGATACATACCTGGCAGTCTAGCCCAAATAATCAAAGTGGGGGGGAGGATGATGATGGCGAGCTTTATTGTATTTGCAGGAAACCATGGCAAGGTCGATTTATGATCCAGTGCGACTACTGCGATGAATGGTACCACGGTTCTTGTGTCGATATCACCGCCTCGGATGCCCTGGAAATCACCAAATACAAATGCAAGGGGTGTGTAACAATAAATGCTCGTGATTAAACGTTGTTTCTTCCTTCTCGTTTCAGGTGTAGCATAACATACGAAAAGAGGCATCTTCTGGGACAACCCCACAGTACCGCAAACGCTTCTAGAGATTCACCACAAGGGACCTATTAGCGTTCAGCACCACTGACTGCGGGTTAGACAGCTTTCCGTCATCAAGAGATAAATTCCACATCTTAACTCGAAACACCAACTAACTAGTATCTACTACAAGTTTCACCATGGAATTCCTGGAAAGAATGGAACTCGCCTCTGATGATAGAAAACAGGTGCCCAAGAAGGACTTGATCCACAAGCTACTTCTCTGCGACGCAAAGTATGCCGCCTTCGAGACCGCACTCCTTCGTCAAGTGAAGATAGCCAAGGATCGCCACAATAAATCCTGGTTGACCGACGTGGCAAAGCAAGCCCTGGACTTGCAGTTCCAGACCGAGAGCTGGATTTCAACTAACATTGCGCCAGTTCGAGGACGTAGGAATAGACCAAGTGCAGACCCTGCAGGCCCAACGAGAGACATTCGCCTAGACTTCGATCCCAAGATCACTGTCGTTTCTACCAACGCAGCGACAGCCAAGGATGACACCCCTGCTGAGCCGGCCACTGACAGCGACAGCGAAGAGCGCTTCCTTATGGACTTCCAAGTTGTCGACGAAGTTGCCGAATCACCAGTTAGGGTCACCAAGGACAAGCCCCAAGTGGATGTTTCTCAAGAGCCTATGGAAACCGAAGTTCCTACTACGAGGCACTTTTCTCCCGTTAGGTTTCCACCCAGGGAAGAACTTGTAAAGCCAGTGAAGAAGGTGGATCGTGTTGAACCCAAGCCAACCAAACCCTCGACATCTACGGCGGAGGATCACCCAGCAAAGATACCCTCCTTGGTGATTACGAACTCCAGACATTCGAACAGATCTAGATCACCAAGGAAAGATCACCGAAAGGGACCTTCGTCAAGACAGAAGGGGAATGGACCAACTAAGTCTACCTTGAAACCTTCTTCAAATCGACCAACCAGGAGAAGTCCCAGAATCTCCAAGAGGACGCATCATGGTTCGCCTGACGCTCGCCAGCCCTTGGAGAAGAAAAGAAATGTGGAGACAACGGCTCCCATTGTACGACGCGTGGAGACATCCGCTCCCATCGTTAAATTGTTCGCGCCAGCGACCGTGCAGACTAGCCCATCGATGGATCAAACTAGGAAAGTGGAGGAAACGAAAGGAAATCTACGGATAGAATCATTCCCATCACGCCCAAAACCCGACCGACGTGCTGCTCGTCGCCGACGCCAGCAGGAGAGATTGAGAAATCAACCCTCGGAATGTCAAGGATTTTGTGGAGTACAGGACCAACTGCCCGAGATTTTCAATGAAGGACTTCCACTAACTGAAGATTTGACAAGGAGGAGACTTTCGGCCCTGAAGTTGATCGCCGGATGGATGCTTGGAGGATGTTCAACTTTGCACAACCTCGCCGTGTACGTTGACAGTACCGAATTGCTGAAACCGGAGATGAACCAGGAGATCACCCCAAGTATGGTAGAGTCTGTCAAAGCCCTGTGTGTCGAAGGAAGCTCCCGTATTCCTGAGAGATTCACCCTTCGCCCATTGAGCTGCCCTGCCATGTTATTCCACTGGAGAGCCCTGAGTATTCTGGTTGCAAGACTCGAACCGCGCTACCGTGCCAGCTTATCAGCCCAATTTGCTTTGATGCCGCAGCCGGAGCCGCTAGATGATTCAGCCAGACCGCCCATTGGTAAACCACGTAGAGTTACTGAGCAGGGGGACCGCAAGTCTTTACCCAAAGCCTTCGATAGTCATTTCCATTTGGATAGGACCAGAACCGTGGCAAGAAAACTAAACGCCAGCTTTGCAGAAGTTTGTAGTGACATCACACCAAAACCAGGCTACAAAGTCAACGTTATTGGAGCTACTGCCAACTTCTGCGATCCGGAAACTTACCCTACCCCAACGGAATTGATTAGTCTGCACGGTCAAGGAGTAAAGTGTACTATAGGTCTGCATCCAAAGAAAGCCATGCAACTCACTACGGCAGAGGACGATCTGGATCAACTTCTCAAGATGCCCCAAGTTTCTGGTGTTGGAGAGATTGGTTTAGATTTCACAACCCCAGCCGATGAGTGGTCAACACAGTTCGTGACGTTTGAGAGATGCCTACGGAAGGTACAGCCCCATCATGTAGTGGTGATTCATTGTAGAGGAACGACAAGGAAAGGAGATTACATATACTTCTCAGCCCTTGGACAGATGAAAGCAATTCTCCCTAGGGACCAACCAATTCATCTACATTGCTTCGGTGGATCAGCATTACTGGTGGAAGAGTGGTTATCTGCGTTTCCGAACACATTCTTTGGATTTACCCGAGCGGTGGACACTTTCGATGGACTTGCAATCGGTGGATTACAGCGTGTGCCCTCAAATCATTTCCTTTTGGAGACCGATGCACCGTATTTCCCCTTTCGCGACATTCATCCGTCTCGGACCTATAGTACACCTGGATTACTTGGAATGGTTGCTGAATCTGTGGCTACCCGCCTAGAGATGACCTGGAAGGACGTCCTGAAATTGGCCACAGACAACGCCCTTAGACTATACAAGTAAACTCTACTAACGAAATCCCCGGAGGAGCTGATCGGGAGACATGGGCCATTGCGACTTAAGTGCCTCCCCCTCCTCTTTTTGAAGTCGAACAAACGAGATGTCTCAGATGTTTTCCATTCTTAATTACCATAATGTTTGAAGCACATAGTATGACTTTCGAAACTGGTGCTGGTACAACTTGACTAGTGGTTTGTGGTACTGGTACAACTTGACACATACATGTTAATGGTACAACTTTCATGGTACTGGTACAACTGGTTGTTTGGTACAACGATTATGTATTTGGAGTATTGGTACAACAAATGATTTCTTATGGTACTAGCACTGGTTCTGGTAGACAATCATGGTACTACTATGTAATGGGTAGACAATCCTGGTACGACGACATTCCACTATTGTAGACAATCTTGGTACAACGACATTCCATTATTGTAGACAATCTTGGTACGACGACATTCCATTATTGTTGACTATCATGGTACAACAACATTTATGGTACAACTTCAATTGTGGTACAACAACGTATGGCTTCACTCCTTTCAAATAGAACGGGGGGGAGTGTAGTGAAAGTGAAAGTGAAAGTGGACTTCCTACTTCCGTTGTTTACTACATCCGGGTAATGGAAACATCTGATTGGCTAATGGTGTATCTCTCGTCTGGCGCGAGAGCTGAGCGTGACAATCGCCCTTCTGCATCTGTTAGCCGTCGAGTACGGACGTGTTTTCTACAAACTACCGATCAATACTTGCGAAACCCAACTACGACAAACTCCTACCGAGACCAACGAACGAACTACCGACTACGAGCAAGCCCAACGGATTGAACAGTATTACATCAGCAAACACTGGTGAGTTGACACTTTAGTAACATATCACAGCGAGCTAATTTGTTTACAATCCTTACCAAATCAATGTGACTGGGTGTATCCAAAAACCAATAACCTCTCGCTCTACTCCATATTCACGTGCAGATGTGTACTACTGTAAATAAACAAATGTTAATGGTTAGAGAGTGAAGGGGCGAACGGGCAAGGGTACGACAGAACGCGAAATCCGACAACAAGCGTCAATGAACACTCGAAACCCAAAGATAGTGGCAATCGAACCGATCTGAAACCGTAGGACGCGATCAGACACTGAAACAAAACAATCGAACCTTCAGAGGACTTACATGACTAAATTCTGGACAAAATCAATCAATAAATAATCAAATGATCTTCTCGACAAAACCATACAACGGTCGATTCAAAATCGTGTCACGTGATCTCAAAAACCGCCTTCAACAACTAGGAATCCAAAATAGACTTGCAACCTTCACAACATGTAAAACATCCCAAAAATCGTCCGGTTACACTTATTTAATCTTCCAAAACTGCGTGAAAATCATTATTTATTTTTTCTCAACTTGATATATTAATCCCCATTACACGGGGCCTTTTTTATCAAGTTATTTTCTGTCTATATGGGTATGACGAATACCAGTAGTCAAAATACCATTTTTCCTCAATTTAGCAGCAAATGACTCTTATATGTATACCCTTAATGGTAAGAAATAATGTCTGTTCTTTTATTAGGATAGTCTCTTTAAATTCTATTTAGCATGGTCATGTACTTTTATATTTATGAATTGTTTTATATGTATTGTGATAATGTATGTACATGAATGAGACTGTTATAAACAATAAAACTTTATAGCGAAAACTCAGTCAGTGCTGGTTCAAGCCGAGCAGATGTTTTTTTTTTTTTTTTTTTACGAATGTGAAATTGTTGAAAATGTTACAAACAGGCTCATTTGCTTATGTTTCAAAATACTATCCCTTATGGTTATTATCAGGACGAAATAAAGAGAGTGATGTCCCTTGGTGTTTCCCCTGATCGGATCGTCTACTCACATCCATGTAAGCATGCGTCGATGTTGAAGTTTGCCGCAGAAAAATGTGTTACTTTGACAACGTTTGATAATGTAGACGAGCTCCACAAAATCAAAAGAATCCATCCCGGAGCGAGGTCAGTTTTAAAGTCAGTCTGAGTCAGGCGATGACTATGTTTTTTCGATATTTTTACATAATTCTGCGTATCTTTGTGTTTTCTTTTTATTACCATTAAGGTTTGTAACTGTCAGCATTTGTGAATAAGATGTGCTCATAAAACCAAGTTTGGTTACACTGTGTTGACAAAGAGCAGGACGAGTAAGAGAAACTGAAATTATTACCGTATATAAAGAGCTTAGATAAGAGAATTATTGTATTTCAATGAAGTAGAGAAATTTGATTGGTTTAAACCGCATTACGTGAGAATATCCGTTGTACTTTATTATAGGGATGAGTGTCTTTTTCACTGCGTTTATTGGGGTATAAAGTGCAATTGCCTTAGCACATGGCAAATAACGCCCATAGGGCGTTATGATTAAGCCATGTGCTAAGGCAATTGCACTTTATACCCCAATAAACGCAGTGAAAAAGACACTCGTCCCTTATAATTGCAATCATCTAGATCGAAGAAACTATTGAAATACTCAGCCAAACATTTAAGCTTCAAGTCTACTTTCTGCGCGTATAAATTGTACACGATCTATTTTTAGATCGTGGATTGTTTATCTCGCTATCGAAGTGAAATGTCATACAGAAAACCAAATGATACACAAATAAAAGACAACATTGAAATTCGTAGAGGTACTTATGACAAAAAAGCTTGTTTCTGCCAAGTAAGTCTGTATTTTTAAACGAAAACGGCGTGGTCGGACTTGGTTGAGAAGGTTGTTTGAAGGTCTTCGTCGACTCGCTGTTTTCTAAGTTTAGGTCGGCTCAGAATCAGAATCGCATGCTTGTAATCGTAAATTCTTTCGAAAATATATTCATTTATAACAGTTCGAATAGCAATGTTGCGTTGATGATCGGGATTTAGGTTAATTCGAGTTCCTACAACACAGGACTTGCAGATCGAATTTCGGGGTTTTTCCCGAAAGACCTATTGCATTTTATACAGAAATAAAGTGCAATGGATTTCCCCACGTGATGCGATTTAAACCAATAGAATTTCTTTATTTTATTGGATTGCAATTATTTCTGTATAAAATGCAATAGGTGTTTCTGGAAACCCACGGTCGTCAGTCTGCAATTCCAGTTTTGTAGATACTCGAAAATTCATTGTTTTTCTTCCAAAACCCTTCATCGCTATTTGGCTAGTTAAGAAGTTTGCATTTTTGATTACAAACATGCAGTTCTGATTCAGAGCTACTGTTTACAGCGAGTCGACGAAGATCATCAAGTAACCCAATTAACCACGATCGATCAAGACGATTTCGTTCAAGAATTGAGAAATACTTTTTTGGAAATAATTTTCTGGTCATAAATTCATCTAGAAGTGTCATCACTGTTGTCTATTTACGTCCTATTTGTAAAACTTTGTGCCAACAAACTTCGATAGCAAAATAACTCACATGTTCAGAATGCAAATCTAAAATAGATTGTGTATCGATCACTGCGTGCGGAAAGTAGACTTGAACTTTTATTATTTCAAGTATTTTTTAATGTTTTTTAGATCTAAAGGATGCCTTTAGGGCGTTATTTGCCATGTCGAAAGGCAAATGAACTTCATTCCATTAAAGTGAAAGTGAAAGATACACTCATCAATATTAACTGAAAAATGGAGAAAGTTTCATGTGTTTAGGAAGGGTACCAGCAACGTAGCCCTCTCTCTCATAAGCTCATAACGTCAGAAGGTGATAAAAAACCTTTTTGATCGCCCATCTCATCCAATAAATTATTAGAGAACCAGCTCGGTAAACTTTTCTGGTGAGCTGACTGTTGAGCTTGAATGTCGAATTAGTTCAACAAATAGCTGTCTTGTCAGTTTTGTAATGAGCTAGCTGGAACTAATTCAGTTTTGCTTTTGAGCTGGATAAAGTGCTGAAATTTCGAGTCGGAGAATTCAAGGTAGTAAGATAATATTTAAAGAGTATTTAAAAACAGGTTTTTAGAATAATCTAAAAAAAAAGGTCCATCATTCCGGTTTTCATATCAAATCGTATGGAGAAGTTAGTGGAACCATCAAAAGTTTTTTCTTTCAACCTTTTTTTTTTCATCTACGTGTTTGGTTTAGTTTCATACATTTTTTAGACAATAACTTTATTCAGTTTATATTGTAGATGTCTCATACGATTAAAACCATCCATGGAGTTCAAAGTGAAGGTTCAACTTGGACATAAGTATGGATGTTATCATCACGAAGTCCGGCCTTTGTTGAAGATGGCCAAATATCTTGGATTGGAAATTATAGGAGTTCAGTATGTTCCGTTCTTCTTTGCGTTCTTTAATATACAATTATTTCATGGTATTATGTGTAAAAGTAAAATCTGATATCCCCTGACTTGCTAAATCACGGTCTAGACCCTAACAAGAGACCGACGGAATTTTATCTCCGAAATTAGGGGTATTACAGGCCCTTGGTCAGAAATTCAGGGAATGGCTGACAATCTTTTCATAGCCCAATATCTTTTTGTTATTTTAAGATACATTAGCCCTTCTGAAAGTGGAAGCTTTGTCTTGTAACATAAAGAAATGATAGCAATAAATATGTGTCTATGGTCGAGAGGGAAAGGGAGTCGAAAAAAACCCACAAAAACACAACTAACAACAACAACAACAAAACCCCAGTTCGATAAAAGTGGTTTTTAATTGACTGATACATTCAACATGTGTGTTTGTACATACCCCCCTCCCCTCCCCCCCCCCTCGAAAAAAACAAAGAATCGCGATTTTTCTCAGTTGTAAGAACATAGTTTCTTATTTATTTACAATATAAAAGTTATACATTTTGTTTAGAATCCCAGTAACGTACCATTTTCAAAAAATATTGTTGCTTGATGGAGAAAAGTCTTGAAAAACAGTAAATTGGATCTTTATGCGAATTATTTTATACGAAGATATTAATCACTATAATTATTTTACTTGATTCGGTTTTTCACATTCAGTAACAATATCAAACGTTGATAAGCAACGTTCACCAGACTATAATACGGCTGTAACACTCATAATATTTAGCTAATCTTATTCATTTTGATATCAATGCAAAGGGCACTTATACAGAAAAACGATAAAACGAATGTTATTCTAATTATATTGATAAGACACAATAAGATACGATTTCAAAGACTGCCGATACATGTAGGTTTTTACATGAGGAGTTGGATACCTTATATCATAACAAATGTATATGACAAAGCCCGGATTGGTACTCGATGACGTTTCATTTTCCTGATCTCCAGTCTGCGTATTTCAACAGTTCCTAAAAATATTTTAGAATAGTTGCATTTATACGAATTTTACTGATTTAAACTATGCTACAACGATCGCGATGCAATCGACTCGCAAGCTTACAAAAATGTTTAAAGTGTGAATAAGACCCTTACCCTAAACGAAAACCGAATAGGTGACGATTTGTCCTTGTGAAGTCAAGTTCCAAATACATTAATTGGCGGATTTGCATTAAACTATCGAGAATGACCGTCATCATATTTCCTTATCAGTACCATTACTGTTTCGTGATAATATGTATACATCTTAACCACGGCCTTTGATATTGATATGGTACTAAATAAACCATGTCCTAGTTTATTAATATCAAATGTGATTTAATCGAGCTCTTGCTCAGCGTTAAGCGTCATTGAAGCTGGTCGTTTAAGGCCTTTTTTTTATTTCCAATGTATTTTATTTGACAGCTGCGAACGGCCGGAGTACCCCCACAGATACAAGCCAAACAAAGCGACTATGCTATTATCTCAACGACGGTTTTTACGGGTCTTTTGCAGCAGTCACAGAATTCAGTGAGGATGGGATTTATCCCGTACAGTTGAAGACCGAGACCGTACGTCCCATTTACAGATCTGTCTATTAAATATTAATCTTCTGACATATCAAAACACTGTTTTATATATGACCCGTCACGCGAAAGTTGACCATCTGTGTAATGCGAAAGGGTCGACCCAGTCAGGCTGTGCAGGCTGCCTAGGGTCGAAACTTTCGGCACTGAGCAGCTTTTCTGATTTTAAAATGATCAATCTACCTATCCGTATTTTTTACAGAATTCCCAGATAGTCCCTTTTCGCGTGACGGGTCACATATGAGATGATTGCTTACCTCCGTCTTTCGTAACAACAGCTTCTTTGTATAACTATGTTCGGTGCATTAATGATATCAGTTATTGTATCACATTCTATTCCGAAAATTAAATATCAAACTTTTAGCTCATCCGGATTTAGGAGAAAACCCGAAGTATTGCCTTGGCGTCGTTCGCGGTAGCATTATTGATGGCGATAGTATGACAAGATTTAGCCTTTGTCATATCTCTGTTGTTATTTGATATATCTTGACAAGTGTGTTCACCATTAAAGGAGCTATCTAGACTAGACTAGCATGTTAGGATTACTCTGAAACTTTTTTTTCAAGAGTTGTTCCCCTTTTCTGCTAAGATTTTTTGGATTAGCAAGCTCCTGCAGCCATTCGTTGGCACAAGTAGGATTTGCTCTTGTTTATTAATTGTACTCTGAGTCTAGTACAGAAAAAGTCTTCGAATATATAGAAACAAAATATTACCAGCCAAACGATATTCACTGATATCATATTTACCGGACAATAAGCCAAGGCTTATCTGTGAACAAAGTTGAGTATTTTACGGGTGTTCTTCTTACATCCATGATTCTTTGTCGATTTTATCATTCTATAGATTATGACTGTATTTATAATGAATGAATTCAATTTTCTGAAAGAAAATTAGTGATAAAAAGTGACAGTGATATAGTGCATAAGCCAATGTCGCTTATTTGACTTGTGGTTCCTTATGTACTGTAATCACTACTTACGAATGCTGAAAAAGGTATAAATTTCTTTCAATTTGCTATTCGTATAGGGACAATAAAGGTTTGGACTTTTTTCGATCATAGGACAGAGTCTATTTGTCTTGTGTATAGGTCTGTAGGTGTGATAAAACCTAACATTGTAAAAGCCTAAGAATTAGTAACCTAATCAGTAAAAAAGCATATAAAATATAAAAAGTTTAGGCAGCGGCTTACATGTGGGTGCGGCCTATTTTTGATTTTTGTTTCTTAAATAGTAAAAACTGACCAAAAAGACAGTTGGGACCTATACGCCTATGGAATTATTGTCCTCCATTATCGTTACAAAGACCGTAAGTTAATCATTTTAAAACTTGCCTGTACAAATTGTTAACGAATGTCATGTACATTGTATTTTCTGAGCCAGTGTGTGAGATTTCCAACAATTTCAAATATGCACAAAGCAAAGAATCTGATCAGCCTGTGCATCCGCACAGTCTGACCAGAGTCTTCACTATGTGCATTTAGTAGATAGATAAGGTGTGTATCTGTAGACCATCAGATAACTTTATATTTACAGTATGAGGCTGCTTACGCATACTTAATGTTTGTACCTCACTAAGGCCGTAACTGGAATATTTAAGCCGGTAGTGGAATTTGCATCGAAATCATTTCCTCGCATAACATCAAAATACTAATAACAAACAATGTGTTTGGGTGTATGATAAATTCCTGCTATGCACAGAGCTTTGTCAGTATGAACTAAGAATAGCCTGAACATCTGTGTTGTCTGATCTAAGCCTATACCGCCTGCATTCTACCTTATTATTTTCTAAATAACTTGAGCCAAACATGATTACATATCCCAAAAATAAACATTGCACTGAAAGCAAAATTCAAATATAGCTGAATGAAGGTTAACAATTTACAGGACAATAACGATGAAGTATACGAGTGTACACTTTTTGGTCCGACATGTGACAGCATAGATGTGTTACCCAAGTGTCCACCAATGAAGGAACAACAAGTTGGGGAATGGATCTACTTTTCTAATATGGGCGCATACACCACGGTCGTTACTTCGAGATTCAATGGAATGCCGAAACCTAGCATGAACTATGTTTGTTCAGATAAAACTTGGTAAAGGAAGAGTTAAATTATTTCTTTTTATCTTCTAAGGCTACTTCTGTCCTAAATTCTGAAAAGGCCCCTCAAAATACGACCCTTGTGTAATTTAAGAAACCTTGAAGTTTTCATTTTGCGTCTGATAAGTAACCCATCTTTCATTAGATTATATCAAGGCTTGTATTAAACAAAAAATAAAAACAAATCTTTACCCTAAACTCACACATGCGCTTTAAACGCATATCATAAAAGAATAGCCCTCACTGGTTTTTTTTCTGGATTCACACATCACGAAAAGAAACATTTTAAAAGCCAAGAATTGCTAAAATCGAAAACAACGACCATAGGCACCGTCCTATTTCGGCTTATTGCTGAACTTAGAATGTCAATAGTACCTACAAAATTAATGAGTTTTGAATTAAGTTTGCTTTTTCTGGATCCTATCTATTTCTCTCGAATTCATTTTTCGGAATTCCCATATTGTTACTTTATGTATGATATGATTGATTCTTTTTTCCCAATTACCGAATATATTCATTTCTTCAATTTAGGTACGAAGTGTTCCCGGAAACAGAGAGGGATTTACCAAACTGCTTGATCTAGGCGTAGTGTTCTACATATGAGGGCATTTCATCATGCTTCTTTTTCCTAGGTCAGCTTTACAAGAATTATTGTTGCAGTCTATCCATCCATTAAGGTAGTGGAACCGTAATAGTTACGCAACATTTCGGAACTCATGATCTTTCACAATGTTGACCGAGGTTTCCTAATGAAAATCATTAGGAAACCTTGGTTAACATTGTTTAAGTTCCTTACTTCCGAAACGTTCCAAATCTATTACGGATCCACTACCTTAATTATAGGATATCGAATGACAGATAATTGAATACGAGTAATCTATTAGAAAATAAAAAAACGTGGCTTTGTCGAGCCTTTATCTGTTTTGGATGACGAGTTTTATTAATTTGGTCTTTTTGAGCACAGATTTGATTTTCCTTTTATATAATATGACCAAATATTTGGCCAGAAATAGATAACTTTCCATAAATTTACGGTTTGAAGTTTTTCCACGAAACATACAACGCCATTTGCCAATTGACGTCAGCAAATTTTTGATGGCGTCATTTGTACAACGAAAATATAGCGTTTCTATGCACTCTATGCTCATTTTCAAAGTTATTTTACTAGTGTTAGAACACCCGTGTAGTATCAAAAATATCTTGCGGGCAAATTTCACTCCCGCAACGTACGTCATATCTATATATCATAAACTGGATTACTGTACCAGTACAATATGTTGATATTGAATTAATAAATAAATACACAATGTAAACTTTTTCTTCTATATTTGAAAAAACAGCAGCGCTGCCACTGTTACCAATACTGAAAGTATAACAAAAAAATACCATAGAGTGAAAAGGAAAGTCATCTTTTGACCTAAAACGCTTTAACAAAGCATACGCATATTGTTGTTGCCATTTGTTCGTCGCTGTTCACTACCATTCTATAACTGTCGGTTTTGATTTTCTACGGCGGCAATAACCTATAAACATATGATCATTATCAAGTACAATAAATAACATTATGAAATTGACACGGGGAATGATTGACTTTTGAGTTAAATTAAAGGGAGGTAATTCAATATAGCTTATTTTATTCAGTTGGAACAAAATGAGCGATATTTTAACTCCCTTTAATAAGATATGCATATAAGTTCTATAAAAGCTTCATGTTTCTTCAAAACCAATCAGACGCTTTCACTTTAAAATATTTCAATGAAATCGTTTTTCTATTGTTTTCTTATTTTGAAAATAGTTTTTTTTTTTATCTCATCTCTATAAGTGAATTTTGGGCGTTTTTGAATGGTTTGGATGTGTGTTTAGAATGAATGGAGAACTGAGAGAGAGAGCAAACTTCTATTTATATTGACGTTACTTAGAATCTTTCTCGAAAACTCAATTGTGGATTACGTATACCTGTCTCTTCTCAGAGAAGGCTTATGGCCATCAAACTTCTGAGAACAAAAATCCTAGACCATTTCGTAACTAGGAGTGATTTAATCACTGAAACATGGCACAAACACCATTCAGAAACGGTAAAGAGTATGCAATAGAATATACATTACGAAATGCTCAAGATATTGATCTACTATTCATCTACTGTTTTCCTTCGAAATGAACTTTCTGATGATATCAAGTCAAAACAATCACTTCTTTTAAATTGAGAATTCTTAATTTCGTCTCAGAAATTTCGCTATCAGAAACATCACTACCAAGACACTATCTTATAGGATTTAGGGAATTGTTTATACTACATCCGAATACGAATATTTTAGATCAATTAACACTTATGATGTACCAAATGAAGCCGCTAGAGACTATAGCTTCATATAAAATGATAACGTATCGAATTTTGATACTAAATTTAGCTCTCAAATTTCAAGTGATGGATCTTGAAATGTTACGAAAATATTAGTAAGTGTAAATCCCCGAGCCATGTAGACGAAAAATCTAATGAAGACATACAAAAGTACAAAAGATATATTTTGCCCGTATATACAAAATTGGTCAATGATATATCAATTACGGGTTATGTCCCAAGTTGCCTTAGAATAGATGGTACAGAGACGTGATTAAGAATTCTGATTAAGAACAAACCTGATGGCATTCTAGAGTGATATATTAAATTCAATTAGAATAGAGAAATTATGAATGTAAAAAAAAGGGGGGAGAATTGTCTCGACAAAATTTCCGTTATTCGGAAATTTCACTGCAAATTCAAAGAAAGGGAAAGAGAGGAAAAATCCTGTTAGAAAAATATTTGATAGAATATGAGTTGTTACTCTGTGAAAATTTCTTTTACACTTGAAATAGGTACATTTATTAATTAAGCATAAATGAAAAAAAAGATTCAATCCTATCTAAAGCTGTCTTCAACCTATATCCAATGGTGTTTGTTTTTACAAAAGTAATTGTAATCATGTTTAAGCTTATTTCAATTAAAATTGTTGTATTTGTTTTAACTTTTTTTATCTATCTTTGTTTCTTCTCAGAGGATGAGAAGGTCTTTGAATATCAGTCAGTCCTGAACTGTATTCATTGTTTAAAGTTATAATTTGTTACTTTATTAATAGTATTTTTAACCATTACCCAGAGATTCATTTTCATCATATCTGAAGCCAAAACCACTTCCGTGGTTGACACTAATGTCGTTAATCAATTTTAGAACACTGCAGGATGAGAAATATTTAGGTATAGGTTTAAGGAGGTCTATTGCCCTATTAGTATAATTCATAGATAATTTCTGTTTAAGGTTTAGAAATTAAAGTATAACTTTTTATATAAAATAATTGCTTCATAGTAAATTGCATACTAAAAGTCTTTGTAAATATTACCTTTGTAACGTAATTTCCACATCAAAAGCGAATAAGAATCTTATTGAAGAAGTTTATCTTTCTAAAGGGAGGTAACAATTGCATGACTATGTCTGACAAATAGTTTAAGTATAATACAAGGGGTTTTTTTCCCTCCCGACTTTCTTCCCAATAAGAATTGAGAATCCTTACAATTGTGGGTTTATTTTTTGCACGAGAACCTATTTTTTACCTTCAAGAGTTTGGATGCTTGTAAAATCACTCACTATCGATATCTTATTACAGTATAGACAGATATTAGACTTTTCTGCTCGGAACTAGTTTTTGCTTAAACTGTAGTTTACCAATTCTAAACGTATTTTGGGAAGGATGGAGCCAGTTTTTAATCATCGATTAAGATTTTTATGATTTCTGTAAAAAACGCAATTACTTTTCCAGAATAATTTAACAACTAAACCCGCCTGTCGAATTGTAAACAAGTGCATGACGGATCTGGCCCCCCTTGAACACGGCAATATCTACTCGTAAATTGGAGCGGTATCTAAGGTTGAATATTTAGCTATCATATACTTATTTTTCAAATTAAATTTTGAATTGATATGGTTTTACAGATTGAAAAAATGCAAAGTAGAATGGCCCCAATGAAATATCTTCCGAGCCTGTCGCTTTTGGTATTCGGCAATATTCGCTTCTGAGACAGACGAATACGAACCGTTTTCGCTTGGAATAAGATCCCCGAATATTCGAGTGTATCCTTACAGCCCTACTTCAGTCAACGCAATTTTACAGAAAAATGTTAATAGCTGCGTTCATCCCTATTCAAATTAAAGGTACAAGAAAGGTTGTACATGTAAAACATATGTCGAATCATTCTTAAAACCCGTCTCAAGACTGACTGTCGCTAGTTGAAAAGTTATGTAAAACCGCGTTACCGTTTGTAATGACACAAGGTGTCTTGATGTGTCATTCGTCTCAACTGGTCTAGGGGAACTAATTCAATTTCCGGCGATCTGTCAAGAAACTTTAGGGAAACTCCGGTCCATATACTCAAATGTTGATGGTAATTTGTAATTGGTCAATATTATTGAAATTCAAAATTGTTTGAATATTTTTCAGCGATTATAATCTGTTGTTGAAATACAATCGAAAAATTAAAGATTTTAAACTATTTTCCGGGTCCAATAGCTATTTTTAAACATGGGTATATTTTTTTGAGGGGCCGGTAAAAACAGCTTCGCGGTAAGGGTCATCTCAAAAATGGCCCAAAAAAGTCGTAGAGAAAAGGGATCATGCCATACTAATTTTCAATTCATTTCATGCGCAAATGAACGGGCCTCAATTTAAGGCAGGTTTGATCACTCTCGCAAACTCTTGGACAGAGCTATGACCGGAAAGGTTATAATGGCCGCTAACGGAAAATGAATTAGTTCCCCTAGACCAACTCGGCCGATTCTGTAACCTACATTTTAATCGGAGCCTTCGGAGATCGCCCGAGTATTGCCGAATGTAAGTTCAAGAGGACATGACCTAAATAAACACATATTTCCGGCTAATTACTACAAGTTGCACCAGCGAAGGCTTGGGTCAAAAACATAGTATCTGTCTCTACGGTGTTTAGACACAAGCTTTGTTTTTGCTCTAAACTCTCAACAAGCTTACGCCGATCAAAAATTCCCTTGATAAACATTGCAAGATCATTTTGTGTTTTTCAGGGCGAATTTTCATTATCAATAATATATATAATATTTGAACAATATCAGCGATAATGGGTAACCTTCTTTTAATTTCATTCAAAACTTACTCATCACTGATTCAATTTCACTCCGTATTCATTCACGGAGACAATGTCACGACATTCTGAACTGTAATATCACGTTACATCGTCATTTAAAATCTATCCAGTAAGTATCCAAAGAGAAATTGATCGTGAGTGTTTTTCTATCACGAAGACAGGACCAGGTTAATTTTGTACAAATCAACGTGAAAAAGAAGTAATGAAATGATATGAATAACTCAATTTTTCTCTGCTATTCACAGGAACATGGAACATCGGGAGGTCATATTTATTTCCACAGGCTTAAATTGACCACTAAAGTTCTCATCTTACAAATATTTCCTGGCCTTCAGTACTATCAGTACTTTGATTGTTTGATATTGAGCAGTGAGCTTGACCTTCGGCGTATCTGCAAAAATTCATCGCATGACACTAGTACTCATAACGCTGCGCAAAGTAATATTTTGAACTATGGAAAGTCATCGTCATAAGGCAGTTGGTAGCGCGTCGGACTGTCAATCTTTAGGTTCCGTGTTCGATCCCCGACTGCGACCCTCATCCTTTCCGACAAATTGAAAATGGGTTGATACTCGTAGACCAATTTAGGATAGCAGCTGGATGCTAGGAAAGGACGTAATGGTTATACTGGTGTGAGAAATACCAGGAGTTCATTATTAGGTAGTTCATCTGCCGCAATATAACTTAAAAATTGTTAAAAGTGGCTTAAAACCACATTCAAACAAATAAATATATATATAATTATAGAAATAATGTTCAAACAAGAAAAGGATTCCCAGCACATGCGCGCACACAAACATCACACGGGCGGATGTAACTCTTTATTGCCGTCGCCATTTATTGGTGGGGCATAAAAAAGTAAACAAACGAGAAAACCATGATGGTTCTATCTCGCTCAACCAAGAAAGTCAACTCAAAATGTGTCAACCATGTTATAAATATCAGATATTGTTTGGTGTACATTACGGGTGGATTTGAAAGCAACAGACTTTCATATCGTCCTACTGAATTTGGTTCTTTTTTTTTTTTTTTTAAATTTCATATTTTTTCAACCTTTCTGTTACCAAAGCAACTAAAGTTCTTGATTTAATTGAAATGAATTCTTTGGCAACTTCACTAGACATACACCATAAGGAAATTCCTACCAAGATTCAGCTAGATTTGCCAAGTGGTTTCGAAGGAGATTAATTTGTTCTAAGATTTTTGGCAATATCAGCCTTTACGTTACCATGGAAATCAGAGTTATTGATGGAAATGAATATTTTTAACATATTTAGTAAAGTTTTACCCAAGGAACATCCCCGCCATGTTTCAGCTTTGTTGGCACAGTGGTTAAGGAGAATTTCTTCTAAAATTTTCAGCAATTTTCCGTCCTTCCGTTACTATGGAAATAGAGTTTTTGATAACAACTTTGGTAGAGCATTACCTAAGAAACCTCCCTGACAAGTTTCAGCTTGATTGGCTTTGTGGTTTAGGAAGAGAAGATGTTTACAGAAATTGTTGTCGGACGGACGGACAGACGGACGGACGATTGACGGACGTCGCACGGTGAGTGATCACAATAGCTCACCATGAGCACTTTGTGCTCGGTCGAGCTAAACAAGAATATTGTTTTGGTAGCGATGGCGTTCCGCGAACCCTTCTTTCTCATACTTTTATAGCAGCTAAGTATATACTGTCTTTGTAAAAAGCGTGTTACATGTATTCACTTGAAACTTGGCATACATGTTCATGTGTGGAAAATGCGTTAGACACCTACTTTTTTACGGTTATCTCTCTATGCATCCTTGGATACCCCGGGGTTTCCTCATTTGCTGTGCTATTTCGATATAGCGTAGCAAATAGGGAGATCCCGGGTTATCCGAGGATACGCTTTATGGGTCATCCTCGGAAATGCCCGTATGTCAAGAGGCAACAAAACGTGGTTGACTTCTTTCTAGGGTATGTTCACCCATCGTTTACCACCCGCGATTGTATTCGACCATGTTAAACGTTAAATAACGTCTTAAAATTGTCCGGAAGGCCGTGTCATATTTGTTATACATTCGGAACATCACTCGGCCATTTCCGTAAACTGCAATAGACCTCGGATGTAAACAAGGCGGATGGGTTTATAATGGGTATGAATCAAAAGTGTGCATTTTGTTAGGCGGAAACAGTGTAAGAAATACTAGTGCGGAAACAACCGGCGCTATCTTTTGATTTATATTTTTTACAATAAATAACGGCTGAAAAATCTTAATTTTTGAGAATGACGAATCATTCTCAAAAATTAAGATTTTTCAGCCGTTATTTAAACGTCTAAAGATATTTATATTAGGACTCGATGGTTTCACTTCAGTGACTTAAATGAGAAGCTTTGGCGACGTCGAATGTTTTCACTCAAAGTTTCGAGGGCTAACGCCATTTTAACTGACGTCATCGAGTTTTACCAAGATTTTCCCGTATTTTTTTTTTAAAATAGTCCGTCTATGTATATCCGAGGTTGATAGTGAGATTGGCCGAGTGGTGTTCCGAATGATTTGTTAGATTTTACTGAATCTCTTACTTTGAAAGACGGATTAGTAAGTGTCCTAGTCTTGATCTATACTTACCATCAAAAATTATTATCCTTTTCCTCGTTTTTCATATATTGATTTATTTCACACCTAAACAATTTAGACCAATGACATCGCTTATTTTGCATCACGTGAGAATGAAATATCTAGATCCATATTGTACAACCAGAACGAGGCTGCTGTGCAATACGGATTTTATTCCAAAACGAGGCAACCTATATTGTACGATGAATGTGAGGCAAGCTATATTGTACGATGAAAGCGAGGCCGCAGCCCCGAATATAGATATCACCGCTTTTCGCAGTCTTTTCAATGTATCAACCCTCTGTTCGAAGGTATTTAAATAAGTTTGATCTTGAGAAGATTCTTGATTTCTTCATTTGTTACATTGTTTAGCAAGTAAAAGAAGAATGCAAGTGACAAAGACTGAGGGACACAAAATTGTTGTTGTTTCTTGATTTAAGATTATCATTTGTTCTCATGAAAATGTACATTTCAAGCGACGACGGGTAGTCAACCTTTTTTATGTTAATTACATATTATGATCAGTAAGCACTTATCAACTTGACACATGAAATAAACATTTCACGTAGAATTCTATTTTTAGAACAAAAGTTTGTTTCAATTTCATCATGTTCATAGTGACTTGCATTTGATAGCCCTATCCGGATCCTTTTAAATCTATTCCCTTTGTCTCTCTCAAATGCCGAAAATCGTTAATTGTGGAACTTTTAGTGTATGGTGTGAAATTTAGATGTCATTTAACATGATCGATTGCAATACTGAATTCATTGGATTCGTACCCTGCAGAACCAGTCTATATTTTGACTCGGTTGTCGCCTCGTCAAATATAGACTGGTTCTGCAGGGTACTCATCAAATAGAATTCAGTATTGTACACGATCATGTTATACTACCGCATTTGAGAAATACGACAGTGGTAAGTTATCTGCTGTCAAGAAATAAGAGTTTCGATATTATTATTTTTTTTTTGTGACCTTAAGACGATCAGTTTATGATGCCTTTTTCAAAGTGCGCTAGAAAATAAAGCATTCTATCCAACAAAAACTAATTAAATATTTGATGAAGACTCCAAGTTCCATCCACGAATAAAATGAAAGTAGGTAAAAGTAATCTTTGTACGATTTACGTCAAAATATGCGTAACATATACAGATAAATCAATAACATTTTTGGCCGAATGAAGCTACATTTATCCAAGAAGGAATGGGGAATAATATGCATGTTTTGATTAAGAATCTTTACAGAACTGTCCAATCATTTAATTTTACGTGTGCTAAGAGATTTTTTCTAGCGACTAGTCAGGAGTAGTTTAACACAAAACGAGAGCACGAGGCGGACGTAAATTGGTGTCATCTTCTCCGTCTGTCCGTCCGTCCATCCGTCCGTCCGTACGTCTGTCTATCCGTCCGTACGTCCGTCCACTTTTCTTGTCAACGCAACTCCTCCTAAACTTCTGACTGGATCTTCTTGAAACTAGGTCAATGTTATCACCTCAATTGGTAGATGTGCATGAAGGAAGGATTTTACGGTTCGTTGATTTTTGCCTGAGTTATGCCCCTTGATAACTTAGTCTCTGGGTCCACTTTTCTTGTCAACGCAACTCCTCCTAAGTTTCTGGCTGGATCTTCTTGAAACTAGGTCAATATTATCACCTCAATTGGTAGATGTGCATGAAGGAAGGATTTTACGGTTCGTTGATTTTTGCCTGAGTTATGCCCCTTGATAACTTAGTCTCTGGGTCCACTTTTCTTTTCAACGCAACTCCTCCTAAGTTTCTGGCTGGATCTTCTCGAAACTTGATCAATTTAATCACTGAATTATGTCCCCTTAAAACTTAGTGCCTTGGGCTTATTGAAATTGTAGCCTTGTGAAGGCAACTCCTCCTAACTTTTTGTCTTGATTTAAATGAAACTTGGTCATTTTCAATTTGGTTCTGTCAAAATAAGTAGTGTCTATAATTATTTTTGTGAAACAGCAGCAAAGTGGCGGCGTATTTTGTGACGATGGTTCTCTTGTTCAGCGTGTTAACCTTGAAGGATATGACATCATTATCTAAACTTGGCGTGAATATTTTCACCTTGAACCCTTCTCGACAACATTCAGAAGGTCATTATTAAGATCTTACAAAAAACTTCTATTACTCTTAAGATTAGTCGAAGAAATATATTTTTGATGGTGCTATATATTTCTTTGAATAAAAAGCAAACAAAACCCAACGTATTTTTAGGAATATAAGTCGTACTTGTGTTAGGGAAACATCATTTTACCATTATTGAAATAAAAATCGCCCCATTGTACGTAGAGGCGAGTATGAAACCACATTTACATACAATTATCAACATCCTGACATTGACATTCACCTAATTCCATATGGCTCATTCAGAAACACATTCATTTCAAACACTCATTTAAGGTAACTGTGGACAGATAACATCGTCTAATTTTCGACTTTTTTAAAACCTCACAGTATTTGCTGACATTTATCTTTGAAGTGCATGCATTAGCTAACACGCAATGAAATCAGTATTTGCAAATATTTTCTGAGTTAATCGACCGATTTTTTCGGAAAAGGTCTCATTTAGAAAGTCCAAGAACATCCGATCTAGTCGTTTATCTTCTGTGCACATTCAAATAGAAAAACATGCCTGAAACGCTATCATTTTCGCGAATTTTAAGGTTTCACGTTCCCTTATTTTTTTGTAAATTAAATAGAAAATTCTCAAAATTTTGCCCGGTGCCTTATGCTGATTTATTGCTATTTTGAAGCGAAAAGAATATGCCTTCATTAACCAAACAAAAATGATATGTCTTTATGGTTAGATATTTTATCAAATTCGATTTTGTGAAGTTTTTGCATCAATTTACGTCCATTCGACATCGCAGTTACTATGCTTATTTTCATTCGACTAGAAAGACAGCTATTGTGAACATTTGATGCGACGTTTAAAAATCCTTTGATTTGCGATATTTTAGCGGAATCGAATTTTACAAAAAAAAATCGACCCGAAGACACACGGTTTTTATTTCAAAAATCTTCTGTGGAATGGTTTGGCAGCAACGTATCTTATTTTCAGTATAGTTCACCGAACAAATTTTCGAGAAAAAAATGTAAAAGTTTCAGTAACTGTACTCGAAAACAGCAAGGCAGAGGGCATTAACATTTAATATGTTATACTTTATTGTATTTCTTATACTTACATCTTCAAATCAATCAAAACATAACATTAGGCATCTTTGAAAGAATAAGATAGCGTTTTCGGGATAGAAATCGGTTTACTATTTCCGAAAAATGGACAGTTATTGAATAAGGTCCTATAAAAGGGGGTCGGCCCCTTGATGACCTCATGCCGTCAACTCTACGTTTTGGAATCCCTTTCAATGACCGACATATGAAAGCGGGTACTTCAAAGTTCAGTTTTATCGCTTTAGTCAAGATTGCAGACAAATTACAATTTGGACATAAAATGGCCCTCTGTGGGTCCCATGGGTCCGCAGTAACAGTTATTTACATCGTGAAATTGGCATTCGCATCATTCAAAACCATTCTTAATCGCTTACTCAGCGCTTCATGCATTCACTCCAAACACTCACTCGAACCATACCAAAACTCTAAAACCCATTGGAAAATATAGAATCAACAACGTCATTCAAAATAAATTTGGATTGAGAAAAATCGCGATTTCACTGCCATAAATCAAATGTTAGCGTCGAAGAGGTTCTTGAAGAAATAGGTGTTGTATATTTTATTAAAGGGAGGAAATCAATATCGCTTATTTTGTTCATCGTGAACAAAATTTGCGATGTTGGATTACTTCCCATTAAATTCACTCAAAACTCGCTCCACACTCATTCAATTCCATTCCTAAATAATTCCAAAATCATTCACCTTGTCAATTTCACGATGTTGATAACTGTACCTTCAAACATTTCGACATACATATAGATCAAAACGATCAATATTTCATTGAACTTTATAAAATTATTCCACGAATATTGGCTGGTCTGAATATTAAAGCGTCTAATTGGTTCGTGAAGTCACACAAATTGGTATGTGTTTAGAATATTTAAAAGGGCATATTTTACACAAACATTAGACAAACCTAGCGATATTGGACTTCGGTTAAAAACATCATGAAATTGACATTCATCCAAAGCAAAAATCATTCTAAATCGCTCATTTGAAACCCTCCTTTCATTCATTCCAAAAACTCATTCGAACCATTCAAAAACGCTCCAAAATCATAAATAAAGATAACGTCAACTTATTGGATATAACAATAGGTAGAGAAAAATCGCGATTTTACTGACACAATTAAAATTTATAATCATAATCTGGTTGGTTCTTGAAGAAATAGATAGCTATTTATAGAGCTAACATGCATTTTTATTGAAGGGAGGTAATTAATTGTTCATCCTGCAATTTTGGATTACTTCCCTTTGATTTCACGAAGACTAGCTCCTTCCGCTCATTCAATTTCATTATAAAATCATTCCAAAATCATTATTTCACGGAGTGATTCTAGGAAGAAAACGTTGATAAAGACACAACAAATTAGCAATTACATGTATATATATCAGGCAAACAATCTCATTATGATCATATATGAAAAAGTTCTATAAATGTAAGTTTAAAAATTGTTGAAATAAGTTCATTAAATTTTCTTCAAACTAAAATTTCCGTGACCTTCAAATCTGACCCGCTTTTTATACAACACCAAAGTTAGATGTCGCTACCTCGGATTAACAGATGTCGTCTCACAAAGATCCCGAGTCCTCTACAGTAATTCTTAAAAAAGGACAGTGTTATTTTCATAACTTTTAAAAAGAATGGTCTCTCATTTCTAAGATGAGATAACCCCCTTCCCCTTCCCCCTCACCCTCCCCCACAAAAACGAAAGTAGTGAGATCGCGGCTAACGCAAATCCGGTGTTGATCGTAAAATATCGTATATCGAGGGTTCGGTGCAAGACTGTAGTAAGTGTATATACAATGTATATAAACTTACTACAGTCTTGCACCGAACTCTCGCTATATACAGCAGTATCTAAATATGAACGAAGTATCTGCTTCATTTCTGACATATTTCAAAACTATGTAATTTATCGGTTATGAAAGATATCCGTGACGAAACCTGATCATTTAAACACTTTAAAATCGACATTTCATGTTCTTAAACGATAAACTTAATGGTAAAGTGTGATTAAAGCTTGTAAATGGTGTTATCAAAGATAAAGTTAATGAAAGTAAAATGACATAAGAAAAGGGACATTCAGGCATTTACGAAAAGTATCGACTTTGCCCGCAGCGCATGTTGGACCGAGATGTCCTTTTTACACCCATCATTTTAGCTAGCAAAGCGTCAGTTTTGCTGGCTTTAGTTCACACATAAAATTTTGAGGAAGCCTCAACGTTCAAATGAGTGCAAACTGCCCTTGGCTCTGACTGATAAAATTTCGAAATATCCCTTTCTAAAAAACTTAAAATAGATCTACGGGTATATCATCCGAAGTGAAAATAGACGCTACCGGAAAAGATTTCCGAAAGGTCAGTCAACTATCCTCGTTTATAAACGCCATTTTCAGAGAACACAGGGAAATCATAATGACGTCATATAAAGTGTCTGCAGCAACATGTCTGACGAGGGATTTGAAATGACGAGGTTTTCTTTTCTTCTGTTATTCGGATAATTCTGCGTAATTTTAAATAAGTTTAGAACATTTATTTGCACTCTTCCAAGTACGTTCGTCACCCTTGGAACGACAGTGCGATTATGAAAAAGCTGCATCAATCATCAGTTTCCGTAATATCGCCGGATGCCAAAACATCGTAACTTAAATTTGAGTACGCCGCATTTCCTGGGCCAGACGCGCAAGATAATCTAAGGACCGATTTCAAATAGGAACTCCACAATTTTTCATATCAGTTTCCATGATTAATTTAATGAAAGTAATAAAATGTGATTTTGCAACCAAAGCTCGTACCTACAGCTTAAGGCTAGAGCTTTTAACGCTTGGAAGTCGTTTATGCTTAAATTATTACCCAGAATGATGGACTTTGGGAGCAAAATTTAAATTTATTTGTAATAAGGAAACAAGCATTTACAAAGTTTGCAGGAAAAGGAAAGTGTGTGTGTGTGGGGGGGGGGGGGGGGTTAATTTTCCTTACTTTGTTAAAAATCCTGAAATTCCAACATGGAATTACAAAAAATCATGATTTGGACCCTTTTTGAAAGCACTGTAGTCTGCAGTTTCGGCCCCCCTCATACTTAATCAAGCTCGTAAAGGCAAATCGGGCTTCAGTATGTCGTTCGTCATCAACTCTCTTTAGTGTTTATATCATAGGGGCGACAATTCATGAACATTGGATAGTAATGTTTGTTAGGTTATTAAGATGAACCGTATGAATTAAAATTTGAAATATTCCATATGAAATCACGAGGAAAGGATACTTGTTGACACTTTCTTTGTTTACATTCTAAGGGCCATATATTTAGCGCATTTATGATAAAACTTATTTACTTTGTTAGTCAAAATGATAAAACCCTCTGAAGGAGCAAAGTTCATCTGAAGATACAAACTTAGGGACATGAAATTTTGGCTCACCCGTGATGAACAATGACCAAAATATTTATTATGTAAGACAGGGGACTCAATTAGAAAATAAGAACATTTGAACAGAAAAAAAGGAAAGAAAAATTGGGATTTATGCGAAATTTCACACTCACGGTTGTACAGCGTATTGGAATGTGGATTTCCAAGAATGTCATAAGTGTGCAAAGTAATAACCCAGCTTGACTAGAATTTTCACTATGCACACTGCATTGTACGCTTACTTGGATGAACTATATGCAAATAAGAACTCATTCGAAAGTATGCTTTTTAACTCGTCGCATTATTTTATCCCTGATTTTGAATCATAATGTTTTTTAAGAGGAAGATTACTAAAATATATATGCTTTGCTAGCTTTCAGTACTTTCAATACTTTGATTTTTGACTATAAACGGTAAGCCAACCTAACTAGGCTTATTCAAGGAATGCGGTCATTGACCAAGCTCTGTCGCACTTGCCCCGTTTTCAATGTTTCACTTGACAGAGATTCGAAACGGTCCCGTTTCGCACGAAAGATCACAATCATTAATATTTTGTGAAACGTTCACTATAATTCCTTTGGAAAGAAAATAACCATACAAGGGAGTATTTTTCAACATAAGTCCGACGAATCAAAATGGAAAGATTGTGTGTTACAAAAATAGACACAGGAAATGATTTTGAGTTAAATTTAATGAAACATGACGTATCTATGAAACAAGTCGTGAAATCATTTGTGGACATGGCAGACGATCAGGTAATGATTCTTTGCTTGCATAATTCTGAACCGTATTGGCTAGTATTACACCTTTTTCCAAGATGTTATACTTTATCACAAAGACAACGAAAACTTTGACCTTCAGGTTTGTAAAAATCTGCGTGAACACATTTTCATTACTACTGCGTCTATTTTCATAATTATACAAGCAGCTTACACAAATCACATTATCAATAGAGAGACTTGTCAATAAAGGTAAACATTTAGTCAAATGGCAACAGTTCCGTCTATCACCTGTTAGCTCGCCTGAGCTTTTATGGCTCAGGGGGAGCTTCAAGGATCATCATGGGTCTCGTGTCTGGTACGTCACCAACTTTCTTACAACTTTTTCTCTTTTTCTCTTGAACCGCTGGGCTATTTTAAATGAAATGTGCCAGAATGTTTCTTGCGTGACTCCTCTTCAAAAATTTTTCTTTAGATTATGATTGGCACTTTAAGGTGGCAATGGACAGCCGCCTCCCGACTCTATAAACCGGAAGTTGATTTTCGTTTATTTTACGGCTCTTTTTGCACGGTGTTTAAAAAGACCGGTTTTCATAAGATTCTGCTTATGGAAATAACGTAGAATGATGTTGGTAAAATTTCATAACTTAGCTTCTTTTCAACATTTGATATCAAATGAATGACTGAATCGTTGAATTTAACAATAAAAACGTCTTACAAGCGTCATTCAACTAGGAGGGGTCACTGTAAAATAACGAAAAACTTTCTTATTTGCATGGAAAGGTATGCTGATTTTTTTACTAAATAAAGGAAAAATATGGGGTTTAAACATATCGGAAAACAAGAAAAATTCATTGAGTAATTTCTTCAAAAAATAGATTTTTGTGGCATTTTTACCCTGTAAAATTACAAAAAAATAGTACATTTTTAACTTTTTAAGGCAAATTGTGCAAATGCAATTGATCAAAGTGAAATTTTCTTGGCAACAGCCATTGTGTACATGTATAAGGTCTATCAAAATGTATTTGTTTTATAGCTATAATCTAGTACTTAGTTTATAATAGACCTAAAACGAATATAAACGTTTACTGAAAAATGTCCAATACCACTCAGGGGCAGATAACTCTAGCATGAAAACGAGCATGGAAAGGTACCTTCAACTTTTGATATAATGACTAGACAATATCAATCTACAACATATGTGAACAAGAAAAAAATTCATTGGGTGGAAAAAATGACGCCATGTGTCCATTGCTACCTTAAAGTCTTTAAATGTCTTCTCTTGAGTAACCAATTTACAGATTTCCATAACTCGATTTAAAAACATGGAAACACAAAATTGACGAAATTGGTAATCTTTTCACAAAACAACTTTTATCTTATTTTGTGCATCTGCTGATTACTGACGTTATGGAATGAAAGGGAAGAGATGAGGCGATATACATAGTCAACCTTGGAGATATTGTGAACAAGTTTAAAACATGGACCAAACTTTTGCCAACAGTAAAACCATTTTACGGTAAGTTGCCTTTTAGAATGTTTTATATTTCGAACGTTGTGTGGATTAATGGAATTTTTACAACCTTCGGATGTCGAAATATTACTGTTTTTGCAAGTAGACATAGATAAAAATCATCTTGCAGATATATAATGTCCCATTTATAAAGTATCAACCGCGCGAATCACACATTTATAAGAGGAAAACATGCCATTCTTGCGCAGCTTTGTCGACTGGGAAGCTGTGCTGTTTTAGAAATGTCTTTTGTTACGTTTGTGTACCTATTTATCAGTTATTTCTGGTATTGTGTATCCCCAATATGATGTTTTGTTGCATAAGTATGATTTTTTACCTGATTCATCCTTTTTTATTTCCTGTCAAATTTGTCTGCTAGAAAATTAGTTTCGAAAAATATCTAACCTTTTTAATAAGTAAAAGGGATTCTAGAACTTATACGAATCAGTTTAAAATTTCTACGCAAAACCTATTTAGCGTTACGCCTCAAGTAATTCCCGCTTACTGAAAACTTGTCCTTCTGTTTCGCAACTGATAACTCCCTATCACAATTTGAGCAAAATTGCTCACGTTGTGTTGTCAGTGACATTTATGTGAGTGTAACTGAGTATCTTAACTAAATGAATAAGTGCTAATGACTGTTTCGTGCATTTCAAAAAAACCCCAAGAGGATCACGATGGTCATAGATCGCTCACCTGAGTTTCTTTGGCCCCTCGAACATCACATCATTTAAATAGGCAGAAGTCAACAAAAAAATAAGTTCTACATAAAATCAATACCATTGGGCCAACTTATTTCTGGCCCGCTTTCGGGTCGGGTGTAGACTGGTCTCACTTTCGAATATCAGAATAGCCTTTTCTATGCTATTCTGATAGTCGATATGTGGACCAGTCTAGAACTGGTAGCCCGCTTTCTGAGAGATACTCTGATGTTGCGGGCAACATTACCCGCCCAGGGTCTGAAGTAAGTTGGCCCATAGATTGTTTTCTGCAAAGATTATGGTTGTATTGTTTCCTGGTTTTCTTTTGTAATGGAATGCCTGAGCACAGTCCTTATTTGAACAAAGGGGCATGTAATGAACAAACTTGGTAAAATTCAATTTAATGAAGCTATTTTGAAAAGTCCCCGCCTTCGTGTTCATGTAAAATAGGATGGGCCCATTCAGAGCAAGAAGCATGATACCAGGGGCATGACATGAAGAAATTGGAAAATTACGTACAAAATATGAAAGATATCTGTCTTTTGGTTTCAGAGAAGAAAACTTCTGATTATTCCCACTTTCTATCTATGTAAAATAGGATGCACCCATGCTGGGACCGAATTTGACTTAGGGGTATCATATGAAAAAAAAGGTCCACTAGATTATGATACATACCAAAAATAAATGGTATCTGTCTTACGGTTTTATAGAAGAAGATTTTTTCAAGATTTCGCATTTTGTTTCAATTTGAAGTTGAATACGCCAAGTTGGAATCCAATTTTGACCCCATGGTGTTTGATATTAAAAGGTTCACTAGATTATGCTACATACAAAATATGAAATCTTTCGGTCTTTTGGTTTCAGATAAAAAGATTTCTTTTTTAAGATTTCGAAGTTTGCTAATATGTCAAATAGGATGCGCCAAGGTAATACCAAAGTATGACCCAAGGGTCTAAATATGAACAAACTTGGTAGCGGGCAACTTGTTGATACTTCATACTAAATATAAAAGCTATCTGCCTTCAGATATCGGAGGAGAAGATATTTTTTTTATATTTTCACTCTTTTAGTTTCTATGTAACAAGGGATGTGCCCGGGCGGAGCCGGGAAAAGGGGTGCGTTCAGACGGAGCCCAAACGTGACCCCAGAGTCATGAAAGGAACAAACTTCGTAGAGGTCCGCTATATGTAGCTCTGCCTTCTTGTCTCAGAGAAGAAAATATTTGAAAATCTTCTCCCTTTGATTATATGTAAAAGAGTTGCGCCCGGGTGGAGCCCAAATAAGATGCCATGGTCTGATACGAAGAAACCTGGTAGAGGTCTTCTAGATAAGGCTACATACCAAATATATGAGCAGTCGGTCTTCTGGCTTCAGAGAAGAAAATATTCCCTTTTCACCCCTTTCAATGCAATGGAAACCAGAGTTAAGGGTTGATTTTAATTATTTGAACAACTCTGGTAGAGCTTGACCCAGGGAACATCCCTGCCAAGTTTCCCCAAGATTTGCCCACTGGTTTAGGAGTAGGACGACTGACGCAGGACAGCAGACCATCTTTTCTACTCTCAATAGATTATATCCATGTATTAGTCGGAATTCACATACAGTTTTACCAAGTTGTAGGAGACAAGATTATATCATTCTACTGCACTGTTGAATGAATTTTTACTCACATTTGTCGCACACAAGCAGATTTAATCGTTATGGACTTTTGACTCAACTGCTTTTTGGCTATAGTTGGAGCATATTGACCTAAACCTGGCCTTTGTGATTTTAATAAATTTAATATCGGTCGTTTCCCTTCGTCAAAACACGTCTAACCTGCGGGATTCAATCGTAAAGTTTGAGTGCACGTGTTTGCTCTGTTTACCCGTAATCACCCATGCTTTTTACTGTAACGGCGATATTTGGTCATCCTCATGAACTAGCAAATCAATACATAAATTGAATATTCTATTTTATAATCTTCAAAGGAGGTTGAAAAAATAATAAAATAAATAAATTTTAGAATTTCTCTAAATGTAATTCATGTTTTTTGACTGGAGATGGCCTTGAATCCCCGCTCAAAATCTCACACAAGCAGGAACAATTATTTTCTGCATTGAATCGTCTGCTCCATAATTACCTAGGTGCCGAGTAAAGCGGTATATCATGAAGTCCCCGCACATCTGTAATTTGTACAATATAACGGAATATCCATGCTTGATCGTCACGTGCCGAAGTATTTTCGGAATTGTATTCATGAGCCTAATTATTTATTCTGCATAAAGGTCAGGTTCAAGTTTATATGCGCTCGCTATATACAGTCAAACCTGTCTTAGCGGCCACCTGTATTCAGCAAGCAACCTGTCTTAAGCAAGCGGCCATCAAGTTCCCAAATGAACCAATTGCACTGTAATTGACCTGTATTAAGCAAGCACCTGTCTTAAGCAAGCACCTTTTGAATGTCCCTTGGGTGCTTGCTGAAGACAGGTTTGACTGTAGGTGTATTTTGTAAACTGAGCTCTGACGTAGGCGCTGGGTCCATTATCATAGGTAAATCGGGTATAATTAAAAAAGCAGATGATAGGAATTTAACCTAGCTCCTTCACTGCAATTATGAAAGTACACTTTTTAGTGAACCTTACGTTTACAGACAAGCAATAACGTTGGTTAACAAGGTAAATTGTAAGCTTTCTTAATGCGCTATTTAAACCTGTTTTATCTATTTCGAACAAATGACACGCGAATCTAACGGTAAAAAGTTGATTTCACGGCTCACCGCGCAAAATCTACCTATACTAGTCCTTTATATCCCGATATGCTAGTAAAGCCACGAAAGTAATACATGTATATACAGTGTAACGGAACGTCCATACTTGATCGCCACGTGCTGAAGTACAGTTAAAAACATCGTTAAAATTTACAATGTTAATGATTTTGGAATGATTTTGGAATTAAACTGAATTAGTGAGAGGAGTGAGTTTTGAGTGGAATTATTTGCGAGGTAATCCAATACCACTAAATTTGTTCAAGGTGAGCATAATTAGAGCTATTCATTACCTCCCTCTAATAAAATAAGTATGCAAGTTCTTTATATAGCTTCCCATTTCTTCAAGAACCAATCAGACGCTTACAATTTTAATTATGTCAGTAAGAACGCGATATTTTTTATCAATTTTTATTTTCAATGTAGCTGTGATTGTATACTTTAAGTAATTTCGAAGCGTTTTTGAACGGCTTGAGTGTGTGTTTGGAATGAATGAATGGAGCGCTGAATGCCAATTTTAAGATGTAAGTAACTGTAACTTCGTTCTTCATAAAGGTCAAGTTCAAGTCAATATGCTTTCGTTTTAGCCAATCGAAAGATTAAAACCTAAAATAGGTATAATTCGCCGATTTGACTCGAGAATTGTATGCAAATGATTTTTAATCACGGTTCACAATGGCGTGTTTGAGTAATGAATAGTTTTCATTCTTCTCAATAAAACTTTATAAACATCTTCATCTTTGTATTTTATTTATCGTTCAATATTTCTTTCAACTCACTGTCTCTTTAACTTCATTCCAATGATATGCACATTTCTTGACTTTGTTTTAAATTCGACTAATATTTGTTCTAATTGATGTAATCTTCATATACAAAGGAAATAAAGAATACATATGAAACTATTATCATGCTTTCATCGTTTGGTCCAATGTCCGGTTATATATACACAACGAAAACGTATTGCAACACTTAAATCAAATGTATCTAAAAGCCAATAGTCCATGAGCCAGAATGGGTTTTGTTCCCCCCCCCCCCCCGGGGGAATTTTGTAGACCATATTTTTCTGAAAGTCTATGTTAGCACTCTGGCGAGTGGGGCTTTTGTAAGATACGTTACTTTAAAGTAGCACACCCCTCAAAATTTTGAAAATGAATTTTAAAAGAGTACCCAAAAAATTGAAGTCAAAATGACAAAAAGTTGACTTCTTATACATATATTTCTGTTGCTGATTAACTGTAGGATCCATTTATGGAATTTTTTGAAAAATCTGGTCATCTGAAGAGTGGTGATATCGCAGTAAAATACGTTACCCTTAAATTTCATAGAAAACTATGAATAAAGAAATAAATTGTCTATCCCTGCCTCACTGGGAATTTCGTTAATAATGCCTGTTTGATAGTCCATGGTATATAGAACATTTTGAGACTTGTTAGCACTCTCACAAGTTGGTCGTTATTGAGATACGTTACCTCAAAGTTTATTACCTATCAAATTTTCAAGACAAGATTTTAGGTTTGTACAGTGAAAAAATGAGTCAAAATGATCAGAAGTGATCTTTTAATACCAAAATTTATGTTGCTGAATGTATGTAGAGCAAATTCATACTAATACTTTGTAAATAAATCCCCCTTGAAGGCATGATATGGAAGTAAAATACGTTACTTTAGAATTTCAAAGAATTGCACATAGATAGGAATGTTTTTTCCATAGCTGCCCATTGGATAGATTGTTTACAATGCTTTTCTAAAAGCCTTTGCAATATTGAGTATTTTGAAACTTGTTAGCAGTCTGGCCACTGGGGCAAATGCAAGATACGTTACTTTAAAGAAACCAACCCATAAAATTTTCATCAAACATTTCAGTTGTTTGTCTTCTTTAAGAAATTACCTGTAATTTAGTAAAAATTAAATGATATTGTGTTTTATTAATGATATTTGTGATTCGGGAGATATTTGAAGTCCATTTACATTATGACTTGAAAAATATAGCCCTTACAAGCAATGCATGGGAGTAAAATACGTTACATTTAAATTTCAATTTAATGTATTCAAAAGAAATGTTATATTCATCAATGCTCTACTGAGTGTTTTGTTTACTGTGTTTTTCTATAAGCCTCTGTTCTTTGGGAGATTTTAATTTTTTTATGCATCTGGCCATCAAGCTATTTGCAAAATACTTTACTCTAAAGTAACCAATTTACCAATCAATTACCATGGGCTTATTCATATCTCATCTGATTGCAATTATTGTAAAATTCCTCATTGTCTTAATCAACTTTAAGCCACAACTGTTTAAAGTATTTTTAAGGTATCAATATAAATTTTAATCATTTCAAGACTCATTGTGGTTTTAAAAGCGTGCAAAATACGTTACCATTTATTTATAGGTATAATTATCATTGAACCGCTATCATAGTTTAAGGAAATGCATCAAACACAATGTTGAGACAGCTTCGAACACAATGTTGAGGCAGCTTATGGTTTCATCTATGTTTGAGACTTTTTTCACATTTTAAGAATAAAACACAAGTTATATATGTTACTTCTGATGATAAGAGTCAGTTTTCATTGTGAAAAATGATGACCAAATAGATGAAAAAAGCGGTTCCTCTAAGATTTTTTAAGCAATATTTCTATCAATTTAGTACAGAAAAGTTTAAAATATTTCTTAGAGTTGATCATGATCGTAGCCCAGTTGGTACCACATTTGATTTGGTAGCGCATTTAACTCCATATCATAGGTACAATGTTTTATCAGCCAGTACAAACGAGTTGATTATCATTCATCTTTGTTGTATAAGCAGCAAGAGGCTTTAAAAGGATGATGTGATGAATGGAATGATGTGTACAATAAATACAGGGACTTCATGGTTAGGTGGATAAGCCACCTCGATATGAGTGTTATACTGTTAAAATGGTCTGAAAATTCCTTGAAGCATTTTGGCTCTCTATTGTTTCCAGTTGAATTCAAAGTACATTGCATGCAATCCTAGTTTTGCCAAGAAACTGTGCAATTCAGTTCAATACTGAAAATTTACATGTGTAGGACCATATTATATTCAAATGAATGAACATTGCCATATACATGTTGATTTAGCTATCAAAGAGAGTAATATTTGTTTCATTTAAAATACCCTTTTTTAGAAAATCAAACATAATTGCTGCTCCAAAGGACAATTAGATGCACACCAATTGTAATGCTCTTGAACATGATTAGTTCCTAGAAAAGTAAAGATTTTAGTAAAACAAAAAAACTTAAAAAAAAATGCTTTAACTCTGAACTAGATACAAACTACAAATACTTTTTATGCAGAAAGAAACATATCTTAGATAGAATTAGAGCCTCTTTTATATCTTACATTCTGAAACAATAAAAGAATTATGACAAATTGCTTAAGTAATAGGATTTTATCAATATCAAGCCCTCTTTCAAATACAACCCAATACTTGATTCATAAAAATAAGAAAATTGCATGATGGGTCTATAAGTCGCCTGCTTATAAGAGCTTTATAGTTCTTTATGTGTAAATGGCTGGTGATTTAACATTCTATTTGCATTTCTGTTTGACATTACTCGCTGACTTTCAATATACATGAACATGCAGTTTGTGATAAAATAGAGAAGAGAATTGAAAAAATGCCCATTCTAAATAATATACTCATGGTTTTTGGGCATAACTCTCATATTTTTCTCATGTGCACAAGTACCAGACTCTTCTACTAACCATTAAGTTTTATTCTAACCCCTTGGCCAACATTCCAGACAAACAATTTGAAAAACATGCATTAAAACCAAAATATCCAACTTAATCAAAGAGAAACAATAATTTTGATTTAAATGGCTACAGCATTGATACTGAAGTGCATTTAACATAATTGCAACTTGTTTCGTAACAGATGGTAACATACGTTACTAGATAATGACCATTGGTATTCTGTTTCAAAACATCTATAGGCAACAAATAAACTAATGCACGAAATTAGAGATAAATGATATACATGCTTAAGTGACTAAGTAATTTTGAAAAAAGTTATAATCAATTAAATTCTTTAAGCTGTCATGCTGCATTGTGTGATTGATAGATATGTAATTGCACTGAACAGATATTTCCCTATGATGAAATTTAACAATCGGTATAGTACAACACAGAGTACATATCCATCAAAAAGCCAATATTTGTATATTTCAAGATATTTTTCTAATGTAAAATGATTATCACGATCTGTGCTGATTTAGAAGGGTGTAGGTATTTCGATTTCAGCAATTGGATATACATGTATTAATGATTTGGCTATTTCAAAATTATGATCTCAAATCTTGTTATCAAATTTTTAACTTTGTGGGATGGGATACTACAAATGATACTCACTTCAATTTGTGAGATTTATCACTTTAAATTAAAAGACAATATGTAAAAACTGGCATTTAATGAGAATTTCCTTCTTGGATGTTCAAAGATATAACATTGACTTTTCAGTTAAAGGTCTAAATCTTAATACCCTAAGTGCTAAAGGATGTTTGATCTTTTGTTGGTCACGCATTTGCATTCAGGACCGATGCATTTTCTATGAAACAGAACTGAGAGCTATAAATTCAAAGAGTTTTAATCCATACTGATAAAAAATAAAACAGTTTATACGAATTTTGGTAAAATATTTTGAGGTAACGTATGTTACAACATTCCTTTAGAGACATAAAGCATTTGTTGTTATATGGATATCAGGTATAAATGAAATTCTTGTTTTATTTTGCATGATCAGAGTAGTAAATTGCACCTGCCATTCTCCTTTCTGTTTATGAACGGCATATGAAATTACATTGTATTAAGGTCTTGAAATGACATGTGATCAAATATTTTCATTACTACGTATAAAGCAAGTACAATGCAGGCCTAAATAAACTATATAAATATGAATTCATCATATTATTTTGTAAATTTTGCCAACAAGTGTTGACTTTGAATATTTTTGGCGCTCAAATGCCAACATCTTTATATAGGCCACTATTGAGAAACAATTTCGTAATTGTAACGTATATTTCACCTTTTTTCTTGAATCATACAGGATTCTGTGGATGTTTTATCACTCATACTCAAGAATCATCTATGAGATAGTACCAAAAATCGCAATTTGCCCAAAAAATTTCACAAAATTGGAGCAAAATGTAGCATTTAATAAGGATCTAGGGTGGGTGATTTCAAAGTAACGTATCTTACAAAAGCCCCACTCGCCAGAGTGCTAACATGTCTTAAAATGTTGCTTATACATGTACCTTTCAGAAAATCATAGTGTACAAAATTCCCCCTGGGGGGGGGGGGGGGGGGGCAGGGGTCCCAGTAGCCCATAGTCTACAAAGTGCGTTCAATAAATGCAGACTATGAACCCCATCGAATATTTATTGGATTTTCTTGATAGAAATTATGTGAGCTGTTACAGATGTTGCAATAGGATTGACAATGTTCATATTCTGATCAAGGGTGAGAAAAGTTGAAGCCACGATTGTATAGTTCCGCAATTAAGAGTGAGTAATCAAAGGTCAAATTTTGTCTATACAGGTATAGACAAAATTGACCTTTGATCACTCACTTAAAGTTGTGGATCTATAGTTTTTTGTTGGATGTGCAAAATAAAAGCTGTAGAGTTAGTGTGTTCTTTGATCAGAGACAATAATCAGGCTGAAATCCCATCTAGCATATTCGACACAGTCATTGTTGATTGTGTACGAATAATTAATTAAAACGTGTTCTTTTTACAATGCCCATAAAATGCATGAAATGGAAGGATGGGGAAAATACGTGTTTTTTAAACGCCCGTCAAAGACGGGACTTGGGACGTATTATGGGATTACCCGTAGCGACCAGCGTCCGGCGTCCGGGGTGGGCACTTCTTTGTCCTGAGCATAACTCTGTAGCCTTAATTCCGATTTTCTTGAAACTTGGCAATTATTTTCTTACACAATGCAGTAAACAAGAACCATAACCCTACCTGGCCTATTTTTTAGTTTTTGCCCTTTGTTTTTTTTCAAACTTGGGTCTTTTCCGGAGCATATCTCAAAAAATATGGTAGCTATGATCATGGAACTTCATAGATTATTAGATCTAATCAAGAGGAAATGCAGCACAAAACCCCATACCTCTTCCTGGCTTATTTTTCCAGTCCTTGTCCTTTGTTGTTTTTACACTTGGATCTTTCCTGGAGCATATCTCTTAAAGTATAGGAGCTTTGATCATGAAATTTGATGGGTTGATAGATCTCATTAAGGGAAAGAGCAGTGCAAAAGGATTGTAACTCTGTCTTATAACTTGAGATATTTCCCTTTGTAGTTTTTCTTATTTGAATCTTGTCCGAAGCAAGTGTCTAAGAGTATTTGATTTATGTTCATGAAACGTCATGGGTAATAGATTGCAGTACAAGAGAACTATAAATCTTTTTTTAGTTATTGTCCTTTGTTTTACTTCATACTTGAATCTTGTCCAGAGCTTATCTTATAGTATATGAGCTTTGATCGTAATAAAAATACACTCCTATTTCAATTATTCATCCGTCTGTCTACACAAAAATTGTCTAAAAGACATTCATTCAAATCACTTTAATTCTACTCTTAACCCAAAGTTACATCAAGCTGTGTGACGGGCGTATCTTGTGACAATTTGGCACCTTGTTCAGTTTTATTACCAATTAAAAGACCCACATCAAATGTTTTCTCGTGAATAAAATGCGTCATATTACTACAATTCTCTTTTATTTAAAGTCGAATGTTGCAATACTTTTTTCTTTGTGTATATATATTTGGTAATATATGAGCTTGTATCAAGAAGTCTACTGCGTTTTGGTATCAAATTATATATGTTCAAATGATCTCCACAGACGTTTTAAGATAATGAATAACGTTTTTTTTAGCATATTAAAAAACGAAGTACCAACAGAAGCCGGATTACCTAGAAAAAATGACACAATATTACTAAAGTCACGTCTGAGGTACTTCCAGTTTATGGATAAGTCCAAGCGATGTTCCGAATGGGCATCGCTCGGACTTTTCTGTAAACTTGATAGTACCTCGGACGTAAGTGTAGTAATTTTTGGTCATCTTTTAGGTAATTAGGCTTCTGGTGGTGCTTCGGTGAAGAAATATGCTCGAAGAAAAACACGTTTCGTTAATGCTCTCCGATCGTCTGTTGAGATACTTTGGGCATATTATAATTCGATGACAAAACGCAGTAAAACACTACGTTTTGTTATCAAATCATAAAATGTCCAGTAAATCCTTTGTTTTCTTTTTGTCTTTCGCAACGTCATCTTTAGTGATGTTTGCAACATCACAAAAATCCAAGCACGAAATTACGCGCTTTCAAGTCTGCGCCCTCATTATTCCCGAGGTCTATTACGTGGAATCGCCGAAGGTTCCCGATTTCGGTTAAGGTTACCTGGGAGGCTTGTGTGAATGAGGTGGAAATGCACTTCCAGGGATATCTTTCTCTTCCTCTACTTTTTTTGAACTGTTATTTCTCTCTTCCAATCTTTCCGATAATCCATTTTTTCTCGATCTTCAGCATACGGTTAATAATAAAAGAAAACCGTAGAATTAGACGTATTAATTAGATACGTTATCGGTAATCTGGAGCAATGTATTTAATTTATATTTTTCAGCAGTAAAAGCTAACAATGACCATTCTGTCTTACATCTACTGGCCAATTTAGGTGTGAACTTTGACTGTGCTAGTAAGGTTAGTATCTGTACTATTATCCTTCGGGACCAAAAGTTATTTTTCATTATAACTCGATGGCGTAAAACGCATATATGAAATAAAAAGAAATATGTAGAACCCTCTTCGCAATAAAATTCATATGTCATATGTTTTATTTGTGTACACAGATAGCTCCGCCCATTTTTTTTTAACTCACCGTTATCTTAAGCGCGAACGTTTCTTTTGACGTCATTTATACCACGTGCCATTTGACGCGCTTCGCTTCTGTGAAATTCTCCCTACGTCAAAATCATTTTTTAAATTGATTTTACATCTAGATTTGGTTAATGTTAAGGTATCTTGTAACCAGACTGTCTGATTTCGTAATTTAGGTACTTATTTCATGGACAATAGCTTATTAAACTTCAGCAAAAATTTATGTATGATCAAACGTCCATTATAGTATATTTTATGTTATGTGAATAAAGCTAACTTTACAACCAGGATGAGATAGAGAGGGTTATGTCACTCGGTGTTTCTCCTTATGTTATATATTATGTTAAGCTAATAAATTTAACTTTACAACCAGGATGAGATGGAGAGTGTTTTGTCACTCGGTGTTTCTCCTGATCGGATTGTCTATTCACACCCATGTAAGAGTGAGTCCATGCTGAAGTTCGCCAAGGAAAGCAAGGTTTCTGTTACAACGTTTGACAATGTAGATGAAATCCTGAAACTCAGAAGAATTTACCCAGGTGCAAGGTGATTGTTAGTTTATCCACTTCCTGTTATTACTTAGTTTGTTTTCAGACATGACATAATATTTTTCAAATGTTTTGTTTAATTCTTCTCAGCAATTACGATTCACAGCAAATTCAATTGGCCTACCATACAGAAGAAGACCCTATATACAAGTGATGAACCTGAAGTTCGTATAATAAGCTAATAATTTTCGCATTTCTTGCTTGCTCAGTATATAATTTAGTAAATTTGCAGTTTAATAACTACGGAAAGCATAAATATTATTATTTTTGCAGAATTAAGTTAAGCGACCTAAGGATACGGTTACCATAGTAACATATGTATGCTTAGGCGGGGGAGCGTGACAAAATATTTGAATTTCGTTAAATAAATCGAAATTTCGGAAAGTTTTCTAAAACTTTAATTGAAATTCTTTGACAGAAATAAACTAGACGTATATAGAAAATCAATTTTTGATACTTGAAAGTTTTCTGTGAGGAAAAATACAGACAAGTTTTAATAATACAGAATATTCTGGGAAAATGACAAGACGACAACGCCAAAATATAAATACCGTTTAGTTTTCGAATTTTTTCACGATCTATGTTTTTCACCAACCAAAACATTTCAGATAATTTAGAAAAACTGATAAAAATTAGTAAAAGAAAGGTTTTCCTAAAGCAAGCCCGGATATTTAAAGAGGACCAGGCTTCATATGAGAAATTAGAATGGCCTAATAGTGTTTCAATAGTGTTCTTGTCCCAATTGATTCTCAATATTTTCCGCCAAATAAAGATCCTACATCTTGGTGTCCACTTCTCTAGAGATACCATGCATATAGAAATTGTACACAAATTTGATTCCAAATGGTATGTAGATATTTTCTGCAAGTTGATGCATCAGGCACACAAAGGCATGAGAGTTGGCGAAAACTATGTAAAAGAGAGTTAATAATGACGTCGCATTTGACGTTCTTGCTCCCCCGCCTCCGTTTGGGTCTCTCTCTTGATTTATAAACTTTACAGCCGCTATTGAACGTAAACATTTAGAAATTTCCACGCGTATAACACAGATGGTGAATTAAACGACTGTATAAGTTTCATTTTGATTGTTACAATTTCTGTAGATTTATAACCTCATTTTACGAACTTCTGGACCAACCCTCGTATGTGACTCGTCACGCGAAAAGGAACCATTTGGGAACTCCGTATTCTAGTGCAGGACAACCAGGGGTCGCATTTCAAAAATTACTTCATAGGCAGTTAGATTGATGATTCTTGATTCAGAGTATTTGTAAAGTGTGAAAAGTTTCGACCCTAGTCAGTCCTCGCAATCCGCGAAATCTGGCTAGGTTCGGCACTTTTAGCACAATCCAGATGGTCCCTTTTCACGTTACGGGTCACGTGTGAAACAGATAATGCGCTTTTTGGATTCAGATCAAGCTTACCTTCAAAATTCAACACACATGACTTGATTGTAAGCCTAACCCGTAAGACAACACTTTTTGATAAGCACAGGGATTGTCCAAAGCCAATGATTACTTCTTATCTTTTAATACGAAAACTGTATGCCCAGAAGAAAACTTTTGTATTAGTAAGCGGCGGTCTTCTAAGTTAAATCTACTCACAGATTCCTTGTCTAATCTCTTATGTTTTGGTATTATAAAGTGAAAATGTAGCATATTGTTGTTTTTTATTTGTATTATAAAAGCAAAGGGTGAATATAAATACATATATTGCAGATGTCTCATACGGATTAAACCATCATCGAAATTCAAGGTGAAGATACCACTTGGAAATAAATATGGTTGTGAACAACACGAAGTCAAACCTTTATTGAAGATGGCAAAATTGCAGGGCCTGGATGTTATCGGTGTCCAGTAAAGGCTTTATTGTTTTAATAACTTTGATAAATCAATTTAAATATTTCACATAATACTAAAGTCTCTAGTGAAAAACAAGAAGAGCAAAAGTGACTTCATATTCTAGAAGTCTATTCAGGAAATTTAAGTGACAATATTTCCAGTGAATAAGTCAAGCACGGAAAGTAACTGTTCAAGCTTTGCTTTTCCCGCTTATATATATCACAAATTATTATAACTTTGGAAGCTGTTCGACGAAAATGCAATCATCACAGTGAGAATCATGCTTTGGGAGATCTTTTTGTGTGCTATCATGGAGCATAATTGTTTACTCAGCTTTGCTTTACGACTAAGTGTAGACCGTGGAATGATCAAATCCTTCGTTATAAACGACTATTAAGTAACCATACGCTTTGTTGGTATGAAGTGTATGATTCAAAATGTCATATTTGTAAACAAATCGCACATAGAAACCTCTTCTTGAAATAACGTCAACATTTCTTACGTCAAATACAAATGTTTTTTTTTTTTTTTTTTCAAAATACATGTACAATGTAATTCTTTTTAAAAAGAAGTGGAATTGTTAATACAAATATTTCGAAGATAGGCTCTAAGACTCTAGGGAAATAATACTAGCTGAAATTCGTTTAATAATTTTCAAATCGTATTTACCAGCTTCCATGTCGGATATCTTTGTCAAGAACCGGCTGCATACGAGGACGCCATATGTCGGTCTAGAAGCGTGTTTGAGATGGGGAGACAACTTGGGTTTAACATGACGACACTAGATATAGGCGGAGGATTTCCTGGCAAAGACTCGGGACCTTGTAGAGACCTTTTTCCTAAAGTATGTACAGTAAGAGAATTAAATTTTGTGTTTTATTGACAAGTGACTCAAACCTTTTGACACAAATAAAAAACTATTTCTTGTATTTCCTTATAGTCCGTATACACCTAGAGGTATTAGCATGGATGAAAATAATGAAAGCAGATTTAAGAACTTGCTAACCTGACATTTATAGATACTGAAAAGTTTCATTGCAGTTATCCTTGACCTTTTTTTCACACGCAAATGGCCTGAATGACTTAAAAACGTTTCCTTATTTCATATCACTGAATTTTACAGATTGCTCGTTCTATCGATGACGCCGTCAATGAATATTTCCCATACAAAGACGTAACAGTGATCGCAGAGCCTGGGGAATTTTTTGTTGCGTCTGCCTTTACACTGGCAACAAAAATAGTTTCGAGAAAAATCGAGAGTTTAGAGCATACCGAATTCCGTAAGTTCGATACTATTTTAAATTATTCACCCGAAAAGGCTCGCCATTTTTATTGATAAACGATATCGAACCTCAAAGAGCATAAATGCTACGGGCTGACAAATCACTAAAATGGGCCGGCAGTGTAATATCAGACAAAAACTTTTATTAATATATGGTTTGGAATTCAACCAAACTTCAAAAGGAATGCTCCTTGGTGTATGCTCCTTTAGATTCCCGTATTCAATTCTGATAGGTCTCCAAGCTCTGGTTATATGGGCGGTCAAGTAACCAGAAAAAAAGGACAGTGTATAAACAAATCTTCTTCTCTGAAACTACCAGTCAGAATTGAAAAAGAAAATTAAGACAAACGATTCTAAGGAAATGTTCTCTTAGATATTTTCGTTTAAGTCTTAATTGGGCTACAGACACGTTCGAGTCACCAAAGAATGGACCATCGGGATGTAGAAATAGGAAGCCATGTATAAAACTTGAATTTATTTTTTATTAAAGGGAGGTAATCAATATCGCAATTTTTTTCATCTTGAACAAAATTTACGATATAGGAATACCGCCCATTAAACTCACTCAAGCTTCGCTCCACACACTCATTCAAGTTCATTCCTAAATCATTCCCAAATCATTCATCTAGTCAATTTCACGATGTTGTTAACTGTATGAATGGTTTTGTGTAAGACTTATCAAGTCTAAAATTTAGGTTGGTAGGTATTTTTCTATTATCTTATAACTATAAAATATCTGTGTGATTACATCCCATATGATATTTTCTATGATATCACATAGTTATTTTTAGAACAATGATATAATGCGGTTATTTTTAGAAACTTGTATTTAAGTTCGAAAAATCGACGAAAACAAGACAAATAGAGATTGTAAGATAAACATAATACATACTTAGTGTATTGCATGAAAAGATATCTAACTTGGTTGTGAGAATTGATAATTGTCTCGGCAGAGCCTCGACAGTGATCAATTCTCCCAACCTCGTTCGATATTTTTTTCATACAACACACCAAGTACGTATTATATATTTATTCTGGCACCCTGACGAACAATTGATCCTGACATTGACCTGTGGTCTAATTTCAATTGTCCTTGTTTCTGGCATCTATTTGAATCATTTTGTCCGACCTTTATTTGCTTTCCAAAATTTCGATTTTCTTAAACTTAAGCAAAGTAATGATTCTCCTGATTTCCTTGGGGCAGATTCACGATGACTACCCCTCCTGAACCTCAATTATTTTTTGTTATATTCTTTAATACTTTATTTAACAGATCAAAATGGGGAAATCATCAATACAGGCTCCAACCAGATAAAACGAATATTCTACTATCTGAACGACGGCTTTTACGGGTCGTTTGCCTCTGTTACAGAATTTAGCGTTGATGTAGTTTTTCCCGTACAGCTAAATGACCAGATCGTATGTTCTTTTTGTCCCAAGTATTATAATTTACCTCATCCGAGCAAGAAGTGCTCAACAAGGATTATTTAGATTTCGCTGTGTCTGGTGACCGTTCTCAGTGGTTCTCCGTTTACTTCAAATTCTTGTGTACACCAGAAATTATTTTTTGGCTAATATATATGTTTGTAAACTGGGTCAGAGTGTTTAGTTAATACTTTTCTGGTGAGTTTAACGTTATATCAAGTGGATGAAACAATAGGTCACATTGTTAATAAATCTAAGAAAACCATTGCGTATATTATAGAGACCACTTTGTGTCTCAAATTTTTTTAAATCTCGAATGAGTGCAGAATAAACCTGCAGGTTTTGTTAAACCACCGCAGTAGGTTGTGGACACCAATTACCTTTTTGTAAGTGACACATGTTTAAAAGAGATAAAATAATAAGAGAATCAACCATGGCGGATGAATGGACCATGTCACATTGTGTTGTTGATGTCAGGGCTTATATTTGTATAAACACTAGTGGCTGTTCTGAATTGATTATTACAGAATTATAAATCGGCTTTCGAATATGATTCATACAATATCTGAGATTGACCTAAAATCAAAATCCCAGATTAATTCTGGAGACATTTGTATATATTTGACTTTTTCAATTACTGCAAAAGCTATCGCTTTTAAACGGATGGTAGATATGGCCAATGATCATTTTTAGCTGTACTGTTTACGGATAAGTTAAACCTGATACATTGCTATCGTGTCGGCGCAATCGGCCTGTCAAACAAGCCTGTCAATTATAACTTTCATCCGCTTGTCTTGGTGTAAGATTAGATTAGATAGATTTTATTTAGGTAAAAGATACATGACATTACATGGTAAAACATGAAATAAATGATCACAGTGTAGCCAGTATATAAAACAACATAAAACACATGATCACAGATATTAAATAGATACCATGTCTGCCACATCCCTACCTAGATTAACGCAAAAAGGAGAAAGGTTATCTCTTATTTCCATTGTGGTCCTATGCAAGGATGTGGCCGACATAGAGGGACATGGTGATTTACTTTCAAATTGGTAATTATTAAATACTCATCTTATCACAGCATTTTTATCACAGTTAAATGAACTTAAGTTTTACAAAGCTTAGCGGCTTAAGTGCCCTCTAGTTTTACTTTAAATTGGGAAAGTGACTCAATAGCTTTGATATCGACTGGTAAGCGATTCCAAAGGCTGCAGCCCATGTAAGAAAACGACTTTCTCCCATGGGACCCAACCTTCGGCACCGCAAAACAACCACTGCTGTTAAATCTGGTATAATAACTGTTTACGGATGCCGGCGCTGCAAAGTGTTGTTTCATATAATCAGGTGCTAATCCGTTTTTAATTTTGAACACATGTAAAAGCGTAATCTCTTCTACTCTTTTGGAAAGAGGCAACCATCTCAGAGTTTTGGAATGTATATCTGAAATTTGGGATCTATGAGGTAACTCCAGAACAAATCTTATCATTTTATTTTGCATGGTTTGGAGCTTATCAGTCCACTTCTTGTTTAAACCAAAATGCCAAAATGCACAAGCGTAATCAAAATGACATTGGATTAAGGCAGCAACAAGCAGTTTTCAAGTTTGGAATGTTAGATATTTGCTTTTTCGATACAAGAATTTCAGACGTGCGTTAGTTTGTTGAGTAATGAACTAGCCATTAATTCACCGGATAAGTTTTGGTCTAGGGTAGCTCCAAGATATTTGACAGATGAAATTGAATTAAAAAGATTACCATTACATGTAATATTAATATTTGTATTAGTTTAATTTTTTGCTTAGTACCAAAAAGAATACATTCGGTTTTTACCAAGATGAAAAGACAGCTTATTGTCAATAAGCCATGATCTTACAAGGTTAAGGTCCTCAGACAATGCCTTTTCCACATTCACCCTATCTCTACCAGAGACTAGTGTAGCAGCATCATCTGCAACAATGAAAAAGTTTGTTTTTAATCACAGCAGCCATGTCATTAACATAAATTAGAAATAACAGTGGACCAAGTATCGAACCCTGGGGAACACCACATGTAATATTAGCAAGTGAAGAATGAACTTTATTTACGTCAACAATTTTTTTTATATCGTTCAGATATGAAGAGAACCAACTGATAATGTCATTACCGAATCCTAATGATTCAAGTTTCATTAAAAGTATTGAGTGATCAACAGTATCGAATGCTTTTTGTAAATCAAGTAGGACCATACCTACAAAGTTACTTTTATCCATTTGAAATCTAATGTGGTCAGACAGATGGATGGGACAGGTATCTGTGGAATAGCCTCTTCGGAATCCAGATTGAAGATTATACAATAGATCTTTTTCTTTCAGATAATTTTCAACTTGGTCAAAAACAACCCTTTCGAATATTTTTGAGATAACACTCAATATAGATACTGGTCGATAATTAAAAATCAACTTATAGAAAGATATCATGTTAAATACTTGTGTTCTTGCCTTAGAAGCACAACGCGTTATCCATCGTCAAATGTTTGAAGTTTTTACAAGCACCGTGTAAAATGTTAAGATATCAATAATCATATCATAAAGATAATTATATTAATAAGGTTAAAAATCATGATGGTTTGAATAATATTTTTTATTATACTTATGATAATGAACATTTTGATAAAAAGATAATGGTGATGATAAATAAGGAAAAAAGCTAAACTTAAATGAAAATATCTATGACTAATAATTATTCATTTATTAGATATCATTAATGTTTTGTAGGATATGAACAATGACGTTTACGAGTGTACGCTGTTTGGTCCGACCTGTGACAGCCTGGATGTATTACCTACTTGTCCACCAATGAGAGAACAACAAGTTGGGGAATGGCTCTACTTTCCTAATATGGGTGCATACACCGTGGCGCTTGCTACAAGTTTTAATGGAATGCCGAAACCTAACATGAATTATATTTGTGCAGATAAGATTTGGTATGTTTGCTTTTGGTTTAATAATTTACGAAGAAAGAGCCCCTAATTGTATGTCCTGCACTACAAGGCTACTTCTGTTTCTAAATTTTGAAAACACCATTTTAGCCTGTGCGTGACATTTCCAACAATTTGAAATGAACGTAAGGTGAAAGTATTGAGTAGCACAGACGGCCACACAGCGTAAATACAAAATAACCTGATGGTCTACAGATAATTTCAGACCTTATCTAGCTACTAATTGCATCGTGAAGACTCTGATCAGACAGTGCGAATGCGCATATTTGGAATTGTTGAAAATCTCACGCACAGGCTCATTTAAAATACTGTCTATGTGTAACCTCAGTAGCCGGGTAATTTTCATGTTTTGTCTGATTTATAAGTAAAGACGCCGTTTGTATAGCTGTCAAAACATGGAAAAAACCTTTTAAATAATACTTCCTCGACGGCAGCACTCATACTTTCCGACTATTTGTCTCTCACCAATAGGTTGATATTAGTAACCCTTGGTGAGATAGAAGCTGGAGGCTAGAAAAGGATGTAATGGTAGTACTGGTGTTAGACATACCAGAAATCTTTTGTTTGGTGCTCTAGGCGCCATAAAACTGTAAGATTGATGAAAGCGTCGTAAAATCCCGTTCAAACAATCAAACAAACAACAAACAAACACATTTAAGAATATCACTATTTTTTTCTTGATACACACATTTTGAAAAGAAGCACGTTTAAAAGTTATTTTCGAAACGGCTTTATTGGAAACATAACATACATATATTATTTATTTGCTACCTCTAGAATCCTTGACATCTGCCCCTACTTGTAAAAAAGACAGTCATTGGTTAGATATAGCCAGGAAGTTATTGTCAGCCAATCAGACTTGTTGTTTCAATTCTTTAAATTGAAACAACAAATCCGATTGGTGAAAAAATAACACCCGGTTTAAACCTAACAAATAGTTGACTTGTATGCGGCTTGACGCTTGAATACTGAAGTACCGACCCAAGTCAGGCAAAACCACCGGCGAATTGCTGGTATATCAGGTTATTTCTGAATCTACAATTATCACACAACATTCTGATAAAATGACTTTGTAATACGGCCTATAGTTGGCCGTAGTAGGATCCGGTCTCTTTTTTGAATTACAAGGTACGATATGTTCCCAGATTGTTACTTTATGTATGATATCACTCATTTTTCCCAATTGACTGATATGTTCATTTATTCACTTTAGGTACGAAGTGTTCCCGGAAACAGAGAGGGATTTACCAAACTGCTCCAACTAAGCTTTCTACAAATGAGGATAATAAATGTTTTATTATTCTACGCTAGCTTTTCTAGTATGGTTGCTGCACTTTATCCATCCGAATTGATTTTCCGGTGTAACTTGATTTTGTAGTTGATTCGAAAAAATGTTTCGTTATTCATTAATTTGTACTCATTAAAGAAACATGCTTTTACTTTTCGAGTTGGATTATTTTCGAAAGTCTGACGATTTCAGTGCGAGGTCGACATGAAATTAATACCTGTACATATTGTACAGCTAGTAGGCCTGACATCGTGGAATTGATTCTCATTCCGAACAAAACCACTCTTAATCGCTCACTCAGCGCTCCATTCATCCATTCCAAACACTCACTCAATTCATTCCAAAACACACAAAATCATTAAAAAGATAAGATCAAAAACTACATTCAAAATATAAATTTCTATAAAACAATCAACGATATATCAAATTGAATTGAAATATGTAGGTGTCTGATTGGTACGTCAATGCATAGAAATCTATTTATAAAATTGTAAGCGTGAACAAAAAGTGTCATCAAAATCAACGATGGTGTATTACGTTCCTTTAATTTCACCCAAAACTCGCTCCACACACCCATTCAATGTCATTCGAATTCCAAAATCACTCACCTTGTCAATGTTATGATTTTCTAAACTGTATTGGAAATATTCTGCAATTGCGAACATACACTATATGTCAGTTGCTATTTATTGAGCGCACAGTGAAGACACTGTTGGCAGTGAGTGTTTTGGAATGTTGTTAACCGTAGTTTGTGTGGACCTTACGTTTCTATTTGCGTAACGAGTTAGCACTTCACTGTATTTTTCGTCCTTATAACGCTATACTTGAGAATAAATTGGAAACAAAAATTACTTCTAAGTTACTGTAAAGAATATCGTGAAATTGACAAGTTAAACGATTTTGGAATAATGTCGCCATGAAATTGAGTGAGTTCGATGAGCAAATTTGATATAAATTCAAGGGAGGCATTACAATATCGCTAATTTCGATCAAATTGCTGAAATATCTGTATCTTATACCCCCTTATTAAAATATACGTAAGTTATTGTTTGTGTGTTTTCACAGACCATTGAGACGCTTTAAAATCCATACCAGTCAAGAACATCATTAAATAACTTGAACGATTTGAATGAAAGGTTGATCGTCTCGAAAAATTTTGGAGTTTTTTTTTAACGATTCCGGAACTTTCTAGAGTGGTGTGAGTGAGTTTTTGGAATAAATGAACGGACTCCGAGCGAGTATATGAAGGGTTTCGAGCTAGATGAATGTCACGATGTTATTAGCTATAAAGGGTAATTTCGCTTTTTTCCATAATATTTTCAACAACATTAGATGCTTTCATTCCACATTTCTGCGATTTTGTAATAATCTTAACTTAATTTTTAAGAATTGTTTTAACACTTCCATGCCCAGTAAGTAGAATTTACGTTCCTTTGGTATTGTAATTGAAAAAAAATATCGTGGAAAATAGAGACATTGCTTAAAAGAAGCAATTTCTCCTTTTTCGACATTATTTTCTTCATCATATTGTGGTTTCCTTTATAATTTCTTGTCGCCTGTAACTTTCAATTTGGACCAGTCTAAAATTTCAAATAAAAAATGGTTAGAAAAATCGGTTCACAATTGGAATAATTCGTCTACCCTGACCTAGCCTTTCTACAGACAAACCAGTGCGCGCCAATCTTCATTTTATTATATACAGTCCAATAGGCGTTCGAACTCGTGGCCGGACAAGGGTCTTTGGCACAAAAGTCTGTAGCACAACCCGTTGGATCTTTTTTCCCTGAACATAACGCGTCTAGAGCTGTGTTTATGGCGTTTCTATATTCATAATCTTTCATCGCTACTGCGTTCCGCCATGCTGCGTCGTGTGTTTCTAGATCAAGCGTTTCATACTGGTGTTTGTTGTTGGCTGTTCTCTGATAGACCACGTCTGATAGTTTATTAGGGTAGCCGGGGTGTGATACTCTGTTTATAATGGTATATGCCACAGCAAGCTGTCCCTTCAGTGGTTCACCTCTGGATTCGCCGTACACAACCCGAGCTACTGCTTGAATGTTTGGCGCTGTGCTGTGGAAATAAAACATAGTTTTTCAATCCAATAAAATAAAAAGAATCCGTATGAAAGCCAGTCTAAAAGTTTGTCTCGAATTTTCGTGACACCAAAAAATTCATAATTGATAACAGATATTAACCTATCTACATATCATTTTGTCATTCTTGGTTTTTTTTTGTTTTTGAAAATGACAAGCGTTGTTTAAAACAGATTGAAAAAAAAAAATGATTCGATCATTGATAAGTTTGTTTAACACCGTGTGGTTAAGTAAGATAGAGTCCGTGACCAAGTGGTTTGGACGGTGACTTTGAGATCAGAACGTCCCGACCGGACCCCATTATTTTTTCAGCCAAATGTTTAATGCACGTTGCTCCTTTCCAACCCAGATGTGTAAATGGGTACCTGTGAGAATGAGAGTCTAAGTGCTGTGGCTGCCGAAGACGCCATGTGAAAACAGCCGACTTGCAATTCGGCGATCGGGGCGTAGAGCGTGAAGTGTGGTATACCGTATGACTAAACTATAAAACCAAACTTTATCTTTTGGATCGGATGGGATATATATCTAAATAATTATGATAAAATATCGCATGTTGACGCCAAAGAATAAGAAAAGTAGTTTATCTAATCTATTCCGTATATTGGTTTGGTGGGCGATTGACGATGATTGCAATTATTGTAGGGTAAATGCACATTTTTGAGGGTGTTGTCATCAATACTTGCAGAGATCCGAAATATGGTTTGGCGATAAGTAATAAAGGCTTGGTCACATTTACATTAATTAACATGATTGGCCTTAGTTATGCATAAACGTAGTCAGCCGTAAAATTTACGTAGCTGAGCATATACTGCGCAGTAAGTCGAAGTAAGCCGTGCTTATGCGTAGGGAGTAACGCAGTGCAAACTCGTCAGTTTGACTGTAGTGTCTTGGATATTGTAAAAAATGTTCAAAAGTCTATTCACGGTATAGTACGTTATTTTGTCCCTATTTTGGTCGTACTGTCACAGTAGTTGATCCCTGCTTATCCGTAAATTAACCATAGTAGCCCCGATACTAAGGTTAACTTAAGTTGAACTAGCGATTCACTACTCTTGCAGTACGTGTATCTGATTTTTGACCACGGTTAGGTAGGGAAATAGTACGTTTCAAAAAATCGCGGTCACATTTCACACTGTAAACATAATCTCGACGTAATGAAAGAATGCCGTACTAAAACGTACCCTATCATAGACTGCGTAAATTAACCTGGTCGCCCGTGGACTGAAAGTTCTATTACCGTATAATCCTACCGTAGTGGCCGCACAGACCTTGGACATGTTCAAAATCCCTACGGTAAAAAAGGATTTTCTATCGTAGTTTGACTGTAGTTCAACGTAGTAAGATCATGTTGAATCGTACTCTTGACGAATTACAGCATATCGTTTACCGTACAAACCGTTTAATAAACATCTGTCCAAGTTAATGCTACGACCGAGCAGGAATCACTGGCGTTGGACTACGTTCAGAGTACGAATAGAATCGGTGAAATTGATAAAATCTTATCATGAAGTGCACGTGAATTCAATGGTTTGAAACTCGCGTACAACAAATTAATAATAATACCCGAAAGTGATTGATAGAAATGCTAGGTTTTAAACCTTATGATATATTTAAAGATCGTGATTCTTGTCTATAGAATGACAAACAAGAGATATCGGGGCTTGGGAAATAAATAAATGGCGATTTTCCATTAATTAAAATTAATTAATCTAATTAAATTCTTTATATTTTTGCAGTTCTTCGTAGTTGTTCCTACTCGCACGTACCTCTTTCTACGGAAACTGTTCGATGGTACCTATGTTAAATGTACCTTATCTTACTTCAACTTTGTTAATCGTATTAGTGACACGGCTTGCCTACGGTAAAATGGAGTACGACTTACTACAGTAATTGCCTTATAAAGAAAGCCGTTTTTTGCAAAATATAAATTGATATTGATTCTAAATAGGAAAGTTCTTTTTTTAAGATAGATATGTCTTTATTGATCTTTAATAATGCAACAATACTAAACATAGCATGGAAAAATGACGATCCTTTTTTAACATAAGCCCCACCAGGCCACGTCCATATGGGGCAATTAAAGTTCTGGTGGGAGGAGATTTGCCTAAGGAACATCATCCTGCCAAGTCTGGTTGAAATCGGGAATCAAACCAAATTTCTTGAACAACTTTGGAAGGGGGTCAGACAATAATCATTCATGACAAGTTTCATTGAAATCGGGCTAATGGTTTGGCAGTAGAAGATATTAAAGGTTTTATAGTGAAAATAAGCCCCGCCTTGCTTAGCCCTATTTTGGTGATCAATCCAAATTTCATGAACAATTTAAGAAAAGGATAACCCAATAAACATGCCTCGTCAAAACCCGCCCATCGGTTTAGGAGAAGAAAATATTTAAAGAAAAAAAGGCACGGCCGTCAGTGGAGCTAAAATATCGCTAATTTTGTTCACCTCGAATACAATTAGCGATATTTGATTACCTCCCTTTAATTTCACTCAAAACTCGCTTCACACACGCATTCAATTTCATTCCAAATTCATTCCAAAGTCATTTGTCTTGTTAATTTTAACGATGTACTTAACTATATAGTGAGCTAATTTCTGTATAGTAAACGAAAATAACTTTTATTTCTTTCACTTACCAGAGATCTGTTTGTGCATGTACATTCCTTAACAAGAAAGTCACTAACAACGCTGTTACAAATATCATCTTTAATCGTAAAATGTACATTTAATTATAAAGACACTGTTGTTTTATGTCAGACATGTAAACATACGTCATTGTTATCCCTTTCGTTGATTCAAACGATAAACACGTCATTAACAACCCTGTACCCCGATTAATAAAAAAACACGAAGGCAATTACGTTTGCTGCGAAATTAAATCAAATGCGAGAGATTTCTTTAAGTGTGACTATTTATTTACGTGATTCAATTAAAGAATTGGTATAAAACAAATGTAAATTTGACAAACCAAGGGCCTGTCACGGTAAGCGTTCATTAGGAAGGCACGTTAACGTGACGTGTTTTATTATGTTCTGTCAAACGTTAGATCTTTTTATTTACCCTTCTCATGATTTTTACGACATATTCATGTGGTTCACAAAGCTTATGCAGACAGTACAGCCTAAGATCAGCCGGTACAGTTTAACAGTCTGCACTCAACCTACAATGTTTTTTCATGGAAAAGCTTCATCCAAAGTTTGCCGAAATGTTCTGAAAATCGGCATTTATTTGAAACAAAATTGAAATATAGCATGTCATGGCTAGCACAGCTAATTTGCTCGACATGCTTGAATCTGATTAGACGAGAATTCGAACGAATGAATTAATGATTATTTCAATTAACTAAAAGTTTTTAAGTGTCATATACCTAAACGTTCTACAAAGGAAAATTTAGGATGGATGACAAAATATAGAATATTGACCTCCGCCTGTTAAATACACATTTTTAATCCAATCTCATTACTTTAAAGCAGTCTGATAATGGGACTCCCAAAGATCATTCAAGTACAATTTGGTTGATATCCATAGATTAGGTTTTGAGAAAAAGATTTACAAAGCTTCCGCTATATAAATATAGAACAATGACCAGTCCGCAAACAAAAGACGTGTTTTAATGTACTGTCAATATTTGTTTGCAGTCTGATAAATATATAATACATACTTAGTGCTTTGTATGATAAAAAAATCAAATGAGGTTGGAGAATTGATAATAGTCGAGGCTCTGCCGAGATAATTATTAATGCTCACAACCGAGTTAGATATTTTTTCATACAATTCACTAAGTACGTATTATACTTATCTTATAACCTCTATTTGTCTTGTTTTTGTCGATGTTTCTAACAGAAATGCATGTTTCTAAAAATAACCGCATTATATCATTGTTCTTAAAATAACTATGTAATATCATAAAAATATCATACGGAATGTTATCACTCGGATATTTGTATAGGTAGAAGATAAAGGTTGGCCCAAGGATACCTCGAGTGAAATTTGGTTAATATCCGTCAGTTATATTCTAAAAAGAATAATTTTCAACGTCCACATTATAACTAAAGAGAAATGACCTCCGCCTTTAAAAGATATATTTTTGATTCGCAATGTTTTTGTAGACTGTTAAAAGGTCACTCAATGATCATTCTCGTGAAATTTGGTTGATATCAATCACTTAGATTCTGAGAAAATAATTTTCAAACTCTCCATTATATTACATAAAGATAAATGACCTCAGTCCATAAAAAAAACATATTGTTCATCTGATCAAAATATTTTTACAGACAGATAAAGGGTTACTCAAGGAGCATTCAAGAGAAATTTGCTCGATATCCATCAGATTTTGCGAAAAGTCACATATTACCATATGAGGAAATTAGCCGCGCCCATTGAAGCCTTGTATTTCATCGGGTCATAAATCTTTGAACAACGTTGAAAATTGTGATTGGGCTTACCAAGTCAGATGTATCCTCGATGATTGTGGGCTACATATTATTTGGCAAAACCAGTTTCTTGCCAAAGTCAACTTTGATATAATCAAACTACGCTTGTTAGATATTTAACACCAAAACTGGTATTCCAACATAAACAATTCAAATCGACTAGAAACTTACTCATTATTTAAACATGAAGTCCATTTTAAAAATTATCTTGATTCTATAAATAGAAAAGAAATTTCGAATCGCTCTAACTAAATTTAGAATCTCGTCACATGATTTAGAGATCGAACGTGGTCGATACTTAGATATTGATAGAAAAATATAATATGTAGGTATTGCAAAACAAAATGTGTCGAAAATGAATTTCACTTTCTTCTAACTTGCCCCAAATATACAGTCTTATGAGCCAAATTTATCAAAAATTGTTATATTACTTGACCAACTCTTAATAAGTTAACAAATTTGATGTCCCGAAATTCGAAAACCACCTTGCTGAATTTATCGAAGTATATATATTACGCTTTTCAATCTAAAAACTAAATATGTTCACGTTATTCGATGTTCTTATGTTAATCCATGTATTTCCTCTGTTTTTGTATTTGCTATTTGCTGTAAACATTGTGAATGTTATATGCAATAAACTCGTTGTATTGTATTTTAGTGTATTGAAAAAGGGTCACAAAATGACCATTCCTGAGAAGTTTGATTGAAACTAATCCAGTAAGTGTGCTCTTTAAACTTCGCCTACACACAATTAAATGAATAATATATCACTGAAAAGAAAAGAATTTTATATAACCCATCGAACTTCCACTACATGTATAAGGGAAAGCCATCGGTTATAAAGGTTTTCGGATATAATAGATTATTTTCTGATCCTCGTTATATCTAGACTTTAGTGGAAGTGCCTAATGAAAAGGAGATTTTGTTTTAATTAAAAAAATGTGATATCAAGCTATTTTGCCTCCGTATTCTTTACTTACCGATCAGCGCTAAGTCTGTTTCTACCAGGTGAAATCGAGTAGGTCATTCTTAGATATTTTTCTAGGACTTATTACACGAAAGAGTGTAAACGAGTAGCCATGCACAAGCCTACCGAATTTACAAATTCGAGTCAACGATAAGCAGATGAGAACGAAACTTTGTCGAAGTTGTATCTGTCTTAGATGACGAGCTTGGTAAATTTGGAGATTAAGGAACCCCAATTTGTTATTCTACTTATATAATAATGGCTAAAAGTTAAGCATATTTTTCTACCAATCATTGATAATCTTTGAAAATTTCGTAAGACTAAACTGCATAAGAAGTTATTCGAAAGTCACATGGGCAAGACATTAAAATATGAATTTGATGATCAAAATCGTCGTTTAACCCTTTCCTGTTTTACAAAATTTTAGACATGTCCAAATTCAAAGGTTTTGCAGACAAATTTTGAAGTGGATTTAATTTGATAAATAACCTTTCTGTAGGGTAGAAAATAGTGTGGAAAAAGAAGAAATTGCTTGTCAGAAGCAATTTCTTCTTTTTTCAAAATGTTTTCTCAATCATAAAATCACAAGCACGTTAAAAGCAGGGATTAAACAGCAAAGGGTTAAAAGATGGGAGACATTATACGGTATTAACCGAAAGTTGAAAGTAGCCATGGTCTGCAAGTTTTAATTTCGCCAATGATTCTGAAAGTGTTAGCAAAAATGAATAAATTTTGAAGATTTCAATAATGATGCGTTTTTACTTTTAGAGATCTGATGCTTTTTGGTCACCGAGGCGTTTTGCAGCGTATTTTGCAATACTTTCAAGGTCGACTTTCAAGTACGCGTACTCAAAAGTGTCAATTCATGAACGCATTAAATGGCTATTCATCTGGAATCTGGAAATAAAAATTGCAATTTAAATTTGGTCACATAAGATAGGTTCTATCTCTTATTTCCTACATATTACATGTTTATTCTAATAACCATGGGCCGTATCCACGAAACATCTTAGTTTGAGATTTTTCTTAGTTTGGCATTTTTTACTAAGTTTTCCAATATTTTCTTAGTTTTTCATTTTTCACTAAGTATTTTTCTAAGATTTTGCTAAGTTGAAAATTTTCCACTAAGATAATTCCATTTTCTGCTAAGTCGAATTTTCAACTAAGTTTTTGACTAAGATCGGCGATTTTTCACTAACAATTTAAGATAGCTACCGAGCTGACTTAAATCCTGAGAAATTTCTTAAATATGGCGGTTTTCATCTTAAAAATGGCGACAATCACCGCTTCGGACAGAAATTCGACGGATTTGGAAGGAATTAGGCGAAAAATCTTGGAACTTTTTTCATTTCTTCGAGTTATTTATCGATTCTGTTAGTTTAATGGTAGAAATGAGTCATTCTAAGGGCGATAAGCGAAAAATCGACGATCGACCAAAAACGTTCGAAGCTACGATGTTTTACTCGACATTTTGTCCATTTTCTCGACAACCCTCATGATAATCGATGAAATATACGCTCATGCTGATGGAGGGAAGGTTCGTTCAGTTGAAAACAAACTCACGATATGGACACAAATCGTTCAAAAACAGGAATTCATCGTTACCCCACCCACCCAAAACCACAACAAACACTCGGAAATGTTGAACTTGAAGCTGATTTTCCTCGTTCGTGACAGTTACTGGATTGATCTGCTCCAGACTTCAATCAATTTATTGCAAAAATAAACAAATGCAGAGATTCTCTGTCCATCTGACTGCCTTCTATTTAACTACCAACAAGGAGGGAGCTCAGTTGAAAATGAACACTCGTAGACGTTACATGTTGGGATCAAGATAGGAGTTTTAAACACTTCTTTGCTCTCTTAGGAACTCCAAGAAATCAGTATAGACTCGGTTACAGGGAATGATTATGTGTCCAGACAAAACTGAGTGAATGTCCACTTGCAAAATAAATAGTGAAAATTAAGGGAGTGATATAATTCCAGAGGTGTGTTTTTTTTCATTAAGATGAAAATTTTTGCTAAATAAGATTATTAAGAAGTCATCAGAAACGATTTTTGATATTTTGAGACTGAAAACATTTGACGTCGTCAAGGCTACTCGTTTTAAGCCATTGCAAAATCATCTTCGTTTCCCCGTTTAGATATATTAAGATTCTTATTAAGCCGCTTAAAAATCTTAATATAAAAAACATCTGAAAAATCTTAATGAGACTCATAAGAATCTTAATCTAAGAAACGCACCTAATTTTGATACACATGCAGCCTATACTATAGATCTACTCTAAGTGCTTTAGAGTCATTAGAGATACCGAATAAGTCATATTTTGAAGTGAATTCTGAAAGCTGAATGAAAGACCGATGCAAAATTATACCATTTTGAAATACAGAACGAGATTTAAGGAAGATAAGGGTCTACAAAATGCAACCATTTCATTATGTACGATGCCTTAATGGTATTTTGAGATATTGAAAGATATTAAATTTTAAATTGTTTAATGCTATCGAGATATGTTGGTAGATTCTCACTTGGTAATCTCACCGCCAAAACAGTGAAATAATCAATTTTGGTTTAAAACCAGTGAAATTATAAAAAAGAATTTTCCACAACTTTCTGAAAAGTAGAAAATTATCTCATGTCTTTGGACAAGCAGAGATATTTTGCATTCTACAGCTTTGGCAGGAGCTATAGACAAACATCAGCCTGCACATATGTGCAGCCTGATGTTAGTCTACATCACCTGTTTCTCACTTCAAACCAAAATTGTAAATAGATTTAGTTTTTCAAATAAAAATTGACCTACAGTTAGTAATTTCAGTGCTTTTTGCCCTTTGATTTTGATGAAAATTTTTAGCCAAATTTTATTCAGCATGGCAAGGGTTAAAATCTGTCGACACTTGACCTAGGCGGAGTTTATTTCTTTTCACAATATTTACTCAAGAAGTTTATAGGCCTCTTTTTGTGTGACAGTACACACAAAATGAAAAAAAAAGAAAAAGAAAATTACGGGTCATTCATTATCAGATTATGAACCTTTTATAACTAAGGTACATGTAGTGTGTAAAATTCTATATTGGCTGTGAACTTTTTATTTCATACTGAATCTGTACTAGAAGATGCCAAAAGTTACAATTCATTAAGAAATTATGAAGGAATGGCTTAAGGTAGTGGACCTGTAATTGTTCCGTTACATTTTGGAACACATGCCCTTTCACAATGTTAGTCAAGGTTTCCTAATGAAAATCATTAGGACACCTTGGTAACACTGTTAAAGTGAATAATTTAGAATTACACAAATATACACTTGGTAACATGGTGAAATTGACTTTAAATTGACACTTACTTCTGTCAAAATCATTATGACTATCTTGCTCAGCACTCCATTCATTCAATCCTAGCATTCACTCAACCCATTCATAAACACTCTAAAATTATTCAAAAACACTTCAAAATTGTTCAAAAGGATCAATTTCATTCAAATTGATTAAATCTTTCTCTAAATTTATTGGCTGTTGAGGCAGGGATCATTTTTGGACGAGATGTTGAGAGATTCTCTCATTTTTCTGTCATAAATCTCATTGAAACTGGCTTAATGAGAGGAAAATCTCAAAGCAATGTGTAATTCAGTGAAGAATTTGGTAAATTTATCTCACTAGGATGGGCAAAATGAGATGTTTTGTGCACAAGATATTCTGAGCCAGAATTATCCCTGTTGAGATTTTTAGTGTCTAATTGTCCTTGAAAACACCAAGACTCAAAAGTATGTAAAGGGAGAGAAAAATATTGTTACCTCCCTTTAATTTCATTAAAAACTCTCCTTCAACTCCATTTCATTTGGAAATCAATCCAAATTCATTCACATTTCGATTTCATGATGTTAATGGTACATGTATTATGACATATTCCTTCTGTTCACAAAACTCAGGCAGACACTTTCTACTAAGATCAACCTGCACAGATGCGCATTCTGATCCTAGCACAGACTGCCTGCTCTCTGCTTATACATTGTGGAAAAAAAACTATCTTTGACACATTCTAATTTGAGCAGGATAAGGTTTAATAAGGAAACACAAAGAATATTGAGATAATAATAATTATTCATAATTTATTTCACAAATTTAGACAATATCATGTAATCTGTGATTGTGAAAATAACAATTAAAATACAGTCCATGGAAAAATAAAAGATTTTGTTTTGTCTGTGTTGTATAGAAGAAGACCCATTACACAAGAAAAAGAAAAAAAAACACACTGTATTTCTCTTAAATTTCATAGTCTTGGCAATGTGATTAATTTTAACTATTTAATATGGGAATTTTCATAAACATTCTTTTACAAGATAAAAAATGTTTTTCAAATTCCTATATTTATGTTCACCCCATGCAGGGTTCCTGTTTGACCCTTAAACCAGGGTTTTGACCCTCAAAACTTTGAAAACATCTGATTTTGACCCCACAATTTTCTATCAGGAGCGGTCATTTTGACCCTTTTGATTTTCAGTATTGCATATCAAAACTGCTGCATATTGTAAATGTATTAGATTTAGTTGTCTCCTTTATATCTTTAATTCTTTATAGGAGTTTCAAATGAATCTTACAAAAAGATATGAAGGAGATAATCAAAGAAATTCATCAGCAAAATCAAAAACAATTTACCAATTATATCCTCTCTTAAGACTGTTCTGACCCCTTCAACAGCAGTTTTGACCCCTACAATTACAGTTAAGGGTCAATGACTCCTGAATTTGAAAAGCTAGCACAAGCCCTGAAGGGAAGATTTACTTGAAAAAAAGTATTATCAATTGATTCTATTTTCAAAAATCTGTGAGGCCAATAACACAAGAGGCCAAAGAGGGCTCGTATTGCTCAACTGGCTTTAATAACCCCAGACTATTGCCCTGCCATGCCCATATTTGGGGATCAATCACAACTTCTTGAACAATTTAAGTAAAGGGTCATCCAAGGAACATCCATGCATGTTTCATTAAAATCAGCCCAATGCTTTGGGAGGAGAAGATTTTTAAAGATTTTAACGTGAAAAATCCCCCCCCCCCACTGCCACGCCAATATTTGGGGATCATTCAAAATTTCTTGAACTAAACTTAGCAAAAAGAGAAACTTTACATGACTTACTGAGGGCTGTAGTATCGCTATGAAACCATAAAGAATACAGATGTTACTATTACATAAAACTTGACGACAATATCCGTCGGTTTATGGAAGGGTCAGTAACTTGATGTTTGTAAAATGAGGTTTGGTGGTCTAAGGACAAAGGGGTCGATTTCAAAAATCACAGAAATGAAATCAAGATTGTCGGTGATGTTTTGAGTATAGGTCCTTGACGTTTTTGTGATTAGAGTCGTTCCAACATCTTGATAGACCAACGTCTGAGCTAAATACGCATACTTGTCTTGCAGTTATCTTTCCTTTGATGAAATGAATTGAAAAATATGCAATGGTAACAGGGCCATTACATGACGTCAAAAGTGGCCTATCTCATCTCGGCTGACACTTCATGTGGTTGCAACTGTTTTTTTTGTTCATTAATATTGGTTTACAGGTCACTTTCGATAGTTTTACATTAAAAATTCGACCGCTGGTGCACCTATCCATTGTTTCTTATCATTTCTCATAGTACAGCTAGAGCTTTCATCTGAGGCACCAGTCGCCATTCTCTCCTTGGCGTATCACTTGCCAATTGCGTGGGAGAGAAATGACACTAATCACAATGCTTTTTGTCAAATATTGGATGAAAGACAGCCGAGCCAGAGGTCGAAACCACAACCCTATGAATGAAAACCAGACACGTAACAGATTGTCCTAACTGGGTGCGGCAGTTCTAAACCAAGATGTTAAAATGTGAATTGCCTGTCCCGAGTAGCCAAACTTTAGAGTTGCGTTTTTAACAGACATTCAAGCTCTATGTATACCCATAGTCTGATTCCTCTCTTTATTTGATTGTTGTTACATACCCGTTTCAATAAGAATGTACAAACAATTTTGTTTTTTTGTGCTGATGCTAAGGAAAGAGTGTGACTGTGTTACAAAAATCACTCAAAATGAACTTTGGGTAGCTCAACACGAGTATGTGACCAAAACCGGAAGTTACAGACGCTTTACCTAGCTCGCTTCAATCGTGCAAATTCCAGTGTCTGTGTAGTCTCTGTACCTAGTCCAACTAACACATGTGAATAAAGTTGGCCTATAGCCACTGTAGGTCATTCAAAACAGACCAACAAGTATGTAAAGTTTCTTTTTTTGCTAAGTATATTTAAGTTTAGGGTAACCCAAGGAACTTCTATTCCAAGTTAAATTGAAATGGTTTCGTTGGAGAAGATTTTTAAGGATTTTAATGTGAAAAAATGCCACGCCCATATTTGGGGGTCGATCAAATTTTCTTGAACAATTTAATTAAAGGGTCACTCAAGGAACATCAATGACAAGTTTCATTAAAAACAGCCCAATAGTTTGGGGGGAGAAGATTTTTTAAGATTTTCACATGAAAAAATGCCACACCCATATTTGGGGGTCAATCATAATTTCTTGAACAATTAAAGTAAAGGGTCACCCTAGGAACATTCTCGCCAAGTTTCATTGAAATCAGCCCAATGGTTTGGGAGAAGATTTTAAAGATTTTCATGTGAAAAATGCCCCATCCTGCCACGCCCATTTTTGGGGGTCAATCAAAATTTCTTGAACAATTTAAGTAAAGGGTCACCCAAGGATTATTATCCCCCGCCGAACAAATTTTTCGGGGGTGGGGGGGGGGATATTGTTTTTGCCATGTCCGTCCTTCCGTCCGTCCGTCCCTCCGTCCGACATTCGTTTCCGCGCTATTTCTTGAAAACTATAGACCGGATTTCAATGAAACTTGGCACACAGCTTCACTACAATGAGGACATGCACATATCGTTGGGGTTACCCGGTTCGACCGTCAAATTTAGAGTTACTGCCCCTGACTGTTTAAGCCATATACATTTATAGTGATTTTCGTTTCCGCGCTATTTCTTGAAAACTATAGACCGGATTTCAATGAAACTTGGCACACAGCTTCACTACAATGAGGACATGCGCATATCGCCGGGGTTACCCGGTTCGACCGTCAAATTTAGAGTTACTGCCCCTGACTGTTTAAGCCATATACATACATAGTGATATTCGTTTCCGCGCTATTTCTTGAAAACCATAGGTTGATGTAGATAAAAGATAACCTGTACCTAAGTTTGATATTAACTCCATTGACAATGAAAATATGTTCGGCGGGGGATATCAAATCAACAAATTTGCTTGTTTCTATCATGTTTCATTAAAATCCGCACATTGGTTTGGGAGAAGATGTCTAAAGAAAAAGTTTACGCACGGACAGACGCACGACAGACACTCCGCCATGACAATAGCTCGCTGGCCTTCAGCCAGTGGAGATCATTATTCTGATGTTAACCTACTTTCACTATTGGTGGCTTAGTCTCTCCAAAATCATTAGCTTGGCTGTTTTTGGAGAAAACCAAAGGTATTGTCATCACCTTGGCGACATTGTTAATTTTGTGACAAAATTTAATGTTAGTCATATTTTATCTGTTGAAGATTTATTCATGAAACCTGGCAAGTTTGTTCACTAATATGAGCTATCCAGACTATCAAGGGGGATAACTGAAAGCAATTCTGTAAGAGTTATGCCCTTTTCCTGATTTAAATTGTTTGCATCTGCAGCCAAGCCTTTGCACATATGAACAGGGGTCTTTTTCTGTTTATGAACACTTAACTGACCCTGAAGATAGCACAGTGGACTGCATATCAGGGGGCTCATAGGTTTAAACCCCTGCTTTGCCAACATTCTTTTCAATATTTGTTTGTAACTAATAGTTGAATAGTAACCTATTAAGTGGAATGAGCTACCATTGGTTTGGATGTGATGTTGTGGTAGTATATGACTCATCACACTCATTCTGTTTCATTCCAAAATCATTTACCTTGTCAATTTCACAACCCATTAACTGTAGCTCTTATTGTGTGAGAGATATGCTCTGAACAAAATGTAAAGGTACAAAATTTTAATTACAAAGGGCATTAACTAGAAAATGGGCAGGCTAGCATTGGTCTTGTACATGACCCTTTCCACAATGTGATCTTTAAGTGTATAAAGTTGCCAGTTGCTAGCACTTAGGATTCAGGAGGAATGCTCGGGGGAAAAAATGTAACAGAAAAACCAATAAAGGGAAATTAAGAAGTGCCAAATGTAAAAGTAACCTATCTTGACCCTTAAAATTTCTATCAGGAAGGTGTTACCGTTAAGAACATCATGAAATTGACAAAATGACTGATTTTGGAATGATTTCGGAATGAGATTGAATTAGTGTGTGGAGCAAGTTTTGGGTGAAATCCAAGGGAGGAAATCCAATTTCACTAAATTTGTTCTGGTTGAACAAAATTAGCTATATTAATAACCTCCCTTTTATAAAACATACATTCTATGCTGTTTGTGTATCTTCATCGATGAATCAGTAACTTTAAAATCCACAACAGCTAATAATATCTAATTGATTTGCATTAAATTTTGATCGTCTTCAACAATTCTGAAAGGATTCAAGATGATTTTTTAGCGTTTTTGATCAATTTAAGTGAGTGTTTGGAATGGTTGAATGGATCGCTGGGTGAATGATTTAGAAAGATTTTGATTGAAATGCGTGTCAATTTCATGTTGACTATACCCTGGTTTTAAATTTCTTTGCTGGATCACTAAAACTCTTAGAAATTTTGATGAAAACTTTCTTGAAATTCTTCAGAGAAAATTTTATTAACCCTTTGCTGTTTTATCCCTGCTTTTTACGTGCCTGTGATTTTATGATTGAGAAAACATTGCGAAAAAAGAAGAAATTGCTTCTGACAAGCAATTTCTTCTTTTTCCACACTATTTTCTACCCTACAGAATGGTTATTTTTCAAATTAAATCCACTTTAAATTTTCGTCTGCAAAACCTTTGAATTTGGACAGGTCCAAAATTTTGTAAAACAGGAAAGGGTTAACCTATGAACATAATTAAATGGGAAAAATGGCTTGTTCAAGCAATTTCTTCATTTTCCACATTATTTTATCTAGAAGGCAGTTTTTGATAATAAGGAAGGGGGGCCTCCCTTCTGCAGCCTATAGATTTCAGTTTCATGCAGAATTTCAATCAAAATGAATCATGATGTAATCCTTGGAAAAGAAACCATCCTATTTGTATGTTCGAACTGAAATCCTGAATCTGTGGATACCAATACCCCAGCTACAGTAAATATAATAAAAATTACATAATGAATGATTTCGAATGATTCTGTAATGAAATTTAATAGGAATGATGAGTGAGTTTTGAGTGAAGTTCAAGAAAAGTAATAAAATATCCCTCATTTCTCCAAAATAAGACAAAATCTATATTTTTACCTCACTTTAATAAAATAACATACTTGTCTGTTATCTAGTATTCAGGGATAAATCAGACGCTTTGAAATTCACTCTACCCAATAAACTCATTTTATGATTGATAAATTTGAATGCAATGTTAATCAGAAACCAGATTTCAAAGTGTTTTTTGAACATTTTGGAGCATTTTTTAATGGTTTGAGCGTTTAGAATGAATGAATTGAGGGCTGAGCAAATGAATTTCGGATGTTTTTTATCAGAATGAATGTTTATTACATGATGTTACTAACTGTTGGCTCTGAAGTGTTTGAAAGTAAAATTGTGGAACAATCTTGTGAATTAAGGGTTCAGGAAAATGAAAACTACATGTAGGTCACAGAAATAACCAAAAATTATTAAGTCATTGTTTCCCCTTATTGAGGAAATTTTTGAACAAGTCATAAATTAATCTATGATTCAAAACTTATTTCAGCACTGCTTAATATGATTATAAAAATATATTTCAGAATTTGGTTATTTGTAGTATTGATTCTATAATTGTGGATTAATGTCACAGTGTCTATTGGCCTAGCAGATAAGACTCTGCTCACCTCAAGTTAAGAATACATGCATGTACATATGCATCTCCATCCTGTTATACAGTGTATACCATTCTGTTCCTGCGTAAATGCATTTACAAGCTTTTAGCACTAGGATATCAACTTATTAATTGTCACTACTGTAGAATATTAGCTGCACCCCAAGAAGAATATTTGTTAATACAGCAGAGGATAATGATGGGATACCACGATGAAATCACTCTTGAGATCTGCCTGTTTCTTCATCAAACTCTTTGTAAAGCACTGTCTGATATCGAGATTATGGGAACACTTGTCACCCAGAAAGCAATTAGTTTGTTAGTTGGCCAGCCTTGGGATCAAACCTGTGTTTTGACAGTTTTTAGCTATTCACACAATCAACTAAGCCTGCTTCTCGACCATAAATTGACAAAGATTCTCTTAAAATTGTGAATAAAAAGAATCTGTGGAAGTTTGTACTCTGTATTTTGCCATGTGACATGTACAGGCAGTCAAAACTCAGTTTCTGTCTTCTTGTTACTGTATCAAGGACATTACACTTCCCTAGGATGGATGTTCTTTCATTAGACAATGTGGAGATTTCATAATTCAGCATTCATTTGGACTCCTGAAACAAAAAAAAATCAACTCATGAAGTTCTTCAACAACATTCCAACCAATTTCTTTCAAAACAAAATGGTAACTTTAAAATCTATTCAAATAAAATAGAAAAAATAAATGTTTATATATGTTAAATACAATTTATCTTATTGCAGAGATGGAAAATTAAATTGTTTATTTTTCGTTTTGACACCACATGCAACAAAATTACAGATGTATCTTGGCAGTTGGTGAATGAAAAATTTGTTTCTTTTTGTTTCCCACACTGAAAAATCACAGGATTTCATCATATCCAACAGCTACCCGCCAAATTTAGAGGTCCTACCTAGTATCAATCTAAATGTGGTAATAAAGACGACTGTCGTAATGGCTTTCTTCAACAGATTTTAATTCACAGTGTTAACTGTCCAATGAGTAAGGCCTGCTGACCAAGTTTATTGAATTTTAATCCATTGAGATATGAAACTCAATTTTGCATATTAGTGTGATTTAATTTTTAGTTTCATATCTTCATGAAAAAAATCCATTCATAAATTGATCATAGAATAATCATTGAAACCTAGGTAAAAGTATCAAACCTTTTTTTTTCTTTTTTAAATTATGATAATAAAAATAATTAGTAAACCTTCAAATAAGTAATTTTGTAAAATATTTGGACACTTTCAACTGCATTTAAACACGCGGAATTTTTCATGACAGCCTCGGGGGATGTTTTCCCATTTACATTGTACGTTGAGGACTAGGGCCGAATAATAAACTGGTAATTGGCGCTGGAACGGGTTAGCTAGTACTGCTTTCATTCTCAACAGTAAATTGGTCGCACAGTAGCAGAACATAATCATCGATCGATTTTTCTTGAGAAAATTAAAGAGCCATACGTTCTCGGATGTCGAAAAATCGGACTAGACACGGAGATCAAAAACTAATAATATAGGCTATTTCCTACCTTTGTCAACGTAAAAATGGATGTGCCCTATTGTCTGTGTTTAATTAGAAAATTCAAAGGCATAGTCTTGACGTTTCAACTTTATTTTGGCGAATCTTCTGCGTTTCAATTGACTTCGAAATTTTACTTCCGTGTTTATTGTTTACAGGCAAAGTCGCGCGCTAGACAGGAAATACGTCATCTAAGAGTCAAACAAATGTATATTTGACTAAGAAAAAAACTAAGATTAAGTTTCAACTTAAACTTAGATTTCAACTAAGAATTGGCTAAGTCGTTACTTAGTGAAAAACTAAGCAAATAATTTTCACTTAGTAGAAAATTTTTCAACTAAGAAAATTTCTTAGGAAAAATCTAAGATGTTTCGTGGATACGGCCCCATATGCTTATCTTAATGCCAATAGTGTATTTTGACTTTTTGGAGTTTTGGCGAAAAATCGACAATATTCTCGAAATTCATCGACCAAAATGAACAATTCGACAAAAGATGTTGCGTTTTTTTCTCAAATGGTTTCAGCATATATGGCATCATTTACCCGGCTACGCCGTCAGCTAAGCAGATAGTGCTTCCCGTTTCAAATAACGAAGTTTCAAATAATCGGTTCGATTCCCGGTACACTGTCTTTTGGATGAGACGTTAAACTAAGACCCCCATTCGGAACACCACTCGGCCATTTCCGTAAACTGCAACAGACCTCGGATGTATACTCAAGCGCAATGAAAACGCACCACCCCCCAAATAAATGAACAAACTGTCCTAAATCATAAAATTTTCATTCGACCACTTTTTAATGTCTTTCAACCTAAAAAGGAACATGTAGACATGACATCTCTTAACATCAACCCACAGACGTCGCTGTTTGTTTGTTGGCCATTAAAAATGCCCTTTTGGCATTCTCTTGTAATTGTACTTTTGAAACAAGTTTTAAATTGCATAATTAAAAGTACCGTTTCTTAGAGAATGAAAATACAGCATAAGATTTCAAAACTGCTCTGAGCAAAACGTAGAAAAGTGATCTCAACTTACGTATGGTATGGGATTAACTAAGAACGGTATGTAATTTTCTATTAAAATCAAAGAATAGTAAATAACCTTGTGGCATTCGTGTTTTTCGAGTGATTTTAAGTCCAAACGACGTGTTTATGTCCATCACGGACGCCGATGGTACGGTATAGACGTACAAATTGATGAGCGTTAGCCTGTGCACGAGTCAACTGGATAGACTGAGACAACCGTTCTACCCAGCATTATTTTCTGGGTTAGAGGTTAGGTTACCAAAAATCAAACGACTGAAAGAGTTTACAAACCTACTTGTCAGATATCAGATCAACGATTTTTAACTTTTTCTTAAGTCACAGGTTCAAAAACCTCCGAGCGTTTCTGAGCTTTCTCTAACATTATTGTGTAGTAAATGGTCGGATACAAATTTATTTAGATTGGTAATAATTGCAATCTAATAAAATAAAAAAATTTGATTGGTTTAAATCGCATCACGTGGGGAAATCCATTGCACTTTATTTCTGTATAAAATGCAATAGGTCTATCGGGAAACCCCCGACCTTCGATCTGCATGTCCTGTGTTGTAGGAACTCGAAAACCCCTCGTTCCCCTTCCATATCGTAATATTGCTATTTGATATAATACAATGTTTTCGAAAGAATTTATGATTTAAAGCATGCAGTTCAGATTCTGAGTCGATGTTTACAGCGAGTCGACGAAGACCACCAAGCAACCCTCTCAGCTAAGCCCGATCACGATAGTTTCAGTTTATGATGCAGAATAACTTTTCAAAATTATGTTTAGATCTTAAGTACCTCTACGAATGTCAAATTGTCGTTTATTTGTGTACCATTTGTTTAACTTTATGCCGTTTAACTTCGATAGCGAGAAAAAATACACGATCTAAAAATAGATTGTGTAATACACACAGTAAGTAGACTCGAAACTTATAATGTCTAGCCGAGTATTTTAATAGTTTCTTAGACCAAGAGGATTGCAATTATAAGGGCAGAGTGTCTTTTTCACAGCGTTTATAGGGGTATAAAGTGCAATTGCCTTAGCACATGGCTTAAACATAACGCCCTTCGGGCGTTATTTGCCATGTGCTAAGGCAATTGCACTTTATACCCCAATAAACGCAGTGAAAAAGACACTCATCCCTATAATATTTAAGTCATTAAATAGATATACGAGGAAAAATTCAGGTGGTGCGTTTTCATTGCTCGTGAGTATATATAAGGCGGATGGGTATGTTACAAAATCGTGCATTTTGTTAGGCGAAAACAGTGTAAGAAAAACTAGCACTGTAGATTTATATCTTTGATAGTAAATAACGGCTGAAAAATCTTTATTTTTGAGAATGACGAATCATTCTCAAAAATTAAGATGTTTTAGTCGTTATTTAAGAATCTAAAGATATTTGTATCAGGATTCGATGGTTTCACGTCAGTGACTTAAACGAGTAGCTTTGGCGACGTCGAGTGTTTTCACTCACAGTTTCGAGGGCAAATGCCATTTTAACTGACGTCATCGAGTTTTTCAAAGGTGTTCCCGTATTTTTCAAAAATAGATCGTCTACGTACAACCGAGGTTGATCGTGAAATTGGCCGAGTGGTGGTCCGAATGCTCAGACCCCATGTATCGCGGTTTTATATAGAGCATTTTAAAGAAAATATCTCAGCAGTAGTTTCGTCAATTTTCTCGTTACAGCTAACCGTCTTTCAAGGAAGTCGTTTGTACAGTTAACAACATCGTAATTGACAAGGTGAGCGATTTTGAATGATAAGCTATTGAAATTGAATGAGTTGAGAAACAGAGATTAAAGGAGAAGTAATTTGATATCACTAATTCCGTCTATTTTGTCGAAATGGCGATAAATCATTATTTCCCTTGAATGAAATCAAAATACATGCGTACTATTCATGCGTACTGTTCTATTTATGTTTCTTCACGGACCAATCAGACACTTTAAAAATCCACACCAGGAAAAAATGGAATGATTGAATCCATTTGAGTGTAGTGTTGATCGTTTCTAATAGGTTAGTAGTGTTTAAGAACGATATTGGAACGATTTTGAGTGGCTGCATTGTGTCTTTTGAAGCAATGAATTCAGTGATTAGCGGGCGGTTTAGCATGAATTTGGTCGAGGCGAATGACAATTTCAAGATGATATAGCTATACTAACTGTATGGGTGAAGACGATCGACAATGCAGAAAGATGGTATATATACAGATATACAGTAAAAAATCATAAAATTGACAAGGTTTAAGACGTTGGTATGATTTTCAAATGAAATTGAAAAAAGTAAGTGGAGTGTTTGAGTTTAATGAAAGGGAGGTTATCTAATATCGCTATTCTGTTCTAGATGAACAAAATATGCGATATTTATTACTTCCCTTAAAACAAAAATGCTTACAATTCTATAGAACTAGAATATTTTGATTGAAAATCAAAAGGACAATTGTCTTTTTCCCCTTTCGTTCGACTGCAATTTTCCCCTAGAATCCTGCAATCACCTTAAATTCAATCAGTTTTTGCCAAAACGAAATTATTTTTGGACAGACGGATAGACTGACAGCCGGGAACCGCGCCATCGCTCTGGCTCATCACGGGAACCGCGCCATCGCTCTAGCTCATAGGGTCATCTGGGCCCGAGGTTATAAAACTTAACTCATTCTAAATTCAAAGTTTTCTCAAATTTCAACTTAAAATTAAAGCCGTAATTCTGTTATTATAGTAATATAAATGAATTAACATAAAAGATAATAAAAATAAGTCGTATAAATAACATCTTCTTAATATTATCATTTATGTTCTTAATTTCATTTACTTTCGAAAATTGAGAAAAGTCTCATTTGAGCCTGAAAAAAAGTTTTATAACCTAGGCCCCTCGTCGCGGCCAGTACAGCTTAACTGATTCTTCATTTGTAAAATCACTACAAACGCAGTGTTGAAAAAACTTTATTAAATGATAAATAATATCACAAAACTATATTTCTTAATTATCATTATTCATTTATCCTTAATATCATCTTCTCAAATATATACAAGAAATATTGATTCTTGATAGTGAATACAGTTAACAAAATCTTAAAATTGATCATTTTTGGGTTGATTTTATGATGAATTTGAATGAGTGTGCAGAGCGAGTTTTGGGTGTAATTAAAGGGAGGTAATCCGATATTGTTAATTTTGTTCATCCTGATCAAAATAACCTCCTTTAATAAATTATGCATACAAGTTCTATAAATAGCTTTCTATTCTCTAAAGAACTTGTGAGACGCTTACAATTTCAATCATGTCAATAAAATCGCAATTTTATTTTCTATACATTTATTTTGAGAGAAATTGTTGATTCGATTTTTTTGGTGAGTTTCGTGCGATTTGAATGGTTTGAATGAAAGTTTGGAATAAATGAATTTAGCGCTGAGCGAGTGATTCGGAAAGGTTTTGGTTGAGATGGATTTCAATTTCACGATGTTGTTAACTGTGATCGTTATAAAATAGGAGGTACAAGGCCATTGTTACTTTCCATTTGGAAAAAAAACAACAATAACAAACAAGAGGGCCATAGTGGCCGTTAATCGCTCACCTGAATGAACTGTCTAAAATTTTCAAATGAAGTATGAGAAATAGAATGATGAATGACTGAGCTATACAAAGCTGTTGCTTCAATACAAATTGAGAATCCTTTTTTTACAATTTTAAGGTTGATTTACAAGGATTTTTATAATTGATTTTGTGACCTAGTTTTTGACCTCAGATGACCAAATTTCGAACTCGTCCGAGATTTCATCTAGACAATCAATTAGACCACATTTCAGGTTGATTGGCCAAAAATGTGGCCTCTAGAGTGCAAACAAGGTTTTTCTTAGATTTGACCCTATGACCTAGTTTTTGACCCCATATGACCTAATTTCAAACTTATCCGAGATTTCATCAAGACAATCATTCTGGCAAAATTTCAGGTTGATCAAGCAAAAAATGTGGCCTCTAGAGTGTATACAAGGTTTTTCTTAGATTTGACCCTGTGACCTAGTTTTTGACCCCAGTTGACCCAAGTGTGAAGTCATTTGAGATTTCATCTAGACAATCATTCTGACCAAAATTCAGGTTGATTGGGCAAAAAATTGTGGCCTCTAGAGGGATAACAAAGTTTTTCTAACATTTGACCCTGTGACCTAATTTTTTACCCAAGTTGACCCAAATTTGAACTCATTTGAGATTTCATCAAGACAATCATTCTGACCAAATTTAAGGTTGATTGGGCAATCAATATGGCGAATAGAGTGCCTATAAAGTTTTACTAAGATTTGACCCTGTGACCTAGTTTTTGACCCCAGTTGACCCAATTTCAAACTCATCCGAGATTTTATCAAGATAATCATTCCGACCAAAATTCAGGTTGATTGGGGAAAAATGTGGCCTCTAGAGTGCATACAAGATTTTTCTTAGATTTGACCCTGTGACCTAGTTTTTGACCCCAGTTGACCCAATTTTGAACTCGTCTGAGATTTTATCAAGACAATCATTCTGACCAAAATTCATGTTGATCGGGCAAAAAATGTGGCCTCTAGAGTGCATACTAGGTTTTTCTTAGATTTGACCCCGTGACCTAGTTTTTGACCCCAGTTGAACCAATTTCGAACTTGTCAGAGATTTCATCAAGACAATCATTCTGACCAAAATTCATGTTAATGGGGCAAAAAATATGGCCTCTAGAGTGCACACTAGGTTTTTCTTAGATTTGACCCTGTGACCTAGTTTTTGACCCCAGTTGACCCAATTTTGAACTCGTCTGAGATTTCATTAAGACAATCATTCTGACCAAAGTTCAGATTGATTGGGCATAAAATGTGGCCTCAAGAGTGCCTACAAGGTTTTTTTAGATTTGACCCTGTGACCTAGATTTTGACCCCAGTTGACCCAAATTTGAACTTGTCCCAATTTTTATCAAGATAATCATTCTGACCAATTTTCAGATTGATTGGGCAATAAACGTGGCCACTAGAGTGCATACAGTGTTTTTCTTAAATTTGACCCTGTGACCTAGTTTTTGACTCCAGTTGACCCAATTTCGAAGTTGTCCGATATTTTATCAAGACAATCATTCTGACCAAATTTCAAGTTGATCGGGCAAAAAATGTGGCCTCTAGACTGCATACAAGGTTTTTCTTAGATTTGACCCCGTGACCTAGTTTTTGACCCCAGTTGACCCTATTTCAAACTCGTCCGAGATTTCATTAAGACAATCATTCTGACCAAAATTCAGGTTGAAGGGGCAAAAAATGTGGCCTCTAGAGTGCATACAAGGTTTTTCTAAGATTTGACCCTGTGACCTAGTTTTTGACCCCAGTTGAACCAATATCAAAGTAGTCCGAGATTTTATCAAGACAATCATTCTGACCAAATTTCAGGTTGATCGGGCAAAAAATGTGGCCTCTAGACTGCATACAAGGTTTTTCTTAGATTTGACCCCGTGACCTAGTTTTTGACCCCTGTTGACCCAATTTCAAACTCGTCCGAGATTTAATCAAGACAATCATTCTGACCAAAATTCAGGTTGAAGGGGCAAAAAATGTGGCCTCTAGAGTGCATACAAGGTTTTTCTAAGATTTGACCCTGTGACCTAGTTCTTGACCCCAGTTGACCCAATTTCGAACTCGTCCGAGATTTCATCAAGACAATCATTCTGACAAAAATTCAGGTTGATCGGACAAAAAATGTGGCCTCTAGAGTGCATACAAGGCAAATGTTGACGACGCACGACGCACGACGCACGTCGCACGACGGACGACGGACGACGGACATACACATAACCACAATAGCTCACCTTGAGCACTTTGTGCTCAGGTGAGCTAAAAACAAACAAGAATCTACTTAATCGAATGTCACCGAAACACATAAGATATGAAGAGATTATCTGTTGATTTTATTTAGATATGAAACTAAAAGCCTGATTACTACGTATGAATACGCAAAGTGGATTCATGCATGAGTGCGATAAGATTTTCAGTTCCAAACCTTAATGAAATCAGCAAATAAATTCTTCACGTCTTATTTTATACAATGAAGCCAAAAAAGCAAGGACTTGTCAACAATGAGGCAGTCCTATGGGACTATTTTATGTTGAAGCTTACAAAATAGCTGCGTAATCAAAATTAATTTCACTGAGAAATGAAAGCAATTTTTCAGCCAATCAGAATGCACAAAATTCGAATGAACCAACTAGAATCAAATTATTCATAAATAAAATAAATAAAAAAAAAGTAAATAAAAAATTTTGTCGAAATTATCGATGGTGGAAATCATGTCCCCTTCAGTAATCATAATAGGTTAATAAAAAGAAAGATTACGTGCGAAATATATATCTAAGTGTTAAATTCCAACGTAAAATTCGTCCTTACTACACAGGATTACATTAGGGGAGGTAGAATGAGTCCAATTCTAATCCATAGGTCGTGGCATCTCATACGTTTGGCAGCTAGCTGCTTTTTGTCATGCAATGAGGCCTGTATTGACCTGATATCACCTGTCTGATAACATAATATGATATCAGGCAATCTATTTTTTAGAAACAATCAGCATACACGTTCACCAGAACTTATTTTATTTTTAAGGGTTCGCTATTATTAAGTGCTGAAAAATTATTGCATGATAAATAGAATAACATGTAAGTGTCTTAAAATGTCAATGCTATCTGATCTCGGCTGCAAGAAATCATCATGACTCAGCAAAGCCTCGTAATGATAAATTCTTCCAACCTCGACCAGATAACATTGATATTTTAAGACACTTACATGTTACTCATTTTCATATGTTCGTTATATTGTATTGTTCGTTCGATTTGTCGCATTCCTTGAAATAAATTACAAATTTTAGTAAAACTGTAAAATCGATATTCACTTCGATCAAAACCATTCCGAATTTTTCACTATATGCATCCATTCATTTAATCCAAACACTCACTCAAACCATTCAAAACGTTCTGAAATCGTTCGAAACGCTTCATAGTGTATCAAATCGACTTATGACGTCGTTTAGATCGATTAAGTAATACCATAATTTAATTGATTTGCATTGGAATGTATTTGGTGCGCAAAGACACTTGATTCTGTGAATTACATGATTTTTTTTTATTAAAGGGGGAGATTTCTCTTGCACCCTTCTTCTGTAGGTAAGATGCCCCTCAAATGATTCGACATCTTATCGAGAACATTATAATTTCTGCAAACTACGCCTCTATTCTCGATAAGGGTGCAGCAAAATCAAAGCTGTTTTGTTTAATTCAAAAAGCCATTTGCTTGAATAGACAATTGGCTTGTACTATCGCGATATATCAATCGAAGTTCCAGATGGTGTCTTAAGTAAGTTTCATGATAAACGGAATTCAAAGATGCCCACTTTTTTTTAGGAATGAGTGTAGTACATTTAGAGTACCATTTTATATATATTGCCAAAACGTTCTCCTTCAGTTTAATCACAGTTGTAAAGAGGAATTCTTATTTTTAATTCAATTTGTCCGTTATGTTCAAAGAATTGAACAGTAAATGCTGTACATAGCAAATTAAATCCAAATTAGACCACAACAATAGATCAAAATTGATTCTTTACCCTTGTCATGCTGAATTAAAATCCTCTTTCAGAAATGCTCTTATTTCAAAGTACTGTAAGTCCTAAAATACAAGGATGTAAACCAATCTTTCTTTTTATAATTAACATCATGAAGAATTCTGTCTTGAAAGGGGATAAACAGTTTATCTTTGTAAATACCACCTTGAAAAGCAGGAATATTCCGGGTTCAGCATGACCAGGGTTAACCACTAATATCACTTAAAACAGTTTATTTCGAAGACGATCTTGCATGACCTTTCTTTAATACACACGCCAAACACATGTCCCACGATCGGTTCCCTGCTCGCCATTCTTGCTCTCCTATTCGTTTTCTTGCTCGATCAACAATTTCATTTCTCTTATAACAGATTCGGGGATCAGTTTTGTAGACTGCAAGGCTACTTCTACGTTTCAAATCGACTTTCAGCGTATCTTCAACAATGGTTCTAACAGCAAAGATATGGGATGCTCCATAATGAATTACCTTGATTTCTTGATTCTTCTCTTTGACTTCACTCAGGATACCTTGATGATCCAGCCAGTAGTATGAATATTCGACTATGTCACCCAGATTCAGGTCAGTCCATGCCATAACGTCTAGCTTCTGGAAATTTCCAGTTGGATTCTGAATCTTTGGAAGAAGGAGTCTCTCCATGGGGCCATCCTGATCTTGAGTTTGTTGATTCTGATATTGTGCTTTAACTACAGCTGGAGTTTGAATAACTGAGGCCCAGTGTACGAAATCCCACGATGTATTACCGAAGATCGAAAAACGAGTCTCCCCAAGTCTGGATTTAGCTCTTTTGATTATCATCGATTCAGGGTAGCGAATACAACCATCGAAGTTCATTTTGTAGACATGATCTACATTCAAGTCCATTGTAATTTTGTCTAGAGATATCTTTCTTGTATCAAAAAAGCTAGGCAGAGCGTAGTGAATAACATAGACTATTCCAGACTTGTTTGCCTTTGACTCTCCCGCTTGTACTTGCGTTACGATGGCTGCATGTTTCAATGCCCAGTAGTAAAATATAATTGCATCTCCAGGGCGAAGGTCGTCTATAAAATCAACCACCGAATCTCTGCCTTTCTCTACGATTTCTTTACATAAATGAGAGGAATTATGTGTCATCATGTTGAACTTTCTCTCGCCCACTCTTGCCCTAGCCCTGCGAACAATGTCTTGGTTTGAGTATTTATATAAGGGGTGGTATTTGTAGATCCAAATATCTACTGCGTTTAAGTCAATTTCGTAAACATCTTCGGTTACTTGTCTTCTTTCTCCATAATGCACGACTGTCATATACAGGTTTGATAATTTATCCTTGTCAAACTGTACGTCTGTGACAACAGCTGAATGCCAACGCCAATGCATCTTGAACTTAATCAATTGGCCAGGTTTAATTTCATCTCTGATCTTGGCCCAAGTCTTTTCTTGGTCTTTCGTTGCATGTTTCCTGCTAGGTCTATGGTCGACGTGAAGAGACTGCAGTCTTGAAAAGCTTTCAAGTGGAAATAATTCTCTGTCGTACAAGTACTGCAGTCTTTCGTGAACAGTTTCTTCTTGGTCGAAATCATCCTCTTCAATCTTTGCCCAATGGCAGAAATGACAAGATCTATTAGACAGCAGCCCGAATTTGGTCTCTCCAACTCGCTTTCTAGCCCGCTCAACAACAATTTCAGGTTTGTGACATCTGAACTGCTTTGGATCGTAAACATGTCCCAATATGGTCCTTTTCCGTAAGTCAACAAAAATCTCTTCTTCAATTATCTTCCTGCGTCCAAAAAGATTTGGTTTCGAATAATGGACAACAAAAATTGATCCTTTCTTCGTGTCCGATTCGTCCGGATATGCCTTAGTAACAACTGCATCATGCATGAATCCCCTGTATCTAAAGGAAATAATGTCACCCTGCCAAATCTTATGCGTGCTCTTAACTTTGACTTTCTTTCCCCTAAAAGGAGAACAGAGCATACTTCTCAACTTTGGTATGAGCCAAATCGACCCCAATGAAAGAATGCTCACCAAGAGTAAGCCGGCTATTACGATACCTTTGGAGGACACAGCAGCCATTACGATCCCCATTAATCCAAGACCTCCGGCATTTGTCGCAGCATACACTAGAAACCTTGTCCACATATCCATTTTTAGTCGACTGCAACAGGAATTACATACATCGCCTTGTTTTTTGCTCTCGTTTAAATTGGTATGTCTATATATACAGTATATGAGATATATCAAACCAAGTACACTTAAGACACCCCACGGTAAGTAAAGCATACAGTTGGCTGACACTTTGGTGATGTCCTCAGCTGAAAGTAGGGCTAGTTTCAGAGCAACACGCAATACTTTCCCACCAACATTTGCCGTTCCAGCGAGGATATTTTTAAGAACTTCTACATAGTCGATGACCTGATAACTGTCCTGGTTGCCTGTACAGCACCAATGGCAGAAATGTTCACAGTTGCAGACCAAAAGGCTGTATTTCATAGACGGTTTTGTGCTTCTGCATTGTTCAACAAACATGTCTGCCCTTCGTATAATTTCATCTGGTGAATGTGTTTTATGTTCATACTTTATGATGAAAATGTCATCGTTGTATAAAGTTTTGACTGATTTTGTTTCTCTTATCTTTATTTCCTTATCGAAGGGTGTGGAGATGAATTCAATAAGTACAAGTTCTGCCGATGATTCATTCATAATGATAACATCTTTAACTATTGCGTGATGTGTGTAAGGTGCATATTGTTTATAACCAATGTTTACTCGTAAGTTTTCGCCTTTCAGCACAATGTGGTCACCTTTAGATAGTTGGTTGAAAGAACGCACTCTTACTTGATGAGTACAGTAAATGCATTTCACGTCTAGACTTTCCTCTTCTTCTGTCTGGAATTTCCGAAGCTGGATCTTCATTTTCTCGTATACCTTGTTAAAACAATCCATTGTCTTTGTGATGATTAACCTGAAAAACAAAGTTTTTAGTTTATTCGCCCTTCTTAATTTTCCTTAATAATCATTAAACTGGTAGCCTGATGTCTGTGAGAGCCAACGGGTAGTGTATACATTTTACGGCAATCTGATTGGTTGAGTAGTTTTCACGACAAGTAAGTTATAACAAAACCTTAAGAATTTTCCTATCATGCATATCGATATCCGTTGAAATATGGCGGCATTGTTGAAAACGGAAGTACTGAAATTCTGTTGCTTATCTAAATACACGCTTTATCAGATAAACATACGACAGAAGACCAAAAAATCAACCCATTTATTACTGTCGTCCGCCGCATTCAACCGTGATTTCCGATCATCCGCATGTCACAAATCGGCTACCAAACGCTTTACGATTATAGGACTTTCTAGCTTCCGTTTAACTTTGATCAAATGACGTCACTTTCGGGTCACATGACCTAACGAAAATTTGTAAAATACCTGTCCATAGCATCGATGGATCTAGAGGCAATAACCCAGTCAAAAAAATCATTTGTTATTTAATTGCGTACCATTCCCCTGTTGTTCTGGTCGGCTGGATACAAGATAAACATTGGTTACATTTAACCGTAAATTATTTCATCCAATCATATTTGTTGTTCAAATTGGAATGACTGGAACAACCATCCTAATCGTTTGAAAATAAATTCCAGTCTATATTAAACCACTTATACAGTTGGTAACTACGAGCTAATTAGATGTGGTTGCTTAAGTATCTCGAGAAGAGTATTAGAGTTGGGGCGTACAGAATTTTTGTACCCGAGTACCCGCTATCTCGTTACCGTAGGCACTCCAGTGACCGATAATTACTGTCCACATATCTACAGTATTTTATCAACTACTCAGTTAAATCAAAGAAAAAGCCAGAAATTTGTAATGGGATTCGAAGATACAAATTTCGACTTGGCTTTAAGGGGTGAAGGTATTAATAGTCAGATAACGGGCAATGGTTCAGGACCAGGGTAGAAACGTTATCTGTATCTATACCTATACCTATACCTATACCTATAAATAGCATCAGAAAAACTGACGAAATAGCAGTCTAATCAGGATTGCGCTTTCTAGATAGCCCCCTTTCGCGTGAATGGTTACTTTTGATAAGTACATGTTTGATAACCTCGATGGTATTGCTAGGGATTCATGATTTGTGACTCATAATAAAATAACCAAGATTCTCAAAATCTATCTGGTCCAAATCCTTTGACCCGTCTTTGGTTCAGATTCAAACAAAATTGAAAACTGTTTTAAACAACCTTTAATAATTCTGAAATTGGGCCATAGGGTCATATCAGTCTAATCATGCCCCTTTCTTCAGCCTTTAATGTACTTAAAAATCGTGATAAAAGAACAGTTTGTAGCTAAATCAGGGACCTTAAAACATAAAGAAAGGATTCAACTATGATCCTAAAATTAAGTCAGTGAGACCCTTTTTTGATGTCACACTAAAATCATTTTAGATTGTGCGTAGCATTTCCAACAATTTCACACTTGCGCGATTTACGAACGTCGGGTGGCGTTGACAACGACACATTGCAATAATAATTTATGCTGACTGCATGAAGATGGATTAAGACCCTATATATCTATAGAGCACATAGAGAAGATTCTGGTCAGACTGTGCGGCTGCACAGGCTGGCATAAAGCTTTGCTTTGCTAACATTTTTAATTGTTGGAAATGTCACTCATTTTTCAAGAAATCGTCAGATCGAGTGAATACTTAAGGGATAATAAGGGATAATAATTATCATTTTTACCGCCTTATTTTGTCTGCCAAGTGAAAACCGCTATTTCATTTCAAATTAAAAAACATATATATCACATAACCTGACGATCCGCTCGATTAAGTTGATTACGTAATTTTAAGTCATAGTGGGCGGTGACTTCATTCAAAACCAGGCAGTGACGTCATTATCTTGTCTGAAAAAATGTCTTGAAATACACCTAAAATGTATTCAAGTATTCAAACAAAGGTTTTTTCGAATGTTCTTTTTAACAATTGTTTATTTAAAGGATAGTTCTTGAATAATTGGTCAGCAAGTGAATGAATAGAAGATATGGCTGATAACTGATTCTGTTGATGAAATATTAGTCTAAAGATAAACAGCAGTACGAATAAGATTGACGAGTTTGCTCGAATCATGTCTTTTTGTACCCCCTATCACATTTCTTTCAAGTTGACATAAAATGAGAAGACGACAGGGTTGAAAGAATATGAATTCTCACTTCTTAAAAATGAATCCTTTTTATCTTTTGGAAATTTTTATGCCCCAGTATCGAAAGATCGGGGGCATATTGTTTTATCGTTGTCCGTCTGTCTGTCCGACAAGGCCAAGGTCATCTGTCAAGGTCAAATAACTCAAAAACTTAATACAAGAAACTTAACATTGCCAATATCTTCATGCCTTTTCAAGCTTCAAGGCTCATATATGGCATGATGATAGATCTCAATGATCCGAATCTGCTGATACTAACGTCAATGTCATGTGACAAGGTCAAGGTTATCTGTCAAGAACAAATAACTCAAAAACTTAACCAAAAATACTTAACATTGTCACTATATTCTAGCCTTTTCAAGATACAAGGCTCATATTTGGAATGATGATAGATCTCAATGATCCGCATCTGCTGATACCAAAGTCAAGGTCATGTGACAAGGTCAATGTCATCTGAATATCTTCAAGCCTTTTCAAGATGCAAGGCTCATTTTTGGCATGATGATAGCTCTCAATGAGCCGCATCTGCTGATACTTAAGTCAAAGTCATGTGACTAGGTCAAGGTCATCTGTCGAAGTCAAATACTCAAAGACTTAACCAAAAAACTTTCATTTATCCGTTTATTCAAGCTTTTATTAGATACCCTGTCTCAAAGTTGGCATGATGAAAGATCTCAGTGATGTAAATCTGTAGGTATCAAAGTCAAGGTCATGCTAAAAGGTCAAGGATATCTGTCAAGGTCAACATTATGAAAGAAAATGCTGTTACTGGGGCATTTGTGTTAAGGGGGTGTCACACCACAGCGTATGAGGGTAATGTATGCCTAGCGTATAGAATAAAGACAAAATCTTGTTCATACGCACAACTCTTCGGCGTAAACCCCCGCCATCGACAAGAAATCATTTTAAACGTATGGCCAGCGTATGAGCAGCGTTAAGGTACCGTATGGCCAGCGTATTATCAGCGTATGCAAAACGTACATGTGCGTTTACAAGCGTATTTGTAACGTACAATACCGTATGAGTAGCGTATGCCAGCGAGCGAGTAACGTATGGCTAACGCATGACCAACGTATACAGCGGTTATCATCAATTATGAGGCAGTTCCTTCAGTCTGGAAGTAGACACTCAGCAGTAAGGATACCGGGAAAACGTGGGAAAGGGAAGGTAAAAGAAGTGTTTCTTCATCGGCTAAAGAAAAGAGTTATGATACTCAACAAAAGAAAGAAGACGAAAATACTGTTCAGTACAGATCTAGATATCACTCGCCAGTCGATGAAGATCAGTCACTAGATACTTCCCCGACCTCGGAGGACGATTCTTCCAGGTCCTCTTCGCTGGAAAGGAAGAAAAGGGCCAAAAAGGGGTCGTGTAGCCTCTCAACGGAAGAAGAGGACCAGATGCTTGATTCTCATTTCTTAACTCAACCAAGAGCTGGTCAGAAAGGCCGAAATGCTACCGTCCCCCAATCCAATGGTTTAACCTTGTTGTTTTCCTCTACCTTCGTCTCCCATGTCTTCTTTTTTCAACATAATACAAGGTTAAATGGTGACTATGAAGAGCTACATCCATCTTCTCTGTGTTGAGATAGATCTACAACTGACTTATTTATATAAAGTAAATGTTTAAAGCCGATTCGCTTTTGTGACTACTAATTTCAATAGAGCTGTGATCATACCATTGGTTGGTAAAATTAGCGAAATTAAGTCCTAAAAGTTCCAAATATATATATCATGTCTGATAGAATTTTAATTTTCTGTCGGCGTATGACAAGCGTACTTGACCTATGAGTAGCGTTCGTGTAGCGTATTGACCTTATGCATACCGTATTAGTAGCGTACCTCTAGCGTATAGACCGTATGCATACCGTATGAATAGCGTATATTCTATACGCTGGCATACGCTGAACTTTTTTTAACATGTTAAAAAATATTTTTTGGCCTCTGCGTATAAGAACGTATACCTACGTATACCAGCGTACTTGTAACGTACACGACTTATGAGTAACGAACCCCTAGCGTACACCAGCGTATGTAAGCGTATGAGCATACGTTCGCCATACGCTGTGACATACGCTGTGGTGTGACAGCCCCATTACACAAACACATTTTGTTAAATTTGGTAAATCTGTAAGGGTCCCGAACTTCTTTTTTCGTACAATCAAGTGTTCTGTACAGAAATTGAGATTTCACCCACTTTCGTGACGAGTAACATGAAAGGTTGTCATCCAAGGAGAAACATTGTGGATTAAAGAACTAGAGCTGGTTGAGCAGCTGGCATGCTCCACAGGCCTGAAACCACTGATATGACGAGAATTTAGGAGAATGAATGAATTAATGAATAGATGAATGAATGAATGAATGAATGAATGAATGAATAAATGAATGAATGAATGAATGAATGAATGAATGAATGAATAAACCAATGAATGAACCAATGAATGAACCAATGAATGAATGCTTATTTCAAGTAAATGTGTTTTTTTATAAGTGTCAAGTCCCGAAATATTTCGATGAATAACATATATAAAAGAGACCTCCGCCTGTTAAAACATATTTTTCTGCCAATCATAACTAGAACTGTCGCAGAGCGGACTTATACCCCACCCCCCCCCCACACACACACAAGCACTTTGTCAGAATGCAAGTGATATTAGTGCAGGATGTGTTTGTCACAGATATTGGGGTCATATGCAGCATTTGCAAAAAATTTCATGATTCTAGGTCGCTTGGTTTTTGAGTTAGTCCGGAAATGAAAATTGAACTAAGGCTGACTGTGACCTTGACCTTTGACCTATGTGACCATAAAACAATAAGGCATTTCCCTGGGGATCATAAGTAGTATTTGCATAAAGTTTTATGATTCTAGGTCACTTTGTTCTTGAGTTAGAGTCCGGAAACGAAAAGGTCTACGGACGGATAGACAGATAGATATGGTGAAACCAATATACCCTCCCCCCTCTACTTCGTAGGTGGGGGGTATAATAATTTTGTGCAATCTAATAAGGGGCAACCCAAGGACCATTCCAGTGAAATTTGTTTGGTATCCATTTATTAGGTAATGAGAAAATGATTTTCAAAGTTTACATTATATAACATATTGAGGAAAGACCCCCACCCATTAAACATATTCTTCATTTGATCACAATAGCGTGAAGTCTGACAGAGGTTCGCCTTACTGTAGCTTACTGTACTGGAGCCAATAGTCAGCCGCTGGCTGTTTGGGGCTCTTCTAGTTGCGTTCGTCACTCTTCACTTAGGATCAATAAAATGAATTTTGGTTTATCCATCAGATTCTGAGAAAATTGCTATCCGCCTGTCTCCTGAAAGAGTATGCCAAGCAAATCTTAACAGACTAGGAATCCCACTTTTAACTTTCCCTGGAAACTACTTTCGGTTTCATAAATATAAAAGAATAAAGTATTTTAAATTTTACAGGTTTGTCTTAAATGAAAATATTTACGTATACAAACGTGTTATTTAATAATAAATCCCTATAAATATTTCTTTACCCAAAAATTCAAAAGAAAAAAGAGAATGACTTACTTGAGTGATTGTAAAAAGACAGCCTGTGAACAGTCGAACTGTTTAATGGTTTTCCCAAAAATCTATAAATAGAAATCACTCGTCAAGCTTATGATATTTAACATATCGCTGTAAACCCTTGATAAAAGATGTAGAAGTTACTTAACTGATAACAGCCCTGTGTTCAGGATGTAAAAACGTTTCACGAGCGCTTTGAGATTATACCCCGCTTTGCACGTGAACATACGTGGCTATGAGGTCTCATTTCGAAAACGCTTCGCTAACGTTTTCATCCTGAACGTAGGACAGGTTTTTAACAAGTGAAATAAGAAGTAGAAATTTGTAAAGATCACTTTTATTATGCTGTCAAATCGGTTGTGATAATCAGACTTCGTGAACTTCGGCTGGCTAAAAATAGTTCGATGCCTAAATGAAAACAATTTTGAGTACAGATTAAGGTCATCGGACAAGGACACAGACGATCAGAATTAAAAAATAAGCGCAGAGCTACAGATAGAGGGGGCATTTTAGAATTTAGATCAAAATATTTCAATAACTAAAGCACGAACCCTTTCTTGTTGGTACTCATTTGAATCGTCTTGCCAAGACGATTCAAATGGGTACCAACAATAACGTGTTTCAGTGAGAAATAAAGATTTAAGACAGGCTTTATCCCGTCTTATCTGTACATCGGTAAACGTAACCCAAACATGTTCAAGTTTTTCAAATAACCTTAAGCAGGGTACACAGGCAAGATGACGAATATCATAAATACTCATCAGCAGAAACTAAGGACAATTTCATCGACTTTTTGCCAGGGTTTAATGTACCTAAACGTATTAAAAAAAATCATAGCATTTATGAACTGCTTTCACCATTTTCAAGATACGATAATCATATTCAGAAGGACGTTATATGTATTTGATACGTTTGGTATTTGATACGTATCTAAAGAAGTTAAGGTCAATGTAATTTATTAATACCAAAGTCATCCTTTTAAGTTAAAAAAAATAAATAACAGAAAAACCCTTATACTATGAACTACCACAAACTTTTCAAGATACGATGATTAAATTTGCACGGGGTAGACTTCATTGAAATGCATTTGAATACTTATGTCAAGGTCATCTGACAAAGTCAATATGAACTATTTAGAATTTGCTTTTAAAACTTTTCATGGGCATAAGTATTTCGCATACAGGTCTCTTTTTTTATCAATTACACCAACCGATCATTCTCAGCCACTTGTTCGAATTGAACTAGTCTAAAATGCTGTAATCTTACAATGGGTTAAATATCTTGAAATCATTCACTGCTTTGTTTGAATGTAAGATTTTAAGAACGCAAACAATATTCATGATTTGTGTCAATCTAGGCTTTCCTAAGCCTGGATGGGAAGTAACTCATCACTTTTTTTCAGAGGGTATAAAAAGCATTACGTCCCCTACTATAGGGAAATGGGTGTGCTTCCATTTGAGACCAACTAAATAAGAAGATGTGTTGACAAGAAATGGTTGTATCGTTCATGTTTACGAATTACTTCCTGTGGGTCCGGTTTACAAATCTTCTTACGAAAAAAATAATCGTAGGTGAAAATCACAAATCGTACCTGGTGTTTTCATTCATTGTTGGATTCTGCCTTGCAATATCGTCTTCAGAAGACGATTCCAATGAGATAATACATGGCAGATTTCTATTTATAGTTACTACAGTAGAAGCAACTTTAAATTTAGACTTACGCAAAAATAATCGCAAGATGATTGATTGATTGATTGATTGATTGATTGATTGATTGATTGATTGATTGATTGATTGATTGATTGATTGATTGATTGATTGATTGATTGATTGATTGATTGATTGATTGATTGATTGATTGATTGATTGATTGATTGATTGATTGATTGATTGATTGATTGATTGATTGATTGATTGATTGATTGATTGATTCATTCATTCATTCATTCATTCATTCATTCATTCATTCATTCATTCATTCATTCATTCAAACCATATTCACTCAAGACCGCTCCGTAATTGGTAGCAAAAAGCTTTAGAATGGATTAAAACGATAGAAAATCAATTCTTATCAAGTTTAAGGCGTCTGACTGGCCCACGAAGACAAACAAAAAAGTATGTATATTTTTTTTCAAAAGATGGGTAGAGATTGGATAAAAATAGCGATATTGTATAACACCCCCCCCCCCTTTTTAATTTCACACACACACACACAAAAAGAACAAAAAAATCATAGCACAAATTCCAAAATTATTCACTGAAAGTGCTTGACTAATCCTGCATTCCATACACATGTATGAATTAGGAACTAACTTTTACCCAGCACCGACTTTTGATGGTGGTCCACAATAAACATGTACCACACACTTCCGTACGAAGAGAATTTCGAGCACGGTTGTGCTCATACCAACGTATCATTTTGAAAAATTTTATTCCGCATAGTACCTTTTTCTGAACATCTTCTTCAAGAGAGAAAAACGTTACTAAAGCCACACTAAGATTTAAAGTACAATTAATTTTTGTCTTAACCGCTCTATCATGTTCAACCCATATCCTACTTTTTTTATTCCGATTTATTTAAAAATCATATTTGTGACCCGTCACGCGAAAAAGGAACATCTGGGTAGTGCGTAAAGTGTCGACCTAAGTCAGACTGCGTGATTTGCGCAGGCTGACTAGGGTCGAAACATTTCGTACTTTATCAATTTTCTGAATAAAGAATAATCAAACTACCTTCCAGTGAAATAATTTTTCAAATGCTACCTCTGGTTGGCCTGTACTAGAACCAATCTCTTTGTCAAATGTTAATTTACGGAGATCCCAGATGGTCCTTTTTCGCGTGACGGGTCACATTTGTTAACATCTTTGACATTTCCACTAGTAGAAAGCAGGAAGTATATGCTAAAATTATACTTAAAGTGTTTGTAAACTGCTCTGCGTCCAGGAGAGCAAATCGCTAGCGAACGTTAGCGAGCGCTTTCCTGCTTTCCTAACCTGAACGATAGGTTTGCTTGAGGCACTTGCGATAATTGACTGGTAAGGACACGAAGTGACTAGTATTGCAAACTGATACCTTGACTATTTTCGATTTTCTTTTTTCGAAAATTTCATGATTTTCGAGTCACTTCTGGCGCCTAGCAATCGGGTAATTTTCGGTAACCGCTTGGGGTGCGTTCAAGATAGACTTCTCACTATAAAAACGCGTTGATCGCTTTCGTATTCTAAACGCAGGGTGGGTCTTAGGTTAAACCGTCTGGCAAAGCTTTGACAGGCATATACCATAAACAATATGAGAAGGGTTAGATATCAGAAAAAGGGAGAAATGTTCAAAAAGGAACATTTCTAAGAATACATGTAAATGCAGTTAACAACACTATGAAAGTGAATGAATTAGGAGTGATATTGGAACTTAATTTGATGAGTGAGTTCCGAGTGAAATTAAAAGGAGGTTATAGATATCGCTAATTTGTTCAGATTGATTTTAATCTATACGTCAGTGAAGTCATGTTTTTGTAGCCTTTTTAGATGGACGTTTTTATGTCTACCAGTGTAATGGCGTGAGACAATCCGGTCGGATGTTAATAACTTTTCAAAAAAGTAGTTCAAACTTGGGTTCAATTTTCTTTTCTTCGAGATTTTTTTCCGCCAGACAACTGTGCATTTTGAAAACGGCATTATAAAGAATTCTATAATATATAATTTTAGTTTACTCGAAGACACTTTTTGAATGCAAAACCAGTTGCCAATCCTAAACCAAGCGTTTTAAACTTTTACGCAAGAATGTTATTTAGCGACAAGGCGTAGATTCGCCTATTGGGTTTTTCCGTGGTGTAATAGGGACAAATACGAAGTGACTGAACTTGTAGCCCGCTGTCTGAGAAACAAAATCCTCGAGTAAAGTGAGAAGCAGACGACACATCATCTTCACGAGTCAAGGAGTATCGCTTCGATAGCTTCTTCACGATAACCTTTAGGTAAGTAAATTGTTCGTAACCCTTGGTTCGACAAGATGAATTCATGTTTGCGTGGTACTATACTTGAAGCGTCTATAGATTTGGATTTATAACCAGAGTTGTTCTGTAAGAGTAGATAAAAAAAATCCCGCTAGATAATTTCTTGTCCCACAATAAGGAAAGATTTTCGTTTTTTTTTTTTTTTTTTTTTTTTTTTTTTTTTTGAGTTGAATGATTTGTTTTCTCTTTCAAAATTTATAATAAATTTAGCCGACTCATCGAAAATACGAGAAGAGTCAGCGCAAGCAGAACAGTGTCTTGAAATTCAAATTTTATAAAACACACTACATTTTGATAACGAATCTTCTAACGGCGCGAAATTAGAGCTGACATCTCTCTGCCACTCACGCAAGGCAAGTAACCGGCGAATGCGAATTTATAGGCCCACGTTTAGATATATAGAATTTCGATGATATCATTAATCTTGAATCTGCATGCGAGATTTCATTTGTTCCATATCAATATTGTTGTTGTGTTGGTGTTGTTTGGTGCTATTTCATTAATGTCATTTACACTAATAAGCACATTCAAATTTACTTTTAAAATTACAGTATTTTTCTTAGATTATATATGAAGTAAATACTTCACGTGATAAAAGAGGGTCGGGGCCCCTGATAATTTTTGCATGACGGGTCAAACATATTTCTCAAAAAGAAGAGAAAAGTCTTAAAAAAAAATAAATTAATGCCATATTCCATTCGTATAATTAAACTAAACATAGGCTTAACAAAAAAGAGTGTAATTCCTTTTAAGGTTGCATTATCATTAAAACTTGACGAACTTGGTTCTAAGCATTCTACATTTATCATATATTTACATGGATAGTTTTATTTTTCGTCTCTTTATTTTTACAACAATGCCAACAAAACCGTCCACCTTCGTTACTTTCAGTGCTTTGATTGTTTGAATGTAGTTGTTGATCCTATCTTTTTAGGTGATTTGCAGCGTTTTTTGAATTGTTTGAGTGAGTGTCTTGAAGAAAAGACGGAGCGTTATTGGATAGATTTGGAATGATTTGATCGGATGAGAGTCAATTTAACGATGTTCGTAACTGTAGAACATTGTTCTCGGTTGGTGTGAAACTCTGCATAATTTTGATAAAGATTATCTGTTGAATAAATACTACATGATAAAGATGTCATAACTTTTAATGACGAATTAGAATTTTATGATTCGGTTGCGATGGGACAAGTTATAATATTTAGGCGGAAATCGCCGTTTTTGCGACTTATAAATGCGATTATAAAGATAAAACTTGATAAATCTTTTACTGTCTATGGCAACAGAAATATTTTTGACGCCGGTAACCGAATTTGAATTAATCCTTCAAGTAATCCTTACGCTATTCCAAATGGGAGAAGGAGAGAGTGGGGGAAAAAGAATGAAAGAGAGAGAGAGAGAGAGAGAGAGAGAGAGAGAGAGAGAGAGAGAGAGAGAGAGAGAGAGAGAGAGAGAGAGGGGGGGGGGCATGTATAATGCTTTTGAGAGGTTGACACTTTTAGGTATACAGCTAGTCTACCAAGCTACTATTTGGCCCTCTGTTTAAACAAGAATAACAAATATTTACGAATACATACAACATACAATCATAGAAATTCGTAGACTATTTAGCGCGGTCATTGATGCAACAAACGTAGTGAAGACAATAATGTATAAAATGATAAAGCAATAACTTCGATTGAAATATTTATAAAATATGTATGACGAGTAAGATAATTTTGACATCCCTTTAAATTCTAGTATGGATATAGCATAAAAAGATTAAAAACTCATTACTTTGGTGTTTAATAGCAATGTTCTATAACTAGCTAGTGAATTTCATTATAACAGATTCATTTTTAGGGAAAACATTGTGGCAATTGGGGAGTGGTTATCATAAGCAACATCCTGATAATAAGCAACTTCCTTGTTCCTTCAGATTATTTCATATACTGTCCAATTTGCTCGAGCGACCTCGTCTATTAAGCGACCATTTTTATTATGCGACCGTTTTCAAAATCCCCTTCTTTAAAATCAAAGTATGTTAAAAAATAGATATAGCTAATCCAAAAAGTATTGATAATGAATCCTATGCTGTTAAATCTCACCAGAATCGTTCTATTGAGTTTTAACAACATAGGATTTTTTGGGAATTTGCAATAATATGCATATTCAATCAAAAAGCATGTTTCTTCTTTGTAAACAAAACGTGTATTAAGTGGTCATTTTCTTAAACGACCGCTTTTTGGTGGTCCGGTTAGTGGTCGCTTAAAACAAGTTTTACTGTATTGTAGACTAGTTTATTGTCTTTGCACACAAAATGCTTTGAGTCTAGGCTTATCTAGAATTTAGAATTTAACCTAGAATTCAATAAGGGTGTTAGTGAAATAAAGAAATCGATAAGCTGCCTTATAAAATTGTCCATAGACGTTACTAACATATTAAATATAATTCCTCAATTCCGCTTTAAATTCAGACAGGGAATTCGATGTTCTGAGTGATTGAGAAAGAGTATTCCAACTCCGATGCAGAGGATGAAAATGAGCGATCATATAGCGCAGTTTTGGTTCGTCACTATAGGCCACTACTTGTTCTGGATCTCTTTATTCAGGCTTTACACACACTTTGCTTGCATTCCTTAAGATATAAACCTTTATTCAAGAGAAGGCTACCAGTCTAGCTTCCTCCAAAGAGCAATTGATAAAGAGATGGGCGCCATATGTACCTCTTTTGTTACATACATGTATAAGAAGGATAATGTTATTACACATAAGTATACTGATAGTTACAAAGTCCTTACTAGTGGTCGAATACTATACAACTGTCGTGATCATTGGGTATATCTTTATGGGTCCCGACAACAACAAAAATGCTGGCAGGGCATTCCCTTAGGCAATTACGCAAACTTCTTAGTAGTCATCTTACCTAGAGCTGTTTTGGTGGGCAAGATCGAACGAACTTAATGTTATGAAAATCTAAATAAGCTTTAAATGAATACCTGGCGATCTATCATTTTTGCAGCGTTGCAGTGATGTATCGGTTTTCAAAGTTCAAAACACGGTAAAATGATAAATGGCTATTAAATTTAACTCTATTAATGATCTTATTGAACTAACAGAGACTCTGTCGCAATTCTCTCTGAAATTCGAAAGTTTTGAAATCTTAATTATTTATCTCAAAGATTGTTGACGAACGATCAAATGTAGTAACCAGGGATGACTGTATTAACAGTTCCGCAACGTTTCGGAAGAAATGAACTTTAACATCGTTTACCCAGGTTTCCTAATGATTTCATTAGAAAACCTCTGTCACATTGTGAAAGATCATGACTTCCAAAATAATGAGGAACAATTACAGGTGCGCTATCTTAATGTAATCTTGTTTACGCAATCAAGTCCACAAATATTAATGTATTCTCTTGGTACTTGCACAGGATAGTTGTAGGGCCATAGCCTCATAGGTAGACTGGCTCCCGTCCCACTGATCTGAAGTATTGTGAAAAAGTGAGCAAAATTCAACTAGAGAAAGAGAATTTCTTATCAGCTTATATTCTCTGACTGGCCGATCAGTGGGACTGGTAAACTCTGCAGAGCCCCATGCACAGGTTTACAGTTAGCAGGTTATTCAAGGGTCAATATAGGGACATGGAATGTCTTACAATAACAAGATTGTTATCATTTTCTGGTCTGACTTTCTATTTTCTATGGGATCATTTAATCTGTAAGGTCATCTTGAATAAAATTCTAGACAGGGCTCTAGGAAGGAAATACTTGATTTGCTGACTGCCTAAAGTATTTAACAAGGACTTTGTTTTGAATTATAATTCAATCTTCACTAGATTCCAATAAAGAATAACAAAAATTAAAATAAGATTTTAATGTATTTGAAATAAAAAACATTGTCCGTCTGTCTGCCTGCAAAACTTAACCAAAAAAACTTAACATTGCCAATAATTCCCAAGTCTATTCAAGATAGAAGCCTCATATTTGGCATGATGATAGACCCAATGGGAGGAGTCTGCTGATACCAAAGTAAAGGTCATGTGACAAGGTCAACTGTCAAGGTCAAATATCAAAAAAAATTAACATTGCCAATATTTTCAAGCCTATCCAAGATAGAAGCCTCATATTGGGCATAAGGATAGATCTACATAATGTGGATCTGTAGATATCAATTTCAAGGTCATGTGACAAATTCAAGGTCATCTTTCAAGGTCAAACTTCTTAAAAACTTTACGCTAAACTTTAAATGTTCAGTTCATTCAAGCCCTTTTTGGATTACTTTCTCATAATTTGCATGATGAAAGATCTCAGTGATGTGCATCCCTAGGTATCAAGGTCAAGGTCATATTACAAGGTTTCACATTGTCTGTTAAGGTCAACATTTTCAAGAAATTGCTGTTACAGGGGCAGTCGTGTTTAATAAACAGTATGAACCAGGTGAAAATAAACCTGAACGCTCACCTGGCGTGAAAGTCTGAATTTACAAGCAATTTTTCTCTGTGTTGCAGCAAAATTTCAAAAGAAACGGTGAAAATATACAAAGATAATATGATGGGTATTCAAACATTTATGAAAGTCTATGCTTACAAAATTTTTCTCTCTGTTGAATACCATTATGACCTTTGACAAATACTAGGTAGATATTAGCCGAGCCGATGTTAATAAAAGCAACAATATAATTTACGATCTAGCACTTAAGAGAATGTGCCACAAAACTTATATTTATGAATATGTATAACAGACAAGACTATTCTCAACGTTGGTGTACCAATGGTGCAAATCATACCACTGTGCTTCACGTAATCGCCATCTTCACACAAAAAAATCATTAACATGTTCAATGGCATGGTAGAAATGAATTTGTCCAAATTGCTGTAAATAACACTTTGGAAGAAATATTCAAAACATTGGTCAATAAACTAATTTTTGTGAAAGAATTAGACAATGGTAAAAAAAACTTATAGGCATTCATGAGATCAAGCAAAATTTTAAAATTTAAAGGTATCATAATGTTGAACTTGATAACGTCATTTTGCCAATAAAACCTTTAACATCAAGGGCACTTCCACTTGCCTTGAGGTGTCATAGCTCAACCATTCTAAGATAAGCGTATCAATATAACAATATCCGGTGCTTTATTTTCGGGGCAAACAGGGTGAGACAGCTCATTTATAATGTCATATGACCAGGAACTCTTTACGTTCTAGATCACAGTTTTTCTATTTTTCATGGACGAGTCAAGACAGAAATGAGGAATCTAAGCCGGTTGTCAATATCTATATCAGCAATGTCCATAAGGTAAACCATCAGTGAGCAAGTCAATTTTATGAACCATTCACCACTCATCATTTTACTTAAAATGAGAATTCAATGTAATTCAGAGAAAGAGCACAACAACTCTAGGAGTTATGCAAGATCAAGGCAGAGTGTAGACCCATTGGAAGGCTGATATTATTGTCTTCAAAGCATGTGCAAAGTTCGACATCAATAGCTTTAGTAGAAACAGAAATTTGCCACGGTTACACGTAAAAACTTAACCAAAGCATTACGCCGACACAGACGCCAACGCCGACGCCTGGGTGACCTGAATACCCCATGTTATTTTTTTTTTGTTAAGTCTCAATTAGGTTTAAATCAATCTTAGCCTAAATCTTTCTTTCGCATTCACTTTTAAAACACCAACAGAAAAGCCAAAAATATTCTTGGTGCCAGTGCAACTGAGAGATTTTAAGCGCATCTGAGTACATCATGCTCAAAGTAGTTTTTGTGATTATTGGATGTCTGTTGTAAGCCTAAGTTGAATATTTCTTCATTCACATTCTAGAGGCTCGAATATAGGCCCATTCTTCATGAAACTTGGTCAGAAAGTTGGTAAGGTCACAAAGAAAACACATCATGAAAATGGAAAGGTTCTTTTAAAATACACGGGCCTCTTTGAAATGTCCTTCTAAACACTCTAGGGATGGGGCACAATTTTGACCCGAACTTAATGAGACTTGGTCAGATTGTTCGTCCCGTCGGAGGCTTAAATGATAATTTGTTTGTTAACACTCTTAATGGCCACAATTTAGTTCAATCTGCATGCAACTTGTTTATATCTTTTCTGCTCAAATAAAGTCCCCGATCCCCTTAATGACAATTTCCTTATCAACGCTCTCTGGGCCAAAAATTTACATAAATCTTAAAAAAAAAAAAGAAAAAAAAAAAAAGAAAAGAAAAGATTTATGTAACATATTTTTTTCTGAAAAGAAGACACTTTAATATAAGTCTTTGATCAAATTATAAAATAGATTTCATGTTTTAACCGGTATCATATCTTTGAACTCTGGTGAGCAATCTTGGGCTATTTGAAAAAGATAATGCTTGGTTCATATTGTTTTCATTTTCATTTTTTATTAAAGATTTTTATCAAATTTCCAGAGTTTGAAATGCACCAGTCTGTCCAACCATTCAGTAACGACTGATTTACTGTGCTAACAGTACTTTGATTTAATCAACTATTGTATTCTTTCTAAACTTTTTTTCTGGCAATAAATATCTGACCAGGTACAGTCTGTGTTATTTGATAAGGGTCATCAAGGAATCATAAGAGTTCCCACTAGGGCTGGCTTATCAATATTTTACATCAGTAAAACTGTGACCTGACCGATGGGTCAAATTCTTCCAGGAATGTCTGGGAGTAAGCTCTGCTGAGTTGACCAGGCTGTCAGTTTTTGGGAATATGGGAGGCAATTTGAAATAAAATAGTTAAACATGAGTTTCAAAAATGGGAAAAGGGGGGCTCATGATTTCACTTAATGCAATCCTGTTTATGCGATTGCGTCCACAAATCGTATCTGTTTCTTTTTAACATTTCACGAAATGATTGTAACATTAACAATTGTTGCTTTTGAAATTGGGGACGATCCATTCGAAAACACGAAAAAGGCGGGCTTATACAATTTCTCTTGGTGTCCAGAAAAATTATCGCTCATTCAGTACTCCTACTATTCATTAAAAACACTCACTTAAATCATTCAAAAAGGCTTCGAAATCATTTCAAAACGCCACAGAATTGTTCACAATGCTGTACAACTTGATCCAAATCGAACGAATAATTACTTGTAATCGTGAAATTTACAAGGTGAATGATTTTGGTATGATTTTGGAATGAAATGAAATGAGTGAGATAAGTGAGTTTTGATTTAAATTTAAGGAAGGTAATCCTTTATCGCTAATTTTGTATAGGACGAACAAAAAACCCTATATTTATTAACCCCCAACTCTTTGATAAAATGTGCATACAAGTTCTATAAATAGCTTCATATTTCTTTACTTATCACACGCATTCAATTTCATTCCAAACTCATTTCCAAATCATTTATCATGTCAGTTTCACAATGTTAATGATTGTACCCAATATTGCGATGTTTTGGTAGGCCCCAAAAGCTTTTGTTCAGATTCATATTTATCTAATATTTTAACATGTATAACATTTTTCACAAAGAATAAAGAAGAAAAAAACATAGATACAACAGAAAACTTATAAGATGGGTGTACCGCCTATGAACGTAAATTCAATCATGTATCTGAATCAATATTAACAATCAGACTCAAACACCGCAAGTGTTATTCCAAAACAGATCCACCAGATTCATAAAACTGTGGGTACACCGCTTTGGAATCACACCAATAATATCAGCATTTGGCGATTCTTAAATATCTTATGGTATCTATGACCAATTATATGGTTAACGATGACCCTAAAGAAGTGTATGCCTAGTAAAAAGTGTGCTTCTGTTTTAAATTTATCAAACGATGTAAAAAAAAAAAACAAAAAAAAAAAAAAAACACAGTCGTATACCAGGTACAGTGTAGTAAAAAAGTGCCCAATGTAGAAGCATGCAAGATGGCGAACGTAAACTACGATAAAAAGTAGGTACATTTTCAATCGCAAAAACACAGCTGAATTTAACTGATGGTGTTTAATAATAGACATTGTGACCAACATGAAATGTCCGATTTTATTATTTTCTCATTGACTTCTCGTGATGCCTACTACACAACTTGGATTCAATCGATTAAGTTGGGTAATTAGCAAAAACCGAAATTGAAGCGGTGATCGCAAGATTCATTCCAGAATATTGGATTTATTACAAATAAAATCACCAATGTCCAATGACCTATCGTAAGCCCACCCCCCACAAACAATCCCTATTTTTGACAGTTCTGAGAAAGCATTGTGAAAAGTGATATTTTTCAGTTATTGTAATTGGACAACGGTCCAGTGCAGCAACAAGCTGTTAATTGGAACAGTAGAGATACAAGGTTTTGAAGAGTTTTTGAACCAGTGAAGATACATTTTGGGAAACTGTGTAGACACATGGTTATGAAACATTTAGAACAATCACGACGTTGGAAGATAATGTCTTTGTCGTCATGTTTTGAAAGTAGCCGAATTATTGTTTCGAATATTGACATAAGGGAAATTATAATTATACCCCGCTGTGTACTTGCACTGCAAAGCGGGGTATAATTTGCAAACAGTTTGCACCGCTTTGTCATTCTTAACGCAGGACATGTTATTAATATGACGAATGTCAAGGTCGTTTAAAAGCCAGACAATAAATGGTTAACAAGATAAACGATGCGTCTCATTTGAAAAATGGTGTGTTTGAAAACACTCGTTATTATGACAGTATTATGATGTCACGTGACATCTGTCGACGCGCCCCCTGCACATTAATAAGGGCTGTCACTTGGACATGTTTCGGTAATTAAAAAATGATAATGAAATGAACACTGTAATATACATGACTTTTTGTCACCTTAACACTGACACACGCGATTTTATGGCGAAGGCAGAATCCGTTCATACCAAGGGATCCCAAAGTTTAGAGCAGCTTCAAGCCTTTATTTTTGACACTGGCGGGAATTGAACATTCTAAATACATATTTCAAATTTTGTAATGTGTGTTTGTTTGTTTGTTTGTTTATTTATTTATTTATTTATTTATTTGCTTTAACTGTATTCAATAAAATGGAAACACCCTTTACTGACATGTTGATTGGGCTAAAATTATGGTCTCGTTTCATTGTACATGTAGTATTCACCCTAGAAATCTACAAAAGCAAGGAATGAATAGAAGGTGAAATGATTCAAGACCTCGAGTTTGATCATTGTTCTATATAAATGAATTATCTCCAATAAAGGTAGTGGACCCTTTATAGCTTCGCAACATTTCGGAACTCATGATCTTTGGCAATGTTAATCGAGATTTTGTAATGAACTCTTAAAGTTCATGACTATTAAATGTTGTGGAATAAGGGTCCACTACCTTAAGAAATGCAATTCTTTGATGAATGTATATTGGTTTGTTTCAATAAAGTCAGGCATTTTTTATATATACGTCGAGGTAAATATTTTAACCAGCAATCTACGGCATTTTGATTGTCAAGCGATACTTTGATTTTTCTGATATTCAAAGTTGGTGACCATTTTCTGGCCGAAATTTCAGGATGGATGTCCGACAACCCGGTCCTACCCTATACATCCGCGCTTTGGTTCCCCGGTGATAATTCAACTCTCTCGAGAGTCATCCATCATTATTGTCATCAAAGTCTAAATTGAGATAGGATGAAAGTACCTGTGTTTACTCGGGTCGTGAACACGTTGATAAACGTAACTCATCATACAAAAAGCCTCCGTCTGAGAAAAGTTAGACTGGCTCCCGTCCCACTGATCTGAAGTATTGTGAAAAAATAAGCAAAATTCAACTAGAGAAAGAGAATTTCTTATCAGCTTATATTCTCTGTCTAGCCGATCAGTCAGTTTTTGAGAAAATGGGAGGTAATTTGAAATAAAATAGTAAAACATGAGTGGTCTACCTTATTGATTTTAAAACTAACTGACAGCCATGGAGCCAGGCTAGAGAAAAATGATAAGTTTTGAATCTGATCAGTCAGTCTAACTGATCAGATTCAAAACTTATCACATTTTACATATTCTTTAAAACTAGAGCAACATATTTACCTTATTCTTGTTTTACAACGTCTGTTTGACTATCTTTGATTTATTAATTCTTTTAAATATTCATTTTACAGAGATCAATGATGTCTGTGTTTGTGTGGTGGGTCACATATCGCTACTAGATCTACAACCTCATATCTACAGGGGCATACTCTATATTTCATTCTAGTATCGACTTACATGGGATAATGTTCTATTTGGTTCCATATTCAATTTAGAACAATTTTTAAAACGCAGCTAAAAATGGTGCCTTTAAACTTCACATTTCATGGAGAAGTAGAAGTAGTAGTAGTAGAAGAAGAAGAAGAAGAAGAAGAAGAAGAAGAAGAAGAAGAAGAAGAAGAAGAAGAAGAAGAAGAAGAAGAAGGCTTTAAAGTTTATACTCTCAATTTCTTGTTCTTTTTTTTCAAAATGAGACTTCGAACAGCGTTTAAAATAGTTGTGTATTTTGACAAATCAACTTAACAGTTCAATACATTACATATAATTTACTGGGTGGATGGTGATTTTACCTGTTCAAATTATCATCATTATGTTCAATTTCATGGTGTATCTATTTTACAGTTAAGAACATCGTGAAATTAACAAGATGAATGATTCTGGAATGATTTCATAATGAATTGAACGAGTGTGTGGAACGAGGTTTGGGTGAAATTCAAGGAAGGTAATCCAATATCGCTAATTTTGTTCAAGATGAACAAAAAAAGCGATATTGATTACCTCTCTTTAATAATTATACGTTCTTTTCTGTTTGTGCGTCGTCGTGGATCGATCACACACTTTAAAATCCACACCAGACAATATAATATTAGAATTATTTGATCCATTTGAATAAGATGCTGATCGTCCTGAATGATATAGAAATGTTTTAAAATGATTTTGAAACGTTTTTTATCGATTCAAGGGAGTGTTTCGAATGAATGAATTGAGCGCTGAGTGAATGATTTAGAATGATTTTAATCGGAATGAGTGTCAATTTAACGATGTTTTTAACTTGTCCTTATCATTTATGTATTTCCAAGTATTGCATATGAACAAAGCAACAGGGAACTTGATGCGCTTTACTTACAAGGATTAGGATGAAAAGTGGCTGCAAAAAAAAAAAAAAAAAATGAAAAAATGTGTTTCTTCAAGCAACCTTATTTGGTAGGTACTTACTTTAGAAGTCCCGATGATATTTTCTTATTCAATGACTATCCGCTGTCTGCCCTAAATTAGCGTTTAAAAGTATGTTGGAAAATGAAAGTATGCAAGCATGATATACCCTCATAACAATTTCTAGCTGACATAATAATTTCTCGAACTCGAATAACCGTCTGCATTCTTTAATATAGCCATATTTAATTTTTTCCCCTCTTTACGGACTGAATTGATAACCATCCACGATTTCCCTAATTTCCATTTCAACAATAAAACGAATCTTTTGGTAAAAAGGCACGCTGACAACATATCGACATAAAAGGTATACCCCAGTGTGAAGTGTATAAGTGTATAACTGATAAGGGCCTGACTGTAAATGTACATTTATGATTAAAGTGGTTTTATGCTAATTTAATGGTTTAATATTTCAAAGATTTTTAACAAAGTAGCTACTTTTGCAACATATATATAAATATTATCTTGAAGGATCCTTATTGAGCTATATCGTATTTAGTATATCATACATTAAATTTCATTTCTATTTCTTAATTTATCCAGTTGTTTTATACCATCTTTCATATAAATTTTAAATTTAACTTTGTTCTAGATTCAACTTTAATATGTACTTCAATAATATTTAAATATAGATACTTTGTCTTTACAAACACGAATAGCCGTAAGACGTCCCAAACATCAAATGCAAATTGTTAGCAAAGTACTTGCATGCAAAGCGGGGTATAAGTCGCAAACGGTTTGCACTGTTTCGTCATCCTGAACTCAAGGCATGACACACCGCTTTGAAAGTTTTTCGTTTAAACTGGCATCTTAAAAGGCGTTGAAAGTGTGTTTGGTCGATATAAAAGTGTGCGAGAAAAGAATCAAAATAACGAAAAAAACATCCATGCGTTTAGGATGAAAACGTTAGAGAAGCGCTTTCGAAATGATACCTCGCTTTGCACGTAAGTGCACATGCAAAGCGGGGTATCATCTCAAAGCGCTCGCGAAACGCTTTTGCATCCTGAACACAGAACTTTTGTTTGTTGCATGTACATTTATCATTTTAAATTCGACCTTATATAGGAAGCCAATCTTCAAAGGATAAATAGTAAAAAAGCAATTATAAAAGGTAAAGTTAGGTGTATCAAATATCAAAGAGATGATAGCGATATTAATCAATCGTGAAATTGACACGGTCGTAAAATTTACTTTGCACCCCCGAAAATATAAGGTGCAAATGATTAAGTGCACATTAGGAGGTCAAGTTTGTCACCCTTGAAAAGATGTAAAACAGAAAAAAAAGAGTTCTTTGACTTCTTTAGTAAAACCTTTAACTGCCCTGTGTTTAGGATGACAAAACGGTGCGAACTGTTTGCAAATTATACCCCGCTTTGCACGTGCATTTGCGAGCAAAGCGGTGTATTTTTGCAAACACTTAACACCACTTTATTATCCTGAACGCAGGGCAAGTTCATGGAAACATTCACCGCCATGCATGTGATATTGCTTAAATACTTGTATTGTATGATGCAGTCAATGTAGAAAGTTTATTGGCTGAATATTTGTTATAACCTCGGCATTTCATTTACACTACGAGGGTTGTCCCAGGAATTCGTGAACTTTTGTGATAACTTTTATATAAAATGTCTGACGAAACTGAAAATTACAAGTAATGTGGATAAATCATTTTTCTTTATTTTTGTGTAATTACATATGGCTATGTAAAATACTCTCTAAGATATGATTAATAATGTAACACTAGTAAATGTGTGTCGGCGCACGCTATCAACGTCGTATTATAATACAAGAAACGTCGTTTCAAAACTGAATCACTTCTGATCAAAGTAGCGTCCGTATCGGCTCTATAGACTTGCTACGAAGAAAGAACCTATGTCAAAACACATCTCAAATCATTGTTGATATAGACCTTTGTTATACATTCAATAAAACATTTGATTTAAAAACCGTTTTTTTTGTGTGTTTTTTTACAATCTTTTGCGTACGTGCGCAATATAGTGTTTTTCTTTTAACCAGAGAAGGGATGGGTAAAGTAAATGATATATTTTTCGTAACCTATCGTTATATATTTAGACAATTCGTAAAATGAACTTTCACTGTATATACTCACAGGAAATAATAATTTGGGTTTGTTTTGAATACCTCAGAATAACACTATTACTGCGTTAATTCATCGAGAAAGACCCGCCGTAGGAATCTGGAATTTTTTGGGAACCGCTTCCAAATCTCTCATGCTGCCGAAAGAGCTTGCATATGCCTTTAAAGTCTCAACACCTATCTATACTGACGCGACTTATGATCAAGTCATCAAAACTATACACTGCTGATGTACTTATTCTAATTCTCTGTTTATTCAATCAGGCGTTCTGATGGACGTCGGTCGAAACGTCTTTTATTCCTTTTTTCGACTCTGCGCGCATATTTTTTCGACATTTTTTTCCTTATATCCCTTATCAGTTTCAATTTTATACCTCTTTTATCCGCTATTAATGAGTGTGTGCAACATCCATAATAGTCTTTCCTCATTTTGAATTATCATATGGTTTGTAAAGGTCCTATTTAGCGATTTAGACCATATAACGAACGTTTTTGTGCGCCGAGCGTCGCGATGACGTCGCCATTTTCACGCCGCTTGACTTGCACTCGGACATAACAAAACTTCATAACTGCGTCCTACGTGGTGTCATTTGTATGAACATTCACATGTATGAACTCCGAAGCTGACTGCTTTCAACTATGTTAGTTTTATATCAAACCCCTTGTAAATATCGAAAGAAATGACTATCAAATATCTACCATTTAAGATTCATAAGTAATAAATTTGGAGTGCGCCGACCACCCCTACCGAGCGTATCTTTTATAGCTGTATTTCTGAACATGAACATACTAAAACCATAAAACCTTTTTCAATCTGCTGTAAATTACCGTGTGTTGTCAATTTCAGAGTTTTATTTTAATCAGACGGTTGAGTTTTGAATAATCGAACATGTTCACGAATTTCTGGGACAATCCTTGTAAATGTTTGCACGTTCCGACCGTTCCGTGTTCGAAGACATTTACAAGCCTGCCCTGTGTTCAGGATGTAAAAACGTTTGGCGAGCGCTTTGAGGTGATAACCCGCTTTGCACGTGCAAATACGTGCAAAACGAGGTATCATTTCAAAAGCGCTGCGGTAACGTTTTCAACCTGAACGCAGGCCTGATGTATTCTATCTTAGAAAAGTGAAGTTGGTAACGTGACGACTCTTTATCACGAGATTCAGCGTTCGATCTCCGAGGCTGATTACAGTTTGCCGAAGCTCACTCAAACCTGTATGTCTTTACTGTGTTTTCATTGTTATGTGCTCCTGTCGCCGCGAAATGATTATAATACATCTACTGTTAAAAATCTAAAAAAATATACATGTTTATTGCAATTTCCGGTGTTTAAAGCACATTTTTGGCAATTTTTTCGTCGAATGTGAAGAGCCAAATCGTATTTGATCGCCTTAAGATATGGATCAAAGAACGCCTATGTGCACATTAGGGGTTTATTAAACCTCAAGGTGATACCGCGGCCTTACATTTCCTTTCAGAAGGTAACTTCGGTACGGGTCCTCAGTTGACACGAATGGAGCACAATGTCGAACTTCGTGTTGATTTATTGTAACAGACGACCACGCGCGACTGTCACAAAACTCCTTTATGTGGTGTCCTTAGCCGGTCCTTGTTGCAGGTTGAGCGAGAAATCTGTTCTCATCCTTATCATGTATATTTAAATTGTGTTTTTAAGTTTTTAACTTTTCAACCTTCCCTGCGTTCAGGATGAAAATGCTAGCGAAGCGCTTTCGAAATGATAACACGCTTTGCACGTATGTGCACGTGCAAAGCGGGATATCATCCAAAAGCGCTCGTGAAACGCTTTTACATCCTGAACACAGGGCAGTCCACGGTGTCAATTATAAACCAGTAAAAAGCATTCAGTGTAGACTGGGATCGATCAGACTACATATACAGTTGACAACATCTTAAAATTGATAAGATGAATGATTTTGGAATTATTTCTGAGTGGTATCGAATGAGTGTGAAGCGAGTTTTGGATTAAATTAAAGGGAGGTTATCTAATACCCTTGATTTTGTCCAGGGTGAACAAAATAGCCAACTCATTAGTCCCCTATAATAAATATAGGTAGTTTTCCGTTGTGTGCATTCATGGTTCAGTCAGGCTCTTTCAAATTCGACACCAGCCTATAAAATTCTAGAATTATTTGAGCGATTTGAATTTCTAATTAATTTCGTATGATTTCCGAGAGTTCGTTCTTTTGGTCGATTTGAATGAGTGTGTGTAATGAATGAGTTAATCGCTGACAGAGCGATGTAAAATGGTTTTGATTGAGATGAATGACAATTTCAGGATGAATTTAACTGAACTGTATGTGCAAACTGGCATTTAGCTATACTGTCAACCAAAGCTTTATGTATAACAGGAATACACGTGAACAACATGGGTTATATTATTAACTTTGTTTCAAAACTTTTCTTCTCAGTCAGCCGCGTTTCCTTGTCTATTTTAGTTTTTCAATTTGGAAAATTCTTGTACATGGAAAACGTCGTTAAAAATCTGAGTAACAATATAGTATATGGTTATATTCATGCTTCAATATGGGGCATCGGTTCTTAAGGCAAAAGATGACTTCAATATCAGATAAGATGTAAAACCAGAGAATCATTCGCAAAAAGACCAAAAGATTTAGAACCGACTTTAAGACAAATTAATGAATGTTACTTTAGGTTTATCCTTCAATGAAATCTTTCAATGTAACCGTGAACTTATAAAAGCCAAAGGTATCGAGTTTACAAAGAAGGCAATGTATAATTATTTTAAAGTCGCGTCAAATTTTGATAGGGATCTGTTACTTAATTCATCAAACCCTTTCGCGTGATGTTCTTTGGCAAATGAAATAAGCTGTGAACTTATTTTCAGTTCCAAAAATAGGATAAGTTAAGCAGAGGTTTAGATAAGAGGGGTTAGTGCCAGTCTAAACTGTTTATTTCCCATTAAACCCTTTGTTGTATATACTCATTTGAATTGTCTCAACGAGACAATTCCAATGAGTACCCACAACATAAGCTTTGCGCAAAAATGATTTAAATATTTCAATCAAAATCCAAAATTTCCCCTCTATTTGTAGTTCTAAAGTGGAGGCTATAAACAAATGATAGGCTCTTGGTAGAACATCTCTAGATATGTTTAAATTGGTCTGTTGTAAGATACTTGGATGACGTGCAAACCTTTCAATTTCTTTTGATTTATGTCGTCGCAGTTCCATTTTTATAAAAGCCTTAGGTGCTGCCATAACATACATGGATCCTGGAGGTGAAGGGGGGGGGGGGACTCAATCCGATATAATATGATTCTATGATATTCGACAGAAGGCGAGAAAAATGGCTTCCTCGATAGCTCAGATTTTAGAGTGTCAGCCAGATATTCAAGTTCTGGTGAGAGCAAGGTGTTTCTTGGACAAGAAACTAAATAGTCACTGCCTCAGTTTTCACCCATCTATAAATGGGTAGCAGTGAATGATCCTCCTCATTTTTAAAAAGGGGATTCCACTGTCTCTCGATTTTCTCACGAAAAGTTGATAACGTCCTTGGGAAAGAGGCAGTGACTCAAGAAAATGGACCCGTAATAGTTCCGCAATGTTTCGGAGGTCATGAACTTTAACAGTGTTAACCAATGTTTCCTAATGGTTCTTTAATGAAACTATAATGTTTCTTCTACCTTAAATCCGATGCTTACTATTTATAAAGCTGGATTAACTGGGCTGGATATTAAGTATTTTGCCAATAAACACAGCTCGATGGCGGTGGTGCTCAAACCACAGACCTTCGGGGCACAAGTCAGGCGACTGTACCACCAGATCATAAACAGAACAAATAAAAACACGAATTTAATGTTGGTGTTAAGTTTTATGTATAAATTGTCTGGGATAGCGTGTCAAAGTTCACAGTGACAGCGCTGATATTGTCAGTCAAATAAAACCTCACTTAATAGATGTCATTATAGACTTGGATGACCGCAGGCGACTCAATAATTGGTTGTTATGGTCATAGAAACAATGTATTACAGATCATATAAATAAAACTGATCCCGTTGAAATTAGATATTATACAGTAATAAAATCATGAAATTGACAATCAGACGGTCAAAATTTTACTATATTATTCACCTAGCGCTTTATTCCTAAAATCCAAACACTCACTCAAATCGACCAAAAACGCTCTAAAATTATAAGAAATCTTTCAAAACGATCGACATTTTGTCTAAATCTCTCCATGGTTTTATTGACTGGTGTGACATTTAAAGTGTCTAATTGGTCAGTGAAGATACTCACGAACATTTGATCCTTGATTTTTTTTTAAAAGGGGTTAAATAAATAGCGCTTACTTTGTCTAACTTACGAGAATTGCGTTACTGGATTACCTCCCATTAATTTCATTCAAAACTTGCACCTCCCACTTTTTTCATTTCATTTGGAAATCATGTCACCCCGACAATTTCACAATATTGTCAACTGTATATGTCCTTTGTGTTTAGATTGTAGACTGACAGTCGAAATTAAGCTTAAGCTACGCCCCTCTCTTGTGGTCTTCCTGTCTGTCTGTCTCTCCCTCTGTCTTTCTGTATTTTTCCTACTGTATGTCTGTGTGTCTAAGTCCCTTTATCTTGCATTTTCTTTGGTTTGGCTTACACCTATTTATTTTACATCGATTGGGAAGCAGGCTTTACAACTTAGATTAGTTCCCCTCGATTCTACTTTCCAGGTAATATACCAGCACTCGAGTCGAATACATGAGCCAATGAAAGAACCAAGATTGATAGGCGCTCACTTTACATTTCAAAAGGGATGCAGGTTTTCCAAGTCAAAGACTGACTAATAAGTAGCCAGGAGATTCGAATCAATCTGGTGTGTGTCTCTATGACTCTCTAAGGTTTACTTGAGAAAAGAATTGAAGACTGTTTTAATCAGTCTTAAATTCTTTTCTAGAGTTGATTAACAAGGGTACATATCTATCAAATACCATGTGTAGTTTAATCAAGGGACTATTTCAATACTTACACAAAAACATGAGGAGAGCTAAAAATAAATAGTCTCAGAGACTCTGGGATATCAACTTAGGACTCATATAAACCTTGATTATGATGCCTTTTGGTCCATTTTGTAGATGTCATGCTAAAACACTCGATAATGGATAACTTACATTCGGATTAAGCACAAGTAATAATCTTGATCCAAACCTCAGATTTTAGACGATTTGTAAAATGAGAAAAGTCCGTAAAATTGATTTATGGTAAGTTTAAAAGCCAGCTACTACTAATGAGTATCATTTATGGGTGATAAAATCACACGAGCAGATACACCCGGGTGGATATATAAGGAGCCTATACTTTCGACCATCTGTGATTGTCTTTGATCAAAGACCAGATGAGCTTTTTGAACATTTCTCTTTATACAAATTGAAATACGAAGACCACATTGTCAACGAATGGCAATTGAAAAAAATATCGAAAATGAATATAATACAGAGATATTTAAATAAAGCACTTCTTATTGTCTATCCGAAAGCAGAATCATGGTCATGGGATATATTCTCGTCAATCGAAGAAGTTTGTAGTTATAAATTTATTCGATATCACGGTAATAGATAACTGAAATATTAAGACTTCTGCATATTTGGACACTTTAGAGGCAACAGTCCTTGCTAACAAACATTGATAGTAAGAAAGATAGTTTTGTGTTATACAGTTAACAAGATTGTGAAATTGATAAGATGAATGATTTCGGAATGATTTTGGAAATTAGAATAAAGTAATCTGAAACCACAAAGTAGTTTCCCCTTGCGTTGTCTTTAAAAACAGACATCTTTTGTCCGATATGTGGACAGGCATATTACTGTTAATTACATCGTGCGTGCGTTTGTGATATATTTTTTTTTATTAAATATGTTATGTTTTGATTTGTTGAAATATTTGTAATTGCCTTTAACCCTAATAATGAGTATAATAGTGCAAATAAATAATTACCTTATCTTATCTAATCTTATATTTGGCTCCTCTCAGATGACGTTATTAGGGGAAATGAACAAAAGCATGGCACCATTTTGGTAATTTCACTATTTTGGCGGTGAATTTATCAAATGATACTCCAGCTTTGTATCTCGATAATCCAGCAAATACAATAAAGAATGTATGATAATCGAATTTTATTCAAACTTGAATCAACTATTACACTTTATCAACGCGTTTGAGTACACGCATTATCCCTAATACACACAGTGGATAAAATAGAAATGAATTCTAATGTGGTTTCGAGTTGGATTGTTTTCCACGAAAAACCATTTGGTGATATTCCATTTGAAAATATTGCTTAAGCATTTGCGTCGTCAGCAGGTCACCAGAGTGTTATACGTTATTAAAGAAACTTGTGGATTGAAATCATACCTTTTTCTAAATTGAGTATCTAACGTTGGTAATAAAAGAAAAAAAGTATTATTAATCGCAGATTGCATCGTCATCCTGCCAATCTCTCTCTAAATGTTCCTTCTATATACTCTTTATTTCAAAGACTACCTTCTAGCATGACTTATTTCTTATATGTTCCAAGATTTAGATTTAAAAATTAAACACACTTTTGTGCCACTTTTATATTACTGTTATTAATTTTGTAGGGAAGGACATTTTCTGACTTGTCAGAACCTATTCGACCCTATTCATTTTACATATATGGAATGACATGTGTTTAAATTAGTGATTTTATGGTCACAGAAGTAACTTCTATTCACATTTTTGAAACTGAAGCCATACCATTGTAGTATCCCAACTATTGAAAAAGTGTTTTGATTTTCATGAATGTCCTTTTCACATGACGCTGACCCTTGTTAGCACCTTTGCGATCTTTCTGACGTATTATTCTCTCCTTTCTTTTCTTTGATCCGACGAGGGGTATTCAAGTGATGAAACTTCTCTGTTTTTGATGCCCGACTTTTTTGAAAGCTATCTTATTGAAACTGTCAGGGTTTAGGGCAATCGGGCGTATATCACACTTGACGGAAATCATAAATCCCAAACTTAATTAAAATCTCAGTGTGCATCTTCAATATAAAGTTGGATACACGTGTGTGAATCCTTTCTGCAATGTTCCTTACAACTTAGACTGCTGAGACATTTTTACCTGTAAATTTTATATGTTTTTATTTAAGCTGTTATTTCATCTTTTCGGTATTGGTAATTTTATCGTATCAAAAAAGGGAGTCTTTGAATTAATTAAAAAAATGTAGTTTTGAAACTTTGTATATTCAGTAAAACTTGTATTATGCGACCACTTACGGAACCATTAAAAGCGGTCGCTTATTGATATATTTCATGACACATAAGACAGGTCATTTTGATAGCATATATAGATTGTTGCATAATTCTTACCGTGTCACGTGATGTTTGAACCCAATGAGATGATTCTAATATGTTACACCATCATAAGACTCAACAATAAACAATTTCGGTTTAAGAATGACCACCTTTTTCAGAGATTTTGTTTACGGTGTTTACGGTGAAGGAAAGTTATATTAAGATTTTTTAATAATATGTGGTCGCTCGAGAAATTTCCACTGTACACGTAGTTAGTTCGAATAAAGGCTAGCAATTCTAAATGTTGTTACTGCTAAGCATGTGAAAAGGATCAAGGAATATTTACTGGGTATAAAAGTTGTCTAAAAGTTTAAGGTTTCATTTAAATATCCTCCTTGTGCGACCCGAAAAAGCCGCAAAACAGAGATCCTTCAATTTCACGGTGTCAGGTACATGTCATCTGGATTGTGTGCCAATTCAAAATGAGGAAAGTATATTCAATAAAGACACGAAATGTTATTAAATTCAGTTGTAGGAATTGGATATGTATAACACCATTGGTCAAATACAAGTAATTGGACTGACAACTCATTTAGATTTGCTGGCACGTGTCTGTCTTCTTTAGGAAGAATACAAAACACGTGTCTATTGTTGACTGCCAATTTCATTAAGTGAACTTTATTTGAATACAACGAGAAAATAAATATCCATGATATTCGAAATTTCATTGTACGTTGTTTCGTATTGAACTCTTGGGGTACTTCTATCGAAATACCGAATCACATCATAGAGAGCCACTGATTTCAAATCTGAATGATACACAAGTCGTGGTCACGGCTTCATACCGAGCCGCGCAAGCACCTTTAAATAATGCTTAAAAACGAAAACTTTATTACAGAAGTGTAAGAGGTCAATATTTCACACCTTCCCTGCCATCAAAATGCAAAAACATTTTGCGAACGTTTTGAAATAATACCCCACTTTGCACGTGTACGTACGTACAAAGATGGGTATCATTTCAAAACATTTTTGATACGATGTTAATCCTGAAACTAGGGTTTTATATAATTAATTTGATAGGACAACCATGGTCCAGTAGTTAGGACGGTGGCTGCGAGGTCAAAAGGTCCCGAGCTTGAGTCCCGACCAGACCACGGAAGTTTTTCAAATCAAAAATACAACTACACGTTGCTCCTCTTCACCCAGGTGAACACGTGAGAGTTAGACGCCAATGTGCTGTGACTTTATAAGGCGCCAAGTGTCAACAGCCGACTTGTGGCTCGATGATTGTGGGTGAAATGTATAGTCGCTGAGCGAATTGTCAGTTTGAAAACAGACTATAAAACTAGCTCAAATTTAACCGAATGTTTATTTGAAGTCAATTAATAGTTGTCATACAGTTTTGAAAATAAGCTAATCTTCATGCTGGAAACATAGTTGTAGCTATGTAAGCCGATGAACATTTATGTACTGAGTGTTTTTTTCCCAACAACCGAATATGTCTTGAAAGACTTCATAATTGTTATAAAGTTAGGTTCCGTTTCCTAAACAAGCTGACATTTGTGAATAGCTGTGTTATTCGAAATAGTATCACAGGTTTTTCCAAGGTCAAGCTCACAGGTGAAGACCAAACGTTAATTGCCAATTTAAGTTCTTAAATTTACTAGCACTGAATAGACCTCTTCGACCATGCAAATTTAGCCTGAAGATCTCAGTTCAATAGAGTTATTGTTTTCGGGTTGTTCAGAGGTCAATGTCACTATCAGAAGTAAGACCTTTTCTAGGCTGTACTATTTGGATTTTGGGAACTATTTCACTGTAACATTTGTATGTAAATTAATCAATATCGTGAACTGACAAGCGTTTTAAAAAGCAACAGTAGCTCAGGTAGATTCAGGGTTAAGGTCAAGGAGGTGGGGTCAACTCATTGAGGACTCGACAGATGCGTCACTAGCCGTCCATTACTTTTTTAGATGTACATTACTGACTGAATGAAACTGAGCGCGTTTACAGTAAGAAGTTGTTATCTTGTATTCTAAGCTTTCGAACAGTTTACAAATCCTATTTCAATTAACTGTCTTAAGGCGACTGTTACGCCGTAAAGATAAATCATCCAAATTGAAGTTAAGACGTCTTGGCCTTCATCTAAGAATTCCTAAAAACACGGTGTAAATAGAAACTTCATCCTGTACGTCGAAACAGGCTGATGATCGTTTATACACCCACAGTGGAATAAAAGACCAATCCAGCAACAGAACATGTAAGGTAGTGGACCCGTAAAAGTTCCGCAACATTTTGGAACACATGATCTTTCCCAATTTCGACCGAAGATTCCTGATGAAAGCAATAGGAAAGGAGGGACCTCAGTGAAAATTACTTCCTGAGGTCATTGTATGGTAAAAGTAGTTCTTAAAGAAAATGTAGACCCTCAAAGATAGAGCTGTTTTAAGTGTTAAACAGTTATTTACATATAGTTTTGCATGGTTTTTAAGTTATTTCACCTGTTCCAGAGTTTTGAAGTGCATTTTACTATCTCTTTGCAGGAGTGTAATCTCTAGGTGGGGGATGAAAAATATACGGCGTGATTTCTGTACCCGTAGCTTTGTTGGTTCCGAAAGAAGGGTTCCCTTGCTGTGACTGTACTATTTAAAAGATTGCCTTATCAACATACATGACATTTGGTTTAAAAAGGAAGTTCTAGGAAGAGGAATAAGCATCTATACCTTCATACCTCAAAGAAAATCCTGGAAACGGCTACAGCTTGTAGAAAACACTGATTTGCCTTAAACTAAAGAAGACAAAATTTCACCGGGTTCTGACCGAAACCTCTATTAACACTTTTAATGCTCATTACTTTTGAGACATTGCGAAACTATTACGGATCAACTACCTTAAGAAATGGCATCCAACGTTGCACGTATACGGGCTACGTTAAAAGTGGATATTATGCATAAACACGGGTAAACGTTGTTTTTTTCGTCCTGAAACCAATAGCAAGAAAATATGTTACCAGCTCAATATCAGCCAGGGCCTAAATCTTCTGCCAAAAAGATGCAGTATACTACAGGTAAAATTCTCTAAATATTTTTTTTCTGAGAATCAATACGGAATGAGACTAGTGTTATAAGTCCCGGAAGCAGTTTATATTGTTTCACCAATATTCCATGTCTATTTCACCAAGTCGGCCATTAACAATACAATTAAGGATATTGACATTTTACTCTTCGGGGAATTATGGACCGAATGAACTCATGTAGAGTAAATATAGGTAACGTTCCATTAACATGAGATTCTTGGAGCTCAAAGAAAGTGTAAAAACGATTAGCTATTGGATTAATTTTAACAATACGGTAGGTTTTAATATGATTCTTTGCTTTGGTTTTTTTTCCCAAAAAACGTTTGTGTTTTGAGTAAAATAATATTTGGATGATTTTATCAAATTGAACGTCCGCTTTCTTAATTGAACACGAATCCACGTGATACGTTTTATATTATAAATATCAAATACGAGCTCATTTGAAACCGTGTGTATAATTTTTTCGAGTTAAAATCGTGTAAGTTAAGGGAAATTGCGTGCACTTTTTAGGATTAAACATCAAACGTTTGTGTGGCAAACAAACTGAAACATATTGGACTTTAAATGCTCTGTTGGGTCACTTTATAGAATATCAAACAATGCACGAATAACACATATCTTAAGATCCATTCTGTTTTGCAAGCACGCGTTGGCTCATATTGGATTAAACTATTTCAATATCGCCCTAAGTTGCGATTTTTATTTGGAACTAATCTATTAACCATTATTCACTTTTCTTTTCGTAAAATGTACCGTGTTTGCTTTCCACGGAACTTACATAAAATATATTAACATACAAAATGAATCAAGCTGAGTTTCATATATTCGTCTATTGTACACTTTAATAAGACTGTAATAATGGAGCGTTTTTGAGTGGTATGAATGAGTGTTTTGGAACGAATGGTTGAAGCGCTGAGCGAGTTATTCGGAATGGTTTATCAAACTTTTTTATTTAAATAACTTGATTGCAATGTATACTCTCCCTAGGCAACAAATATTGGGGTATTATACAATAAATTATAAAGGTTAGAAGATATATAAAGTCAAAGTAATCTAAAGTCAATTCAACGCACTGTTGATTTAAAGCTGTTTTATTACCTTTTAAAAATCCATGAATATTATAGTGTCTGTGTGTAGTGAAACATCATATTGTAAAGTAATATTGTAGCGCCTCTAACTGGAGACACGGGTGGTAATAATGTAGATCGTCTTTTTCCCCTTTGCAAGCCCTATGTTGTGGGTACTAAATGGATTTGTATCTATTTAGCATAATGTTTATCAGATACATATAGTTAAGAACATCGTGAAATCGACAAGATGAATAATTTTGGAACGATTTCATACTGAAATTGAATGGGTGTGTGGAACGAGGTTCGATTGAAAATGAAGGCATGTAATCAATTATCGCTTATTTTGTTCAAGTTGAACAAAATAAGCGATTTTTGATTACTTCCCTTTAACAAAATATACGTACTGTTCTTTTTATGTGTCGTCGTGGAGCGATCGGACACTTTTCCGTTCGGGTTTCTTCGCAGACCAATTAGACACTTTAAATCCTTACCAGACAACAAAATCCTAGAATAATTTGATCGATTTGGATAAGATGCTGGTCGTCCTGAACGATATCGAAATGTTTCAAAATGATTTTGTGAGTGGGTGTTTGGAATGAGTGAATGGAGCGCTGAATGAATTATCAAGAATGATTCTGATCGGAATAAGTGTCCATGTAACGATGTTTTAACTGTGCATGCAGGTTCTACGCATATCAGACTCTATTTTTTGTTGGTTTTGTTACGTCTGTGAGGTTTCTAATGTTAGTCCGATTAGCACATGTCAATAAAGTTGGCATACAGTCTACATGAGCTGCCCAAAATATTCCAGGAAGTGTATGTATGTAAAGCTTCTTTTTGCTGAATTATGTTCATTCCCAGACAGACAAACAAACCTATCAATTTAGGCATTTTGCGGTTTTATCCGGTGCAAGCCTTGAGTGAAGCATTCAAAAATCTCAACTTCTCGCATAATGTCCTATTTGCACGTTTTTACCGACACCAAATACAATAATGCGAATAAACAACAAAACCAAGATGATCTCCAATTCTCGAAGATTCGACTGGATATCTATATCTTGAACAGACAGAAAAAATACAATGCAGTTTTTGTCAATTAGATATGATTTTCTACAAGTGTAAAGGACAAAAAAAACATAAATGATAATCACACTATTATATTGCCGAGTTTAAGTGCTTCTATCAGTCGATACATCTCTCATTCGATAATTTCCCTTTTAACGAAATGAACCTCCTTAATACTTTTCCAGCCTTGCCTTCAGGATGACAAAACGGTGCAAACACTTTGCCAGTTTCACCCCGCTTTGCCCGCAAGTACACGTGCAAAGCGGGGTATAATTGGAAAACTGTTTGCACTGTTTTGTCATCCTGAACGCAAGGCAAGTTTTCAATATTTTAACAGGTTCAAATTCTAGAGTTGAATGTAAAGATAATATTGCGAGCAAATCTTAAATATTTGTACGAAAATAAGTCTTGGTATCTTGTAAATATGTATTCTTGCATATAAGTATTCTTGTCTCTCTCTCTCTCTCTCTCTCTCTCTCTCTCTCTCTCTCTCTCTCTCTCTCTCTCTCTCTCTCTCTCTCTCTCTCTCTCTCTCTTTCTCTCTACTTCTCTCTCTCTCTCTCTCTCTCTCTCTCTCTCTCTCTCTCTCTCTCTCTCTCTCTCTCTCTCTCTCTCTCTCTCTCTCTCTCTCTCTCTCTCTCTCTCTTTCTCTCTACTTCTCTCTCTCTCTCTCTCTCTCTCTCTCTTTCTCTCTCTCTCTCTCCTTCGCTCTCGCTTCTTACCTCTCCCAATCAATCCATGTTTACAAATTTAGTTTTTTTCTCTGTGATTATATTTACTGTCACAGTTGTCATCATACTCTTCGTAAGGGGAAATAAGTAATATATATTAAAATTCTTCTGTATTCACAGAGTTTCAATTGAATTAAAACAGTATTGATTCAATTTTAGGGTTTAAATTAAGTAGTTTTGTATTTGTTGGAAAGTATTTCCTTGAATATAATTTGAAGTACAGGGATATTATACGAAGCAATTCCTCCAAAATGAAAGAATATTCACTCACAACATAAACCTATAACAAACATATCATTCTTTTGTTTTCATGGAGGTAGGACTAAAAACATCTTATCTAAGTACTATATGCCCCCCCCCCCTTTTCAAGTAGTTACATCGATTCTTCATTTGTACTAGTATGTTCGTAACTATAGCATACTTGTTCTTGTACTTAAGATTTCTTTTCTTCTGCACCATCTTTTAAATAAATGCAATTTCATTCAACAATTGTTTATTTCATAAATTTCCTGTGTTTTTTTTTTTTCATTAATATGTGCTCTGACTTATATTTTCAAATCAAAATGTTCGTCTTTACAATGCTATACATAAATTCAAATTCAAATTGAAATTCCTTTAATGGTTAAAAAAATCTAGTTACAGGATTGTCACAAAGAACATACATACTACAAACATATAAGACAGAACTTATCAAAAGGTATAATATATCAGAGTGGTATATAATCTATTCACCGAAATAAAATACCAACATACATATCAAGAGCCAGGGTCAAATCCTGATAGTGTAATTCAAAATCATTGCAACCAGAGCTGGAAGAAAGCTGTCATTATATGAACATAACATATATGAACAAATGTCGAATGAGAGAGGGGGATGTCTCGGTACAGACAAGATTTAATGCGCTCATCATATCTATTTTTATGTGTATAATACATCTAAAAACGCAAGTTTATGTAAATGCGCTGATTTTATTATTGTTAAGTGAAATGAGCTGAAAGATTGCCCTGATACTGCTACACAACCAATCCCAAGCCGTTCATAAAAAATAGTCATGATTGTAAACTAACTTCTAAAATATTCTACCAGACCAAGCAGAATACGTCTGTAAATTTCCAATAAGTACAAACGGGCCACCAGCCCCACTAAACAAACACTTTTTAAACTCAAATACAGTTAACAACATAGTGAAATTGGCAGTATGAATGATTTCGAAATGATTTTGGAATTAAATTGAATGAGTTGAATGACCAAGTCTGGAATGTGATCTTTTAAAGCGAGTCGTCGAGAACTCAAATCCATTTCTATTCTAGAATAGGTCAATGTCAGATTATTTGAAAGAAATTGAAGTAACATATTCTTGTCCTTAACATTAACAACAAATTAAGGTTGTGAATAATAATCATGATTATTTAACCACTTTTAGAAAAATGCTACTTAAGTTCGAGTTTCTTTTTCTATAATGGTGAATTTCAAATTACAGGCGAAGCATTTCTTTTGCCAAATTGTTTCAGGACTTGAGATTTTAATAAGGTGGAACAATATTTGACAGATATTAAAGTAATCTTTAAATTACTTGACTAAATTTGGAAATTTATAGCAATTCGAAAATAAATTCTGTATTTGAAATAAAACACAAGCAACGATTTCAGAATTCTATAAATCTGTTTTTCGTTTTGTAGTACATGTATATGCCCTGGTCGAGAAAGGAATCCAGCCAAATCTAGACACGAACTTTTTCAGATTGTATATTTCTCGCTGCAGAGAATTTTCTGTTATTTTGTTCTAAACTGACAATACAAATATATTGTGTGTTAATGTCATCCGTGCCGTGACCAGTTCTAATTTATCTCCCACCCCAAGATTAAGACGTACCCAGTGCACTCCTGTACCACTTCCCCACACCTGGTAATAATATTAACTTTATTACATTTTGTCACCATGACTTTATATTATCGGGTGATCTCACTTAAACCACGCCAATTTACTGATATAAAACTCGCGGTGTCACATCCGAGCAATGAATGTGGTTTTGTTCACGCATGTTATGGGTCGACCGTATGGGTCAGTGAGCCGAACAACGTCTATCCATTTCCACAATAGACATTTTCAGGTAATACCGTTCTAGGCACGCATGCCGATGCCAATTAAATCTTTTTTTTTTTATAATATGACCTACGTCGCGGGAGTGAAATAGCCTCGTTGAATATTTTGATATTACACGGGTGTTATTACACTAGTGGAATAGCTATGCAAATGAGCTCAAAGCGAATGGCAACGCTTTTTTATAACCGCGAAAATGACGTCATAATCTATACATTGTGATGTCAGTTTTAAACGGCCTTATAAGTTTCGCGGAAAATTGATATGTCGAATTTCAACAATTTTGACGACTTTTCGCAAAATTTCGGGTCATATTATAAATAGAATATCAAATTTGTGCTCATAAAATACCGAATTTATTAAACTCGTCTTCTTAAACAGATAAAAACTCGGCGCAGCCTCGTTTTTATCTGTTTATAGATGACTCGTTTAATAAATTCAGTATTCCATGACCACTCATTCAATATTCTCTATTTTCTGATCACCTCTTTGCGTCAATCATCACAAATAAGTTAAGCATTAGAAAAGAACTCGTGCGGGCATATCGAAGAATTCACTTTCTTGAGCAGGGATGAGCGTGAATTTGTATATAATACAAACCACGGGTCAAAATAGCGATTTTTGGTTATTATTTATAAAGCATGATTTACGGTCTAACAACCCTGTGTGGGCTCGTCCATCCGTCAGTATGCAAGAATTCGCTTTCTTGAGCAGTGATAAAGGTGCATTTGTATAAAAACCACGGGTCAAAATAGCGAATTCTGGTTTTGAATGATAAAGCAATAAACAGTTTAACAACCCCGTGTGGGCTCGTCCACCCGCCAGTATAATCATGTTTACATTTACATGATTTGGGGGGACCAATTAACAAAGAGGTTGTTCATCGCACGAATTAGGTTAATATTGACCTAATGTCGCCTTATTGTGTCAGATATTTACCTTGTCTCCGTCAGATCCCTTTCGCACATATTTGATCTTTCTAGAGGTGTATAATCCTAAATCTTTGTTTACAAGACAAGCCGAAATTGGCGCTCGGACCCTGTGATTGATTCAGATGGCAGGGTAATATTTCAAAAAGACACAGGCGCTCGGACCTTGTGATTGATTCAGATGGCAGGGGAATATTTCAAAAAGACGGGAATCGATCTTTTTATAGGATGTTGATGATACACAATCATGTATTTCAAAACATAGAATTTTTGGTGACCGATTACAAATTATGAGTAGAGTTTTTTCAATGGTGATCTAGTTAAATGATTAGTGAGCACCTTACGAATTTAAGAGTAAACAGTATGTCAGACCCCCAGGGTCGGTAACTAACGATACCCCCAAGTATTTGTGTGTGTGTTTTTTTTTTTTTTTTTTTTTTTTCTTACACAGTATCTAAGTCGCTGGTTCATCTCACACTGAAATAATTTAATTTCCGTTCTGTCGCACAGTCGTGCAGTCTGATTGGCTGCAAAATATTTTTTTTCCTCCATGAAAACAATTTTGAATACACGGCTACTTTTCATAATTGCGCTAAAAATAGCTCCGCAAGAAATCTGTCGTATTATGGAGAAATTATTCCAGTTTTCATTCATGGTATTGAATTGTATGATATGGAGAGAGTTATTTTTCTTAATTTCATGGAGGTATGAAACTACAAACCTAATTACACCCATGCATGAATACATAAGTAAGGTTTTTAGTATCTTACCTCGATGAAATAAAAAATACTCTCCGACTGCGTGTTTCCTCTCTCTGTAACAAAACCCATAGATGCTAAAGTTATGGTAAATGATCGAATGTCAATTTTTTCTATGTATGTGGGACAAAATAGACATATGAGCATTCACATAACATAGGCGTATCTAGGATTTTAAAATTTGTACGCACTCAGAAGGCGACAACCACTGAAAATATAGGATAAATGCGATTTGAGAACTGTGGCAAAAGATGAATGCCCTCCGACCACTCCTTTTTTTATGACATGAGTGTTGGTGAATAATCAAAACATCGTAACTACAGCTTAAATAAGTTGTAGTTTCGATGTTATGATCATTTATCAAAGATATCATTCAACAGAGGATTATTTCTTTTACGCACTTACGCAATTGCGTAATGGGAGCTACGTCCTTGATTTGTGTAGAGTTTAGAATGACACGTTCATAATAAGTAAAACCATGACGTCATCGAGATTACAAGAAATCAAATATTTAGATTTTTCATTTGATTCATCTGAAAACTATCTCAGTTATAGTACAAAAGAAAATATTGTTATGTCATATCAAGACCCTTTGGACAGGGAAAGAACTCAGCTATCCCAAATACATAGTACATTGCTTATCAAATGTGAAACGTATTTTAAATACTGCAGAAGGAAACAATTGCCATTCCTAGAAACCCTTTATTACTTTGTAATTACAAATTCAGTATCGAAGCTGAAGTCGTGCGTAGGGCCAGAATATTGAGCCAAAAATGAAATATAAACATGAACTTGTTGTATTTCTTCTCAAGTAAAATACCCAGGAATTTTGTAGCATGGTCCTTGATTTCTCTATATTGTTTGTAAAAGTAAAAACTAGTATCTTATTGTCGTGGGGAAACTAAAGTCAAATTTATTCTGTGTTTAGGTTGCAAAAATGTTCGCTAACGTAAGAAATGGTGACACATGTAAAACAGTGTAACATTTCCTAAAAAAAAATCGCGAATTCTGACATTTTGAACCAAAATATGCTCTTATTGGTAGCTAAAGGGACCACCAGTAAGTCACAGCAGTACAGTTGCTGATCAAAAGTTAAGTTGAGGGTTTACTATTAATCACTTGAACAATTAACGGTTTGCGGTCTTGGACTATGTTAAGGAGACGGAATTTAATAGTGATAATATTAGTATAATTACTAATGTTTTGTCACGAATACATTATTTATCTTGCCCGAGGTTTGCTTTCATAAAATACGCCAGTGTTTTAAGTCCATGGTTGTAAGAATAAATAAGCAAAAAGCCGTCAACTTCCGTCAACAGCCGTACGTTCAAGACTTGTTTTAAACTTCTTAAATAGTGCCGCGATTTTGCGCTTAAAATACTGGACCCGTAATAGTAACGCAACGTCTCGGAAGTAATGAACTTTAACAGTGTTAACCGAGGTTTCCTAATGATTTTGCTCGGTCGACATTGTGAAAGATCAACAGTTCCGAAATGTTACGGAACTATTACGGCTCCACTAATTTAAGAGCAAGTGTAAAGCTATGAGTCTGCTTAACATTTTGTGAACAACTTTCGTTCTGAGCACATGGCTGCTATCAAACGGACGCATGGACGCTTATCAGAAAAAAATAGCCTCCTTTTCGGAGAGGCAAACGTTTAGTTTTTGATGATTAGGCCCGTACGACTAGCCACATCACAATTATTATGTCCTTAAGCTTTTAGTTCCTGTTTTCGCGATATTTGTTTTTGATATCGCAATCAAGTAAAGGTTCTATAAATGTGACACGTGTAAATATTTCGCATGTAAAGATATGTAATAATTCAAATCGCAATAAAAGTAAGAATTTAAAGCTGTTAAATTACGCTTTCACGCACTGTTACACTTCGTCACGGACCATTTAACCGAATCTAGTAACACAGGTAAGCCCTAACCCTTCGGTTACAAAGCATTCGACTGACATAGGAAAGTTTTCGTTTGTAACGTAACGTATATTTTAACCGTCTGCGTTTAGTGTAGAAAAATCGCTATTTCGTAAACATTCTTTATATATTCATAATTGATAAAGTCTAATAAAAGATGAGTTTCAAAAAAAAAAATCAAATTAATCGATAAACGGCGGCTTTTTCGGGAAACGCATAGTCTGCCGTATATAATAAAATATGGAAATGAGATTTTGGTCACGTGAAATACGCCCCCTCGATCGAGCTGTAAAGCGCTCTAATCAAAATGGAGTCTGAAATGTTTTGGGTCACAAATGTTCATCAAGTAAGGCCTATTCTGAGAACAATTTGAGAATATCGCGTCATAATCACTTGCATTCGATTTTCGGGCTAGCACACTAACAAACTAATTGTCTTTCGGATGAGACATTAAGCCGAGGCCCAGTGAGACGGTGCTTTGCACCGAGCACGTTGAAAACCATGGCGGATCTCAGCAGTAGTTTCGTCATGAATCCCCCGTAATAACTACCCGTCTTCTGGGGGCGTCGCTCATATGGGCATGTCCTGCGGTAGCGACTATAAATAAACGGAAATACACACACTCACTTGCATTTCCGAATATTGGAATGACACATTCAAGCTATCTTTGAGATCAAAAGTCTAGTTTTCGTTTTCATACTCGTTTAAGATCATTGTCTTTCGTTTTGGAAATGGTCATGAACACGGACGGGGGCTTTAATCTTCAGCAGTACCACGCAAAATAATCATCGAAAGCTTATACAAAATAACTTCATATATTTTATTGAATTATGTGTATGAATTTCATTCTAGGCCTAAAATTAATATGTTAAATGCAACTCCTCACCCGAAAAAAAAAGTTAGTTAAACAGTTCTTGTACAGTTACGGATATTTGCATTCCCGTGTTTTTGCATTTTAGCCAAATAACTTAAGTCCCCGTCCCACTGCACTTGCGTACGAACTACTTATGAATTGCGCATAAAATTTTATTTGTGCTTGATTCTCCAGTGATGTGCGAAAATCTCACGTGTTTCACAAGGTGAGCATCAGTTTTTGTAAGTGATTGTACGCGGATACGGGTTTGTGCGCGATCGCCGGTTTCGAACGGTTCTAAATTTTTTTTTTCGCGCAACGTGCACGATTATACGCCGTTTATGCGCAGTTTGTACGTAGTTTGGACGTGGAAGGTGCGTGATATGTGCGTGTTCTGTCAGTGGTCCGTCAGTGCTTGTGCGTCAGAAACTGGCTCCTTACACGCACATCACTGACGAATCTCTTATAGAACACGCACATATTACTTACAAAACACGCACAATCCACGCATGTTCCAATTACAATCACTCACTTAAAATTATCAACGCACGCAACACGCAAAATAACGTATGAAATTGTATTGGGTTTGGGCTTGTGCGCTGTTATGCGTCGAATGTTAGTTCTTTGTCAGTGATTGTAATTAGAACATGCGCAGTTGATACGTTATTCATCGGTGATTCTGACCACGCACGCTCCACCAGAAAATGACCAATTTCTCCATCTAAAATCACGCAAAAACCAATTTTATGCGTGATTTATGCGTAATCTATGAGTCATTGGCAATGGGACTGGACCTTTAGTATTTGCGCCAAGTAAAGCACCGGTCAGTATGTGGCAACACAGAATCTTTACTTTTCACTATCGCCATACGGACGTTTCAAATTGTTGGAAATGTCATGCGCAGACTCACTGAGAAATAAATTTTCCGAAAAGAACAGCTCTTTTTCTAAGTATTTTCTTCCACATATGAGAGATTTTTTTCTAATTTAAACATTTTTTTCATTTTCTAGTGTTATCTCTTTTCAATTCTGTTGAATTCCTGAAGGTATGAAACTAAAAACTTAATAACACTGTATGATTACCTTAATGAACTCAACAATTATTCTCTTCATCTCTTATAATTAAAAACTACGAAGCACAAATGTATAGATTTGCCATAAAAGAAACTTTTTCTAACGGGACTATTTTGTGTTGAAGTTTACAAAATAGCTGTGTATTCAACATTGCATTCACTGATGTATAAAACTAAATTTTCAGCCATCGGAGTTCACAAATATCGATAGACTAAATTATTTAGACTTGTCTTCAATTTCGAATAACAGGAATAGAATAAAACATAAAAAGATTAGGAATTATGAGCACAAATCTCGGGTACCACGCGAGGGAATTTATAAAAATATAATTTGACTCCATCAAATTTCATGCATTCTGATTGGCTGAAAGTTAGTTGCATTCCCAAATGAAAATAACTTTGAGTACACAACTATTTTGAAAGCTTCCGCCTAGAGTAGTCCCGAATTATCTGTTTAATTATCGAGGACTTCGTCCTTTTTGCTTCATGATATTAGATTATAATATATGAAGTGATTATTTTTTAATATAATATGTATACAGTGTGATTAAATTTTAGGTTTCATACCTCCTTGAAATTAAAAAAAAAGTAACTATCTTCATCTCTTAAATGTTTTAAATGGACTTTTAATACTAAATTATTGATTGACGTTTGAACTGTCGTACATTCAATAAATATAGTTGTAAATGTGCACTATAAAGTTGTCAAAAGTCGTAACTTTACACATTCCATTTCAACTCTCAAATCAAACCTTTCAAAGTGAGAGATTAGCACCTGTTTACAATTTCCTATTTGCATTGTTGTATTTTAAGTGGTCAACAAAGGATCAATTAGTCTATAAATGGCTACCGTGTTTACAAAGTAATTGGCGCCTCGAGTTGGCGTCGGACTTCGATAATATGACGGGAAATGAATTCATTTTTTTCAATTCAATATTTTGTTTCTCTGACTTGAACATAAATGTTCCTCGTCAATTCATATTACATATATTACATACAGAACAAAAGAACAACAACAATATACAACCAATAATAAATATATCAAAATATTAGATCTTTTTGCATCGTCGATTTGTCAAAAAGCGGAAGATGCCTTCAAAACTTATAATATACACAAGAATTAAGTGCCTTAGTAGCTAAGTTGGTTTACATCTAGGAATTCTTTTCTAACTTGAAAGCTTTTGATACAAAAAATAGCCAAATTGTTCAAAACTAAAAGACTTTCACTATTAGAAGTTCTACAAGTTTGTATACACTTGGCTTCATATAAAAGTATTCTTTAATAAATTTCCTTCTCAATTTTTTTATAAAGCGATATAAAGAAAGCGATACGATAAATGTATCCACAAAAAGGCTTGAAAGTCACTGTAATCATTTTTTGTGACATCTTCACTTCTATTTTCCAACCAAAACTATCTTTTCCGACTAAAAAGTCCAAAAGAGTCGAGTACGGGGCCTAGTCTAACTATCGACCGTGTCAAAAGAGGGAATACGACATTTTGAAAAGATGTGGATATGAGCGTGTGCCACATTCAATGACATTGTGACATGGACACCCGCCAAGCTAATACACATTTTAAACCGCTCGCTCAACGCTCCAATGAATCAATACAGACACTCGCTCAAGTTATTCAAGAGCGCTCCAAAATCGTTTCACATCGTGCCTGAATCGTGCATAATGCTTTAAAACTTCATTAAAAGTAAACAAATAATTACACGTTTGATAGACTTGTGTTAATTTGGACCCGTCTGCGAGGGCGAACTTATCTTTCTTTAGAATTTGCGTACATCTTCTTGAAGGTAGGTAATACAATATCGACAATTTCGTCCAATTTAGACATTTGACCTTGAGCTGTGACCTCAGAGCTATCTGATAATCTATTTTGACAAAAGAATGCTTAGGATAAAACATTAGATAAGAGGTGCAGAAAACAACTGCTTATGCTTTCTAAAATTCTGTTCAGTTTAATTCAAATGCATAGTCCACTGTTACTCGGTCTTCTTTGCTTTGTGGTCTTCATTGTCTAAATACCACTCTATGAGACTTTCTTTTAGAATTACAACCTGCTTTTTCCACATATTCTACATACATGTTTATCAGGGCTTCTCTCAGTCCATTGATTAAGTTCTATCGTAACATAAGTTTCTCTCCGGTAATAAATAGATCTTTCGCAAACTGTACTATTACCCCATGTCAACGCTTTGTCTCATTTCCTTTAACGGTTTTTTTCATACAAAGTTAAATTGTGACCGTCACCTTTGACCTTTGTGGCCCCGAAACAATTGACAACTTATTTGCGACATCGACAACAATTGCACAAAGTTTCATGAATCTAGGTCGCTTTTTGCTGAAGTTAGAGTCCGGAAACAAAAAAAAAGGGGGGGGGTGAAAGAAGGGCGGACGAATAAATGGTAAAACTAATATCCCCCTGCTCCATGCTATGGGGAAAAAATAAAAATAACATTGCTTTTCTGATAACAGAGGCTTCATTTGCTGTTATTCATACTTAACGTAGAGGGAAGATCGTAGCAGTGCTATGTAAATCGAAGCCAATAAAAATTGTGTGACTGTTTACTGAAAGCAAACACCAGACGAGTTTCTGACTATATTTATATCGATATGTTTAACGCCTTCGCATATGTACTCTCATAATAAAAAAAATACTTAAAGTTTAAACGGGCTTTCAAAACAGAAAAGGAAATAACATAGACAAAAATGATGAAAATATTTTTGTCTTGCTTTACAAAAAGAATTAAATGTAACTTAAGCTCAAAGCAAGTTCCAAGTGAAAATATAAGAATCAATACACAGACAGCTTTATACATGTAACTGTGTTGTCTAGAAAGGTCACACAAGTCATGGGAAAACATTAAATGAAATCCTAGAAACCTAAAACTTCCCTCTAATCTGTAAAAAGCTATCACAATTATCAATAGAACTCGGCCTTCAAAAGGAAGACGTCGTTTTTGTGGATCATGAGCTTATATTGTAAAAGGTAATGGCATTAATAAACGACCCAGATGATTTTTTTCTCTTTATATATATATAATGTTATTGAATCGTTGTTTGCTACAGTTAACAACATCGTGAAATTGACAAGGTGAATGATTTTTGAATTATTTAGTTAAATGGCTGTGTGGAGCGAGTTTTGAGTGTATTTAATGGGAAGTAATCCAACATCGCAAATTTTGTTCATGATGAACAAAATTAGCGATATTAATTACTTCACTGTAAAAAAATACATATATGTTCAATAAATAGCTTCCTATTTCTTCAAGGACCTCTTAGACGCTAACATTTGATTTATTTCAGTGAAATCGCGATTTTTCTCAATCCAAATTTATTTTGAATGACGTTGTTGATTGTGTATTTTTCAATGGGTTTGAGCGTTTTTGGAATGGTTTGAGTTAGTGTTTAGAGTGAATGCATGGAGCGCTGAGTGAGCGATTTAGAATGTTTTGATTGATGCGAATGTCAATTTCACGATGTAACCAACTGTAATCTACCATTATTGCTCCGTTTTCTGCTTTCAGGTATATAACCCTATACGTGTCATTTTCTACAGAATAAAAATTACGTTTTATATCAAATTTCTAAATGTCTTTCAATTTCTATCAATCCTAGGATCGTGGTTACGATAACTGCATGCGCCTCGGTCAACTTTCATTCAACACTTACAGTTCAGTACATCGTAAGATTGACAGTAATCTCCATCAAAATCATTCCAAATCGCTCTGTCAGCGCTCCATTCATTCATTCCAAACACCGACTTAAGTGGATAAAAACGCTCTGAAATCTTAAGACAACATTTCGAAATCGTTCAAGACGATCAACATGTGATTCCAATCGATCAAATAATTCTACGACTTTACAGATTGGTGTGGATTTCAAAATGTCTGACAGGGCCATGAACAAACGGAAAAGTGCTTATATATCGTTAAGGGGGTAAAAATGTCGCTAATTTTGTTCACCTTGAACAAAATTAGCGATATTGGATTACATCCCTTTAATTTCATTCAAGATTAGCCCCACACACTCATTTAATACCATACAAAAATCATTCAAAATGCATTCATCATGTCAATTTTACGATGTTATTTACTGTTACAAATATCATTATGACAAGAGTCATTAGTCTCCCACCAACTGGCTGCCGGTAAGAAGTGTGCATGAATGGTGGTACGTATAAAACATTTTTTGTACTGGTGTAAGATACGACTGGAAACCATGGGTAGGTGCCAAAGCCTACACTATATAACCACAATGATAATGAACGTGGCGGCTAACCCATTCGATCATATCAAAAATAATCTTTTTACTTGGTTTGGATATCATTTATTAGATTTGATAAAAATTCAAATGATTCACGTAAACACCATTTTTTTTTAAATATACAGTTGCACCTGTTAAGTTTAGATGGTTCCAATTTCTTTAACAATTCTGATTGAAGCCCAATTAATAAACTCGTATTCTTTAGTAGAAATAAGCTCTTACAGAACTTTATCTTAATAAGTAAAATTTTGCTTTCATATGACGTTGTATTGCGAAAAAAAAGATAAATAAAAAAAATAACAAAAAAAAACTCCTCTTCCCTTAAATGAATATCTATATACCGTCTAAACTGCGCGGACGACTTCTTTTATTTAGCGACCATCATTTATAGTCCCTTCATCGTTAGTATATCTCTGCAATATTGTCACTTGATCTTATTTTACTGCGACGTGTTAAATTTTGATTTTTAAAGATAAAAAATCCTTGGACAAACAAAAGACTGAACTTTGAATTACAAACAAACGGTTACAAATAGATTTACGAGGGCGCTTAATGAAAGAGGAGGTTTAACGAAACATTTTTTTTAAACAAAATTGGTATAACCCACCCTTTTACAAACATAAAAGTCAGTCTTTACTGAGTGGTAATGATTTACCAAATTCAATAAGCGAGTTATCTATAAGCAGAATAAAACGAGGCTTTGTCGAGTTTCGTGACAAGTGTAATCAATTTGATATTTTATGGACACAAATTTGATATTCTATTAATGAAATACCTTCTTTACATGTGTTAGAACCCCGTGCATTGTATGGGCTTTATATGCGTTTACTATCAGTTACCTCATACAATTTTTTGAGACAATTTTAACACTGTAACATGAAGCCGGGTCATTTTGTTGACAAGGTATCTCTGATAGTCTAGATACATATCAAATGAAAAATGATCTTCGTGTGAAAGATGCTCTTACATACCAGTCTCTTTTCAGTCAAACTTTTAAACATGAATACTTTTAACCAAACACTATATGATAAGGAAGCACTAGTCCTGTTTTTTTGGTAACAAAAAATGATTGAATCAATCTCAAGAAGAATGCATTGATACATGTAGGCCTACCTATTTTATCATTGGGCCAACTTTATTCTGGCCCGGGAGGGTACCGTTGTTTTTTATTCAGCCGGGTCAGAATTAGAAACCAGCCCTGAGTTCAGGCTGACAAAAGTTGCAAAACATTTTCAAATTAAACGCCTCTTTACTCGCATATGAACTTGCAAAGTGGGGTATAATTTGATAACAGATTGCACCGTTTTGTCATCCTGAACGTAGAGTTTGTTTCTAATTGTGACCCGCCAGGAAAACACCAACAAGAACGGTACCTTCCCGGGAAAGAAATAAGTCGGCCCATTTTAATCTTGTTGAAAAAGAGGCGAACTCTTATTTCCATCGTATGGTTCCAACTCATACAAGATCTCAGCATACACATGCGAGATAGTAGATGGCTTCCTACTTTTTTGCAGCTGGTGGGTGCTCGGGTTCACTACCTTAAGTATAGCACGAACATATAAGAACAGGAGTTTATGAAGCATATTTTCCGTAAGACTTCAAACTTCCTACAATGACCAAGAATTAAAGCTTGTATTTGTCTCGCGAAGGTACACGTAGAGGGTATTGACTGAGTGGTCATGGAAAATGAAAATTATTAAACGAGTCGTCTATAAACAGATAAAAACGAGGCTGTGCCGATTTTTGATTTGCTTTAGATGACGAGATTAATTAATTTGGAATTTTGAGTAAAAATTCTATAATCTGTTTATATACTCGTATAACCTGATTTTTGCGATAAATTATGGAAATTCCAGAACATTATGGATTCATTTCTTACGCGAAACATACATACCGCCATCCGCGAATTGACCTCGTCAAATGCATAATTGCGACCTTTCCACAACAAAAATGTAACTTTGCTATAAGTTATAAGCTCATTTGCATAGTTATTCAACTCATGTAATAACACCCGTGTAAGAACAATAGTGTTCAATGGGGTTAATTCACTCCCGTGACGTTTGTCATTTTATAAACTCAATTCTCGGATCTGTGTAAACGCCTAAAACATTACAGACCAGTAAACTAGAATATGATAATAAAACACTTTGCGGGACCCATTTGCATTATTGCTATTTTCTACATGTACGTCAATAATTTAGAGCACGTGACGTCTCTGACCTGTCAAATCTCAGTCAGTATATCTGAAGGGTTTTGAATAATGACACTATTTTGACAGGTTTATTATTAAAGATGAGATCCTGATGAAATTTAATGAGTTTGATTAATTGAATTTATGTCTATTAACAAGGTGCGAACTTCTGATAAGATAAAGACAACCTTAATTGGCCAGCATCTCTAAAATAGAGGATATAGGGTATATTGAAAAGGCTACACAACACAAGCATTAAAAACACATTGGAGCCAGTGCGTGACATTTCCAACAATTTCACATGAATGAATGAATCTTTATTTCAGACTCATATACAGTACATCGTCCCTATAAAATATAAATTATACAGAATTATATCATGTGGAACAACTTCGCCCTCTCCTGCACACACATACGTTCTCTCTTTCTTCAATCTATCTGCTATATTCATGTAAATTCACAAATCTATTAATGAAAAGTATATTTAATTTTGTAAGATAATAAAGCTCTCAATCGAAACGAAATTTTTAGAGAGAACTAAGCAATGTAATATGAAACATGTGCGCGAAGCAAAGCTTCTGGCCAGCCTGTGCTACCGCCCAGACTGACCAGAGTCTTCACTTTGCACTTTATAAGAGATAAGGTCTTAATCCCTCTTCTGGCAGTCAGCATATACATGTATTATGATTGCATTGTATCGTTGTCTACACTGCTTATCTTTTGTACCTCGAACACGATTGAAATTGTTGGAAATGTCACGCACTGGCTCATTGTATTGACGGAAAAAGCTTCTGTGCGAAAGCAAGGATTTCAAATTATGAATTCTTAACCATTTGTGTTTTTTTTTCTTTTTTCGTTCTTTATACTCAGATTAAAGCCTAATGATTAAAAATGGGGGAGGGGGGGTATTTAAACAAATGTCTATCCAATCACATTTGTTTTTCAATCAGCAAACAAGTCGATTCTTCAAGTTTCAATTTCTCATTTTTTTCTGATGCTTAAAACAAACGGATTGTGATTGAATTCTTCGTATAACATAACATCCGTTCATGTGAAAACGCATGCAAACGTCTTCTAATGGTTCCCGTTTGACACGTGAATGCACGTGCAAAGCGGGAAATCATTTAGAAAACGATTCGTGGACGTTTTCGTACTGAACGTAGGGCCGGAGTACAAGTCTAGTTTTTAAGTTGGAATGCGGAGCAATTCCAACTTAGATTTAACAAAACCGCAAAATGAACACAAGATAATTTCATTTCGGGTTTCTTGAGAACACATATCACGTGAACAGGATATGAATACACTTCGGCCTATTTTGTATATCTCAACTTGACAAAGACATACAGTTTATCTCGTCAAAAAGAAATAATGTTGTACAATTACACAACTATCACTTCACGTATATTATTAACACGCTAATTTATGTTTTAAACGATGTTTATTGAAAATTTGCGTACGAATATATTAGTATTACATGTTTGCATTACTATATTTGGAAATCATGTGATAAGTCAAGTCCAATAAGGTCAGCAATAGACAATAGCACTAGCCAATCACGTGATCTGCTTATTTGGTAATGTCGCGATCTGTTTTCTCAGTATTGTAGCAAAAGCACAGACCAATCACGTGATCTGCTTATTTGGTAAGGTCGTGACCTGTTTTTCGTAGAATTATGTTATAGCTTCTTTTAAAGGTATAGTTTCTCTTTCTGAACGACCTTCTTTTGACAAGGTGTTATATTGTAAATTTCTATCTAAGCTACGAAATAAAAAGCTTTTTCTTAAAGTGATGATACACTTTTAAAGTTAATGAATATTTTTGCAAGATATTGTCGGGGTTTTTTTCGTCATGTTGCAGTTATCTACATGAATGTTTCATTGTAAAAACCCAGTACTCATCCACATAAACCCTTGCCACCATATCTTTAATTGAATTATGAATATCTTTGCCCAATTGCATTCATCACCAAGACAATTTCGCATTTGAAACAAACCAACTAGTTCAACTTGTTTTCTTCACATTCTTACACATTAACATGTTTAAGAGCACCACCATACAGTTAGTTACATCGTGAAATTGACATTCATCTCAATAAAAAACATTCTTAATCGCTCACTCAGCGCTCCATTGATTCATTCCAAACACTCACTCAAACCATTCAAAAACTCAAAAACGCTCAAAGTTATTAAACAAATAAGATCAACATGTACATTCAAAATGAATTAAGCAAGAACCAATTCGCGATTTCACTGACATAATTGAAATTTAAAGCGTCTGATTGGTTCTTGACGGTATAGAAAGCTATTGATTGAACGTCTATGCATATTTTATATAGGATTTATATATCGCTCATTTTGTTCATCCTGAACAAAATAAGCGACACTGAATTCCCTCCCTTAAATTTCACTCAAATCTCGCTCCGCTCACTCATTCAACATCATGCCTAAATCATTTCAAAATCGTTCACCTTATCAATTTCACGATGTTATTAACTGTATCCCCAACTCAGAAGTAGAGTAGCATAATTATATTGATTTCATCATGTCTGTCTCTCAGTCCATTGACCTTTTGCTTTCCGCTAGATAAACGGAGAAGCAATTGACCTGCGATAACGAAACTTTACACAAATATTGCCCATGACCCCAAAAAATGCCCTATTGTTTCGGGGTCATACATGTCACGGTCATCAGTAAATCTAAACAAATAACAGTTTCCATTCTAACTGAACAACCAATTGACCCAAATCATAAAACTTGTCAATGACCCGAGGAAGTGCCCAATTTTAGAGTCACAAAGGTCGAAATCACAATTGAACTTCGTCCAGAAATTGTCTTGAGATTCCAACTCATGAAGTAAAAGACTTCCCTGCGAAAATATCTTTTCATCATGGACAAATCACTTGTTGAGGTCCACTTTGCGACACTTCTAATTAAGATTGTAATTGATAACTCAAATGGAGCAAAAGTCATTCGAAAATAATATAAAAACTATTTTGAGTGTATAAGTGTTCCCCTGTGCGTCCATTAGTCGGCTGTCTGGTCCATAAGTGTATAAGTGTTCTGTCATTTTCTTCTTTTTTAGCTCACCTGAGCACAACGTGCTCAAAGGGAGCTTTTAGGATCACCCTGACTCCGTCGTCAACTTTCTTAAGACTTCTTCTTTTCCTAAACCGCTGGGCCAATTTCAATGAAATTTTGCCAGAATGTGACCCTCTTCAAAATTGTCGCTATATTCTAATTGGCCAATAAATATGGGTATGGCAGAGCGGGGCTTATTTTGAGCCCAAAATCTTTGAACGATATCTCCTCCTGAACCACTGAGCAGGTTTGAAACAAAATTTACAAGAATGTTCATTTGATTACCCACTTCAAATATTGTTGGCAAAATTGTCATTAGCCCATAAATATGGACGTGGCAGGGTAGGGCTAATTTTGAGTCTCCTCTGTAATGAATGGGTTGACAAGGTCTATTATGACTGCTTATAATTCGAATTATGTCTTCTCTTCAACAATTAGGCAAATTTGAATGAATCTTTGCCAGAAATTTTCTGAATTCAGTCCAATCGAATTCAGGTAAGCGGTTTAGGGTCATTCTGACCCTCTTGTTATCATTTTTCTTTCATCAGATTCAGGCCTGTATAGCGATTCAGGGGTTTAAGCGTATCTCGTTGTGGAAATACATTGATTTATATACGCCCGTTAAAAGACGAGACGTATTATGTGATCACCTGTGGTGGGCGGGAGGCGTCAGCTTCGTTAGTAGCTTGAGGTCACCGTCTCTCGAACGCATTCCAACTTATCAGTACATTCAGTACTTTGATTTACAATTTCCATACATGTGTTACATATGACTTGATGTCGATTATTATGCCTGTAAATTTTACATCTGCAATTCAGCCCCGGGCTTTAAAATGATTAATAGGAAACGACAAGGGATCATAAACCATGGATGACAATCCTCGATGTAACGGTTTTCTGCTTTGTTATGAGACGAGTATATCCCAAATTTAAAAGCTATTTAACATATCAAACTATTCTTTTGGCCTAAAATAAGCACAATTGTGGGAATCGTGGTCAATTTCCTTAGATTCAAGTGTAGGAGAAGGTATTCGGATTTATCATGTGTAAGACACATACAATTTGTGATTTCGATGATCAGAGGGTGCTGGGTGTTCATGGAATGGAGGGGCGACATTGTACAGTAAAAACCGGAAGTATAGAATACATAAAGGATATTGAATGAGTGGTCATGGAATACCGAATTTATTAAACGAGTCGTCTATAAACAGATAAAAACGAGGCTGCGCCGAGTTTTTATCTGTTTTAGATGACGAGTTTAATAAATTCGGTATTTGATGAGCACAAATTTGATATTCTATTTATAATATGACCCGAATTTTTGCGATAAATCGTCAAAATTCTTGAAATTCAACATTTCAATTTTCCGCGAAACTTATAACGCCGGTGAAAACTGACGTCACAATACGTATGTACATTATGACGTCATTTTCGCGGTTACAAAATAGCATTGCTGTTCACTCTGAGCTCATTTGCATAGCTATTCCAATAGTGTAATAACACCCGTGTAATATAAAAAAATATTCAACGGGGTTATTTCACTCCCGCGATGTAAGTCATATTGTAATTGGAGTTATCGTTTATATTCTATCAACGAAAATCCACTATACGCTCCGGTCATCTATATGGCTATTTTAGGGTATAATAGCACACAAGTTCTATAATCGCACATGATTCCGATGTTACCCGAAATGGATGAGGTTAGGCTTCTTCAGTTAATGAATAGTGTTACTTTTGGGGATTTTATGTGTTTGGCAAACCAAGATTATTTGCATCGAATTTTGAGAATAGAGGTTCACTTTCAATACGTATTCTCAGTGCATTTGCGTGTGAAAGTGTCAATTAGTTTACTCATTAAATGGTTACTTTTCTGGTCTTAAAATAATTTACAATTTAAGTATGATCACATAAGAATAGTATAATCTTTGTAGTCCGACAGATAACATTGGTAATTCGAAATACAATATGCTTAACTATGTGCCAATAATATTTTAATATTATAATACCATTCAACGCAGCGCTGAAGTCAAATAACGATGGACGAGCAAATGTCGAAAAATGTCGTAGAAACGAAGTTCTTAAGTTCCTTTACAGAAACCCTGGATCCGCTAATATGTCAAAAATCTTTTGCGCCGCTACCCATTTTCATCTGGTTGAACAGGGGCATTGACTATTAAGTATCTGGTGCAAAAACACAGCCCGTTGCGAGCTAGTCTTGAACACACAACCATTGGGTAATGGATCCAGCGCCCTCACCACCGATCTTTTGGGACAGTCATAATTTTTTAGGGTTTGATACTTTATTCACGGAAATAAGATTGTTTCGCGGTAATGCGTGTATTCGCGTCGTATATGTAAATATTTCTCTGACAAGGAAGGAAAAGTAAGGGGATGCATTATTAGCATTGATTGTGGTGATGGATTCGAAGAAATTCGTAATGGACACATCGAGGGTCAGTGCAATACTATTGTAAATGCCTATAGATAGGTACACGTGAATAGGTATCCGCTGCAGTTTAAGTCAATAGAATTTCTTCTTAATGTTTAAAGTTGGTTGAAAATCGTTAAGTTTAAAAAAAATCATCGGTGTGTATCGGAGTGATACGATCGTTTATTATGCTAGCGTTTAATTGGATAAAGTTGTGACATCCACATGTCGTTAAAGCTCGACACAGTCTCAAATTATTACCTTCGTATAATTTTAAGGTCATTTGATCCACCCTCGGAACCTTTTCCCGCATACTTAGTAAAGGCTCAAAGTAAAACAAAAACAAAATACATGACCACTACAGCGACAATAATGTAATGTTGTAAATTGGAAGATATTGTTTGTAAATATCTCGACAGATGAGATGTAATTTCTAACCATCAGCGCGAACCAACTTGGGGTAATATGTTTCTTTTCGATAGTCTTAAGCTTTGGTAATATAGGATTATCCGCGGCGTAGGGCGTCCGGCGGACGGACGACGTCCACTTCTTTCTCCAGAGCATTACTCTGTCACTATATAACTGACAAAGTTGAAACTTGGCAGTTATGTTTCTCTCGTGATAACAGAGTGCAGTGCACAAGAACCATAATTCTTCCTGGCTTAATTTTTAAGTCATTTCCCTTTTCTGATTTTTCATACCTGGACATCCCAATGTTTGACTGGCGTATCTTGTGACAGTTAGTCGCCTTGATTTCACATTTCAGTGCTTTCCACTTCTGACCATCAAGCCTTTCACACAGTAATATAATTTTTTATCGAGTTTAAACTAGCAAAATGATTTGTCTTGATAATCTTTCGTATCCAATACTCTATTCATTACATCAAAAAAGCTTTTAATTATTTTTTTACACAATGCTAACCTTTTGTAATTATAACTAAATGACTTTAATAACTCAAGATTGACAACAAACCTGTCGATTTATTCTTACGCCGGACAAACTTAACACATTAAAAAATTCCATTTCACACCTTCAAACCCTTTCAATAAGAACCGATTTACTACGAATTTTACACCTTTGTTCTTATTTTCCTCTGTCATTCTTTCTTTCTATGTGTTGTGAAAGGGATTTTGTTGTTGCTGTAAAATCTTTACCAGATAGCGTCATTTGCAAATGATCTAATTTGAAAATAAAATAGGAATAAATTAGTTAGACCAACACGCTAAATCATAGTCCTAAATTAAATAAAGAAAAATGCAATTCATAGAGAAAATAATGTTACAGAAGGAGATCTTACGTGAAGACATATACACCAAATAAACTCTATCCATCTATATTTAAGTAAGCTCAAAATGTTTTCTTTAAATTTAGAAATTTGGTTCGGTGGAGGACTTGCAAAACGGTATAGAAAAAGTGGATTATCTACATTTTGTGAACTTTTTTCTTCTGTCTTTCCAGTAATGTTGATTTCTCAGCACAACTCAGTTGTAACTGCCTATAAATATATAGGCAGTTACAACTATTTCGTGCTAAGACATCGACGTGCCTTACTTCACCAGAGGCTGGGGAAGCCTTATACGAAAATAAAGTAAGGTAGTGGACCCGTTATTGTTTCGCAATGTCTCGGAGGAATAATTAACATTAATAGTGTTAACAGAGGTTTCTTAATGATTTTCATTAGGAAACCTGGGTTAACATTGTGAAAGAATTTTGGGCCGAAATGTTGCGAAACTGTTACGGGTCCACTACCTTTAATAAACGTGATATTTGATTTAGTTCTTGGTATTCAGTTTTTATTGATAAATTTATAATCTAATTCAGGGTGTTCTCAAGAAATATCGATAAAGAAAGTCGTCTGCAACAATGTCGTTAATTGTCGTCTGCTCAATGAAAGAGCGTTAATGAGATAAAGATATCGGCTGCCAACTTTAAGATACACGCTGTTTAAATCCACATTACTAACGAAAACGATATTGGACTTGAAACTTATAGGTAAGATTCATCTTTTAAAATTTCGCTAAAATCAATTCCATCTTCATAGCTCGTACATTCTAGGTTAAAACTTTTTAACATTTAGTTAAATAAGCATTCGGTGCCCGAGGTTATAACACTTTTCTCAATCTCATCTGAGATTTTTCTCAAATTTAGAATTGAAATAAATGTATAAACTAGATAGTCAAGTGATGTAAACTAACAAGATGATATTAAGAAGCTGTTGTTCTTAACAACTTATTTGCACTATATTTCATGTTTCGCATTTCGTATAACAAAAAGGGCTTGAATCTCCAGTTGAATTTTGAGAAAATGTTCTGTCTATTTTATAAAAATTGAGCCAGCGCGTGACATTTCTAACAATTTGTCAAGTGCGTAGAGTAGAAAATTGGTCTGGGCTTCAACAACGTGCATTTACAAGATAACCTGACTGTCTAAATGCATTTTGAGACCTCATCTATCCACAAATGCCACAGTAAAGACTCTGTTCAGACTGTGCGGATGCACAGGCTGGTCAGTGTCTTTACTTTTTGCTCATTTGAAATTGTTGGAAATGTCACGCACAGGCTGAATACATGAATCTTACCTTAGGTTACCTAAGTGAGAATTTTAAATATAACATTGTACATCATGATCATTAATTGGATTTAATACAACCAGTACGTAAATAAGTATTATTATAAGAAATTGCTCCATTTAGATATTTACGAAATGTTTTCGATGGATCTGAGAAAGAACAAAAACAACAAATAATAAAAATGAAAAAAGGGGTAAAATCGCGTTGATATGATTTCATATTACATTTGTAATTTGCTTCTAAAACTAAAGATTATTTTTGTATGGATTTTGTCTTTGGTTATGGTCAATTCATTCTTAATATCGGGCCAGCCCAATTACGATTGGTCGCGCGCCACATCGTTATGAAGAGTCAATAGATCAGACGACAGTGTTAAGGGTGTGGGTGTTTTGAATATGACAAGAGATAAAATACTGAAAAGGGCCTTGCTCAGTGTGAAACAGGTTATCGTAGCATGAACACCGGATTGAAATAAAATCAACTTTTAAATTATTTGAAAAAGGCAAAATATCGTATTTTTGTCGTGAAAATTGGCGTGGATTAGTTAGTATGCGATTATAACATGAACGTGATTGAGATTTAAATGATCAATTAACAAGCCGGATTTAGGAAATTAAATTGTTAAACGTTTTCCGTCTGTGCTTTGAACTTCAAGGATTACCTTACACGTCTTGTTTCTAGTTTGAGCTGTTAAATATTCTAAGATTTTGTCGGAAGTCTTCACAGATCGGATATATTGTAAGGATGCAGTAACCCCTCACATGGATAGATGGAATCGTTATTAACAGTGCTAGAAAGGGAAATTCATTAATGGTGAGAAAAATACCTAAATAATTAAACCTCGCGCCTAAAATACGCCTCAAAAATCGGCTTTTTGCTCCAAAAATGGAAGCATGTGTAAAAAACAGTTTCAAATATTTAAGTTTATATTGAAATTATGTCATAACCGTCAAACGCAACCAATGCTTATTTGCTACCGAATCGTCGTTATTAGTTGTCTATCTGAACTTACAATATTTCCATGGGACATCGACGCGAAATTGCCTGATATAAATTTTGCTTTAGATATCTAAGGACATTAGATCTATTAGTTTCTTTTATTGAAACCTAATTTTAAAATTTGAGAAATGTGCTAAACACATTAAAACGAGGAAAGCGTTGTCTTTAGCTAGTCTACGCGGGCTGAATCGAGTCCAAATTTCCAATGTTTTATTGTATGGTAACGCAAACGGCCCATACACCTATACATACAATAACCCTTTCCTGTTTAACAAAATTTTGGACCTGTCCAAATTCAAAGGCTTTGCAGACGAAAATCAAAAAGGATTTAATTTGAAAAATAAGCATTCAGTAGGGTAGAAAATAGTGTGGAAAAAGAAGAAATTGCTTGTCAGAAGCAATTTCTTCTTTTTTCACAATGTTTTCTCTCATAAAATCACAGGCACGTAAAAAGCAGGGATTAAACAGCAAAGGGTTAAACCATACGAACAAATTACTCTTCGATTTCGGCTCATTTTTAGGATCTAGAATGATAGCTAAATCCAAAAATATATCTTTCTTTGAAATGTGTTGTTTGTTTGACCATTGCTTTATCCACTCTTTTTCCCCCCAATATTTTTTACAGAGTTCCAAGATGGTCATTTCTCGTTAGACGTTTCATATTTTCATACGCACGCAGGGTTCGTGCTAGTGTTTGAAATTGAGGAGTCATTGAAATTTAAACCACGAAAGTCTAGGGGTCAAAACTCATTCTAAAATAACAGAAAGAGCAAATTTTGTGTAGAATTTTACAAGTTAGTGTTTCTTTGGAAAAATAATCAGAAGAATTCTAAATAGTAAACAAGATACATCTTTGAAGAATTGAGTAATGAAACCAAGGTTCGACCCACAGAACTTTGTCTTGGGGGCGAAATGACCCCTTTGTGTGAAATTGTTAAGGGTCAAAATAGGATATTTTTAGGGTCAAATACCTGGTTTAAGAGTCAAACACGAGCCCTCGCACGTGTGTACTATTCGTAATGGGTTCTTTGCCTTTCCTACCACTTGGTGCCTGGTCATAAACTAATCTTCTCAGGGCTCGTGTTTGACCCGTAAACCAGGGTTCTGACTCCCGAACATCTCATTTTGACCCTCAAAAGTTTCCTGCAGGGGGTCATTATGACCCACAGAATTTCAAGTGGCGCAACCCATGCAATATAAAAGATTATATAAATCAATTTTTTCATATAGATAACAAGTGATATATTTAAACAAGACAACATAAACAATGAAGTGTGGACACAGTTTACTGAATATGTTGTTTCAGTTATATAGATTACTTATAGGCTGATAAGTTATCATGTTTGCTCTTTTTTTAACACCTACGAAGTCAGTTTTGACCCCCAGAATTATATGCTCAAGGGGTCAATTACTCCCGAATTTATAAAGTTAGCACAAGCCCTTACGTGGAATGGAAGGCATAAATTTTGACAGTAGCATTTCGGTCGTTATGTTTGACAGCTTACAACCTTCATGTATTTATAATTATGCAAATGGTCCCTCATAAACGTGTCTCTTGCGTAACGAAGTTTTAACAGCCTGGGTCGCTTTACCATGCAGCTGTAGAAAAAAAGTATCTACATGATATGTATCCAGTGGCGTATCCTGGGTTTCTATTAGGGGAGGGGGGTCGACGTCGGCCTAGAGTTCGAGAAATTAGTCCCATAGAATCCTTATCTTTAAAATACACATTAAGTAAATCATATTAGTTTTATACAAATGAGTAAATATACTTTTAAACCAAATGGGAATATATCAAAATTTTTGTTTTTGTCGAAATGGAAATTTGGCATTTAGACTAAATGTGTTAGAAGAAGCGGGGACAACCCACTGTGGGACTGATTTGTGAAATTTTGTTTAACCTATATCATATATTTGTAAGATTGCTAGTTCCTGTGATTCGAAAACTGCAAAAGAAGGTCGTTTTCCTCAGCTTTAATTGAATTTGTTCACTAGAATAAAGTTATCTGGATACAAAGGGCTTACCTTTTGATCCCCCACCCCCTCCCTCTAATCCCCTTTGGTTCCGCAAGTAGTATCTGCGATTCTTCACAAGGAAAAGAACTTCACTAAACTGCGAAACTCGAATACGGGCCAGTCTTCGCAGATTTGTTGACCATATTTGATTACCTATATGGTTGACTATGGTTGATGAAACGTTAAATAAAGCGTAGTCTCTATAGGACTACTACTGGACCCAACCTCTTAATAAAACATTAATATTACAGTTTATTAAATTTCATTTAAACAGGTCTCATTTAATGTTATGAATGCTATCTTTATAGAAATTTATATTTTCCTAAAAATATATGGAATAACTCTTCCGTTATGACATTTGTTTGGAGTTCTGAAGGGATGCATTTTGTACAAAACGTCCACGCTCATTGACCTTTGTTTTAGTGAAGGACTTTTGATATCGGTCGCTAAATATAATTGATCGCTTTAATAGAGTTGGTTTATCGATTAAGGTCGGCTGTGTAAGACGGGGATTGATACGTAAGTAAATCAGACCGAAACATCGCACTTTACAACAGAAAAAGGAAGACGGACTTTTTTCTCTTCACTGTGTGTTTTTCCGAAATGAAATTATCGAAGAGCCAAGACTTTTAAAGTGATTGATTCGAAAATGGTTAAATTCAGGGGTTTTGAATTCACATGCTCGACATGGATTTTTCTACCTGTGTACAAGACCTTTTTTCTATGCCTCTTGTCCGTGGACAAGCGAATTTCAGGACAAATATTAGAATGATACAAAACAGATCTAAGAAATTGATTATCATAATGTTAATATCAAAGGGTAGAAAGCATTGTTTTTGATGAAGAAAATGCTGGAGTCCAGCATTTTCTTCTTTAAATACAATGTTTTCTCAAAATCGATAGATTTTTATTTTGGATGACATGTTATATTTGACCCTAGACAAGTAAAAAAATTATATCGGGGACAAGTGGAGAAATCTTGTGTTTCCACATCACTGACTAAAATATTCACTAAAATAATTGTGAAAAGTATAAAGGGGAGAAGTGTTAGATACTTGAAAGAACACACTATCAACGAAATCTTTACACTTGCTTATTATGATAATTACCCAAATTAAACAACAATAAAACTTTATCAACTTTCAATGCATAATTACCTTGAATCTAAAATAAGGAAATTTAATTTCAATACTCTTTTATTTCCGAAAAAAAAAGACCTGTATTGAACGACTCCAAATGGCCACAATATCATCGAGAAAACTTGATATTGCAACAGTTATTGTGTTTAAAAATAAAGAGTGGTTATTTTTGACAGACACTTTTTTTATCATGGACCGAGCTGACGTCGAATTAATGCCTAAATAAATCATGATCATAAATTTTACCGTTAAAAGCGACGTCATTTAAAATCCAAATTAAAATGATTCTTAGTTATTTGTAACTTTTAACTATGTATTGGGGTTTTCTTCGTCTTTTATATTTTTTCCAGATCTAGCAGGGCTTGTGATAGTGTTTGAAAATAGGGAGTCGTTGACCCCTTAACCATTAAACTATGGGGACCAAAGCAGATTTTGAAGGGGTCAAAAGAACAGAAAGAGCAAATCATGAGTACAACTTTGTTTGTTTAAGAGTCAATTGACCTTTTCTTGTAAAAATAGGAAGCAAGCAATTGATTTGTACAATTTTAGGTAGTATTTAAGATGCATCAAAAAGTTTTGACCCTTAGAAAATTCTCTCAAGGGGGTCACGATGACCCCCCTTTGGAGACATTTCTGAGGGTCAAAATGAGATATTGTCAGATTTTTGAGGGTCAAAACCCTGGTTTAAGAGTCAAGCACGAGCCCCGTCAGGAATAAACAAACAATATCTACTTTTAGTTTGTATAACTTAAACGAATGAAGATTGCTGTCGATATTTTTCCTATAAAAGGAAAAAATCCATTAAAACAAAAATCAACGTTTTGCATAAGGAACTTAAATATTATATAATTTGAACAATGTATAAAAGGAAAAATGCCATTAAAACAAAAATCAACGTTTTGCATAAGGAACTTAAATATTATATAATTTGAACAATGTACTAATCCGCTGGTCTTCTTTGCATCTCTAATCCGCTTGATCGATGCATCAGGATAATTATGTTGTAAAAACATTTCTTTAATCTTTTCTCACGCTATCGATAAACGGATTAATTTCCTAAAGGGGTTTTATAGATTCACACAAAAAAAAAAAAAAAATAAATAAATAAATAAATAGATAATAATAAAAAAAAAAAAAAATGAAATGATCGAATTCTTGGTGATTGTAACAATTTCTTTACATACTGATTTGCTGAAAAATTGGCTTAATTTCAAAATGAAAACATTTTCGAGTACGTATTTATTTTGTAAGCTTCGACAAGAAACAGTCCGCTTAGAAATCTTCTTCATATTTGAAAAGTCTTAACATTTTTGCTTTTTAACTTTGAATTATGAGATCTGAAGAGAATATTTTTTTTTATTTTATACAGGTATGAAACTAAAAAACATAATCACACTTATGTATGAATCCGCTTAACGCATTCATACAGTGTCATTAGGGTTTTAAGTTTCATTCCTCTGTGAAATCTACGAATAAGATCACACACAGCAACAACAACAATAAAGAAAAAGTGTCTCACATTTCTATTCCATTTCTAAAATTCAACATTGTTACCGATGAATCGCTGATCTATACCCCGACAAGTAACTCTGTCTGAGACATCAAACGACACCCGCGAATGTTCTATTCCATGGTATACATTTATCTGTTAAAATCGTTTGGTTCCCATCACAAAATTGTATGTATTCAGATCGTTAAGGCAATGCTCGACCTCCGGAAATGCAAATGAGGCTGTGTTTAACATTTCCGATAATTTCATTTTCATAAGGAAACAGGGTTATTATTCTGAACAGTCTGTGCACCCGTTTCAATTGCCCGAAATGCAACACACATAAATATCATTCGATAAATGTAAGAGGTCAATTTTGCCCTTTACGATCTCTGTAATTCGGGACCAGAACCCCATTTATATCTGGTTCAAAGTGCAAAATTCCATTATTTTGCGGATATCCTTAAAGGTCATTATGCTAGTTTGGTGTGTAGTAAAATACATATAGATCTATATAACATTATTATCAAGAGTTTTTTTTTTAAAATGTCCGCTTCTCTAAAACAGAAAAACGACAAAAAGGTTAATAGATAAAAGGGTTATGGATAAGACATTAAGCAAACAAGAAATGAAAGGAAGAAAAAATCAAGCCATAGAAAAATCAGAGACACCTTGCTAAATACAACCTCTCCTTATCACAAGGACCATGTTTGTTTAAGGTATTAGAACGCGTTTATTATTAACCCCTTAACTTTTTTGAAATATAATAAACTAGTATTTTTTTTCCATAAATTTAGTTCTAGTTATTGAAATAAACGGATATATCGCCATTTAATCTTTAAAAGCAAGCCAAGAATACTTAGTTTAGCCAAAGTCAGACATTTCTCCTAAGACCAGATTGCACAAATATGCAATCTGATCTTTGGTAACATTTTTCGAAATACTCTTATAACAAATTAAACTTTTACACGATAAGGGTGAAAGATTGGGCTATTATTTGTACGAATGACTTCAGGGCCGAGGGTTTTCATTTTTTGAATATGACTTTATAAGGATTTATTCGCGGATGATGTTTTATACATGGATTTAAAAGGTAATTTACATTTTTACTGTGACATAGGGACGGGCGTATTTAGTGTTAAATTGTGTTTGAAATATGAGGTTTTAAAGATGTGTTTTTAACATACTGCAAGGTATATTATTTTGCACTAAACGTGGCAGTGTCATATTCATACACTTTCATTTTTGTGCCATCATTTTACCACATATTGGTGTCAAAAAATTACACGAAACGTGGCTGCATTTTGGCCGGGATTTTTTCGGAGAAAATCCGAGGTATTGTGATCACATTGACGTCGTTCTCGTATGCGATGTTGTTGGTGTAGGCGTAGGCGTTAGCGTTGGTGTGACAAAATGTAAACTTGGTCTTATCTTTCTTGTTACTAAAGATATCAACATGAAACTTTGCATGTGTGTTTGCTATCACATGGGCTACCTAGAAAATCAAGGGGTATAACTTTGAAAAGAATTTTAATAGAGTTATGACCCCTTTCAAGTTAGATTTAGCATTATCCAACACATGCAGTCCAGCGTTTTCATCTGTAGAGAGTGCTCAAATTGTGCAGCCTGACTGGGGTCTAGGTCCAAACTTGGAAGTTTCTCCTGATCTAGATTTACTATTTTCCCGTTTGATAAAGGCATTTTTGAAAATGGACCCTCAGTAAACCTCTACTGGAACCAATCTTCTCAAATACAGTTAATAGAATAATGAAATTGACGATCAATTTAATCAAAACCATTCAAATTAAATTGCTCAGCGCTCCAATCGTTCATCCTAAATACTCACACCATTCAAAAACGCTTCAATTTCACTTAAACAACTACATTCAAATTAATATTTCGTGGATAAAATCAACGATTTTTCTGACATAATCGAATTTTGTTGGCGTACGATAAGTTTGTGGAGATACAGAAAGCTATTCATAGAACCTGTATGCATAGTTTATAAAAAATAGGGATTTTGGAATACCTCCCATGAATTTCACTCAAAAACGCGCCCCACACCCATTCAATTGCATTCCAAAAATCTAAAAACCATTCTTCACATTGTCAATTTCACGATGTTCTTAGCTGTATCTATTTTATGGAGTTCCAAGATAGTCCCATTTTGCATGATGGGTCGCAAATAGTTTTGCATTTGAATGTATTTGATTTAAGAGTAATATTACATTTTGTTAGATTTGCGAGCGCTCGTACATCTAAACATATAAATAGATTTGTCACCTGCATACGGTTAATGCACGTCGAATATAAAAGATTGTTTGTTCATTTTATCTCTAGAGTTTTTGTCACGCTTAACGCTTATTACAGTTAACAACATCTTGAAATTGAAAAATTGAATGATATTCGAAAAATATTCGCTTAAGCGAGATGTGGCTTATTAACGAAATTAAATGGAAGTAATTCAATATCGCTGATTTTGTTCAAGATGAACAAAATAAGCGATATTGATTACCTCCCTTTTATGAAATATGGTTACAAGTTCTATAGATAGCCTTTTTGTCTTCACAAACCAATCAATAAGCGCTTACAAAATAAAATAAAGTCAGGGAAACTGTTTATCGACTTAGATGAAATGTTGTTGTTGTACTAGTGAGAGAATTGACAGGGCTAAATGGGCATGAGCCCTAGCCTCCGCGATAATACTGCTATACTGTTGAAAGCGGCATTAAATCAGGAAACGAAACGAGCAGACAAATAGACTATTTTTTTTTATTTTTTTCCCTCGAAAATTTGCAATGAGAAAAATCGCACTGAGACCTTTCGAGGACATGTCGGGTTATTTCTTGTGGTATTTGGATGAAGAAAGCGAAATTTACCCCCCCCCCCCCCTTTATTTTTAGAAAAAACCTTATTATTTTTCTATTTCCGTGCTTTCCCTTTCAATCAGACGCTTTAAAATTCACAGAATCCAATAAAATTGAGGAATAGTTTGATCGATTTGAATGAAATATTGATAGTTTCGAACGATTTTGAAGTACTTTTGAACGATTTCTGAGTGTTTTGGAATGGTTTGTGAGTGAGAGTTTGGAATAAATAAATCGGATGAATGTTTTTGATCGTAACGAGCGCCAATATCTCGATGTATTTAATTGTATATATATCAACTATTTTTTTGGTTGGGCGGGGCTTAATCGTGACGTATTTTGGCGAGTTTACTTTTCAATAGTTTGGGTTCTTTCAAATTTTTGTCGGTAATCATCGTTAACGCGTGCAAATAACTGTGTCCTAAAACCTTAGGGATTCACGTGCTTAGAGAGAGTGAACACATTTCATCGTTAGGTTACCAAAGCCTCGTAACTTCAGCTTGATTAAGCTGAGGTTACGAGGATTTGGTTACCAATCTTGGATTTAAGGTCTCGAGTCATTTACGTCGACTCTCTTTAGAGGTAGGTTATTTTAGATAAAAGCTGATTTCCCTTAACCTTAAGTGCAACGACCCGTTACTTAGGCTCCGCCCTGCCAGGGCATTGATCATGGATAATACCATAAGGGCTTTTTAGCCAAACATTAAGTTTGTGCACGTACGAGATAAATCTTCCGAGTGATATTTGAAGATAAAAGTAGGCGGTTGTATAATTGTAGGATTAAATTACAATATTTCAAAAACGAAAAAATACAACTGATAAAAAATTATTTTGCCGTTGCTTCTTCCTTTAAAGTAGTAGACCCGTAACAATTCCGCAAAATTTGGGACCACATGTTCTTTCACAATGTTAACCGAGTTTTTTCTAATGAAAATCATTAGGAAACCTCGGTTAACACTGTTAAATCATCACCATCGCCATCACCATCATCATCACCATCATCATCATCATTAAATACCCGGTAAAAGTAACAATGTAACATTGGAGTAAGAGGCTTATTCAAGGCAGCACAGTAGAGATTACAATCTTTACCGTTGGCTTCTTCTTATTCTTCTTCTCTTTCTTCTATTTTATCTCTTCTCCTCGACGGCTGCACCTCTTCCTTTCCAACTATTTGTCTTTCATCAATTGGTTGATAATCGTAGACCGATGTGATATAGCAGCTGAAGGCTAGGATAGGATGTGATGGTAGTACTGGTAAGGGAAATACCAGGAATCCATCGTTAGGTGCTCTAGCCGCCGCGATATAAATGACATATTGTTGAAAGCGGCGTAAAACCCCATTCAAACAAGCAATCAAATAGACCTAAGCAAAACTATATTTCAGACATGTATTATAAAGGGTTGCACCTCTATACGTACAATGACATGGCCTATCTTTGCACGCAGACCATAATCAAGTCTTTGTGGATTGAATGTCCTCAGATCAATACTGATTATCAGCTAAATCTATTTGATATTGCTATCGATTAACCTCGATCAAACTTTATCGCAATTCTCATGAATGGGTGACGGCCATGCTTATTGCCACCATAGAAATTAAATCTTCCCGAACCATGGACCGGTGATACAGTCAATTATTCAACGGTGTCGTAGAATTACAAGTTTAAGAATAAATTTAGTAAACCAGTATAATAAGATTCGATTCTTAGAATCGGCTAAGGAAATTTAAGAGCCAACGACCGGGAATTTCAAATTATAAATAAATAAATAAATCTTGCGACCATATCTGAATGCGGTATGGTTTTCAGACTTTTTTACTTGCCTTTGCCAATCTTTCAGCTTCTTCATAATTGAAAAGGGCAAACAGAATTTCACTTTAAACTAAGAGTCAGTGTTTTTTTTTGTTTTTTTGTTTTTTTTTAAACGCGACTTTTGATTTTATGCTACGAATCACGCGTAAACATTTCGTAAGAAACGGGGCGATAGCGTCCTACATGAGCTCTTTACTGCAACCAAAAATACGTTAGGTTTAGTTTGCCCTTTCAAAGTTCGCATGTTATCACTCTATCACTTTTTTACCTCCACGAATTGTCGCTTTGTGCGTTCAGGGTCACAAATTGTGATAAAACTGTTTGGAAATTAAATCCGTCTTTGCACGCAAATGCACATGCAAAGCGCTGTATAAATTGCAAAAAGTTTGCACCTCTTTGCTATCCTGAACGTAGGGCAGATCACAAAAATGATCTATTCCCTTATTATTTCAAAGTATCCTTAAAGCAGTCTAACCTCATTCGACCAACCTATAACCACACGAAGCAAGGTTAAGGTAGTGGGACCGTAATAGTTCCGCAACATTTTGGACCACATGTTCTTTCACAATGTTAACCAAGGTTTCCTAATGAAAATCATAAGGAAACCTTGGTTAACACTTCTAAAGGTTCTTACTCCTGAAACGTTACAGAACTATTACGGGTCCACTACCTTAATTCTAAAAATGTGTGTGATTGTAGGATTTAGGTCCCTCCGTGCTCTATAAATGTTTGCGTGACTTTATTCAGAAGGTCCACGTCTTTGTTTAGCCCCAACCTTTTATCTAATTACTAGACAAATCCGCATTAAGATTGGCCAGATAACAAGACCCTGGTTTTATAGTTAGAGCCCTGTCATCATGGAACAACAATCCTTTACGCATTCATCTCATTTAGTTGTTTCTCCTTACTGTCGTATTTTGACACACGCTTTGTTTAAAATATAAACAGTGATGGACCTAAAAGAGATGGAATAAAGATATGTAGCATGCAATACAAGCTTGTTTCGAAAATGCACTTAAGTAATATTTGCCACTTCCTATAGTACATATTGAAGACTGTCAGAAGAAAGCCTTTTGATTTCAAAATAAGTTAATTATATATCAAGCTAACTTTTAATTGCACGCACTCGACAAAATCTCGCTACGATGGTTTCAGTAAATCAAAATTAAATTATCCTAGAGAATATAATTGGGACCCGTTACGCGGAAAGGGACCATTTAGGAATTCTGTAAACTGAATTATTGAACAAGAAATTTGATCCAGCATAGGTCAACCAGAAGTCGCATTTCAAAACTTCTTTCACTGGAGAGGAGATTGATCATTCTAGATCCAGAAAAGTAGCACGATGCAAAAAGATTCGACCCTAGTCAGTCTGCGCAGTCCGCGCAGTTTGACTAGGGTCGACACTTGACGCACTACCAAGATAGTCCCTTTTCGCGTGGCGGGTCACATATCAAAATTGCAATTACTACGTCATATAGAAATTATAATCGTTGAAAGACAAAATACTGTTTTCGGTTTTACTTGTGAAACTGTTAACTAAATATTTCTTCTTTACGGTGTAGAGCAGTGTCTCTGCATTGTCTATAATAGAGCTTATACACAAGACAGCTTCTATAGAACGGAAGTTGGATGTTGTTAGAATCCATAATGATCGCGATAGGTATCTGTCAGTATTATCTCTGGCACGAGGGACGTCTATTTTGTATCGATACTTGTGTAATTATCTCATGCCCTATCCGGATAAAGGCTGTCATCTCGCTGATCAAAGACCTGATAACACTGTTAATGACATTTCAATCAAGCCCTTTCCGGGTCAATTAGATTGAATTATCCTAAGCCTAGTATTTACTCTTTTCTCCTTGTAGACTTGTTTTTAAACACCATTTTAAAGGTAACGCGTTAGTTTTGCTGCTTTCATAATAATGAAAATAAATGAGATTGAAAAGGCTCGAAGACTGCGCCTTTCTTTATTGCAAAATGGTTTGTCACCCGAGAAACCTTAAAAGGACAAATAAAGCACATGTAATATGAAATAGTCGTCTTTTTTAATTAAATAAAAAAAAAAAAAAAAAAAAATAAATAAATAAATAAATAAATAAGTAGTCGAAAAATGGTAATTCTTCGATCTTTCCTGTAAAATGATAGGAATTGTTAGTAATTGTTATACCTCGTACTAAGTTAGATAACAAATAAGGGGGTGGTGAACCAACGACAAAAATTTGCAATAAATCATTTGGCGATGTACATGTATGAAGAGTAAGTAACTCGAAACTTAAGTCTATGCGCTAGCAAATCGAGGGCTCAATATCGCAACATTGTAACAATGAAATTGACAAGATGAATTATTTTGGAATGATTTAGGACTGAAATTGAATGAGTGTGTGGAGCTAGTTTTGAGTGAATTTAATGGGAGGTAATCCTATATCGCAAATTTTCTTCATGGTGAACAAAATTAGCGATATTGATTACCCCCCTTTAATAAAATATGCATACAAGTTCTATACATAACTTCCTATTTCTTCAAGAACCTTTGAGAAGCTAACAATTTGAATAATGTCAGTGAAATCGCGATTTTTCTCTATCAAAATTTTGAATGACGTTAATGATTGTATATTGTTCAATGGGTTTGAACGTTTTTGAATGGTATGAGTGAGTGTTTGGGATGAATTAATGGAGCGCTGAGTGGGCGATTTAGAATGGTTTTGATTGAGGTGAATGTCAATTTCACAATGTACCTAACTGTAAGTGCCTATATTTTTATAGGTATTTACAAAAAATGATGCGTTATTGAGCTCTCGAAATTGCGAAATGAAAATAGTTTCAACTTTAAAGTGAGATACGAAGTTTAGAAGGATCGTTAAGAGCCAAGCCAATTGCAGCATCATGCAAATTACCAGTTGTTTCATGGCATCTAAAGTCATTTTCGAATTTTATATTTTCAGAAAACCTGATATAGATGTAAGACAGCTATATCTCGCTCAATGACGGGACTCAACGGTAATATGAATAAGATGTTCCGTTGGCTGAAGGACCGCAAAAAGGTGAAAAGTGACAAAAAGCCAGCAACTGTCGAGGACGATTATGGGTTCCGTAAGAAGCACATTATACTACAAGAAACGGAAAATGGACATTCGGTAATAATACGAGACAATGGAACCACCTTGGTGTACCCACAAAGCTTCTGTAAACTTAACTACAGAGCTCGTATGCCAACTCCAATTCAAACGTATAAAGAAACGTCATCTCATATTTATGACGAAATACCGGAGCTTCCTGCAAGAAAAAGGCTTGACATGGATGCGCATGCGCAGGGAGTTGATATTTTGAAACACACGCGTGATAAACCTGAAAATGGTCAAATAGATTTCAGAAATGCTATCGAAGTTGGACCTTATCTTATAGTGCCTTTAGTCAATTCTACAAATTCAAGAGACGTTGAAATTTTCAAGCGTAATGACTTCTCAATAGAATCTGGTCAGACACGAGATAAACACGTTGAGTGTGAGTGTGAATGTATCACTATGTGTAAGTGCTTCGAGACTCCTGATTTGTGTTCACAACAGATGGATAATAGTGTTCATAATGACGAAACGGATACACGTGACTTACAAGCGCTAAAAGATGCCAAAGTCGTGCTAACACGTTGTGTCAAGTCAAAGTCAGATTTTATCGTTAATGATAATGTAAATGATGTGACAGAATCTTCAAACCGTGCTACTGACTTGTGTTCATTCAATAATGGTGCCTTTATCTCTGATATCAATCCAAGATCTCAATCGGAATCTCCAGATTCGGACAGTAATTCCCGAACTCTGACGGGAACTCCCGAAACATCTGTAACAACGCCCGACACGTTGTCGGAAAGACCTGACTCTTGTGCAATATCTGAAGGGACAGATACAGTGGTGCTGAAATCTGTTGACAATCTTGACGTTGTCGACGTTTCAAACGTCATCGGAGAAGACGTCAGAAGTGCGGACAAATGCGATTGTACCGATAGGTGCTGTGAATACGACTTTAGTATTTCCGGTGAAAGTGACGTGTCTACCGGGCATGATTATGATTTATATCTATCAAAGATTGAAAATAATTTGAAACTGAAACATGATGTTAGAAACATGATAAGAAACATTGAAAGTACAATACCGGAAAGGGACGAAGATGACGTCGCTAATAACGAAGATATTGAAACAATGACTTACGTTTCTAGTCTATCAGAATATTCGTCTGCTACGAGTCACGTGAGTGATATATCAGCCGACAAGTCAAGTTCGGATGACAGTAGCGGTTATTACGAATGTACCGACGAAATCCCGGGGCTGCGTGAACGTAAACGAGAGTCACGTGTCAACTTAGAACGGTCTGTATCAGCCCCGGTGTCGAGTCCTACGCACGTGAAAAAAGTGTTCAAGATTAACCACAAACTAACCAAAGACAAGTCCAAATCGAAAAAGTCTTCACAAAGTTCTAGAAGTAATTCGTTTGACTGTAATTTCTACAAAGCTCTCTCCGACGAGGACCGTGAAATGTATCTATTTCCTTCCGGAAAACAATCGGATTCCTCGGTGTCGTCTGGTTCCCGCCATTCACGCAGTAAGCCCGTCCTGACGCCACAACCAACACCAGTGTACATGGAACCATACCGCGGAAAATCTCGCAGCCATAATAGACTTCTTGGTGATCTTATACGCATGAACTATGACAAGCAGTTGTTTATACATTGACTTTCATAAAATTGATGTAATACGAGGCCAACCATCACTCTTTTCCAATCTTGTCCTGTGCTTAGGATAACAAAATGTGACAAACTGGTTGTAAATTATACCCTTATTTGCACAGAAGTTCAAGTGCAAAGCGTGGTATTATTTCCAAATAGTTTGCCACATTTTGTTATCCTGAACACAGGGCTGGCTATTTTTTAATCTCAACTCCGTTATGGTTTCATTTTAAGGTATTCCTAGTGTGAAGATCGGAATTAAATCGGCCAATGTCGGCTATTTCCGTCTATCAAAGCGCGTCGTTTTGCACGTACGTTAGATAACGTCATAATCATCGACGTTCCCGCTTAAAACGACGTTCAAATTCATAAACTCAATGGCATTTTGATTAAATCTATCAAAATATAAATTTTATTACTTTGATTGTTCTGATCGAGTTTTCGGTCCTGTTACAAGATGTTAATCTAAACAAAAATTACCTCGACTCATCAAAATCATTTGATGGAAATTGTCTTTCTTTAAGCGTACCGACCAAAGGACTGCCGGAAGCCACACCTCCGGAAGCCGATTTACCGGAAAAAATATATAGAAGAATTCTTGCGCTTATACCCGAAACACAGTCTCTCTGCTTTTACTAAATGCATTTACACGAAACTTTAAATTAATACATGAAACCATTAAAAGAGCAACCCGTATTACCAAGAAAGATGCCTATATGTATTTTTGCACAGGTTGTGGCCCTTTTCTTTCTTTTTTTAACCAGTCGAAGGTTTATACCTACAGAACCAACCTTTATTAGGCCTAAACAAATTGAGGTTAGACCAACGAATCATTCGGCGTGATGAAGACAACATGTTAAAACGGGCCCAAATATGTCTATTTGCAAAGTATTCCAGTTACTAAACGAGTATCATAAACAGTTCAACGATCAATTTCATACGTACGGAGAGTTTTCTTTCATACTCCAGTATATGAGTGAATAATGAAAGCAAAATTCAAGCCGAAAAAACACTGCAAAATCAATAGCTTTTTTTTTATTAAAAAGAAAAATTTTGTTTTTTCCTTCGGAAAAAAAAACACACCTTGTTCAAGGATTCTTTTGATAATTTCAAAGGCAAATAGATATATTTTGCAGTTCATACATTTGAGATAAAGATTAAGTAAATGTAAGTAATATTCTAAGAACGATAGTCATTTTCTTGCATTCTTAGAAGATAATAAAAGACCTTAACAAATTTGATTTTTAACGATTTTGGTAAAGACTTGGGTGCGATTAGGGAGTTAAAAACTTAATTATTATCAAAAATGAGGTTTTTTGATATCAAGGGCGCATAACTCTTGGTCCATTTTCTCTATTTTTCCACGGTGAATTTTTTTCATACTTTTAGCTTGAATTCCCGAAGTATTGTTGTAATTTTTGAAAAAGGAATTTTATATGCCCCATCTATACTTTTTGAAAAAGAGGACTTTCTTTGATAGTCTCTGCAGCAAGAATGCATTATAAAATGGCGCCTTATTTTGTTTCCGGCTTGAAATTTAAGCTTACTATGCATTATGATTAAAATTATTTGTTCAAACCTATCTGTTTGTAATTTACAAGATTTCTGCCAAATATATTACATGAAATTTTCCGTATCGTCAAGCACAGTTAGTTGCACATTCAACATTTTAAGATAGACCCCTTCCTATCTTATGGCCGATTTCCCCACCCACTCAAGAAGACGGACTTTTTTCAATATTTTTCAAACGGGACGGTGAAAGTCGTTTAAATTTCAGATAAAATAGGGGAATAACACGAAGTATTCATTTTTAGTATAATTTTCACATTCCTTTTACCCTTGCTTCACACTAGGAATACCTTAAAGAGACACGCTTAAGGTTAAATACATGATTTTTCGGGGTTTCTTAGTTTCTTGTGAATTCGTTTTGAGTTCCTAGAAACTAGGGACCGACAAAGTTAGCAAATCGCCCTATTTACTGTTACATGTATATAGGTTTGACCAAACCGATGGGTCAGTGCAAAATCGTAGTGAAAGACTTATCCATCTGTTGAAACGAATCACAGCCGAATATTGATTCCTCGCAATATTGAGATAATTAAGATATGAAGAGAGTATTTGTTTATTTCATTGAGTTATGAAACTAAAAACCTCATCCCACTCTATGAATACGCGAAGCGGATTCATGCATTAGTGTGATAAGGATTTTAGATTCATACCGGCATGAAATCAACAAATGCTATCTCCATCTCTTAAAGTTTAATTTCTCTAAGGAAGAATGTGAAGATTTAACCTCAAATACACTTGTACATGGTTTAATTATGGGGTTTTTTTCCGCGGAAGCTTACAAAACTGCGTTATCAAAATTGTTTTTATCGAGTAATGAAACCATTTTTTCAGCCAACAAGAATGGACGAATCCTGGTGAACACAGCCAGAATTAAATTAGATCTTGAATATCGTAAAAATAAAAGAAATAATGAAATATTCGAGTTAACCATAAGACAATTTCTTAAAAAAAATCGGAACTTTGCACTGTTTTCTCAAGTTTTCTTTAAAGATTTGGAATCAGATCTGCTAGACCATCTTTAGAAGTCAAAAGCTGTATTATGTACTCTGTTCCATTCGTTGGAAACAAAGTGAAGGTTGAGTTATTGGCGTATGGACCATGTTCAAAGACATGCTTGTTTGATTAATGACAATAGCGCCATTACACTCGGATTTTGTCAGTCGTCTACAAAATGTGATTTACACAGTCGCATACCTGGTACAGTGCAGTATAAAAAGTGCCCAGTGTAGAAGCATGCAAGATGGCGGACGTAAACAACGATAAAAAGTAGGTACATTTTCAATCGCAAAAATACAGGTTAGTTTAACTGATGGTGTTTAATGATAGACATTGTGACCAACATGAAATGTCCGATTTTCTTATTTTCCCATTGATTTCTCGTGATGCCTACTACACAACTTGGATTCAATCGATAAAGTTTGGTAAAAAGCAAAAAACTTAAATTGAAGCGGTGATCGCAAGATTTATTCCGGAATATTTGATTTATTACTAATAAAATCACCTATGTCAAACGACCTATCGTAAGCCCAAACCCCCACAAACCATTTCGATTTTTGACAGCCCTGAAAAAGCATTGTGGAAAGTGATATTTTTAGTTTTTGTAAATGGACAACGGTCCAGTGCAGAAACAGGCCGTTTTTTCCATTGGTACAGTGGAGAAACAAGGTTTTGAGGCGATTTTGAATCAGTGGAGATACATTTTTGGAAACTGTGTAGACACATGGTTTGGAACCGTGTAGCACAAGCACGGCGTTGGTAAATAATGACTTTGTCGTCGTGAATTGAAAGTAGCCGAATTATTATTTCGAATAGTGACATAAGGGAAATATTTAATACATTTATCCATTCTTTAAATCTAGAACTATTTTATTTTGCTTATAAAGTTTTAAAGTTGATCGTACTTGATTCTGGCATTGTGTGGGCTTGTAAATTTGTCGGTGACCTTTGACCTTCTTTCCTAAATTTGGAATTTCATGTCTACGATAATGTGTATGTATACAATGCTTGGATTGTATCTGTTATACACACTTTTGCAATGCTGCTTTTTGATTGGCCAATATAATGCAAGCGTTATCTAATATGGTATAAGTACGTTAGCATATTTTTGGTTGTTGTTAAGAAAGAAGACAAGATTGTTCCAAACACTACCTGTTACACTCTATGATATGATTTGAAATATATATCTCATTAGTACTGGTCAATTCTTGATTGCAATAAATTTTGTGAACTTATTTTGTTCCTTGACTTTAGTCTTAGTCTGGTAATTTTGCGGTACGGTCTGTGTTAAAGGTAGAAAATGATGCAAGAATAAAAAACAGAATTTTAAAGTCTGTGTTTCTAGACCTGACAATTCAGCATTTAAGAAATATAGGACAAGGTAAATCAGAGAAAATGGTCCAGATAGATGTCAGTGTCATCGACATTTTTTTTATTACTCACCTTATATTATCATAGACCAAATGATTCAACATTGAAGAAAAAGGGTCAAGTCAGGGTAAGTCTCAAAGACTCAACATAATGCCAGAATCAAAGACGACCCTTTGTCAACCTTTACCAGTATTATTAATTTGCTCTAGACCTAATCTGTCATTACTTTGAAGGTCGGGCAAATGTCAGTGCCAAATCTCTAGAATTGAGCTTGACGCGTAAACAATTATCTATCAATCTTAACTTATTCAAACATTGAGGGCAAAAGTCGAGGTCAGTGTCAACGATCAACTTTCAAACTTTATAAGCAAAATAAAATAGTTCTAAATTTAAAGAATGGATAAATGTATTAAATATTTCCCTTATGTCACTATTCGGAATAATAATTCGGCTACTTTCAATTCACGACGACAAAGTCATTATTTACCAACGCCGTGCTTGTGCTACACGGTTCCAAACCATATGTCTACACAGTTTCCAAAAATGTATCTCCACTGGTTCAAAATCGCCTCAAAACCTTGTTTCTCCACTGTACCGATGGAAAAAACGGCCTGTTTCTGCACTGGACCGTTGTCCATTTACAAAAACTAAAAATATCACTTTCCACAATGCTTTTTCAGGGCTGTCAAAAATCGGGATGGTTTGTGGGGGTTTGGGCTTACAATAGGTCGTTTGACATAGGTGATTTTATTAGTAATGAATCAAATATTCTGGAACGAATCTTGCGATCACCGCTTCAATTTCGGTTTTTGCTATTTACCCAACTTTATCGATTGAATCCAAGTTGTGTAGTAGGCATCACGAGAAATCAATGGGAAAATAAGAAAATCGGACATTTCATGTTGGTATCAATGTCTATCATTAAACACCATCAGTTAAATTAACCTGTATTTATGCGATTGAAAATGTACCTACTTTTTACCGTTGATTACGTACGCCATCTTGCATGCTTCTACACTGGGCTCTTTTTTACTGCACTGTACCAGGTATACGACTGTGATTTAGTCACGTGTTTAACAGGGCCGTCCTTGTATGTTTATTACAGTTAAATGCAAATTACGCTTTAAATCATGTTGCAAAAATCTGCATGTCTCTAAACTACAACATTTATAATTTTGATATATCGTCGTTGAACGACCAGAACTGCGTTCGGAATGAAAAAACGTTCACGAAACGTTTAAAAAATGTGTACCCCTCTTTGCAAGTCATCTCACGTACAGAGCGGAATACCAGTTCTGAAACGCTTCGCGAACGTTTTCAACTTCGTTTGAAAGCAAGGCAGAATTTCAAAATTATAGCGTATGTAAACATAGCGTATTTAAGTTTAACTCTTTGCTGTTTAATCCCTGCTTTTTACGTACCTGTGATTTTATGATTGAGATAACAGTGTGAAAAAAGAAGAAATTGCTTCTGACAAGCAATTTCTTCTTTTTCCACACGATTTTCTACCCTTCAGAATGGTTATTTTTTAAATTAAATGCACTTTAAATTTTCGTCTGGAAAACCTTTGAATTTGGACAGGTCAAGTTTTTTTAAAACAGGAAAGGGTTAAGCTAAGGGTTCTTTGAATGCCAAAGTACGATATAAACTCATTCTTGTTTCTGCTGTGTTCTTCAGACTCTTGAACGTTGTAGGAAAAATGATCAACCGCTTTTATGAAACCTTCAATCTAAGTGTTATTTTGAACTACACATGTATTCTATTTTTTCCCTTTTTATATGACTGTCGAAAGACGGGACGCATTATGTGATCACCTTTGGAGATCCGCGTCCGGGCCGTTTGGCGGCGTCCACTTCTTTGTCCGGAACATTACTCTATCACCTTATGTATGATTATCTTGAAACTTTGTAGTAATGTTGCTCTCATGAATATGGAGAGCAGTGTACAAGAACCGTAACTATAGCTAGCTTCATTTATTAAGTTATTGTCCTTTGTTTTTTCCATTCTTTGACATCCAGCTGTGTAACGGGCGTATTTTGTGACAATTCGCCGCCTTTTTACGATGTCAAGTACAATTGGGCTGTCCAAAGGGCTAAGATTTAAATCTAAAGCTAGAAGACTGCTTCTTTTTCCTGTGTTTTTAGTCTGTGAGTGACAATTAAAGCAATTTCAATAAATGCTTGAAGTACAAATAGAATGTTTGTCTTTTTAAAAAGTCTTCAAAGAATGCTCGATTTCGATGTTTATCTCAAGATACTTTGGCTCAAAAATCACCTACCCCAAATTGTATAAAAAAGTAACCGTTGGTTAACTATCGACCGGAAATCATTTTCAACTAATCAGGGTTTGGTTTCAATTGTACTCATTGAAACAATGACCCTGATTGGCTGAAATTAAATTGCTGTTTAAATTTAACCAATGGTGTTCTTTTCTACGACTGGTCATTAGAGGACACACAGCGGAGAATGACCAGACATCAAAATATACAGGATGATCTTAGTATTTAGTCGGCGCATGAGTAAAATTGCCGCGCATAGGCTTATTCAATGTTCCACTTTTGAGACATAAGGACTCAGTACGTTTTGTAAGCCCATTTCTAATCAACCCACTTAGTAAAGGTGGTTAAACTTTATTTTGTTCATAATTTGTTGTTTATTAGTCTTTCATAATTTCATAATGCTTTATAAATGATTAAAATAAGACAAAAAACTTGACTCGATGTGTTTAAGGTGTTTATTGTTTGACGCTTGCAAAGCGCCTCTCCCGCCTGTACTTACAGTTAACAATATCGTGAAATTGACAATGTGAATGTTCTTTGAATGATTTAGGAATGAAATTGAATGCGTGTGTGAAGCGAGTTTTGAGTGAATTTAATGGGAGGTAAACCTATATCGCAAATTTTGTTCAGGATGAACAAAATTAGCGATATTGATTACCTCCTTTTAATAAAATATGCATACAAGTTCTATAGATATCTTCTTATTTCTTCAAGAATCCATGAGACGCTAACAATGTGAATAATGTCAGTGAGATCTTGATTTTTCTCTATCAAAATTTATTTTGAAAGACGTTGTTTAATCTATATTTTTCAATGGTTTAGATAGTTTTTGAATGGTCCGAGTGAGTGTTCGGAATGAATGGATGGAGCGCTTTGTCAGTGATCTAGAATGGCTTCATGTCAATCTCACGATGTAACTAACTGTATGTCTAAGAAAAGCATACGAGATGACTCTGATGGCGATTACAGGCTAAATATTTCTTCGCACTGTCCGGTAGATGATCGAGAAATACGGCAGGATATCATTTGATAACATCACCGCCAAACCAGTGAAATCACCCCAATAAACCCTTCTTTCTTTCATTTCACCCTATTTAACGTTAACCTATTGATATCCAATAAATGGCGCTATCATGATTGTTGTCTAGTTATCACGGGCAAAATTGGAAGAAGATGGGGTAAATTGTTGTGTACTCGTCGGTCGGTCGATCGGTCCGTCCTTAGACTTTATTTTTTTGTCCGAATCATCGCAAAAACTATGCAAGGTAGAATTATGAAAATTCACAGGTGGATAGATCTCATTAGGGAGAAGTGCAGTACACAAGAACCATAATTCCACTCGTCATATTATTGAGTAATTGACAAAGAATATTGAAATCGGCCTGCTCTTACGGGGGTATTTAAATGTTTTGATTAGAGGGAAAATCAACAGATCACTGCTGTCAAAAGAAATCGACTGACCAATCAAAACACTTATTTATAATGAGATGACAGTTGAACTCTGACATTTCCCGCCATTTTTTCTGCATTTTCCTATCGCGGACTGGTGACTTAACTGTTATAATTACAGTTAAAAGAGTTGAAGGTGTTTATGTCACCCCAGACAATTTGTCATTTGTATGTCCATTTCTTTATATTTTACTGATTATTAACGTTACATTAGTTGCATTATCCCTTTGCTGTTTAATCCCTGCTTTTTACGTGCCTGTTATTTTATGATTGAGAAAACATTGTGAAAAAAGAAGAAATTGCTTCTGACAGGCAATTTCTTCTTTTTCCACACTTATTTCTACCCTACTGAAGGGTTATTTTTCAAATTAAATCCACTTTGAATTTTCGTCTGCAAAACCTTTGAATTTGGACAGGTCCAAAATTTTGTAAAACAGGAAAGTGTTAAGGACCTCAAATGGTCTAGTGCTCACATGATAAAGGTTGGGATCCGCCATGCTAAAAATATCATCTTGGAACTCAGTAATAGAGTAAATTGAATGAGTGGTCATTGAATATCGAATTTATCAAACGAGTCATCTATAAACAGATAAAAACGAGGATGCGCCGAGTTTTTATCTTTATAGAAGACAAGCTTGATAAACTCGGTGTAAGATGAACACAAATTTGATAATCTATTTATAAAAAGTCCTGGATTTTTGTGATAAAATGGGAAAATTCTAGATATTTATTGGTTAATGTTATTCCGCGACACATTTAACGCCGTTTGCAAATTGACGTCATCAAATGCATAATCACGCAACTTTCACAACAGAAATTTTACCCTGCTATACATTCTTTGCTCATTTGCATAGTTACTCCAAATATTCAACGGAGTTATATCACTCCCACGACGTAGGTCATAATGCAAAAAAAAAAAAATATTAGATGAAGAGATTGGTTGCAGAATGGGCCAAACAAAAGTCGCATAGCTAAAATGCTTTTGCATTGAGGTAGAATGATAAATATAGATTCAAAAGTTCAGCTAAGAGCGAAAAGGTTTGACCCAAGTCAGCCTGCTCAATCCGCGCAGTCGTACCATGATCTATACTTTACGCACTGTTTAATCTGTCCCTATTCGCCAAATAAGTAACAATAAAAGTTGTGATCCATACGTGATAAAGACCAAATGCGTAAAATACTCAAACCACCATGCGTTCAGGATGCATTAACGCTTACTAACGTTTCCAAATTCTACCCCGCTATGCACGCCAGTGCAAATGCAATGTTTTGATTGATTGAATTGAGTTTTACGCAGCTTTCAACAACTTTTCGGTTTTATCGCGGTGGCTGGATCACCTAACAATAGACTCCTTGTATTTCTCTCACCAGCACTACGATCACATCCCTTCATAGCCTCCAGCTACTATCTCACATAGGTCTACGATTATCAATCAATCGGTGAGAGACAAAAAGTCGGAAAGATTGAATGCCGCCGTCGGGGATCGAACCCGGGACTTACAAATGCAAAGCAGGATAACAAATCTCTAACTTTTGCAATATTTTTAATCCTGCCGTCAGGACTTATTCAAAACGAAGTCAGACTGAATCTTTAACGATCAGTAAAAGAGCAAGAATAACTTTTGTTGAAATGGCATCACTCGACGACCTCCACTGGATCTTGCTCTTTTTCAAATACCAATTAGGAATATTTACATCCAGGACAGATCATGTAGTATTACGTTTGACCATAAAACGTTATTATTTAGAATAGTTTTATTAAATGTGGCGGTATAGTTTAACGTAATTCCAGTATTTACTGGAAAAGTGGTAGATGCCAAATTTAACGCCCAAGTCGCCGATATTAATATCCCAGCAGGTTTTGTAAATTGGTTGATTTAATTGGAAAATCATGTAACCACACCTTCATTCAACCTGTAGTTACATGATTTTGTAAGCAACAAGCATGTATAAGTCAAGATTAGTAAATACACATTTTCAAGTTATCTATTTCGTTTCTGCTTGAATTCATTTTCCCATCAAATCATAGACATATTTGAATTTTTGATCCACTTAAATATTTAATGTACCATATCTGACTGTATAAAAAGATGCGAGTAAGCACTTTAAAGTAATCAAAATATGTTAACATTAAATCCCCGGGCTTACCATACACGTATATGCGTTAATGTCTGCGAAGTACGCTTTGCGTTCGATTGCGTGCATTAAATGTATAAGTAAGTTACTTTATTTACTTTATTATTTAGAGCGATGCATTCGGAAAGTCCTCGATTTAATCCCAAATATAAGATTGTTTTCTTTCATTATCTTATATTCTTCCATACCCTAAATAAACGATTAAACAAACTTAGTTGTAAGGTGATACAGTTAGTTTCATAGTGAAATTGACATTCGTCTCAATCAAAACCGTTTAGATTCGCTCACTCAGCGCTCCATCCATTCATTTATACACTCACTAAAATCATTCTAAAATGCTCCAACATCAATAAAAGATATAAGCTCAACAACTACATTCATAGAAAAAAAAAACTGATTTCACTAGCATAATTAAAATTACAAGCGTCTGATTGGGTCAAAAAGAAATAGGAAACTCTTTTTACTTGTTTGCATATTTTATTAAAGGGAGGTAATAAATATCGCTAATTTTGTTAATCAAAATTAGCGATATTGGATTACCCGCCTTTAATTTCACCATAAACTTGCTCCACACACTCATTCAATTTCATTCCTAAATCATTCCCAAATCATTCACCTTGTCAACTTCACGTTGTTGTTAACTGTAAAATGTGTATGAAAGCAACAAACAACTTGGCGATAATTGAAATTGATGTTCAGGATTCTCTGTGTTTGAAACATGATTTTTAATTGGTTGCATTTAAAGCTCAAACTAAGTACAGAAACAAATACTGTTGCAGAAGAAGCCCAACGTCGCTTCATCAATTTTTCATAGTTGTATCGCGGTGGCTTGAGCGCCTAATAAAGGATTCCTGGTATATCTCTCACCAGTATTATCATTACTCTATATTGTCCCCGCCTCCAGATGCTTTCCAAAATAAGAGGGTTTACGATTATCAACTCATTGGCTGGAGACACATGTCAGAAAAGGTACGTGCCGTCGCCTTGTTCGAACCCATGATCCCAAGATTGAAGCTACCTTCTGGGCTATGGTGGAGGTAGTTTGTAAAGAGAAATATGACAATCATTCAGTAACGACGGGTGATAGTCCTTGCAGTGCTTTCATATTCTGAATGTTTGGCAATACTTTCTTAATGCGCGAATATTTGACATTTCCCTGAGAACATTGTTAACAAACATTGGGGAGGGCCCGAATAGCTCATTCGGTATTTATCATCGCATTATCAACACTCCTACCCACCACCCCTTATGGTAAAATTCAGGAATCAAGCACGAAGTAATGAACTAAACCTATATTTAAAGATAATAAGAAAGTTCTTGATAAACTCTGTCAAATCTTTGTGTGCATCAATATAATGTCAGAAACAGAATGGGAGGGCTTAAAATATAAACGTTCGGGTTTTTTGCAACCGACAAAAGTATAGAAAAGGTACTGTAAAATCAATCAATACGCAAGATAAATGGACAAATACAGGCTAAAGTATTTTTCATCTAACTAATGTAATCTTTTCTGCCCCAATTTGCACGTTTTAAAGTGGCTACTTAACTTAAAAGGCGACAAGCCTGGATAATGAAGCCTTTTTGTCATGCGTTCATTAATTATTACATAATTTTATGTATATTTCCTTTAGTTTTTGTCACATAACGGATGAGTTTTGGTTGGTGTCAAAATATGCTGTGCCCTATCCATTAATCTTGTTCACTTTTTGTTATGCTCGAATGGCTTATTTCTAATGCGACTTGTTAAACGACGATTCAAGTCAACCGTCTCAAAAAGAAGGATAACTAAGAAAGTAGTCTTGCGTTTAGGATGAAAACGTAAGCGACGTGCTTTTGAGATGATATCCCGCTTTGCACGTATGTGCACATGCAAAGCTGGGTATCACCTCAAAGGGCTCGCGAAACGTTTTTACATCCTAAACACAAGGTAGGTTTCGTTTATAACATCGTGATTGACACCCGTCCCATTCGAAACATTCAAAATAGTGCGTAGCATTCAAATAGTTTATTTCAAGCACTGACTCAAATCATTCAAAAACGCACCGAAATCATTCAGAAAGCGCACCAGAATAGTTCTCATTTTTTTCGATTTTCAGTCATATCGAACAAATACTGTTAAATGCACCAAAAAATTGACACTCATTCCGACCAAAACCATTCTAAATCACTCACGCTGCGCTCATATCATTCATTCCAAACACTCGCCCAAACCATTCAAAAACACTCTAAAACCTAAAAACAGATAAGATCAACAACTACATTAAAAAAATCGATTGAAAAAAAATCACGGTATCCCTGACATTATTAGATTTTGTAAGCGCTTAATAGGTTGTTATATTATATTAGTGTTTTGTATGAAAAAATGTCTAACGAGGTTGGGAGTATTGATAAATTGAGCCTCGACAATTATCAATTCTCACAACCGAGTTAGATACTTTTTCATACAATACACTAAGTATGTATTATGATTTTCTTATAACCTCCATTTGTCTTGTTTTCGTAGATGTTTCTGAAATGCAAGTTTCTAAAAATAACCGCATTATATCATTGTTCCAAAAATAACTATATAATATCATAAAAAATATCATACGGGATGTTATCATATGGATATTTGTACAGTTATAAGATAAAAAAATTTCTGTAGAACATTTCTTTAAGAGGAGGTAATAATATATTAATCATGTCGTCCCATTTGGATGAAATAGTTCAGAACTCACTCACCCCACTCACCCCACTCATTTAATTTCATTCCAAAATCTGTTATCGTATAAAGTTTAAGATGTTGATAAATGCACATAGATTAAAGACCTTGGTCAGAATGTGTGCGTACCAAGACTTTTGAAGGACAAGTTTTCACTACTGGTTAGCTTGCTATTTCTTTAATTTGTCATTCTACCTAACTACAGTAAACAACGTCGTGAAATTAACTTGATGGGTGATATTGGAATTATTTTTTGGTAGTATTGAATGAGTCTGTGAAGCGAGTTTTTAAATAGATTAAAGGGAGATAAATCTATTTCGTTAAGTTAGTTCAAGATGAACAAAATAAGTGAAATTAATTACCTCCCTTTTATAAAGTATAAGAACTTAAATGTTTGAGTATTGTCATGGTCCAATCAATCACTTTGAAATCCACATCAGCCCTTAAAATCGTAGAATTATTTGATCGATTTGAATTTAATGTCGATCGTCTTGAACGTTTTCGGAATGTTTTATAATAATTTCAGAGTGTTTTGATCGATATGAATGAGTGTTACGAATAATTGAATGAAACGCCGAGTCAATGGTCCAGAACGATTTTGGTCGGAATGAGTGTCAACTAACTGTTTTTCGTTTTATTAAAGAGCTCATAACGAACAACATTAGCAAAATTGTTGGATCTGATAGGGCCTTGATGTGATACACCATATCTTGACAAGCAGGTGTAAGGACGAGCTTAATAACATCGTGAAATTGACGACCAAAAGCATTCTAGTTCGCTCACTCAGCGCCCCATGCTTCATTCCAAACACTCACCCTTTTATTCCAAACACTCACTCAAACCCTTCAAACACCATCAGAAATCTCTATAAATGATAATGTCATTTACATGTACTACATTCAAAGAAAAAATCGCTAATAAAAAGTCCATGATTTTACCGATATAATCAAATCTTAAAAGCATTTGATTGTTTCGCAGAGACATAGAAATCTTTTTATAGAAATTGTATGTATGTATTTTGTAATAAGGGGGGCAATAAATGTCGCTAATTTTGTTCATTTTTAACAAAATCATCGAAAATTTATTACCTCCTTTTAATTTCATTCAGAACTTGCTCCACATACCCATCCTAATTGATTCAGAAATCATTCTAATATATCAGCTTGTCAGTTTCACGATGTTTTTAACTGTATGCTCTTTTTTATTTCAGTTGATTTTTACCACATGGAGAAGAATGCTAAAAGCTTTTCGATTTTAAAAGATCTCAAAAAAAGGACGAATAAACATAATTATCTGTTACCATTACTGCAGAATCGTTGTAAATGTACACGTAATTTATTTTCGTATAAATAAGTTTTGCCCTAGCCAGTAGATTTACATTGTTATCAAACCAAAGTTTTCGATCTTGATAGCTCAAAAACCACAAATATGTGGCTATACCCTGCGAGAGTATCCATAAATGGACATTCTTAACTTTAACTGCTCCAGCACATTTCTTTCAGACACAATATAATTCACAAAACACAGCCCTGTGTTCAGGTTGCAAAAGCGTTTGCAAACGTTTGTAATTTTTACCCCACTCGGAAAGTGAATATTAGGGTAAAATCTAAACAGCACGGAAACAACGACCGAAACAAGTACAGTGAAGAATATCGTGACATTGACAAGATGAATGAATATGTAATGATTTTGGAATGAAATTGAATGAGTTTGTGGAGCGAATTTTGAGTGAATTTAATGGGAGGTAATCCATTATCGCAAATTTTGTTCATGGATGAACGAAAATAGCAATTTTAATGACAATTTTAATGACCTTCTTTCATAAATTGCATATGTGTTCTATAAATAGTGTCCTTATTCTTCAAGATCTAATAAGTCGCTAATGATTTCAATTAATTCAGTGAAATCCCGATTATTTTTCCCAGCTATTTTTATTTCAAACAAAGTTGTTGTTATATGTTTTTCAGTGAGTTTGGGACCTTTTTGAATGGTTTGAGTGAGTGTTTGGAAGGAATGAATGGAACGCTAACAGGGCGATTAAGAATGGTTTTGATTGAGATGAATGTCAATTTCACGATGTATTTCTCTGACACTCTCTCCATCAACGTTAAATGGGCCTCGTATAGAGAGGATGGGGACATAATTTATGTTGTCCGTTTTTCTGTGTGCCTGTACACTAAACTTAATAGAAGATAGCCAATTACTTCATTTTCTCAATTCACAAGACTTATAATTGGCATTATATTGGATTTCCATAATATCGAGGGGTTACACACTATCTATACTCAGTTCCAAAAGAAAGTGTGCACTTTTGAATTTTGAATATCTCGGAAATTACACAACCTACCGTCATGCAATTTAGTATGACGTTCCCCATGAGTATTTGCTAACGATATTTGAAATAATAAATCACGCGGTGTGCAAACAATTTCTGCTAAGTAGCACCCTTTGATTTTGCATGTTTTGTATGTGCATCACGCGTTAGATGTCTATTTGGTCCGAAATTGCATTTAGGTTAATCATTGTGCCTCAGCTAATCATAAAATCACATCATTATTGCAATTGCACATAATGCAACTGTGTGGTTTGACTTATAATTTTCGGGGATGAACATAATCGAACCTTGTCAGTTTCAGAACGTCAGTAAAATTGATAAAGAGTTCATATTCCGATAGAAATCGGGGGCATCACTTTTTAAGGTTTATAAAGGGTAAATCGATAGGTCACAGAACGCCATAGCACTCTTCGACGACAAGTTACTGACCCAACAACGTAGCAATTATTAACGTTGACGCCCCTGTTACGTCTGCAGGAATAATAATTTTTTTGTTTGAAAATGGCTTGGGATGTCTCCTCAAACTCTACAGTGTAACATATGCATATAGCTCTTGCAAGAGAACATGCTGTAAGGAGGTCAAATCTTAACGTTATACGTTTTGTTTTCGCGTATGCAGTATGTGATTCTTTGCAAATTTCTGATTTTACTTCTAATTTCAAAAAGGTCTTATCTTAAGAATGACATCAATTTTATCCCATAAATGTCTTCCATCTTTGTGAAAATCAAGAAAAATGAAAAAAGTGAAAGTGCACACTTTCTTATGTAGCTCAGTATATATCTTTTAACTAAGACCTCGATATGCATCTGTAGATAACGTGTTCAAGGTCATGTGACAAATTCAAGATCTTCCCTTAAGATAAAACTTCTGCAAAGGTTTTTAAACTCATATCATTGCCAATAACTTAAATCTTATCAAAGAACCATGCCTCGTATTTTATATGACGATAGATCACAAGACGCGCATTTTAAGATGCAAAGATTCAGAAATTATGTCACAAAAACGTATATTGTTTTGCTATATCTTCTTTGAATTGTAGATCGAAGGTACAGTAACAACATTGTGCAATTGACATCTCAATCAATACCATTCAAAATGACCCGCTGAGCGATCCAATCATTCGGTTCTAACACTCACTAATACCATTCCAAAACGCTCTAAAATTACTAAAACAGATTAGATCAACAACTACATTCAAAATAAATATAAAAAAATCGTAATTTCACTGAAATAATTGAAACTTTGCTCATCTATTAGGTTTTGAAGAAATAGGAACAATCTAGAGAACTTAATTCATATTTGATTAAAGGGAGGTAATACATATCGCTAATTTTGTTCATCCTGAACAAAATTAGCGAAAGTTGTTAACCTCCCTTTAATTTCACTCAAAACTTTCTCTACACACTCATTCAATTTCATTCCATAGTCATTCCAAAATCAATCACCTTGTCAAATTCACGATGTTGTTAATGTAACTATACTTTTTCTCAATCACCATTTTGGGGGACCTGTGTACCTTTCACCTGCCCACGTAACACATAAAACCCATCTAATTTGTTCAAATAAGGATTTAAGTTAATATTGACATACAACTTGCTTTTCAAAGATACCTTACCCTTATCAAATGCAGATCGTAAAACACGTTTCCATAATCTAAAGTTCTTTATCTTTAAAAATACAATTGGGGGGGGGGGGGGGGGGGTTAAAACAATTTTCTATTTAAATTTCAATCACTGTTTTTTATCCGAAAGTTTAACCCAAGTTAAAGACAATCAAAATGCTATAAGCTTGAATCTTCTTACATCAAATATATGTGACCCGTCACGCGAAAGGGGACCATCCGGGAATTCTGTAAAATGAATTGTTGAAAAAGAGATTTGATACTCCATAGGTTAACCATAAGCCACCTTTCAAAAATTCTTTCACTGGAAGGTAGATTGATCATTCTAGATTCAGAAAATAAGCATGGTGCAAAAAGCTTCGATCCTAGTCAGTCTGTGCAGTCCGCGCAGTCTGACTAGGGTCGACACTTCACGCACTTCCCAGATGGTCCCTTTTCACAAAGTGCATGTTTCATATGCCAAATGTTAGTTTGTATTGAGGCAAATCAAGGTGAGTGTATCCACCAGGATTCGTTCATTCTGATTGACTGAAAAAATTATTTTCATAGCCCAATGAAAACAATTATCAGCACGCTCTTTATTTGCTAATTTTCTGAATCTAGAATGATCATTTACCTTTCTGTAAAGAGTTATTGAAATGCTTTATCTTTATTTATTCATTTGTCTTGTGTTGGAATCTACCTTTTTTTTCATAAAAACTATTTTACGGGGTTCCTAGATGGCCCCTTTTCTCGTGACGGGTCACATAAATTAAAGCACCAACATACGGTAGTGCCCCGTTATAAGGGTTCACAAAAAAGACTTCAGCTACTTGTCATCGATCGATCGGATATCGATTCCAAAAACATCAGATTTCTTTTACAGAATTCATAATAAGATTTAAATCGTTGAATGTATTCTTTTTCTGACTCCCCCACCCCCGCCCCCTGTTCATATGGGGGTTCTGATACCTTAAAATCTTCCAATCCGCAGGTAAATTCCTTTCAAAAGATAACCCGCGGAGGGTTATAGAGACATATTAATTACCCGTATGTAAATAAAGCGTTGGCCGGATATCTTTAAGATCATCGTTTATTCAATGTGTAATGAACGTTTGTTTAACCCGTTCCTGTTTTACAAAATTTTGGACCTGTCCAAATTCAAAGGTTTTGCAGACGAAAATTTAAAGTGGATTTAATTTGAAAAATAAGCATTCAGTAGGGTAGAAAATAGTGTGGAAAAAGAAGGAATTGCTTGTCAGAAGCAATTTCTTCTTTTGTCACAACGGTTTCTCAATAAAAATATCACAGGCACGTAAAAAGCCGGGACTAAACAGCAAAGGGTTAACTACTTAAGGGTAAGGTCACATTGTTAATGGGCCGCAAAGACACAAAATAAACAAATGAAAAATCAACAACCCTTAATTGACTAAAACATTGATTTATTCTTATGTACTGAATCATTTGGATTACTCTTGGTTATGTATGTGGTATACACTTGTATTTTAAACATTGAACACGTATTTGAAAACATTCATTTAAGCATTTAACATCGTTGAATACCTTTGTCGAATGTGCGGATCAAGGAAACAGCAAAAGTATTTACCGCCTACGGAAATCGAACCCGGAGCTCAAACCGACAGAAATGCATCCAAAGATTAACCATGTGTTCGATGGATTGATTGATTGAATGCAGTTTAACGCCGCTGTCAACATTATTTCAGTTATATCGCGGAGGCTTGAGCACCTAACAATGGATTCCTGGTGTTTCTCTCACCATCACAACCATCACATTCTTTCTTAGCCTCTAGCTGCTATCTCACATAGGTCTACGATTATCAACCCATTGGTGAGAGACAAATTGTCGGAAAGAATGAGTGCCGCCGTCGGGGATCGAACCTGGGACCTCTTGATTGACAGTCCGACGCGCTACCAATTGCGCTATGACGGCGACACCATGTGTTAGAACAGAGTGCTCGAAATGTAACGTTTTTATCATATTGCGGCGGCTTTGGGTCATTCGGGACATCACTCGGCCATTTCCGTAAACTGCAACAGACCTCGGATGTATGTAAGGCGGATGGATATGTAACAAAATCGTGCATTTTGTTAGGCGGAAACAGTGTAAGAAAAACTAGCACTGTAAATTTATATATTTTACAGTAAATAATGGCTGAAAAATCTCAATTTTTGGAATGACGAATCATTCTAAAAAAAATAAGATTTTTTTCAGCCGTTATATAAGAATCCAATGATTATTTTATATGGATTCGATGGTTTCACGTCAGAGACTTAAACGAGTAGCGTTGGCGACGTCGAATGTTTTCACTCAAAGTTTCGAGGACTAAAGCCATTTTATCTGACGTCATCGAGTTTTTCAAGGTTTTCCCGTATTTTTTAAAAATAGTCCGTCTATGTACCTCCGAGGTTGATCGTGAGATTGGCCGAGTGGTGTTCCGAATGGGCTTCGGATGTGACATCCTCATTTGCTACGATGAATCGTTGATATAAAATTGGCGCAGCAAATGGGGAGATCCTAGGGTATCCAAAGACTGGGTTATAAAATACATAAAAGTGTTGTAAATGGAGGTGTTGAATATATCTTTAGCTACATTCTGCTTCTTATCAACCAGTTTATCAAAAATCACTTAGCTACATTCTGCTTCTTATCAACCAGTTTATCAAAAATCACTAAGAGCCTGTTTCTTATTTGCAGATGACAGATTCATTAGCGAGGTCAAATATTGTAAAACAATTGTTTATGTAAACTCCAGTAACATAAACATACACCGGCTATTTAAACCAAAATATGACATTTTCTTTAGTAAATCTTTTTTTCAGTTTGGCATCATATTTGATCAGCATATTTGGAAAAAGAAGCTTACTTGAAAAAGAATGAAAAAATAAAAACAGATATTTCGTCACAAAATGAAGTGGAAGGAAGTTGGTGATAAAGAAATGGTTTTCTGTCAAAGATAATCAAAATAAAACACATTTCAAATTAATTACTGTATGTCATGAGAGAAAAGGGAATTCCACAATTTATACACAACAATGAACTTTCATGGGGAACTTCAAAGAGTGCAAACTCTATGATAGGGTCACATTTTGTCAACACCTTGGTATATGCAATAAGAATCGTTATAAAATCAAATGTAGCTAAGTAGGTAAGAGGCTGTCGCCTCTTACCTATACTTAACTCTGCAAACGAGACCTTCACCGATTATTTATATCACGTGTTTAAAAACAAACATTTATCTCATTAAAATCATTGGCTAAAGCACATCTGTTAATCTCCCAAACAACAACCATTGGTTCCATTGGTGACATTTCCAACAATTCTTTTTGAGCATGAAGGAGAGATATTTAGCAACCTGGCCAGCCACAAAGTACATGATGAAGATTTTACAGTCGTGAACAGAGACTATGAGAACGTGGTTACAAATTGAAAAGTGTACATTAATCCTCTCGTTAGACTGTGTGATATCAAATGCTTATAGGCATCTTAACACTTTGCACGTACAGTTACGAACATCATTAAATTGACAAGATGAATGATTTTACAAGGATTTTGGGGTGAAATTAAATGAGTGCGTGGAGCGAGTTTTGAGTGAAATGAAGGGGAGGTAGTCCAATATGGCCAATTTTCAAAATTAGCAAAATTAGCGACGTTTATTACACCCCCCCCCCCCCCCTGAATAAAAAAATATGCGTACAAGTTCTATAACTAGCTTCCTATTTCTCCAAGAACTAATCAGATGCCATTGATTTCTATTATGTCAGTGGTATTGCGATTTTTTCCTGGATATATATTATTTTGAATGTAGTTTTTGGTCTTATCTTTTTAAGTATTTTTGAGCGTTTATGAATGGTTTAATTGAGTGCTTGGAATGAATGAATGAATGGAGCGCTGAGTGAGCAATGTATTGTTAAGATAAAGATGAATGCAAATTCCACGATGTAAGTAACTTTGCAGGACCACTACCTCAAAAGTATGATATACACTTACATTTGTCGAAATCGCTTAAAATGCAGTTTTGAACAACAAAAAAAGATAACGACAATACTAATTATTATAATAAAAAAAAAGTACGTAACCCCCGAGTTTTACAAAAAAATAGCAAAATAAAATAAGCCTCTGCTTATTCACACTGTTGTTACGATGTTTTGGTTGCCAGCTGGCGATGAACATGTTCGTACTTGCTTTACCTTGTCAAATTACGTACATAAATCTCACCCTTGGTTAGCTAAGTGAGAATATTAAATATATATATTGTACATCATAATCATTAACTGGATTTAAATTTTTTACAACAGCCTGCATATTTTTGCCAGAACGTTTTTAGTTCATTCGGCATTTAAAACGTCGTAGTCATAGCTTTATTATTAATGCTGCTCTCACACCTTTGCGTATCTGCGGCGTTTGAGCCAAAAATGTTTTACGTGGATCAAACGCCGATGACCTAAGCGTATTTTGTTCGATCACAATGGTAAAGAAAAAGAAACGACACATACGTAACAAAAACGTAGCTCTTGCGCCGTGGTTACGAAATCAAAACCAAGAATTGTCAAATTATGTACATAAATCTCAACCTTGGTTAGCTAAGTGAAAATTTTAAATATATACAGTGTACATCATAATCATTTACTGGATTTGATATTTTTTTTACAACAGCCTGCATACTTTTTCCAAAACGTTTTTAGTTAATTCGGCATTCAAAACGTCGTAGATATAGCTTTATAAAAAATGATACAAACTTTCTATCAGTTAAAAGACTATAGCATGAACATTATTACTTCTTACTTTCGATTTTCGGTGGTTTATCGAGAAGTAACGGTAGTTTATCACTTGATAATCTCAGCGTAAAGCAGTGAAATAATAATAACAAAATTAACTTTTGCTGCTTTCGCTCATTTCTCTGTATTGGACGCTATCTGAGAGGAGCCCCTAGGACATGAAGAATGCACGGACATTTTTACTGAATGTTAATCAAGGGCGTAACTACCATTACGCACATTACGCAAGTGTGTAATAGAAATAAATAATATTTCGAAAACGATCGTCGATGAATGATCATAACATCGAAACTGCAGCTTATTTAAGCTGTAGTTACGATGTTTTGATTATTCACCAACGCTCAAATCATACCAAAAAGGAGCGGAGAGTATTCATCCTTTGTCTTAGTCCACAGTTCTTTGGTAGTCGCTTTCTAAATTTGTATAAATTTCAAAATCCTAGCTACGTCTATGTTAATAGACATAATGCTGCATTTTATTAAATTTTCTAATAGCCTAATAACTTGGTAAGCAACGAAGTAAAACTTTATTTAAAGGATAGTTTGGAAAGAGCAATGTAACTCGCATTGTATCGCCTGTACCGTTTTTTTTTTTTTTTTTTTTTTATAAAATGATATTAGTAGGATGGGTATATATAACTTAGTTGGCATCTTTTACGATATTATAGGGTTAATTCACGTTTTTGAGGGCGTTAACATTTGCAGAGACCCGAAAATGGCTTAACGCTCGAGTACGAAGCACGAGGGCGTTATAGCATTTTGAGGGTCTCTGCAAATGTTAACGCCCGTGAATTGACGCTATTATTGCATAAAATAAAGACTATTGTATTTATTCAAACAGGGGTTGCAAAATAATTCATAGGAACGCTTTAAAACTAGCTCAAAACCATCGAATGTGTCGGGAAATTGTGGTATGCATTGCATCGTCACTGTTGTTCATACTGACGTTGTTTGGTAAATTTATGACGTCACAAAATTTAACCCAGTGTTAGGATCAAAGTCTTTATTTATGCTCTTTATTAATGTTTCACCAAGAAACTAAAAAAGGAGCATAGGCCCAGACCTAGAGTATCTAAATGAAAATCTAAATGAAAAAGTCCGGGTGTTTACGGCACGTTAATTTACTTTTAAATCCACGTTTTCTCCCGCTTACGCCCGTGTTTTTTCCGTTAAAGTATGCCTATAACGACACGAAAACGCACATTTTATGCAATAATTGAACTTCAGCATGTCCATAAGCCTTAACCCCTTCTTCATTTACGGTTATATTTTGATGAAACTTACACAAAATATTTGTAGCCATCTGACCTTGCGCTTGCAGTCAATCTTTTGTGGATTTCAGCCTGTAATGGAAAAGGGCCTTCATGTCAATTTTCTTGCGAATGCACCACACCCATTTCATTTATCGACCGATTTTGATTAAAACTTTCGAAAATCCTGAATGTGGGCATGAAGTCTGGGTATTATGAAATTTATCAGCGTCATAGAAAAAGGGGTCTTCAATTCAAATTTCCTTCGCCACTCCTCCTTTTTTATGGACCGATTTGGACAAAAAGTACATAGTAATTAGGGGTCCGTTTAACTAAACATCTTACGATTTTTTGCGTGATTCAAAATTTAAGTTGCTTCTTAATAAGTAAAGAATTATGGAATTCTGTCATACATCATCTCATTAGAATCGTCTTCTAAAGGCGATTCCGATTAGATACTGCAAGGCAGAATCTAACAATGAATTTTAGCACCAGGTACGACTTGTGATTTTGACTTAAGATTATTTTTTTCGTAAGCAGTTTAGTAAAACGGGCCCCAGGTCTTGCACGTGTTGTCGGGGTTTGTTGAAATTCAGCAGGGAAAAATGTGACATCACATCTATCTTCTAGCGAATGCAACTTCTATATTTTTGGACCAATTGAGGTGAAACTTACACAAAATGTTCCAAGTTTTCAGACGTTGTGCGAAGGTAAGGGTTATGTGAAATTATGCCGTGTAAGAGAAAGGGACTTTCTTGTCATTTTCTGTATATCTGTACGTACATATTTTCAGGATGTTCCTTGTCACCAGACGTTTCAAATATAGCCGTGAATTTATGATATTCTTTTGTGTCACAGAAAAAAAGGGATGTTATATATTTTTTGTTTAAGTACGCCTAAACCTTCTTTAACTATTGATGTATTTCCACGAAACTTTCACACACTGTTCATTATCTTATGGCTGTGTATGTATTGTAACCATATGGCCACGTGCATTTATTTATAAATGCAATGCTCACAATACGTCCGTAAGAAAATTAAAGCGTCCTCCGAAAGATCTGCACATATTTCTTTTTTCGTTATTTGGTATAAACTTACCTGGATTTCTAGATCGCCTTTGATAGCGTGTCAAACGTTAAAAAAAACTCACAGAATTTACGATAATCACTTCGGTCAAATAACTGAAAAAAGACGTAAAGGTAAATAATCAATGTTTGCTATACCATAGCGTTTGAGTTATCTCTCATGTTTCTCGTTTGTATAGATTGTCTGTTTAAATTGGACTTACACTGCTTTCAACAGATTTTTTCAGTCACATTGTATGTCTGATATTTATCGTGCGAGTTCATTTATTACATGTACATGTACATCCTTTCCTAGATATCCCCCTTAGGTTTAGGATTATCTACCCGTGTATGGGAGACAAACGATTATAACAGTTACAATGATTGTGAAATTGACATTCAACTGAATCAAAATCATTCTAATTAAGTCGCTCAGCGCTCCAATGATTCACTCCTAACACGTACTCAAACCATTCAAAACGTTCCAAAATTACTGAAAAGACAAGATCAACAACTGCATTAAGAATGAATATAGCTAGAAAAAATGCAATTGCTGTTAAATAATTGAAATTATGCTCGCCTGATAGTTCTTGACGAAATAGGTAGCCGTTTAGAGAACTTGTGTCCTAAATTAAATTAAATATCGCCGATTTTTACTGTAAATGGTTCTTTATTGGTTGAAACAAAATGTCGATCGAAATTCTCTTAACCAACAACGAGATGTTTAATCAATTGAACTGGATCTTAATTAGCCCATATGAACCAATCGGATACGTTGCCTAATAATGGGTAGGGGGAATCAATTTCTTGTCTCAAACATTTCCCGAGCCTCATTAAATTAAGTAGGGTTATGATGAGGGTAGAATTAGAAAAAAATAAGATTCAAATATCCAAAGCCCACACACGATTATCGGCGCTTAGTGAAACCCATGTGTACTGGTTTGAATATCCTCCAAATATATGAAGGAACTATAGGTAAACCATGCTATGTGAATGTTTATAAACAGACTTTTCGACGAGTTCAAAAAGGAGAAATTGGGACCAAAGAATTTCTTGCTGTTACGGTCTTTTAACTATACTGAAAGATCACAGAAACGCAAAATTACTGGCATGTTAACCATCCTTTGAATTATAACTGTAAACGTCATTTCTCACATTGTAAAAGTATCATGCTTTCGAAATCGACTTCATCATGAAGAAACTAAAATTGAAAGGACAAAGAGCATTAAATATAGATTTGGAGAAAAAGGTGTTTTTCTTGACGTGTTTTTTACTCTTTCAGTATATAGGTGATTACATTTGTGATTAAGTATACCGTTATCTCACGCTTGTAAAATTTCAGTTCAGTCCACCCATACTACTGGCTATTCCACATTTTCCCGCGTTTTCGAATACCGCGGTTGGACTATACTATATCGTTTGAAGCTTTTTACACAATACTAAAATCATTGTAGTCGAAAATACCTAAAAATTGTTACCACGGGAGACTGTATCAAACTTGACACACCCTTTTTACTGATAGATTTGACTTTACTGTAAGATACAAGTTTGTCGTGAGGTGTAAGGTCAAGAAGGAAAACTTAACTATTTTTGTCGAACGAGAAACACAATTTCTTGACAATTTTACTGATGGAGACAATTACTTGATCTGTGATGTGGTAATCATGAGTGTTCTAACCTTCACGATCACTGTACTATATCTTCTTGTCAGTTGCCAGAGTTACTGTCTTTATTGTTTCGTACTGAAATAGTCAAGAAACTCAGTGCAAGGAATGATCACACAAGCTGTTTCCATGACTTAAAAGTTTGATTAATAAATCGTAGCTGAAAGTTTCCGATGTCATGGAGCTGTTCTTTTGGGTCTTATTTTAAAATGACTGGTAAAAAACCGAATTATTTTTATTCTGTCTTGACCCAAAGAAATTTTCCTTGTCACTGTGCATGTTTCACACATGTTCCAAACAAAAACAACATACTTATCGTTGGTGATTTCTAAGAAGCATTTACCTCTTCGCTTGTATGACCAATGAAAACTAATAGGCCAAAGTCCGTTTCTTTAGAAGCTGTTACCGGAACAGGGAACTGAAGGAGTTTTGCGCTTGAATCGTTAATAAAAATGTCCGTTCATATCTAATCTGATGTTTGATCCATATTAATTTTCAAATCATACACTGAAGAAAACTTAAAGTATATTTTTATTTCTTTGAAGACATAGCTACCATAGAAAAACTTTCTTAGTATTTTCTTCAACTATATGAATCAAGCAATACTAGAGCTGCCTCGCTTTGCCTTAGTCTGATATTTTCTCTGTGGTATTAAAGTAAATACCGGTAATCGTTATCTTGGTATGCATCGCCTTTTTAGTATATATATATATATATATATATATATATATATATATATGGTCAGCAAGAAAGTCCCTACTTTAGCCATAACAAACCATCAATACCTACACGCATCCATTGAATAGGGACATTTTTTCAATGGCTTTCGTTTGCACTAGGTAGGTTGCAAAATTAAAACAAGAATCAGATGGCCATGCCCGATGATGTTTTTTTTTACCAAACATGCATTTCCCGAGGCAGCAAGATATAATTCAAATCAGCAAGATTACCAATGGTTTTATGTATAAAAAGATTATGGTACTAGTAAATACAAAATAAAAGTTTTTGATTAGGGAGAAGTAATGTATTAAATCAAGCAATTTCTCTTCACCATACATTCCTTTCTTTCATTTTGCACTACGGGCTAAATATTCATTTTAAATGCGCGAAAAAATTATTTTGTCGTTGTAAAACAAAAATTTCGTAAACACAGCTTTAATCAATCTGTAGTTACGAGATTTCAGAATAGCGCCGACGATAAAGAGCTTTATTGAGAAGAATTGATATAAATAGTACTTCTCCTGTAGGAATAAGCTTTGACTAAAACATTTGAGAGTTTTCGAGCATACTTTTGCATTAGATGCACAAGCTTTTGTTCCGATGACAATGATATAAAGCCATTTGTTCTCAGAATAACACCGAAAACCAGCTCACGCAAATTGTTATAAAATTCACAATCGACAACAAAATGGATTTCGTCTTCTACTAGATGAGTATTGCAGCACAAGCAAGTTCGTTCGTTCACTTGTTCACCGACATATCTCCCAGTCTCAATCCTTTTACTTGATTTTTAGGAATATTCACCATTTGTTTTAAACAATGCAACAAATTTTATCAGAACAGACGAGAAACATACTAATAGACATTTCCATAAGAGTGTCTGTGAGTAGGGACATGTAGTTACCTGATGCAGGCGTTTTGTCTGCGAATGCTTGAGAATGTTTATAAGTATGGCAATCCGTAAGGGCGCAATAATCTGTAAGTGTAAAATTTGTATCAACAGCAATCGTGTGTCTTTCGATTGAAATTTCAAAGGAAGAGAGCTGATACACACACATCTATAACTCTTACTCAAATCTTATTGTTTGATACAGTTCTAAATTTATATGCATAATCGAACTATGCATTATATAGAGCTTACTCGAGACGTTAAAGGGCAGTAAAGACAATTTGAAACAGAGTAAAGTGGACAAACTAGCAAAAAATAAAATGAAGTGTTTTTTATTCGTGGGAACTTATAAATGTTAAAGCATATATACAACATTGAACGCAAACATATTTATCCGTCGTATATTTACAGAATGCCGAAAAATGCTCTTATGGGCTTCATTAAGCGCCAATGAAATAGGTTTGGGCTATGAAAATTTGTTTCGCGTATGTTTTACCGAGACCCGCACCCATTAACTTATAAGGCTTTAGAAATGCCTTTCTTCAAAAATCTTTTCTTGAACCAAATTGTTTGCAAAGTAACCATGTTGACTCATACGGGCTTATTAAGGGTCCTTATAATCGATTAAAAGTGAGGTAATTGGTTAGGAATATTTTCGGCCCAAAGAGATCATTGATACCATATGTGGTACGAGTAAGCAATATTGAAAACAAACATATTTTAAGAAATATGTCGTTTATCATTTTAATCTGTCGTATATTTGCATTATGAAAACACCCCCTCCCCCACCCTTCTGTTATGGGCTTCATTTAGCACCAAAGCACCGGGTACAATCAAGAACATCGCGAAATTGAAAGATATTCCTAACAAAATCATTCACTCAGCGCTCCATTCATTCAATCTCAAAACATTTAAAGGGAGGTGGTGGACATTTTGAACGCAATTAGCGATTTCATGTCATTCAAAACACGCTCATCCCACTCATTCAATTTAATTTTGATATAATTCCACAATCATTCACTATGTCAATTTCACTTTGTTTTAAGTGTATGGGTTTTGAAAAATTGATTCATATACTTTTGTACCATTTGTAATACAAGTTGGCATCATAAAGAGGGCTATTTTTTTCAAAAATCGCGAGTTTGGAAAACTCCTAAATCTGTTCATATGGGCTCATTTTAAAGCCAATCAAAAAGGATATCAGATGTTCAAAATTGAAAATAATATACATCAACACCAACCAATGCTAGGTATTGGACGTAATTTGTAAAGAAGACTCAAAGGAATGTCATTTTTGTGAATCTTATTTAAAGAAAACACCCCAAGCGATTAATATGGGCTAATATGAGAGCCCACACAAATTCTAAAATGACCCAAGAGAACATAGGCATGCAAGTATTTAAATGCCAACCTACACTTAATACCAAACAGGGCTTAAGAATTCATCTCGAAACAAACAAGGTGTTCTAATATAAAAACACCAAAATGGCTATTTAGGGCTCTGTGAGAGCCCATAAAAGGGTGAAATAAGCTTTATGACATGGATTTTTGTATTTTAAACTCCAATCCACGCTAGATCTTAAGAAATCATCTGGAAACAAACAAGGTTTTCCCCCTTAACCTACTAATAAAAAAAACACCAAAATTGCTATTTTGGGCTCCGTGAGAGCCCATAAAAGGGTGTAATACCCTTTTAAAACATGGATTTTTGTATTTTTTAAAACTCCAATCCATGCTAAATATACGGCCAAACAAAAGAAATCTTTTAGGAGAAAAATACACATCTCATGAGCCCTCTTTTAGGAAAATACCTATTTTGCTCATTTGGGCTCCTATGAGAGCCCATAAAATCGGGGAATGGGCTCGGAAAATTTGGACCCACATTTTTTGCGATTACTTGGACCCTAAACAATCAATTAATCCCAAAAAATCAATTTCAGCACGAAAATCCCACGGGAGCCCCTTTTCGTACATAAGGAGCCACACTATATAGCAAATCAACAAATAAAAGCATCTGTAATGCTAAATACAGTTACCAACAAATATATAAATAAGTGCCATGAATAGCACAGGTCGAATATAGGCTCAAACTGGCCTTAAAACGATCGACATGTAAAAAAGCACAGGATAACCTTTATACAGGTATCAACTGGCATAAAATATATAATAATGTAAATAGTGCACAGCAAAACCTTTTTTATTTAAAAAAGAGACATGAACTGGCAAACATGTCGTCATATATATAAAAAGTAGTATAAATATACAACAAATAATAAATACTGTCGTATGATATATTCGAAACAGCAACATGCATCAAAAATAGGAAATTATACATATCTTTGAGTATTTCTTGCTCTATCTTTAATCACAGCCACAATCGCAGCCCGTATAATATATTAATGCCATGTTGCCTCATACAAACAGGTGGACACCATCAGTAGCGTACGTTCGGGCCCTGGCAGGTTCGAACCTAAAGCCGTTTCGTTGCCAACAGTTGATAGACACATGACTTGCAATTTTAGCAATTAGGCGTCGATTCAGCTGCTCAACTCTTCCATTGAACCATAACGAATCAATCAGAAATCGTGTCCTAGTTCGAGAAGCACTTCTGTACATCACTGGAAACAATAAATCACGTCAGTAACATTCAACTCGTGCACTAAGACATGTTCGAGTTTCTCTTTTGTCCATGACTCTTTGTCAACCATTAGCCAAAAATGCTAAATATCATTGGTTCCAGCAAAACACATTACGTAATCAAGTATGAAGTCCATAGCTTCCATGAACCGAAAAATCGGACAATAGTCGCCCCGGAAATCCACTGTATTGAACATAATTATTCCCGTGGTGATGCTAAGTTCAAATCGAATTTAAAGTCTGGGTCACACAGTATAAAATCCTCAAAATGCGCACAAAACAATGTCAAAATAACTGTATTTAATGTACTCTGTCCGAAATAATAACATCGTTTTTAAATCTAATCCGGCAAAAGCATCAAAACAATAGATGATTTTGTCCCGAGCGCATATCGCAAACTAGACAGGTGGATGCATTGCAGCTAGCATATGATTGGTCAGTACCTCCCTTCTCCCTTAGCTACGCATCTCTTAGACACAATTCCTGCACACAAATCGTTTTATTTGCATAAAAATTCATAAATTCCGACATCTTTTTAAGGGACACTGCATATTTAATTTTCTTTTGAGGTACTTTTGGGGTTATTGGCGGTTTCAAAGAATTATGTGTTTATCAAGGTATTTAAGAGGCAAAAGAGAGCTATAAAGATTAAACTTTGCAGTATAATGAGTTGGTAATGCGGTTTCATGTATGGGTATATGACGTAGTTTTTGCGGTTGGAAAAAAAGATGTCAACCCTCGCCTCCTGCTCGGGTGACATACTTTTTTCCAGTCGGGAATAAATCGATATACCTTGGCAACAACCGTATAACTGTTACTATTATTATATTCTTTATTTTCTCCATTTTTGAAGATTACAAATTCATCATATATATACAAGTAAACAATTAAACAAGGGAATCAAAGAAATTGAAAACACAATTAAGTGCAATTAGATGCCGTTATGCAATAAAGATATATGAATAAAGTTGCCGAACTCTATGTAATAGTTCAACGACGAATAATAATTAACACCATGCTTCTGCAACAAGACCTTCACTAGATCGAAAAAGAAGATATTATTGAAGGGGCACCGACATTAACTAACACTAGAAATATCAGGAAAACACTTTAGTACCTTTCTCGAAACGACATGGAATAAGTACAGTGTGTATGCACTGATTTCAAACTGTATATATGTCGTGCCCGATTTCGGGTTTACTAAATCTCAAGAACGGGCAAGTGGCTACAGGGGGGGTGCTGCTCATTCTTAAGACTGGTCAAACTAGCGTTTATATCAACATGGCGTGCAATAGAAATGAGATTCTTGCATTTAAATATTCCATTTTATTCCTCCAATGATTTCAAAATAAAATTTATTCGATCAATTCTGCGTTTAAACTGATATATCAATTTATTGTTCGATCTCCGATATCGGCCAAACCGACAGATCAACTTCCGGTTGAATATCCCGGCTTACTTTTCTTAATGTATGAGTCCTGTCGTAATTAATTAAATTGTTATTCGCACAATTTTCAGTTTGTTAAGCTATGTTAATTAAAGATTGTCTGGACATTCATGAAACATCGCGTAAAGATATTTATCTTATAACTATACAAGTATCCGTATGATAACAACCCGTATGATATTTTTTATGATATCACATAGTTATTTTTAGAACAATAATATCATACAGTTATTTTTAGAAACTAGCATTTAAGTTAGAAACATCGACAAAAACAAGACAAAAAGAGGTTATAAGATAAATATAATACGTACTAAGTGTATTGTATGAAAAAATATCAAACTCGGTTGTGAGAATTGGTAATTGTCTCGGCAGAGCCTCGACAATGATCAATTCTCCCAACCTCGTTAGATATTTTTTTTCATATAATACACTAAGTATGTATTATATATATATCTGTGCATCCCGGATTATCCTTATCATTTTTGAATGATATATATAATACGTACTTAGTGTTTTGTATGGAAAAAAATATCTAACGAGGTTGGGAGAATTGATCATTGTCGAGGCTCTGCCGAGACAATTACCAATTCTCACAACCGAGTTAGATATTTTTTCATACAATACACTTAGTACGTATTATATTTATCTTATAACCTCTTTTTGTCTTGTTTTAGTCGATGTTTCTAACTTAAATGCTAGTTTCTAAAAATAACTGTATGATATTATTGTTCTAAAAATAACTATGTGATATCATAAAAAATATCATACGGGATGTTATCACACTGATATTTGTATAGTTATAAGATAAAATTCAATCCAACGAAAACATCTCGATCTGTATCTCAGATGTTATTACTGTTCTATCTGTCTCTCCTGATTTTTATCCAGAAAAAATACCCTCAATTATTCTCAAAACAGTAAGCAAATGAATTACACATGAAAAATCCACTGTAAATGGTTGTCATTAACCATCATGATTAATTTTGATGCCTGTATACGGTAAATGCTTTGTGGAAATGTCTAAGAATAAGAAAACAAGACCTTTCAGGGTTATTACCTAATACTCCGTTAAATTGGTTATCAATACAAAGTAAAGATCTAACATACTGCGTTTGGTTGAATGAAAGTAAAACATATACTACAATGTCACCCAAATAGTAAGAATTGTCCAAGTGAAGTTTGCTGGAAAATTCTTTAAATTTTGGACAGCATGTTAGCAAATGTACTGCTATGCTAACACGAAGGTTGCTAAAATAACGGAAAGTAGGCTGTATCTCCATATTAAAAATTCATATGATGAGGTCCTCGTTTCCCATTGATGGATAAAATAATTTGAAAGAGACGCTTGGACCATTGTTTTCCAAGAATATTGTGTAGGAAAAGTGCCATAATTTACAAAATCAAGAAGTACGGAATTTATATTATATACGATGTCAAGAATAAATCCTGTAACGGGCAATTTTGACAGTATCGAAAACAATCTTAATAAAAATAATTGCTTTACCGCACAATCCCTTTCCAATTGACACAGGTGAGCGAAAAAAAAGAAGTTTATCGATTTCGAATTCGATCGGAAAAGAACTTAGCATGCCGTGTACAATGTCTGGTCTAGATCGAGTGTTTAATCCTTGATTTTGTTTAATACAAATTTTATGACTGCGTGCTAAAACACTTTTATAACTATTCGTTAATGAGTTTAAGAATTCGCAACCATAAAGGACCCGAGGTAAAACAACAGAGCGATAAATACGGTAACTACACAATTTAACACATTTCTGTGAAGGCCTTCTTTGATCAGTCCAAAAAAGTACCTCTTAATTTCCTATTAATATTTTGACAATAAGCGAAGATTTATTGTATTTATTACACAATATACCGATATGTTTACATTCTTTTTCTTCCTTGAGAGACGTATTACCGAGAGACCAAGATTTCGGGCGTAGTTTACATGCTCTCTTAGATTCATCAAAAGTAACTATCGAACATTTACTAGGATTATACTGGAACCTCCATAAACATGCATAACGATAACATATATTTATCATTTCCTGGAATGCATCGAGACAATGACAAACGGGTCATGTCGTATGCAAACGACGGAGAACAAAGGCCATAGTCTTCTATCTGCAGCCCATGTTTGCTATTGACAAGCTCATTGATCAGTGTATGTACCACAGATACAAAGAGGGAGACCAAGCTCCATCTTGTTTCGTACCCTGTAATATCGGGAACCAGTTTGATTGAAAACCTCCATATAAGTCGCAGCTAGAAGACTGCTCATGCAAAGCAATAACCGATTTCAATAATATAAAGTTTCGCCAAGTTTATCTAGCTTATGAAATAACCCATCGTGCCAAACACGATCAAACGCTTGACGAGCGTCTAAAAACACGCATATAACTTTTAATTCTTTTCTTTACAACGATGTAAACTTTCTTGCAAAAAAAAAGGATGTCATATTACTGCCCATTTGAGGTTGGAATCCACCCTGAAGCGAATTTAAAGGGATGAGGTGGACGCGTTTAAACGGTTTAACAGAACCGTTTCATATAACTTTAATATTGTGGAGGAAAGAGTCGATAAATCGCCCGATAAATGTTCGTGTCATTTTTGGGTTCACGCCCACCTTTATGCAAGGTTATTATAGTTCCGAGTTTTAAGTTAGTCGAAACATATGCATTACAGTACATAAGGTAAAAAAGGAGAGTTAAATATTCTTTTAAGTGTTGCCCACCATGAACAAGGTGCTCATTATAAACACGATCTCTTCCACACATTTTACCAAATTAAGATTTTGAGAGAGCGAAAGATATTTCGTTCAATGACATGTGGTCGGTATCAGAGGGATTGGGCATATCCTTCAATTGTTTAACATAATGCGTGACTGTTTCAAAATGACAGCCATCGCAATCGTTACGCTAAGTTTCAGAGTATAAGGATGCAAAGTGTTCAACCCACGCTTTACATTTCAGTTGTGTACTACGCAAAGTATCATCATGAAATTTCATCTCGTTAGATTCAACATTTTGAGACTGCTTTTTCCTCCAATTATCCGATCATTGTCGATACATAACGGCTTGCTAACGGAGTTGTGTCTCTTGTTACATAACAGAGCCACAACACCCTTGCCAATCCGTCTATTTCTATATATGTTCAGATCTGAATCACAAATTCCTATTCCATCATAAGATTGGTGTATACGTTTTAGAAAATGCAATTCGTTAGAATATAGCTCATGTTCTGAAATGCCTCAGACATCAATATTTCTCGATTGAGCAGACTGCTTGAGTTAAAAGCGCTTTAAACCAGTAACGTTCCAAGTGCAAAGCTGTTATGAAGACATTATGATGTAATATAAAATAACAGAAGTGGCGTTACTTAGCATCTAAAAAAGTATTACAATAATTATTTCTATGGTTATAGCTGGCTTAGATGGCTGTGACATATACATCGACGACGTCATCATCTACACAGATACATGGAGCGACCACCTTTTAAGAATCAAACAATTCTTCGACCGTCTCAGTGATGCAAAATTGACTGTTAATCTTGGGAAAACAGAATTTTGTCATGCTACTGTTACTTTCTTAAGACATCTTGTGGGGCAGGGTCAATTTAAACCTTTAGAATCTAAGGTCAGTGCTATCTCTGAGTTTCCTGTGCCTGCACCTAAAAAGCAACTGATGCGATTTCTTGGTATGGCTGGCTACTATAGGAAATTTGTAAGAATTTGTCTATAAAAGCTGGACCTTAAACAAACTTATTAAAGAAAAACGTTAAGTTCAAATGAAATGATAACTGTCAAGTTGCCTTTAATCGCTTGAAAGCCATACTAAAGAGCACACCAGTTCTTTTAGCATCTGATTTTGACAAATGTTTCAAATTAGCTGTTGATGCAAGTGATGTTAGTATTAGTGCTGTTGTTTTGCAAAAAGACGATGACATATCGATCATCCAGTTTGTTCTAAAAAAATAAACAAACATCAGAAAAACTACTCCACCATTGAAAAAGAATGTCTTGCTCTGATTTTGGCAATCCAACATTTTGAAGTTTATTTAACATCTGCAACTTCTCCTATAGTTGTATTCAGTGATCACAATCCCTTAAATTTTCTTCGCAAACTTAAGAATAAGAACCAGAGATTATAGAGGTGGAGTTTGTGACTTCAAGAATATAATCTTGATGTAAGACACATTAAAGGAAAAGACAACATTATACCAGATGTTTGTCAAGAGATTTAAAATGTTGAATTGTCAATTGCATTCAACAGTTACATTTCACTATCTTTTGTATATATGTATGTTTGTATGTTTGCATTATATATCTTTTTAATTTCTTTTGATGAAAATTGTTTGTATTGTCATGCTAGATGTGCTGAAATGTTTCAGCGAATCATGATATTATTAATCGTTGATGTATATCATTATTTTATATTCTAAAGCTAATGCAAAGAGAAAGATTTATTTCATAAACCTTTCTTGTTTCTTCCAAGGGGGAACGTGTTATGTATAAATGGGTTTTCCCGTGTCTTTTTAGAATTAGTCTGGAAATTTCCGATCTCTTGACTATCATGTAAACATGTATGTGGAATATTTTAGATCTTTCTAGAAAGGACTTTTAGAAAGTGATTCAAACTCTAGAATCTTTTAATGTTCTATGCTATTCTAGATTGTTCTATGGTATTATTTTAAGGGATTCCAACAGCATTCTTGGTTCACTTGGTTTAGACTAATGGTTTCATTTAGTAGTACTGTCGTTATCTTAAAAGTGTGTTTAAAAGTGTTTTTAATTTCAAATTCCGATATTATTGGACTTATTATTTGTGGACCAGGCACTCAATTGGATCTAAAAATTAAAACTTTAGGAATAAACATTCAAGGTATTGTAATTTGTTTTTTTGTATTAATTATATATTGTCAATAATTCTGTTATTATTGTCAATAAATATTGTTAATTGTAAAGTTTGTTGCTGGCTTCTTGTTCTATTTTACTCCACTCTTAGCATTAATTGTGAACGCGGTGGACGGTTATAGATTTTGTTCTCCCGCCAAATAAAAACCTAGGTGAATGTAGCAAGTTAAATCCGAGTTTCCGAACACATAATGCTATATATACGTCCTCCAAATGGAAGAAAGGTATTTTTGGCGAGATATCATAAACTTTTTGGACGACATTCATGCTTGTTACATATCCAGTCCCAGAACAAAATCCCGGATATTGAGAGTTCGGATAAGATGTGTAAGACGCGTACCATTTTGACGTTTTCTTTCGATGAGGTTTAGCTTTCATAACGCACGATCCCATTACAGCCGTCTGTAAGGCACTTTCCTGTTTATTAACAGCACATAAATTATTGACATTAACATACATGTCATCGTCCGTTTTAAATACGAAACGGGCGTGATTACATTTTGTCGAAGCCCATTTAAAACCCATGATCGTTTTATATGTGAGGTTCTTATAACTATCGACGAAATCTTCCTTTATGATGTCATGATACACATCATTTTCTTCTCGAACTAAATCTCGTTGTTTTAAATCCTGAACTTCACCAAGTAAGAACACATGTCGTATACTGCCGGTATTATTAATATACGATGATAACCATTTTCTCCGAACTAAACTTCTTCTCTTATGATTCTTATGTTCAGTTAATATCACAAAAATAATATCAATCTTTTGATTCGGTGACGTCAGTTTACAGATTTCTGGATTATCTATGACGTAATTAAAGTTATGCTGAAAGCACATATCACAGGTGTCCTTTCTCCAGTCTATATCAATTGCTTCATCCTGTTGTTTTGCATTTGATGCCATATTATCGGCAGTTGATGTATTTGCACCATTAAAATTTCTAAATAGGAAAGGATTGTTTTTGCCATGTCCTCGGTGGGAATCTGTTAATCCTTTAAAGTCGTTGATAATATCCGGGTTATCCCCCATTGACACATCTACCGGCAGAATGAATCTTGAATACGGTGCGAGAAAATATATCACGGCGTACACTAGCAGGAAGACGAACAACAACAGGATGTGACATAAAGAGTATTGAAAGGCGCGGTTTTGGCATAATTTCTTACTTCCTTTTTCTGAAATGAACTTCATCTTTTATGGTGTGTTTGATTGGTCGATAGATCGATGTTAAACATGCACAGTTCGGGCATAACTTCTAACTTACCAATTCTGAAGAAATCTTAATCGCCTATGGAGTCTTTGATTGGTCAACAGAACTGCCTTTGTAAATTTCTATCCAATCGTTAAAGTTTTAGGTTATTTTCCCATCTAACTGAGATCTCCATCTGATTTCCTGAAGATTTGTTTCTTAACTGGAACTGTAAAAATATAGAGAGACATTGATATATGACGGATTTATAATGTATGTAAAATGAACAGTATGATACAATACCATAATGGCGTAGAACTGCCAACGCCTGTTGTTCCGCAAGAAAGAGTGAGGTTCGAGAAACCGTTATCTCCTATCATTTTCGATGTAAAATTGATCTTTGAATTGAAATTTCACTCACTTGAAATTGCAGGTTTATACCGAATAAAACAGTACGAAAAGAATGGCCCGTATTACAGTTAACAGCATCACGAAATTGACAAAGGCAAATTGACACAAGGAGTGTGAGGAGTGAGTTTTCGGTGAAATTAAAGGGAAGTAATCCAATGTCGCTACTTTGTTCAGGATGAACAAAATAGCATTTTTTTAGTAGGACAGTTAAAAAACCGTGAAACTGCCAAGCTGAATGATATTACAATGATTTCTGAATGAAATAGAACGAGGGTGTGGGCGAGTTTGAATGATATTAAAGGGAGGTAGTCCATTTTCGCTAAGCTTATTCGAGAGTTCATTCTACCTCACCCACCCATCCACCCTTATGATGAGCCGTCAGTGTTGTAAATCGGGATTAGATTATATTTCCGTAAATAAATATCGAATAGATGATAAAAAAGACTGTGACAGGATAAATAGAATAGATAGTTGGTGACTTGAGATGGAAAAGTTTACCGGGCTCGGCTGCGGAATTTGTAATTATCACTTGATAATCCCACCGCAAAAGCAGTGAAATTATGAAACCTTTTACCCTGGTTTTGTGTATTTCATCCTATCTGACGTCATCTATGCGGAACGAAATAAGTGACGTCACAATGAACGTTGCATAGCTATCACGCGCAAAATGACGCGCTTTACGAACATATGTCCTAGAAATTCCCCATTTTGTCTCATTTTTGCAATAAAGAAATAGAATAATCGTTTGTTTTTCGAGTATGATCGATTAATATTTCATTTCGTGACTAGCAAAAGCTATATTTTCAATCGTGGCTCCGCCTCTCGTGAAAACACAGCTTTTGTTATTCAATCAATAAATATAAATCGATCTAACACTGAAACAAACGATTATCCTCTATATCTTACATCGAAACAAACGATTATCCTCAATATATTGGCATAAAAAAATAAAAACTCACAGACTTGTCAGGCGATACAGCTGAAGATACTCAAATGTTGTTTTCTTTACGCCGTGAACTTCACGGTACACATGAAGTTACAAAACTAAAGTGTTTTGGACCAATGACTTTAATAAGCATTACTTCGACTTCGATATGAACGAACAATAATACTGTGCAAAACTTATTCATAAATAGACACTACATGTAATCTTTAGCTTACCTGAGCATTGAGTGCTCAAGGTGAGCTGTTTTTATCATCCAATGTCCATCATGCTTCGTCCGCTGTGCGTCATCCACATTTTCTCTAAACATCTTCTCTCCCTAAACCAATGGACCAATCTCGAAAAAGTTTGTAGGAATGTTCCTTTAGTCTAGCTCGAACTAATATGTTCAAATGATAGAAATCCACCCACAATCCTTGTTATAAAGGCACCACAAAAATGTACATACAATGGGAAAGCCTCATAAAATATTCATCTCCAGAAACTAGAAACAGACAACTTTTATATTTGGTAAGGAGCATCATCTTGTTGGTCCACCAAGTTTCTTCATATTATAACCTTATGGTCATATTTAGGCTCCGCCTGCGCTCATCCTGTTTTAAAAAGAGATGAATCTTCGCACTCGAGCGTCAAACCATTTTTCGGGTCTCTGAAAATACCAACGCACTCCAAAACATGAATTAACCCCACATCAATCGAGTATTTCAGTATTTTCTGCTCATATTTGGGCGCTTTCAATAGCAAATAAAGAATTTGTATCGTATTGTATTGTATGAGCAGTCGGGGTTAAGCTGGGTAACCGTCATATTTTATTTTGCCGTAGATTTATCACAATTATATAGAGGATTATCGTTCGATTCAATGTAAGATCGAAAGCTATATTTTCACGATTTGCGGAGCAACGAGTGAAAAGAAAGCTTTTGTTGGTCACGAAATGAAATATTAAACGATATTACCCGAAAAATCTTTAAGCGCGTCATTTAGCACGAGCTTGTTATTCGAGATCATTATGACGTCACTTTTTGGGCTCCGCTTAAATACCGCTAAACTGGGTGAAATGAACGAAAGCGGGGTACAGTAAACTACATCTTGAAATTGACTATGTTTTTTGTGTGAAATTAATGAAAGGTAACTAATATTGCCAATTTTGTTCAAGATGTACAATATTAGTGGTATTTATTACCTCACATTATAAAGGTGCTTACATATCCATGAATAGATTTCTATTCCTTGACGAAACCAATCAGACGTTTCATATATCAATTAAATCAGTTAGTCACCGTACTCAATCAATTTCATTTTAAATCATTCCCGAAACGATTAAACTTGTCAATTTCACGATGTTAAAACATGTTACATCTGGAACATTCCGTCCCTCTCGGACGGAATAAGCGACATCATATAACACCCTTTTAATTTTATTCAAAAATAGCCCATTCCACTCATTCAATTTTATTCAAAAGTTACTCCAAAGTCATTAAGTTTGTCATTTATACGATGCTTTTAACTCTATATGGGAACTTAGAGTCACAATAGAAAAATCTACTCGCGGAAGCTTTTAAATTTTAACACCGACGTCGCTTCAATATATACTCAAACGCAAAAGAAACTAGGCATTGAGTTTTGGGACTTAGTTCAGGCATCTATATGACCTTAACCTAAAATAAATTGGTATAGTGGAAGCATATTGACATGAACCTGGCCTTTGTGATTTAAATAAATTAAATGCCGCTCGTTTTCCTTCGGCAAAATACGACTTACCTGCAGAATTCAATCATAAAGTTGCACGTGTTAGCTCTGTTAACCCTTTATCGCCCATGCTTTTCACTGTAACGGCGATATTTGGTCACCCTAATGAACTAGTGAATCAATAGTTAAATGGAGTCTCCTATTTAAAATTCTTTAGGTGCAGGTAACAAAAATACAAATTTTCAAATGTCTTTAAATGCAATGTATGTGTTTTGAATGATAATAAAATGAAACTCCCTCTCTGTCACAAACAAGTAGGAACAATTGTTTGTGAAATTGAATCGTCTGCTCCATGACTAGCCCCTTGTATATATGTAAACTATTCAGTCCACGCATACCTGTTATTTGTACAATATAACGGATTGTCCATGCTCTATCGTCACGTGTCGAAGTATCTTCGTAATTGTATTCATGGGCCTAATTATTTATTCTGCATAAAGGTCAGGTTCAAGTTAATATGCGCCCGCTATACCACAGTGCAGATACAAGTAACGACATCGTCCAATTGACAACCCGGATAATTTTTGAATGATTTAGGAATGAAATTGAATGAGTGTGTGGAGCGAGTTTTGAGTGAAATTAATGGGAGGTAATCCTTTATCGCAAATTTTGTTCAGGATGAACAAAATTGGCGATATTGATTAACTCCCTTTAAAAAAATATGCACACAAGCTCTATAAACAGCTTCTTATTTCTTCAAGAACCTATGAGAAGCTAACAATTTGAATTAAGTCAGTGAAATCGTGATTTTTCTCTATGAAAATTTATTTTGAATGAAGTTGTTGATTTATATTTTTCAATGGGTTTGATCGTTTTTGAATGGTTTGAGTGAGTGTTCGGAATGAAGGAACGGAGTGCTGAGTGAGCGATTTAGAATAGTTCTGATTAAGGTGAATGCCAATTTCACGATGTAACTAACTGTTATTCAATTATCAACAAGATGGGGTTGTTCGTTTGGAAACCAAAGATTGTATGGACATGTGATATTTATTAAACTGGGTAAGTGGTCAAAGACAACAACAACAAAAATACACAAAGTTTGAAATGTCTGTAAATCTGGTTTCGAACGGACTGAATTTTGTTTTAGACCCTTCAAAAGATCGTTTTGAAAAATTTTCAGGAATATCGGGTATGTCCTCCATGTTGACGTATTATCTGTACAATACGACGTTTCATTGAGTTGACGTAACGTTGTTCGATCAACGGAGGCATGCGGTTCCATAAGACCCGCAAAGTCTGCTTCAGCTCCAGCAAATTGTTAACATTATGCCTGACCCTTACTTTTCGACCAGGTAGATCTCAAATATGATCGATGGGGTAAAGGTCAGGGAAACGGCTGGCAACGGCAAGGTTTCAACGCCATTTGTATTCAAATATTGCCGTGTAGTTCGAGCCGAATGCGGGCGAGTATTGTCGTGCATAGATGTTACAGTGACGTGCTAGCGGAATAGCTACAGGTCTTAAAACCTGATTAATATACTCAGCAGTATTGAGATTGTCGTGTGCAAATACCAGACCAGTTTTCAAATTCCCCATTAGCCCATACCATGACGTTGACCCGACCAAAATCTGCCTCTTTTAACTATGCAAGCGTTAGCGAATCGATCACCTCTTCTCCTATACACACACACACTCTGCCATCATGGTATCTGAGGTTGAACCTAGACGGAAAGAGAGTTAGATTCCACTGACGCCTTCGCCAACGAAGGTGCTGCTGTGCTCAGTGCAGACGAGCAGCGCGATGACGGTGTGTCAGTATGCTTCAAAAGGTAAGGTTGTCTGGCTCGTATCTGCCTAAGGAGGTAACGAAGTCGTCTGAGAACAGAGTCCCTGCTTACACTGTACTGCTTAGCTGTAGCAGTAGCCCCCCCCCCCCTGGAACCGTTGTATAGCGTGCATCAATTCAAAATGACGATCTTATCTGGCGTCAGTAACCCGAGGCCTGCCACTTCGATACCGATCTGCAACTGTGCAAGTTTGCCGGAACATTGCATGAAGATTATTGATAGAATTTATGTTGCAATAAAAGGCACGGGCATCATCGGCAATAGTGGTACCTCCACCGAGCATCAGCAGCGCTTCAAATCGCTGACGTTCAGATAGCCGTGGCATAGCAAGTTTTGATTTTTCTTAATTGGTTTTGTGTTTTTCCTATTCCTGAGAGTTGCAAGAATGGAATGAGAGGTCATTTAGTTGATTTAACATTCGACAAGGAGTTTCACGGAAAATCCTACGGTTTACTTATTTCGGGCGATACGTAACATTGTACCCGAAACTGACCGGATGTGTCCATTATTAGAAAAAGTGACACGCGTGATTCTCGTGGTACAAAATTGAAATGTATATGACAGATAAAACTGTATTCATCTTAACTTGAAATATGCCCAGTTTCATTTGCGTTTGAGTATATTTCACAGTATATCTTTTTATAATATGGTCTGTGAATTCACCTTGTTACTTTAGTAAAAACAGAATTTTAAATTATATTTAAGTTCTGCTCAAGTGATTTAAAAACCATAGACATATTTGAAGTTATGGTTCAATTGAAAATTGAATCGTGAAAAAAAACGTCCTTTTTTTTCAATTCTCCCTGTACGGTTTGAAATACTTATTTCAAATAACCACGTTTTTTTTTCATTGCCTTATATAGAAAACAACATTAAGTTAGAATTAATTCGAAACATCGGGCAATCGCTGAGGGGTTAATCTAGTCTTCAGTTCTTTATTTCTCTTACGATCGAAACATAATTATGGCCAAATTAGCCTATTAAGAATTCAGACAATCGCAATACTACTTTTTTTTAATGTAAAGTTCTTATCAATATATACCGCGAATAGAGTTCAGATCTGCAATCCACGTTTTCTCCTGTAAACGCCCGGGATTTGTCCGTTAACGTATGCCTTTAAAGACATGAAACGTACATATTATCCATTATAATATATGCGTTATTCTATAGTTAACAACATCGAGAAATCGACAAGGTGAATGCTTTTGATAGGAAATTGAATGAGTGCGATGAGTGAGTTTTGAAATAAAGGGGAAGGGGTTAATCCAATATCGCTCATTTTGTTCCAGAAAGAAAAAATGCGATATTTTTCCTTCCTTGTATTAAATCTGAATACAAGTTCTAAAAAAAACTTCCTTTTTCTTCAAGAACACTTATGAATTATGTCAGTGAAATCGCGTTATACTTTTTTTGAATGTATATAGTTGTTGATCTTATCGTTAAAGCTATCTTTGAGTGTTTCTGGGGGGTTTGAGTGAGTTTTTTGGAATAAATGAATGAATGGATGTAGCGCTAGGTGGGCAATTTGTGTTGGTTATGATTGAGATGAATGTCAATATCACAATGAACATTACTGTACCAGAGATTCGAGAAAGGCTGTACCGAAATATCAGAGTGATTTTAACGGGAATTGCCTTATAGCGACCAATAGCATTATGGGGTAGACCCTTATTTCAATTTACCACTTTTCATTATGAATCTGTGAAACGTATTTTTTATTCCAAAATTATTTTTGACCCGTCACGCGAAAAGGGTCCATCTGGTTAGCCCGTTAAGTGTCGACTTTAGTCAGACTGCGCGGACTGCGCAGACTGTCTAGGGTCGAAACTTTTCACACTTTACTGTTTTTCTGAATCCTGAATAATTAATCTAGCTTGAAAGAATTTTTGAAATGTGACCCTTGGTTGGCTTGTTCTAGAACCAATCTTCTTTTCAAATGCTTGTTTTGCGGAGTTTCAAGATGGTACCTTTTCCCATGACGTGCCACATTTTAGAAACGAGATTTTATCCATAACCAAATTCAGCAGGAATGTCAAATTAATCCAAATTACACGTGCTGTTATAGAAAGACAGATTTTGTATTGAAAGTATCGGGTGAGTGTTTAGAATGAATGAATTGAGCTAGCGACTGACATCCAAAGAGTGGTGGAACGAGCTTTAAATGAATTGAAAGGTAGTTATTCTGCGTAATTAATGAACTGGCAGGGCGGGGCTTAACCGTGACGTAATTTGGCGAGTTTACTTTTCAATAGTTTGGGTTCTTTTGGTAATCATCGTTAACGCGTGCAAATAACTTTATCCTAAAACCTAAAGGATTCACGTGCTTTGAGAGAGAGAACACTTTTCATCGTTTGGTTACCAAAGCATTGTAACTTCAGCTTGATTAAGCTGAAGTTACGAGGATTTGGTTACCAATCTACGATTTAACGTCTCGAGTTATTAATGTCGACTCTCTTTAGAAGTAGGTTATTTTAGATAAAAGCTGAATTCACTTAACCTTAAGTGCAACGACCCGTTACTTAGGCTCCGCCCTGCCAGGGCATAAATCATGGATAATATTACAACATAAAGCACTGCAAACAAACAAACATTTCATTTTAAGGTAAAATGACACAACTGTCCTATAAAATGCCCTTATCAAACTTTGAGTAGTATATTTTACGCTAAAGAACATCGTGAAATTGACAAGATGAATGATTATTTTAATGTTTTTGGAATGAAATTGAAAGAGTGTTTGGAGCGAGTTTAGAGTGATATTCAAGAAAGAAAGTTCAATATCGCTAATTTTGTTCAAGATGAACAAAATTAGCGATACTGATGTTATTACCTCTCTTTGATAAAATATACATACAGATTCAATGAATATCTATCTGTGTCTTCACTTACTCACCTTACTCCTACAGAATTCAATTATATTAGCGAAATTTAGTGGATTTTATGTAATGATTTTTATTTTGAATGCAGTTGTTAATCATATTCTTATTTTTTTTGTTTGTGATTTTGGAGCGTCTTTTAATGGTTTGAGTGAGAGTTTGGAATAAGTAAATGGGGCACTGAGTGAGCGATTAAGACTGGTTTTGATCGGAATGACAGCCAATTTCACGATGTAACTAACTGTAGTTCTATTTTAAGACAATTTTATCTTGTCACACATAATGATATAAAGAGACGTTATGAAATTACCTTTAAAATTATATTGTAATTATTCATCCGTCAGATTTTAAAACTTTAAAATTTAAGATTTTAAAACTTTAAAATTTAAGATTTTAAAAACTGATTGTTGTAGCTCCTTCATGCGAAACTTTTCGCTTGAATGATTTTTTAAAATTTTATCTGAAAACCTTTTAGTACAAATCCATCTTAAAGCTGATTTTGACTTTTTAAATTTTCTACCAAATTAGTTAAAAGTATACACCTTACTAGTATCGATTAATTATTAAAGTGTAAACAAAAATATTATGAGTAGCCTATTAAGCCATAACACATTGCTAAAATAAGAAAAAAGCGATAGCTAGATCAAAGTAGAAACTCATTTCTAGAAAATGAAACTTTTGCATAATTGGAATGTTTTTGGTCGATCTCTGATGGTTGATCTATTTCCATCGGTTAATTTTGCCACCGGACTTACACTAAATTCGAAGCGAGGAAGAACGTTTCGATAGGACACTGTGATTTTTTTAAAAGACGATTTACGCCGGTTTCAACAATCTATCAGTTATTTCGCGGCGGCTAGGGCAACTAAGAATGGATTCCTGGTATGTCTTTCACCAGTACAACCATCACATCCTTTCCTAGCCTCCAGTTGATCTCGAAAAGGTCTACGATAACAAACCCATTGATGAGAGCAAAAAAGATAGGAAGGATGAGACCCGCCGTCATGGGTCGAACCCAGGTCATCTAGATTGACAGTCCGACGCGCAAACAACTGCACCATGACGGAGGCTTTCGGTAGAACAAAAGGTTACTAAACACCCGTTTTCAAGTCAAATCTTACACTGTACACCAGTACGTGCACAAAGTTCGGATAAGATTTTTTCTTAGCTTTATATGTTTACCTTTTTTGTCTCCTTATGATAAAGATGATAAAATCGTGAAATTTATCATTCCGTTCAAATCCATTCAAAATCACTCGCTCAGTACTCCATTCATTCATTCCAAACACATACTCAAACCATTCAAAAACGCTTCAAAATTACTTAATCAGATACGATCTACTATTACCTTTAAAAAACATAAAGCGGTAAAAAAATCGAGATTTTACATACATGACTTAAAATTGAAAGCGTCTAATTAGTCCTACAAGAAACAGGGAGCTATTTTTGAAAGCGTTCCTTATGATAAAGCTCATTTTGATGATGTATCGCAGTGTGTTTCTAGGATAAAAGATAAACCGATTTTATTTGACGGTGATCGCATATCCGGTAACGAAGTATCTAATATTGTTTTGTCTTTGAAAACCGGAAATATGTGCGGCCTGGATCGTGCTAGTAATGAGCACATCATACATGGTGGAAAATTATTGTTACATTACGTCACATCTTTGTTTGATTTAATTGTATTGTTTTAATTACGTGTCTACTTCCCTTAAACAAGGTCTTATATTAACATTGTTTGAAGGAGACAAAAAGCCAACCAAGTAGCTATAGAGCAATAACGCTCTCGTCAACGATTCTGAAACTGTTTTCAGAATCAGTATTACTTAAAAGGTTACATAGGTCGTTACCACTTTATTCTCTTCAAGGCGGATGTCAGCAAAGTAAGGGTAGTACCATGACTTCGTTTATTTTAAGCAAAAGCATAAATTACTGTAAGAAATGACACAGTAAGCTATTTTCTTGTTTTTTAGACGTAAGGCAGGCCTTTGATCGTGTTTGGCACAATGGTTTGTACTTTAAATTACACCAGCTTGGTGTTAACCATAAGCTTTTGAAAATTGTAATAGCTATGCATACAGACATGTATAGCCGCGTCATGTATAATGGTTAAAAATCTCACTGGTTCCCGGTTTTACACGATACCCGTCAAGGAGAAGAATGGTCCCCGTTCCAGTATTTAATCTTTATCGATTCCTTAATTGATCAGTTAGTGGGTAGTAATTTGGGATTTTACGTAATACATAACACGCTTTTTTATTATAGTCTATACATAACTGGTTCTCTGATGTTCAATGTATAGTTTTATAGTACTTGTCCAATCATCCTTGTGACGTCCTTCGTTTTCGTTTCGTGTAAGGCTTTTTATAACAGGGACGAACGTGATGTGGATCAGCTCCTACTTATATAGGCATGAATTTGGATACATTCTAATATTCGTTGTGCTTGAAAAGGTTGTAACCATTGATATTACATCTGTGGCCACGAAGTTTTACAGTCCAGCGTAATAAAATTCCAAGGCTTTCTATTATTAGAATAACTTATTTTTTCCATTCTCTTTTCATTTTTATTATTTGATAACTTTTCTATATAAGATCAAATCAAATCGTTTATTTGTTTATATAGGCCACCAGCCCTTGTACAATACATGATATACAAATACAAATACCATGTATGATATTATGTATATTAGTTTTCTATAGCATGTAATTTTGTACTTTATAATCTTCATTTTTGGTGGAAATAAAAGACATCAAAAATTGTACACGCTTTAACAACAACAACAATAACAACAGCAACAACAACAAAAATAAATAAAGAAAATAGATAAATAAAAATAGTTGACGTATGCTCAAGTTCACGTCATGTTCGGAAAATAGAAAAGGCTTCATACGTCGTTAAGATGAGACATTTCTATCGCTTCAAATTCCGTTCCGTTAGGATATATGTAAGTGAAAGTGCTTTGCAATCAATCTCAACGAGTTGCTGCGTGCGTCTGTTGTATGAAAAATCCCTCCACGAAAGAAGTCTACAACATACAGTTAGTTACATCGTGAAATTGACATTCACCTCAATCAAAACCATTCTAAATCGCTCACTCAGCGCACCTATTATTCATTCCAAACACTCACTCAAGCCGATCTAAACGTTCAAAACCAGTGAAAAATATCATCAACAATGTCATTCAAAATAAATTTTGATAAAGAATAATTCGCGATTTCACTGACATTCTTCAAATTGTCAATGCCTGATATGTTCTTGAAGAAATAAGAAGCTTTGTATAGAACTTGTATGCATTTTTTATTAAAGGGAGGTAATCAATATCGCTAATTTTGTTCAGCCTGAACACAATTTGCGATATAGGATTACCTCCCATTAATTTCACACAAAACTCGCTCCTCACACTCATTCAGTTTCATTCCTAAATCTTTCCAAAATCATTCACCTTGTCAATTTCACGATGTTGTTAAATGTATTGTGTCGCCGTTGACGATATTGTGAATATCTCAATGAATCACCAGCCAAGGGTTGTTATACAGCGAACAACATCGAGAATTTGACAAAGAAAATGATTTTGGAATAGAATTGAATGAGTGTGTGGAGTGAGTGAAATGAAAGGGAGGTAATCCAATGTCGCTAATTTTGTTCGGGATTAACAAAATTGGCGACAATTATAACCTCACTTTGATATTAAGGATACACGTTCTCTGAATAGCTTTCTGTTTCTTCAAGAACCTATCATACGGGCATAATTTCAATTATACAAGTGAAAATGCGATTTATTCTAGCTATATTTATTTTGGATGTAGTTGTTGATCTTATCTTTTTAGTGATTAGAGAACTTTTTTCAATGTTTTGTATAAGTGCTAGGAATGAATGATTGGAACGCAAAGCGAAGGATTTTGAATTGTTTTATTTGAGATGAAGGTCACTTTCACAATGTTTCTAACTGTAGCCCGTTTTTGCGTCACGAGTTATACAGATAACAACATCGTGAAATTGACAAGGTGAATGATTTTGGAATAATTTACAAATGAAATTCAATGAGTGTAAGGAACGAGTTTTGAGTGAATTTAATGGAAGGTAAGCCAATATCGCAAATTTTGACCAGGGTGAACAAAATTAGCGATATTGATTACCTCCCTTTAATAAAATATGTATACAAGTTCTAAAGATAGCTTCCTATTTCTTATTATTTTGATCTTGCTGAAGGGAAAAATATTATTTTTGCTGACTGTATTTTGTTGCATGGATTTTTTTTCTCCCCGCAGAACAATTTTTTATCTAGCTGCCAAGAAAAAAAAAGGTCTTTCATTAGAAAAAAATGACTAGCTGTCGAAAAAAATGTCAATCTTGCTATGGAGAAGCAATTTGATCTCGATGTGATGACAAATTTTGAAATTACTTTAAAGAAAATCAACATCATACTGTAAGGATTTTTTTTTTTTTATCTAACTACTGAATTTTTCTTTTGGTCGTTTTAAAAGAGGGAATTTTGTTCTTTCAAAGGTATGGTTTAATTCCTTCTATAGATCATGATCAGGCTGAGGAAAATTTCATTGGTGCGGTGAAATTTTTAATTTATTTATCTTTTCGTGCATTTCTTTATTTCATTTTTATTTACTTATTTTACTTCGACCCAATTCCTACATGTACGAAAATATTTTTTTCCATGGTTTGTATCTCTTCGTGAAATCATTTTCCCACAAACCAGAGCTGTTATACACCGAAATTAATCTAAAGGGGAAACATTGAGAAAATAGGGGTGCTTTTTTTAATCTTCCCCTGTTTTCAGTATTTTTCACATTATTTTACTGTCCTGTTTCAATTTGGGCGCACATTGAATTTTCATCAGTATCGTTGTTTAAAAAAAAAAAAAAAAAAAAAAAAAAAAAAAAAACACACACACACACAAATAAAACACATGCAAAGTGGGAGGAAGTGGAAAATCAAAACCGAATTGTGATAATTAATATTGGAACATGATGTGAAAAGGGAGGTAAAATTTTATCGTCGCTATATTTGTATAGTAAGAGTTATGTCGACTATAACTGTCACCGTTGACATGTTTAAGGATGTCTGTAACAAATTAACTTTATCAAATTCAGGAACGAAAAGTGACCGAGAATGTTGACGAGCCTGTGGCGGATCAAACAATTCAGTTAGTGGGGTTCGAGTATCAATGAGGGGATTCATTTTCCTAGTATTACACAGGTTTAATCCACACCCTTCTTAATTACAATTTTATATAGATGAATATTTTAATAAAATGCATGAGAGACTTCAAATGCTTTCTCGTGGTATTGGCGGGGTTTATTTATAACTTATAATTAGGCACTTACATATAAAATTCTACATCAATTTCATTGAAAACTTTAGACAGTTCCTTGCTTAACCAAATGTTTGTTAAAATAATTTTTCTACATGCCGTTTATTTCTTCCCTTTCAATGTCATCGAACCAATATAGACGGCCTTTAAGCTCAGTACCTTCTGATCTGGCCATTACACTTTGAGCTTCTGGGATCGACTTCTGATGCATGTTTTCCTTTGGCTATATAACGAATTTAATAAATTAGAGATGGTCCGTATTCGTCAAGAAAAATAAACAATGCTTTAAAAGAAACACATTTGCCTCCAAAAATACTTCAACAAAAATCTTACAACAAAAAAGTAAACGACAATTTTTTAAAAAAAAGCTCATGACAAAGAGTTTTTTTTGTTCTTTTTAAAATATATACCTTGATTTATTTGACCTGAATTTGACCTCTGTGGTAAAAATGCTTGAATAAAAATTACCGACATATTTTTTCAAATAACAAAAGGTATATTACATTCAACACCGATTGTTATTCATTCCTATGAAAGCACTTACAAAGCCAAGTAGAAATGATAATTTTCATTCATTGAAAGAAACCGGTCATTTTAAATGTTTGTCTTTAATATACTGAAAAAACATGTACTTGTTTATCTGAGATTCGTAGTCGAGTGGATAAGGACGACAGAGTATTGACTAAACGGACCGGGTTCGATCATTGCGACATAAATACTATCTTTTTTTCAATTCATACATTTAGTAGCATATATTTTTAAATTATGTTTAATGTATTTCTACCCAGAAAAAGATAATTTCTTACCAGCTTATATTCATTGAAACAGTAATGTATGAGTGTTGTACCTTATTTGTTTTTAACTCAACACTTACTGACAACCTAGGAGCCAGGCTACACTACCAATAGAAATTATCGATACAACCATATAAATGTTAAGACTATTGCGCGTAATTTATACAATGGCCTCGATAATGAACACTTCTACAAAAACATTACAACAAAAACATAAAACGACAATCTGGACCATGAGTTATTTTCTCACATGTAACTGATTTTTGGCCTGGTTTAGCAGGCTATAGGAAACAACAACCCTGTATCCTTGAAATGACATAGGAAAAAGATAATCGCGCGCAAAAAATAGGTCTAGTATAACTCACCAACTTTTTTGCGACACGAAGTGCTTTGTGTGTTAAACGCAGTGCTTGCATATTACTATACTGTGCTAAAATAAAAGTACTGATGTACTGAAGGCGAGGGAACTGAATAGACGAAACAACAGACGAGGTCAATTTTCTGGAATATAACCTTGATTATTCACATTGTCCTTATCATGTATACCAGATATTTTCTGGTAAACAGGTTGGAGACAATAAATCAACATAAGTGTAATAGATATATATCTAGGGTAGAAATTAAAAGATAATGGGGTATGAATATAGGGTGGACCATATTGTGGGAAAGGGAGAAATTGGCTTATCAAATTCTTGTGTTCCAACAGTAAAATACAACTTCTTTATGGAATTCAATTCAATGTAAAAGAAAGAGCCGACGAGCTTGCGCCCCTAGAAAAACAGCATTACTACGATTGTTCGACGGAATGTTCGTATGGATAAATTGACTGACTAGTAGCAAACCAATCAACTCAATTGAAAATATAAAAACGCGAGTTGCGCCTGTTTGCAAAACGGTATCAGGCGTAGTAATCTATACCTTGGGAATTAGTTGTTTTTAGCGGACTGAGCGCTATATAGTGAGCACATCGTTCGACATTTTTCGTTTGAAGTGAGTACGGAATTTCGCTTACCGGCGGTTCCCAAAGGTAAATGGAACCCTTGGTTTCCATCGCCTAAAAAAGCCTTGCTAAAAAGAGTAAACAATTGGAGTGGATGCTTTCAAATGTCACATTGCCCCTTTATAAACCAGGCCTTCAGCGCATTTAGCGCTTTGATTTGATCAAATACGTTCAGCGATTAGTTTATTAGTGTCTTTTCTTATAGGAATATTTGAATGCTTGTCATATTAATGTTTTTTCTCCACTGTTTTGTCCTGCTTTCAAGATGCACGTTTTCGAAACGTTTTTGAAATGTAATCCTTTTTGCATGCGAATACACGTGCAATGGGGTACAATGTAAATGTTCGAAAAGTTTCAGTTTCCTGAACGGGCTCCTTTAAAGCTAAAAGATGGAAAAATGAATTAAAAACTAATTTAAATTAAAACAATATTGAAGTGACAAATAATGATACACATCATTGTTATTAATTAGTTGCTGAATGATAATTTGTATACTTCAGCTGGTTAAATTCTGGAGAGATTGGCAAATTGCTCCTTTCAACTATTAAAAACGCACAAAGGTTGTCCTTGATAAAGCGAAATCTGTACCATTTCCTAAAGCCTGGCATTCAGGCCTTGTTTTAAGAAGTTTGTAACAAGGTAACCAAATTTACGTGTTCGGAACTTAAAATGAGTTCTAACTTAACTTCTCTTCAAAGAATTAGCGCCTCTCAGAAGCTTTGAGAACTAGACATCAATTTTATTTTACATACTTTAAGCTATGTACCTCTATTTAAGAAACGGCTACCAGTCTACATTTCCTACTGCATATATACTGGACACAAAAAGTTAGGGGTCAAATCTTCATTGATTCTTTTCTAAAAGATGAACTCCGTTTTCAAATCTCACTTTATTCTATTACATGCGTCAACAGATCTGAAGCATGATTATATGACAGACAAATAATGAAATGATGTCAAAAGATACGGCTACACGATAAGGGCACCTAACACACCCTTAAAACACAATGTAAATTGCTATCACCAGCAGCCCAGAATTCAAAGAATTCTTGTATAATAACTGATCTGCAAGTGCATATATGGGGTGTCCGAGACCTGTTCTTGAATGTTTGGGTCGCTACTTTCATTCTGGTTACTACTATATGTCTGAAGTCTTACAGCCGCCTGAAACATGTTGCAAAACCACCAACGCTATAGTCTTTACTAACGGTAATGGCCCACTATAGTCACAATTGTTGCCTGTCATGCACAGATTCAGTCCGGTTGATTCGCTTCCAGGCTATAGATCAAACATTTTCAAACATTTAACTAACAGACCACACGTATTAAGCTCGTCTAGCCATTGGCATACTAACTACACTTAGAGCTTCCTTAGCAGAAAAAATGACGCTTCACGTTGTGTTTTGCAAATAGAATGGTTCAAAACGCAAATATGCAAAAAGAAAACAAAAGAAGATCGCGTGCGTTCCAAACCAAGCCAATATTTTCAAGAAGAAAAATGTCATGTTCTCGTTATCATTAAATCGTAAAATTTAAAAATGTCCTTGCCCCTAATTAATGTTGATCACACACGTGCTTAGTTATGCCCAGGATTGAAAAAAGATACACCAAAGAATGTTTAGATACAAAGACAAATCCAGCCGAAAAACATATTTTTTTAGTCTTTATCCCTATTTCTTTTTGTCCAGTATATCTAAATGGCTATGAAGCGCCACTGGCCAGTATCGCTTTATTTTGCTTAAGCGAGCATTCCATATCGAGACAAAAGCATATAAAAAAAAAGGACGATGAACGTTCACTAAGCTAAACAATGGTGATGCTTCTATAATACTAGGTAATTCTTTTTGCAAATATTTAGGTTGGGTTTTGAAAAATATGTAAAGTGAATACAAGATTTTCCTATGAGCGGTACCACGTGACCAAGTTTTTGAGCTACGTTGACCCAATTTCGAACTCATACAAAATTGTATCAATTCAATAATTTTGACAAACAATATGGCATCTGGAGTGCATACGAGGTTTTCCTTTGATTTGACCCCGTGACCAAGTTTTTTACCCAGTTCACCTAATTTTGGACTCTTCCGAAATTCAATCAAAACCATCTTTCTGACCACAATTCAGATTGATGGGCATTAAAATGTGGCTTCTAGAGTTCTTACATGATTTTTCTTAGATTTGACCCAATGACCTAGTTTTTTAAAAAAAATTCTGTTCACCAATTTTCGAACTCATACAAAATTGCACCAATTGAATAATTCCGACCAAATTTAGGTTGATCGGGCAAAAATGAGGTCTTTAAAGTCCATACAAGGTTTTCCTAAGATTTGACCCTGTGACATGGTTTTGGCTCAGTAGACCCAATTTTTAATCCGAGATTTCACGAAGACAATCATTCAGACCAATTTACAAGTTTATCGGACAAAATCTATGGGCTCTAGTGTGCATACAATGTTTTTTCTAAGATTTAACCCATTGACCTAGTTTTTATTCCCGGTTGACCAAATTTCGAACTCGTCCGAAATTGCATCAAAACAATAATTCTTACCAAATACCAGATTGATCGGGCGAATAATGTGGCCTCTAGAGTGCAAACAAGGTTTCTAAGATTTGACCCAGTGACCAATTTTTTTATTTATTTTTTTATCCCAGATGACCTAATTTCGAACTCGTCCGAAATTTCATCGAGACAATCATTCTGACCGAATTTCAGGTTGATTGGACACAAAATGTTGCCTCTCGAGTGCATACAAGGTAAACGTGACGACAGACGTTGGACATCCACCTAATCCCAATGGTGCTCAGGTGAGCTTAAAAAGATTGTTTCATCAGATTTTTAATGAGAGAAGCAGACTTTATATTTTTTTGTTTTATATAGACAAAATATGGCCTTATAATTGCAATCAAATAAAATAAAGAATTCTGATTGGTTTAAATCGCATCGTGTGGGAAAATCCATTGCATTTTATTTCACTATAAAATGCAATAGGTCTCTAGGGAAACCCCCGATCTTCGATCTGCAAAGCATGTGTTGTAGGAACTCGAAATAACCTAGTTCCCAATCATCAACGCAACATTGCTATTAAATCTATTATGAATTTAGATATTATCGAAAGAATTTACGATTACAAGCATGCAGTTCTGATTTGAGCCGACGTAAACTTTGAAAACAGCGAGTCGACGAAGACCATCAAGCAACCAAGACCGATCACGCCGTTTTCATTTAAAAATACAGACTCACTTGGCTGAAACAAGTTCTTTGTCCTTTAAATACCTCTACGAATTTCAAAGTTGTCGTTTATTTGTGTATCATTTATTTTACTTTATGAGATTTCACTTCGGTAGAAATAACCTAGATTCCAATCATCAACGCAGCATTGCTATTAAATCTATTATGAATTTAGATATTTTCGAAAGAATTTACGATTACAAGCATGGAGTTCTGATTCTGAGTCGACGTAAATTTAGAAAACAGCGAGTCGACGAAGACCATCAAGCAACCAAGACCGATCACGCCGTTTTCGTTTAAAAATACAGACTCACTTGACTGAAACAAGTTCTTTGTCCTTTAAATACCTCTACGAATTTCAAAGTTGTCGTTTATTTGTGTACTTTTTATTTTACTTTACGAGATTTCACTTCGATAGCGAGATAAATCAAAGCACTGAAATTACTGATGGTGGACGTTCTGTTTGCATACAAAGTGATTCTTTCATTTGTTGAGAAAAGAGAAATTCTAGATGTAAAATTACGATAAAAGGAAAATGATCTGACCCAAGTTCGCATCTTGCTTCAGATATACCTTTCCCAAAGTCCTGTAAGTACAAGGTTTCGACAACGTTCGGCATTATGCCGAGTGTAGTTTAAAGAGTGATTGTCTGAGCCGTTGGTATTAAAGGCACTTAGATTATCTAGGTATCATTATTTTTTGCAACACTAATCGATTCTCCGTGGTCACAATCAAAATTCTGTTGTTATCTGCTTGAAAAATTCAATAAAGAGATAATCAATTAATGTTCCGCGACTTTCATTTTCAAATGGAAAAAAGAAAGGGTAAGCACGAAAAATAATTGCAGAAACTCTCGAGATTGGATGTCGCGTGTTGAGAAGTAGCGTAGAAACCCAATTGCATAAACTTTTATCGCACGACCTAACTGCTTTACACTGCCTGCCCGCGTTGTATCCGTATTCATGTGTGTGATCTAGGTTATTATTCTATTATTGTTAGTAGTGTTAGGGGAGGTTACCATTCCAGTAATTCCATTCAACACATTGTCATGAATGACCGACCTCCCATAGACCATTGGGAAACAAGGTGTAAATTACTCACTGAAAAGTTGTTCTACGCAAGCAAAACGTTCATCCGATCCTAGAGTTGCATATACTTTCGCACTTAAATATGTCTTTGAGGTTTCAACAAGTTATGTAGAATCCTTGTTTCACTCTATTTTTAAAATAAATAGTTGTGAGACGGATACAATTCTTGAAAAAGAGTAATTTGAATCTAAGTGAGCACTACTGTTTTGAAAACTTAAAAATTAACATCTAACACATTTGTTCTTACGCGGTATTAACACTGGTGAACGTATCCGTCCACCAAAAAATGAACCATCTAAAATAGATTGTGTACTCTATACGCGCAGAAAGTAGACTTGATGCTTAAATGTTTGGCCGAGTATTTTAATAGTTTCTTCGATCTAGAGGATTACAATTATAAGGGACGAGTGTCTTTTTCACTGCGTTCATTGGGGTATAAAGTGCAATTGCTTTTGCACATGGCTAATACATAACGTCCTACTGGCATTTTATGCCCTGTGCTAAGGCAATTGCACTTTATAACCCAATAAATGCACTGAAAAAGACACTCATCTCTCTAGACATTGTCACACGAACTTAAACTTGTTAATTTGATTTGCAGTATTGTTGAGATCTATCAGGGGGGGGGGGGGGGGATGTTGAACTCATCAAGACTTTTCAATTATATCCTCATCCAGATTATTGTCTAAAATAGGTTTTTATATAAAATATTGGCAATAGTTCTTTTTATAACCTATCTTTGAAGATCATATATGTGACCCCACACCCCATCCCTCGCACACAAACACATAAAGGGATCATATTGGTAATGCGTAAAAAGTCGGCCGTGACTTCTTGCTTTGGACTTCTTGATTTAATCTCAAACTGCCATTCTTTGTACCATCTCTTTTTGTTCTTTGAAATACGACTTCCGGTCTATATACTGGAATAAATCTATTTTTCAAATATAAATTGTACAAGGTGATCCTTTTTTGCGCGACAAGTCATAAAAACATAGCTCCTTCATTTGCACATGTCATTGTAAAGTAACACCAAACAAAATATATTTTCATTATTTATCTTTTATCACAGACATTTTCATAATAATATTATTTATCAATACAACCGATGTTTTGATTGTAAAATATGATGTCCATTTAGCGGTTGCGTTGCTCTTCTAGTACTCAAAAGATGATCTAATAGATTTATATTCTGACATCTGAGTACAAACATATTTAAGGGATGGTTGTTGAAGCGCAATATTCAGAATAAGAAGGACAAGAAGGATTTAGTATTTTGATGACAAAACGATAGTTTAGTAAAATGCGACGTAAGCTGATGAAAAAACGGGGGAGTGATGCTGAGATTTAGACGGCATATTGTTGATAATACAAGATGCTCAAGACTTTCTTTAATTGTGAATCAACGTTGACTGCAGTTAACTGCGGAAAGATAACATTGTCGAATTTTCGAATTTCTTAAAATCTTACAATAATTGCTGGGACTTATTATTTGAAGTGCTGGAATTAGCTAACACGAAATGAAAAGGTACTAAAGCTCGTTCATTTGACTTCGTGACGTCATTCAGGGGCCAACCCCTTTTCGACCCGCCAAAATCAGTATTTGCAAACATTTTCTGAATTAATCGGCCGATTTTTTCGAAAAGAGTTTCTTTAGAAAGTCGGAGAACGCCCGAGCTAGTCGTTTGATATCTGTGTACATTCAAATAGAAAAATAGGCCCGAAACGCTATCTATTTCGCGAATTTTAAGATTTGACGTTTCTTTTTTTATTGCATTTTTTGTAAATAAATAGAAATTTCTCAAACGGTTGTCCGATGACCTATGCTGATTTTTTTTGTTATTTTGCAGCGAAAAGAATATGCTTTTCATTAATCAAATAAAAAATGATATGCCTTCGGGTTAGTTTTTTTTATGAAATTCGATTTTGTAAAGTGGTTGCAAAATGTTTGTCGAATTCGACGTCGCACCAGAATCATCAGTACTATGCTTATTTTGCGCCAATCTCCGTGCAATAACGTATTCTAAAATATTTGAAATTAATGTTTATTGTAAAATAAAGGCTTCAGAAGTATCAAATCTGAATTTGATTTTAAGAAATACAAAAATTCACTTATTTTTTCATCCATTTAAAAAGACAGCTTTTGTGAACATTTGACGCGACGTTGAATATCCTTTGATTTTCGAATCGAATTTTACAAAAAGTCTAACTGAAGACAGGTGGTTTTAAATCTTCAGCGGAATGGTTTGGCAGCAACATATCTAAATTTCAGCATAGGTCACCGAACAAATTTTCGAGATGAAAGGCAATATTTTAAGTAACTGTACTTAAAAACGCAGCGTAGAAGGCATTATCATTTAATACGTTACATTTTATTGTTTTTTTCTCTACGTTCGATATCACACATTCACGACGTCGCCTTCTAGAGTACACATCCAAAGAACAATTCTTTAAACCAAAAGATTTTTAATCAGCGTTGAGCTCGGATACAACGAAGTGAATGTTAATGAAAATACTAGTCAACAAACCTTCCTATAGCTTGTCGACGTTTTTGTTTTTCTCAATTACAGTGTTTTATCTATTGAAAAAAGTCAGTTCTTAGGCGGTGAGATCAATGTATTATATTGCTCTGTCACCATCGTGTTTTAATTAATTACTCTTACAGTAAGTACCATCAAGAAATTGACAAGCATCTCGATCAAAACCATTCTAAATCACTCACTCTGCACTCATCCATTCGAAACACTTTCTTAAAAACGCCACAAAATCGCAATTAAGAACAATTCGAAATCGATCAAAACGATCGGTAATTTATTGGAGTTTATCAATTTAGTCTACGAAAATTTTGGCTTGTGTGGATTTTTAAGGCGTCCTTAAATGAATTTTCGTGGCTAAATTACCATGTGTCTACTCCCTGTGGTTCATATACAGTAACCTTTCTCGGTCCTTGATTTAACTGCTATTTTGTAAGCGTACTAAGTAATGAGTTTCTATTCTAAGGCTTTCCTCGAATCTACCGATTGCATTGTAAAGCTTTACAGGCATCTTTTTTAAAGCAATTTTGTTATCGTGGTGCCGCTATTCTCAGCACATGGCTTTTTTCTAATCTTATTTTGTACTGTCGCGTTCCGCAGGACTTGACATCTCTATATCTTTCTGAGAAAAAAATCTGCGTTTCTGAAGTTATGGTATTCTGGCAATCTTATAAAAAACGCACCTCCTTGTGTCTTTCTATACTTGTAATAATGCTGAAGCGTTTTTAATATACTCTATAAAAAAGTTCTTTGACACCAAAAACATATTTAACTACGACAACAATATCTATAAAGATATAGAGTAAATCGAGGAAGGTGAAGTTCAAGCATTTTTTTTATTGAGTTTTAATAGAAGTACGAGGGTGAATCAAAAATTACGTAGACTAGCGTTGCAAAAATTTTGATTTCGCAGACTTTGAAGAGAAAACTACATTGTTATCAAATTGAGGCATTTTTCTTTTTGTCGTGTAAATTTGGATGAATTCCAAATAACTGGTCACCGGTAGCAACCATTCTAAAACATGTAGTCATTTGGTACCGGCGCACGGTAACGACGTCAGTATGACGCTGCGGTATTGATAAGATCCGTCTCGAAAGTCAGCGCTTTTCAAAATACTCAACTCAAAAACAACCACGATTTCTGCATCACTTATCCATTGGATAAGTACTTTTTTCATATGCATCTGATCCAAAACGATGATCTTAAATGTGTAATGTGTCTAAACGATTCTGAACTGATGTTGTTCTGTGACAATAACAGATTAAACGCCAAGGAGACGTGTTCCATTCGCCGAAGGTCATCCTTCAGAAACACTCTTCATTCTTAAACAATCTTTTAAACCATTTAAAAAGAAGGTATCTGCTTATATTTGAAGACCTTTTAGCAAATTTTATCATTTAAACCTCTCGAATTGGTTTTCCATATCTCCAGTAGAACTTTATTATTGTCTGGTTGTCTCTGGCTGCGCCGGTGCCGTAATTTTGAAGTTCAAAAATTGAAGGGTGCCCTTAGTTTACTGCATTTAAATTCGACAAAAGCGAATGGATTATGCTCAAATTTTAAATATCCTAACTCATAACGTCAACACGTAATTAGGCGCAGTTTGGAAGTGTTTGGTCCAAATTTAGGGGACAATTACGGGTAGTAACACTAGGAAGTAACGTTACAAAATGGGTTGCGCCGGTAGCACCTACCAAGGTATATCAAATTTTGGATTTTTTTACGTCAGAGTCATAGCAGACTCTTGTAAATTTAATATTTTGTCAACATTAAATGATTTGAGACGTGTGCAAAATTTCATTGATTTCCGTCGGGAAATACCAAAGTAATAGTAAAAGTCCACGCATTTTTTGATCCACCCTCGTACTGATTTTCGGTCAACGATTTGCAACGGTGACGTCGATTAATTAAGACAGTTACGTCGAAAGCGTCATGCTGAAGCAATTATGACCTCTTGAATCTGGTTCCAAACTTTCTGTCCAGAGATTCTACGCCGTCTAGTAATAAAACATGTCTTTGAAGTTGAGATAAAAGTAAAATAACTACAAGAGGACCAAGATGGTCCTAGATCGCTCACCTGAGTCTCCTTGACCCCTGGGACAACACACTAATTAGATAGGCAGATGTCAAATAGAAGATAATAGCCTAAGATCAATTATGACAATACCATGGAACGTTTTCAGCGAAGAGCAAGACAGATATGCCTTTTTGCTCTTTGATTGTATGTAAAAAGGGATGCACCCGGGTGGACCCCAAATGTGACCCCAGGGTCTTGATATGAACAAAATTGGAAGAGGTCCATAAGATGATGCTACATACTAAATATGAAAGCTGTCTGCCTTTTGGTTTCAGAGAGGAAAGATTTTTGACGGTTTTCCTATTTTCACCCATCATGCTCAGATGAGCTGAAACGGATGCGCCCAGGTGGAGCCCAAATACGACCAAAGAGTCTTGAACAAACTTGGTAGGGGCCGACTAGATGATGTTACATACCAAAAATTAAAGCAGTGTGCCCTCTGGTTTCGATAAAAGAAGACTTTAAAAAGATTTTCGCTCTTTCATTCTATGTAAAAAGGGTTGCGCCCGGGTGGAGCCCAAATATGATCCTAGGGTCTTGATATGAACAAACTTGGTAGAGGTCCACTGGATGATGCTACCTACCAAATATGAAAGCTGTCTGCCTTCTGGTTTCATAGAAGAAGATTTTTGAAGATTTTCATTTTTTACCCTTCGTGCTCTTAAGAGATAAAGGGATGCACCCGTGCAAAGCCCAAATATGACACAAGGGTCTTGATATGAACAAACTTGGTAGAGGCCCACTAGGTGATGCTACACACAAAATATTAAAGCTCTCTGCCATCTGGTTTTAGAGAAGAAGATTTTTAAAGGTTTTCGCTCTTTCATTCTATGTAAAAAGGGTTGGGCCCGGGCAAAGCCCAAATATGATCCCAGGGTCTTGATATGAAGAAACTTGGTAGAGGTCCACTAATTGATGCTACATACCAAATATGAAAGCTGTCTGCCTTCTGGTTTCAGAGAAGAAGATTTTTAAAGATTTTCATATTTTCACCCTTTTCGTTTAAGGGTAAAGGGAAAGTTAAGGGTGGATTTCATTTTTATGAACAACTTTGGTAGAGCTCGACCCAAAGGAACATCCCTGCCAAGTTTCATCAAGATTGGCCCACTGGTTTAGGAGGAGAAGATGTTTAAAGAAATTGTGGACGACGCACGACGGACGACTGACGACGGACGACGGACATTCTACGATCCCAATAGCTCAGCTTGAGCACTTCGTGCTCAGGTGAGCTAAAAAAAAGCGTTGCGGTATTTTTTCCGTGCTTGACAAACGTTGTTTTTACGTGTAAGACCTAACTGGCTCCATACATGAAGTAGTGAGTCGAGTTAAAATATTTAGAATGACTTGTCGTATGACGCATGAAAAACAAACATTAAATTCCAAACTAATTAAGGAACGGCATTTCATTAAAAAAAACAATGAAGAACTTTCGATACTATCCAATTAATTAATTCTGGTTGAGAAGTGCAGATTTTACGTAATTTGACAATGACGTCGATATGCACAAACGCTATCAAGTAACCCATTGCAAATCGCGTTGATTTCTTGAGTTACTTTTATTGCTCGCAAAACGATTAGCATTCATCGATTTTTTTTTAATATCTAAGAAAAAAACAACAACGATTTTTGATAGGTGTCAAAGAACTTTCATTGAAGAGTATATTCTAATACCCTCTTAAACCCCTTATAAATATCATTCACACTTCCTTTGACAAGCATATTCTCTCGTTAACAACCAGAAAAGTCTAGATACTTAAGATTTTCTTGGGCATACTCGACACTTTCCTTTTAAGAACAGATACAGGTACTTGCTCTTTTCCATTAAAAAATGTAGGATTACATGATCTTTTCCACATCATTCTAAGCATTAAGGGAGAAAGTTGATGGACGGTTATGGCCTTATTTCCCTTTAACCCACAGGGATCAAGCCGACGTCTGCTGCCTAAAAACCCGACTGTAGGTAGCAAGTTAAACCCGAGTTTTCGAACACATAATGCAATATATACGTCCTCCAAATGGAAGAAAGGTATTTTTGGCGAGATATCATAAACTTTTTGGACGACATTCATGCTTGTTACATATCCAGTCCCAGAACAAAATCCCGGATATTGAGAGTTCGGATAAGTTGAGTAAGACGCGTACCATTTTGACTTTTTGTTTCTAATAGGTCTGGCTTTAATATTACACGAGCCCATTACAGCCATTTGTAAGGCACTTTCTTGTCTATTAACAGCACTTAATAAATTATTGACATTAACATACATGTCATCGTCTGTTTTAAATACAAAACGGGCGTGATTACATTTTGTTGAAGCCCATTTAAAACCCATAATTGTTTTATATGTTAGATTCATGTATGTATCGACGAAATCTTCCTTTATGATGTCATGATACACGTCATTTTCTTCTCGAACTAAATCTCGTTGTTTTAAATCCTTAACTTCACCAAGTAAGAACACGTATCGTATAATGCCGGTATTATTTGTAAATGGTGATAGCCACGTTTCTCGGATCGCATTTCTAGCCCTTAAGTTCTTATGTTCAGTTAATATCACAAAAATAATATCAATCTTTTGAGTCGATGACGTCAGTTTACAGATATCTGGATTGTCTATGACGTAATTAAAGTTGTGTTTAAAGCACATATCACAAGTGTCCTTTCTCCAGTCTATAACAATTGATTTATCCTGATGTCTAAAATTTGATGACCTATAAACCGGAGTTGATGTGTTTTCACTGTTAGGTTGACTAAAATTTAGTGTATCTTTATTTAATTCTGAGGATTTATGACCTTCGTTAAATCTGGCCGATTTCATATTCAATTTTAATCCAGATATACTCAATGAACCATAGTTTTCTCCTTGGTCAACATGCGATTGTGTTTTTGTTTGGTGCGTTTCCAACTTGTCGCCATTTTTCTCCATTTGTTGGTATATAGTTCCCTTTGAATTGAAATTATCCTTATAATTCCTAATGCTGAAAGTCTTGTTTATGTCATGCCCTCTATTAAAATCGGTTAATCCTTTAAAAGCGTCTATAACATCTGACTTCATCCTCATTGAGACATCGACCACCAGGCTTAATCTAGAAGTCGAGGCGAGAAAATTTATCACGACGAGAACAAGCAGGAAGACGAATAACAACAGGATATGACGCAAAGAGAATTGACATGCGCAGTTCAGGCATGATTTGTCACTTCCTCTTTCCGGAGAAATCTTCATCGTCTATGGCGTGTTTGATTGATCGATAGATCGATGCATCTGTGATTTGTTATCATAACGCTGAACTGGAGAAAATTGGTTGTCTCGTCTATTCTGTGATTGTCATTTCATTTCCGGTCCATTCTACTGCTTAATGGACCTGTAAAAATATGAAAGAGAAACAAATATAATAGATTTCCAAAGAATCCATGATTAATAGGATTGTCCCTTTCATTAGCTAAATGGTTTGCTAACAGACCTTACCAATATATAACACATATTTAGGCAAATCCTGTCTTCAGATCCAATGGGGGGGGGGGGGATCATAGGCCTTTAAAAAAAACTATATTGTCGTTTTCACAAAATCCTGATTTGAAAGTTTTATTTGCAAACCGTCGACTGAAAATACCTTTATTTAACAATGCAAAAAGGGTTGTTCATAATTGGTCTGCAGCTATTGTTTGAATAGACTCGGTTCGAATATTTTAACCGTTTACAGAGACCCTAAATCTTTATTTTCATTCCAAGTTTCTATTCTTTTTCTCTCTTTTTTCTGAATACCAATTCTCCTTGAAGTGAATACAAGTTAGTTGGAAAGTATGGAGATTTTTTTAAAGGCGATAATAAATATTGCTGATTTCGTCCAAGTTAGAGGATATGAGTGATATTGAATTACCTCCCGTAAGTTTCATTCAAAATTCGCTCTATACATTCGTACAATATCATTCCAAATCAATTCAAATCCATTCAGCTTGTCAAATTTTCGAAGTTTCAAACTGTATTATGAATACCTTCTTTGTGTCCTCGTCCATCAGTAAGGATCCAAAATAACATAAGGCCAATATTTTCTCTGGAAGCTTAGTTAACTAATCGGGAAGGAGAGTGGGTATTCAATACATATGATTAACAGCTATGACCCAGTTCTGCGTCCAGGGTGACAAATATTGTGCAAATTTTTAAAACTATTACCGCGCTTTGTATTATTTACATCTTTGTTTCTATGTACAAAGTTTGGTCATGAAAAGTTTGGTGAAATTTTAAGTTAGAGAAATATATTCATATTTAAGTATTTTCATCCGGGAGAAGATTAAATTTTTAGTTATTTCTTTCTCTGTCTGTTGCCACGACACTTTGAGTTTATCTTTTAAGATTTTCCTGATATGGAGTATTTGGAAAGTGACTGATCTAAGGATATTTTGTGTAGCGTATGATTGAAAATTTATTTAAGAGGAGAATATATCTTTTTATCAATGAATGTCTGGACAAACTGACAAGTCTGGACAGATTGACACCGGAGAACGAGTGTACAATTAGTTTATCCCGAGCATAACGATTACTAAGCGCGAAGCAGTTGTAACTCCCTATTTGTTTTGCACTGAGACATCGAGGAGGTGTTCAGGTGAGCTACAGTTAATAAAATCGTGAAAATGACAAGATGGATGACTTTTGAATGTTTTCGGAATGAAATTGAATGAGTGTGATGAGCGAGTTATGAATGAAACGAAAGGGATTTAATACAAGGTCGCTAATTTTGTTCGTCTTGAACAAAATTATTATAAATATCTGTCTTTGTCTGTACGAACCAATCAGACGCTTCCAAATTCAATAAAACTGGTGACATTATGGATATTATCTTATAACTATACAAATATCCGTGTGATAACATCCCGTATGATATTTTCTATGATATCACATAGTTATTTTTAGAACAATAATATAATGCGGTTATTTTTAGAAACTTGCATTTCAGTTAGAAACATCGAAGTAAACAAAACAAATAGAGGTTATAAGATAAATATAATACATACTTAGTGTATTGTATGAAAACATATCTAACTCGGTTGTGGGAATTGATAATTGTCTCGGCAGAGCCTCGACAATGATCAATTCTACCAACCTCTTTAGATATTTTTTCTTATACAAAACACTAAGTACGTATTATATATTTATCTAGCGATTGTCATTTTGAATACAGTTGTTGAAATTATTTTTAGTGATTTAGAAGCGTCTTTTTTAACAGTTTGAGTGAGAGTTGGAATGAATGAGTGGAGCTCTAAGTGAGCGAAAAAGAATGGTTTTGATCGGAATGAGAGTCAATTCCGCGGTGTTTTTAACTGTAAACCAAAACTGTCACAAGAATCCGACTTTGTATTTGTCGATTAAATTTATTAACACCGTGAAATAACAAGAGGACCATGATGGTCCTATATCGCTCACCTTCGTCTCTTTGAGTCCTCCCTTAGAAAAATTAAATGCTTTAAAGATCATTAAATGACCAATAGATTATTCAAAGAAAGACATTATCCTATTCCTATGATCCCTGCATAAGTTTCTAGCCTTTTCTAAACCAGTTTCATATGACCTGGCCAACATTCTGCCCAAGTTTCATGACTATTGAACCAAATTTGTGGCCTCTAAAGACTAGAGTGTAAAAATAAATTGTCAGGCCCCTTTTCCCTTAATATTGCATGTATCCTTCGATTTTTCAATAGGGTTCATTCTTGCGACCTGACCAACATTCTGACCAAGTTTCATGAAGATATGGCCATATAAGTGGCCTCCAGGGTGTAAAAAAGAAAATTGGCATTAAGGCCCCTTTTCCTGTCATATGGCATAGATCCTGCCCATTTTCAATAGGGTTCCTCCTGGTAAACTGGCAAACATTCTTTTCAAGTTTCATGAAGATTGGGTCATATTTGTGGCCTCTAGAGTGTAAACAAGAAAATTGGCATTAAGGCCCCTTTTCCCTTGACATGACATGGATCTTTCCTCTTTCAATAGGCTTCATCCTTGTGACCTGGTCAACATTCTGACCAAGTTTCATGAAGATTGGGCCATATGTGTGGCCTCTAGAGTGTAAACAAGAACATTTTCCCTAAGGCCCCTTTTCCCTTGATATGGCATGGATCCTTCCCATTTTCAAAAGGATTCATCCTTGTGACCTGACAAACATTCTGACCATGTTTCATGAAGATTACGCCATATTTGTGGCCGCTTGAGCATAAACAAGAAAATTGTCTTTAAGGCCCCTTTTCCCTTGATATGGCATGGATCATTTCCATTTTCAATAGGGTTCATCCTTGTGACCTGGCCAACATTCTGACCAAGTTTCATGAAGATTTGATCATATTTGTGGCCTCTAGAGTGTAAACAAGAAAATTATCTTTAAGGCCCCTTTTCCCTTGATATGGCATGGATTCTTCCCATTTTCAATAGGGTTCATCCTTGTGACCTGACAAACATCCTGACTAAGTTTCATGAAGATTGGGCCATATTTGTGGCCTCTAGAGTGTAAACAAGATAAATGTCATAAAGGCCCCTTTTCCTGTGATATGACATGGATCCTTCCTATTTTCAATAGGGTTCGTCCTTGTGACCTGACAAATATCCTGACCAAGTTTCATGAAGATTGGGTCATATTTGTGGCCTCTAGAGCGTAAACAAGAAAATTGTCTTAAAGGCCCCTTTTCCCTTGATATGGCATGGATCCTTACCATTTTCAATAGGGTTCATCCTCGTGACCTGGCCAACAATCTGACCAAGTTTCATGAAGATTGGGCCATATTTGTGGCCTCTAGAGTGTAAACAAGAAAATGGTCTTTAACGCCCCTTTTCCCTTGATATGGTATGGATTCTTCCAATTTTCAATAGGGTTCATCCTTGTGACCTGGCCAACAATCTGACCAAGTTTCATAAAGATTGTGTAATATTTGTGGCCTCTAGAGTGTAAACACTTAGATTGTTGACGCCGGACGACGGACGACAGACGACACACGACGCACGACACACGACACACGACGCACGACGGACGACAGACATTCAATGATCACAAAAGCTCATCTTGAGCACGATGTGCTCAGATGAGCTAAAAACAGGTCCCAATCCAAACCATTTTCAATCGGACCAATCACCGCTGATTTCTCTGCATTCAAATCACTCCATTTTGAACGAAAAAGGCAATACCATACTATCATTATCTCCGTTTAGCTTTATTCAAAACTAGTTCATTCCACTTATTCAATGTCATTCCGAAATCATCTTTGTCGTCATTATATTGGTAATTCTGCGATGTTCTTCAGGAGTAAGGGAGTCTATAATTAACTCTCGCCCGTGCATTTGTATAGTATATGACAAAGGCTCTCGTTTGAAAGTACTAGAAAAGTGGCCTATGGCCCAGCAATTTGAAAACGTTTAAAATATTCATGTTTTTGCTTTTGTTTTAAATGTATATGGTGTACAATATTACTCTACTAAACAATGGCAAAACATCACATATTCATTTGTTTAATGATTTTCGTGTAGAATTTTAGTTGCATTTTTTGTTCGTAATGAATAATTTGTGCTTAGACATCCTAAATCTTGTTTCGATTCTGGACTAGCTTGACTTGTCGCAAAGCGGACTAATACATTTTACCCTAAAACTTATACCGCTGTACGTAAAAAATTTTTATATTTACGTGTGGTGGCTAGACCAACTGACACATTCTTCAAAGGGTCATAATGATGTCAAATGTCCATGAAAAGTACCCTCAATATCACGCACTCTTCTCTGCTCGGTACTGACCGAGTACAGGACAAAATCCCTCCCCGACATAACACCCCCCCCCCCCGGAAAAAGGCCCTCCAGGACATTAGCTCTCCCGGATAAAAGCACTCCCTGACAAAAACCTTCCCCTATATAATTTATATGAGACAGGTAGGCTTGCATGTAGGAAAAGATTAGGCAGATAAAAAAACAGTATTTTTTTCTATGTTCAATTTTCCTCAAAGAATTACATTTTATCCTATTTCTACAGACTTAATTGGCATTAAATAATTTTAATTTACAAAAAAATAATAAATGAATAAAACTCACAACACATCATTGAAAAAAATCGTGTATAGAAGAGGTTGTTTATTTTTTGATCTATCTTTATTCTTTTCCTATTTTGTGCATAATTATCTTATTCAAACACATTTGAATATCATCAATTTCAATTTATGTGGTACATTTAACAGTTTCATAGACCATTTCTAAGTACAGATGTTGAGAAGGTAATTATGACACCTTTATAAGACTAAAAACATCATCTGCAATAACGGTATTTATACAGATAACTAATAAATAATGGATAATCTTGATGGTTTATTAGATAATGATGATGATATACTCTGCAAAAAAAATTCTTTGACACCTATCAAAAATGGTGTTTTCTTCTTAAACATGACAAAAAATTTGATGACTGCTGATTGTTTTGCGAACAATAAAATAACTCAAGAAACTCAAGCGATATGCGATGAGTTACTTGATAGAATTTATGCATATCGACGTCAACGTCAAATTAAGCTAAATCTGTACATCTCACACAGCACGTGCACTTCAGAATAATGATAGTCCAGAAAGTTCTTCATTGTGTTACGAATGAAATGGCATTCCTTAATTGTTTTTGGAAATAAGCGTTTTTACATATATTTGAAATGAACAATGGTTAAATGTACGGAGTTAAAATGCCATAAAGCTATAGATCCCCCAAACGCAGGTGTCATACGACAGGCCGTTGTAAATGACTATGTTGTTTCGGAACCAAGCATCTTCAACGTCTGGCACCACTTTAACGCGACCCACTACTTTATGAATAAAGCCAGATAAGCCTGACACGTAAAAACAACGTTCGTCCAGCACGACGATTAACTTAACGATATTTGGGTTGTTTCACTCTTATCAAAACTTCAAAGACAATTTTAATTATTAGACGGCGTAGATTCTCCGAACGGAATGTATTGAACCAGATTCGAGAGGCCAGACTTGACGCTTTCGACGTAACTGTCTAAATAGACGTCACAATTGCAAATCGTTGACCGAAAATCGGTAGCTCTGTTGAAACTCAGTGAAAGTGCCTGAACTTCACATTTTTCGATTTACTTCACATATGCATAAATAATTTTGTCGCAATAAAAATATGTTTAAATGTCAAAGAACTTTTTCGAAGATTATAATAATAATTACAGTATATAAAAATAGCAATAAATAAATAAATAAATAAATAAATAAATAAATAAATAAATAAATAAATAAATAAATAAATAAATAAAACAAGAAGACCATGATGGTCCAATATCGCTCACCTTCGTATCTTTGTCTCATTTAATAAGCAATTTTCAAGCAAAGGGCATAATTTTTTTTTCTGTGATATGGCACTGATCCTTCCCATTTTCAATAGGGTTCATCATTGTGACCTGACAAACATTCTGACCAAGTTCCATGAGGATTGGACTGTATTTGTGGCCTCCAGAGTGAAAACAAGAAAATTGTCATTAAGGCCCCTTTTCCCGTGATATGGCATGGATTTTTCCCATTTTCACAAGGGATCGTCCTTGTGACCTGACAAACATTCTCTCCAAGTTTCATGAAGATTGAGCCATTATTGTGGCCTCTAGAATGAAAACAAGAAAATTGTTATTAAGGCCCTTTTTCCTGTGATATGGCATGGATCCTTCCCATTTTCAATAGGATTCACCCTTGTGACCTGACAAACATTCTGACAAAGTTTCATGGAGATTGGACAGTAATTGTGGCCTCCAGAGAGTAAACAATAAAATTGTCATTAAGGCCCCTTTTCCCGTGATATGGCATGGATTCTTCCCATTTTCACAAGGGATCGTCCTTGTGACCTGACAAACATTCTGTCCAAGTTTCATAAAGATTGAGCCATATTTGTTGCCTCTAGAATGAAAACAAGAAAATTGTCATTAAGGCCCCTTTTCCCGTGATATGGCATGGATCCTTCCCATTTTCAATAGGGTTCAACCTTGTGACCTGACAAACATTCTGACCACGTTTCATGAAGATTGGACAATATTTGTGGCCTCCAGAGTGTAAACAAGAAAATTGTCATAAAGGCCCCTTTTCCTGTGATATAGCATGGATCCTTCCCATTTTCGATAGGGATCATCCTTGTGACCTGACAATCATTCTGACCAAGTTTCATGAAGATTGGGCCATATTTGTGGCCTCTAGAGTGTAAACAAGAAATTGTCATTAAGGCCCCTTTTCCCGTGATATGGAATGGATCCTTCCCATTTTCGAAAGGGATCATCCTTGTGACCTGACAATCATTCTGACTAAGTTTCATGAAGATTGGACCATATTTGTGGCCTCTAGAGTGTAAACAAGAAAATGGTCTTTAAGGCCCCTTTTCCCGTGATATGGCATGGATCCTTTCAATTTTCAATAGGGTTCATCCTTGTGACCTGACAAACATTCTGACCAAGTTTCATAAAGATTGGATCATATTTGTGGCCTCTAGAGTGTAAACACTGAAATTGTTGACGGAGGACGACGGACGACGCACGACGCACGACGCACGACGGACGACGCACGACGGACGACGGACGACGGACATTCAATGATCACAAAAGCTCCCCTTGAGCACGATGTGCTCAGGTGAGCTAAAAAAATAAATAAATAAATAAATAAATAAATGGAATAAAGTAAATGAACAATATAAAGGGAGGGCTTTTGTCCGGGTGGCTTGTTTTTCGGGAGGGATTATGTCCGGAGGGCTTTCGTCCGGGGGCTTTTGTCCGGGAGGAATAATGTCCGGGTGAGATTTTCTGCATACTCCGCATTGACCATTTCTGTGAAGGGTCAATGAAATCCGTCTTTTAGTTGCTTAGAAATTGAGCGGAAACGAAAAAGCTACAGACGGAAGGACTGACCGATTGGCCACCGGACCGACAAGCTGACTCCTATTTAATCGCAGAAATAGGTGGGGTGCACAATAAGTAAAAGCATGCCTTGCTAAATATAATGATGACCATTCGGCGGACTGTCGACCGAACGTACAGACTCACGACGAACAAAACATCATTACTGAAGCTAAATATGTTATATTATGATGGTTTGTTTCAATCTAATACTGCTTTTCGCAGACGGTTGATGAACTCTTGATGGTTAAAATATATTGAACGTATAAGGTTTCCTAAATGATCACGAAGACATACAACTGAGTTTTTACAGAAATACAATTACGATAAAGGCTTCAGAAGTGTTTTTATTAATCGAATGCTCTGGATGCTTTTGATGGAGTATTCTTTTAGAAACACAAATACGAAAGGTACTAGGCAAATTAGGCTCAGCCTGTTACAATTAGTAACATCGTGAAATTGGCAATCATCTTGATCAAAACCATTCCGAATCACTCACTCAAAAACTATCCGAAATTGTTTAAAAAAAAAACAACTTCGAAACCGATCGAAATGATCAACATTTCAATCAAATCTATCAAAATATCGCATGATTTTTGATGACCGGTGTTGATTTTTTTTTTAGAGTCTGATTTGTACGTGAAATCACAAAATTAGAAAAGTACGTACACTTCATTAAATGGAGGAAAAAAACTATCAACAATTTCGTCGAATTGGACGAAATTATCTATAATGTTTTATCTCCGTTGAAAATAATTCAATTCGCTCAACACCCATTCAATTTTATTTCAAAATTATTTAACTTGTCAATGTCATGATGTACCTAACCTTACATCCGATCAGTTTTTACACGGTCAGACAGCGAAGGTAAAGCTCTTTACCTTTTAACAAAAAAAAAAAAAAAAAAAAAGATTTTTTTTTCAAATTTTAAATAACCTTTAACCAATGATTTATCTCCGATTGGTCTCTGCTGAAGTAAAATGCTTTATGATATATTCATTGCCTCAAAATTCCACAAAACATTTACGTCTTTACGAGACGATTTCAAAACGATAAAGTTAAAAAAAAATAAAATTGTTTTATCGCTTTTGAAAGAATTTGGTGTAAAATTCAGAATAACCTCTATATCTGTACCACTGTCTTTCAATGAGAATAAAGTGAAAACATTATGTTTCTCTATTGTACGATAATCATGTAGAACTAACTAATTTAGTTATAATATTTCCGCTGCCCTTTCGAACATGAAGTAATAGTTTTACAGTAAATACCATAGTAAAATTGACCCCCTTTCCACTCAAGATCATTTTAAATCACGCGCTTAGAGGTCGGTAAATGATTCATTCCAAATACACACTGAAATCATTCGAAACATTCCAAAATCATTTGAAAATTCTCTAGAATCATTCACTATAATTTACTTCTTGATTCAAATCGAACGATAATTACTTGTAACTCTTTCTACAGAAAGTTACGTAATTTTTTCTAAAGGAATGTAATAAATATCGATAATTTGGACGAAATCATCGACATTGCATTACCACTTTTTAATTTCATTCAAAACGCACTCATTCAAATTCATCCAAAAATCATTCATCGCGTCATTTTCACGACGGACATTGTTTAATAATTGTAGTAGATTGTTCATAAGATCAATCAAATGAAGCTGATAAGGTACATGCGAACATGTAGCCTGGGATTCAGACCCTGTTCATAAAAGTTTTTGTAACAAGGAAGATAACCAAACTGAACCCTTCAGAACATAAAATGGGTTAATCAGTCTTAGAGATTTTAGACATGTCTTTACTAAATATATTCTCGGTGACGTACCTCTATTTAAGAGACGAACGCCAGTCTAGCGAACAGGCATCGTCCAGGAAAAATGACCTTTTTAATGACCCAATTTCACGAGTGGTTGAAAATAAAATCGTTTACAGCAGAGGTCAATTTGAAAAAAAGGTGTATAATACAGTCAGATTTAGCCTGGCTCCCAGGCTGATAGTTAGTGTTAATTTTGTTAAGGTTCACCACTCTATTTCTACTTTTCAAATTATCTCCCATATTCTAAATAAAGAAGAAAAAACAACGTTGGCCGGCCAGTCTGAGAAATATAAGCTGATAAGAATTATGCTATATTTAGTTGAGTTGCTGATTTCACAATACTTCAAATCATTGGGACAGGAGCCTGTCTATGTCAGATTGAGTGGCTTTCCATACAAAAATTCTTACAAAAGCGAGTTGCTTAAGTTTAAGTTTATTTTATAGTCTGTTTTGAAACCGATAGTTCGTCAACGACTTTACACTTAACGCACAATCATCGAGTCATAAGTCGACTGTTTTAAAACACTTAAGTTTAAGATGTAAGCCTGGTCGAATAGCTTAAGCCAAAAGGATTGAAATCCCAACCTGGAATCGAGTAATTCGCATGATTGAGAAAACATTGTGAAAAAAGAAGAAATTGCTTCTGACAAGCAATTTCTTCTTTTTCCACACTATTTTCTATCCTACTGAATAGTTATTTTTCAAATTAAACCCACTTTAAATTTTCGTCTGCAAAACCTTTGAATTTGGACTGGTCCCTATTTTTGTAAAACAGGAAAGTGTTAATCGTGTCACCAGACCTATCACAGTTCGTTACAGAGTAGTGAAAGGGTTGTAAATGTGCACAATGTACTCGAGACAGCAGGAAATCCCCATTCAAGCTTTTTCCGTTATTTTTTTACTAATGAGGAAAATGCTTGATAAAAAAAAATAGAACGACATGAGTGAGATGTTTCCAAGGCTTCGAATTTAAGGTCAAAATGAAAACGTTCGCGAAACATTTAGAAATTCGTGCATCATTTTCAATGTGTTTATGTTCTTTTCGCATAGCAGAGTATCGTTTTTTTTTTTCAAAGCTTGCAGTCTCGACGCAGGGTTAGTCACTGTTTGTTACGGACACCGTTCGAAATATGCAATGTATATCAGATGTTTTTGCCATTGTTATAGATGCACACGTTTAGGTCAGTGATCAAAGGTCAATTTGCCAATAAATGTACAGAAAAAATGACAATTGATAACTCACTTAAACGTTTAAATCTATACATGCTATGGTCTCGGCATGTATGCATACAGGTATAAACAGCTTTCTATGTCTTCACGAACACGAAGTTTCCAAAATTCTTTTATGCCAGTGACATCGTAATTTTTTCTACCTTTTTTTATTTTGAATATTCTTGTTGATCTTATCAAAGTTAGTGATTCTGGGGTGTTTATGAATGGTTTGAGTGAGTGATTGGAATGAATGGATTGAGCGCTGATTGAGTAATTTAGAATGACAGTCAATTTCTCTGCAAGAAGATTTCAATGAGTATCCACAACCAAGGTCTTTGTTGAAAAACATAGATTCTAGATTCGGCGTAACGCTCTCGTTTTACAACCCCCTGAACCGATTTGCTCACACCTGTCTACGCAGTTTACATTCGGAATTGTTAGACAGTTCTTAATTTACTCGATTTGTAGTTTGTGTAACAAAACGAAATTTAGAATGGATAAAAATAAACTATTTTCGCAATCAAGTAAACATTATGATCTTTAATTTACTCACATGCTACTTGAATTCCCATTTTGACATTTAGATCCGCGGAGATACACAGCTGTAGAATACACGAGATGCGGTAAAATACCAGAAACACACACAGACTGATTTAACACTTGGCAGGGAATGCTTATCTTCATTACACGTGAACAAACTCGCGCTGCAGCATCTCAAAATTGTACACACGTGGAATCTATCACGGTGAATCATCGCGATGTGGGAAGCATCAGCAACATATATGAACGGAGAATATCAAGAGAAATAAGCAGTAATGTTGTTTGTTCATAATTCCGAGGGGCTGGGGCTTGTTGTACTAAATTTTTTTTTTAGGCGTAAGTTAAAAATCTAAGTTGCTTCTGCAGTAGTAACTAAACATGGACATCTGCCATGTATCATCTCATTTGAACAGTCTTCTAGAGGCGATTCCAATGAGATATTACAATGTAGAATCTAACAATGAATGAAATCACCAGGTAAGAATTGTAATGGTAATTTTGACTTACGATTATTATTATCATTATTATTGTTTTTTGTTGTTAAGGGCATAATTTTTTTTTCTGTGATATGGCACTGATCCTTCCCATTTTCAATAGGGTTCATCATTGTGACCTGACAAACATTCTGACCAAGTTCCATGAGGATTGGACTGTATTTGTGGCCTCCAGAGTGAAAACAAGAAAATTGTCATTAAGGCCCCTTTTCCCGTGATATGGCATGGATTTTTCCCATTTTCACAAGGGATCGTCCTTGTGACCTGACAAACATTCTCTCCAAGTTTCATGAAGATTGAGCCATTATTGTGGCCTCTAGAATGAAAACAAGAAAATTGTTATTAAGGCCCTTTTTCCTGTGATATGGCATGGATCCTTCCCATTTTCAATAGGATTCACCCTTGTGACCTGACAAACATTCTGACAAAGTTTCATGGAGATTGGACAGTAATTGTGGCCTCCAGAGAGTAAACAATAAAATTGTCATTAAGGCCCCTTTTCCCGTGATATGGCATGGATTCTTCCCATTTTCACAAGGGATCGTCCTTGTGACCTGACAAACATTCTGTCCAAGTTTCATAAAGATTGAGCCATATTTGTTGCCTCTAGAATGAAAACAAGAAAATTGTCATTAAGGCCCCTTTTCCCGTGATATGGCATGGATCCTTCCCATTTTCAATAGGGTTCAACCTTGTGACCTGACAAACATTCTGACCACGTTTCATGAAGATTGGACAATATTTGTGGCCTCCAGAGTGTAAACAAGAAAATTGTCATAAAGGCCCCTTTTCCTGTGATATAGCATGGATCCTTCCCATTTTCGATAGGGATCATCCTTGTGACCTGACAATCATTCTGACCAAGTTTCATGAAGATTGGGCCATATTTGTGGCCTCTAGAGTGTAAACAAGAAATTGTCATTAAGGCCCCTTTTCCCGTGATATGGAATGGATCCTTCCCATTTTCGAAAGGGATCATCCTTGTGACCTGACAATCATTCTGACTAAGTTTCATGAAGATTGGACCATATTTGTGGCCTCTAGAGTGTAAACAAGAAAATGGTCTTTAAGGCCCCTTTTCCCGTGATATGGCATGGATCCTTTCAATTTTCAATAGGGTTCATCCTTGTGACCTGACAAACATTCTGACCAAGTTTCATAAAGATTGGATCATATTTGTGGCCTCTAGAGTGTAAACACTGAAATTGTTGACGGAGGACGACGGACGACGCACGACGCACGACGCACGACGGACGACGCACGACGGACGACGGACGACGGACATTCAATGATCACAAAAGCTCCCCTTGAGCACGATGTGCTCAGGTGAGCTAAAAAAATAAATAAATAAATAAATAAATAAATGGAATAAAGTAAATGAACAATATAAAGGGAGGGCTTTTGTCCGGGTGGCTTGTTTTTCGGGAGGGATTATGTCCGGAGGGCTTTCGTCCGGGGGCTTTTGTCCGGGAGGAATAATGTCCGGGTGAGATTTTCTGCATACTCCGCATTGACCATTTCTGTGAAGGGTCAATGAAATCCGTCTTTTAGTTGCTTAGAAATTGAGCGGAAACGAAAAAGCTACAGACGGAAGGACTGACCGATTGGCCACCGGACCGACAAGCTGACTCCTATTTAATCGCAGAAATAGGTGGGGTGCACAATAAGTAAAAGCATGCCTTGCTAAATATAATGATGACCATTCGGCGGACTGTCGACCGAACGTACAGACTCACGACGAACAAAAAATCATTACTGAAGCTAAATATGTTATATTATGATGGTTTGTTTCAATCTAATACTGCTTTTCGCAGACGGTTGATGAACTCTTGATGGTTAAAATATATTGAACGTATAAGGTTTCCTAAATGATCACGAAGACATACAACTGAGTTTTTACAGAAATACAATTACGATAAAGGCTTCAGAAGTGTTTTTATTAATCGAATGCTCTGGATGCTTTTGATGGAGTATTCTTTTAGAAACACAAATACGAAAGGTACTAGGCAAATTAGGCTCAGCCTGTTACAATTAGTAACATCGTGAAATTGGCAATCATCTTGATCAAAACCATTCCGAATCACTCACTCAAAAACTATCCGAAATTGTTTTAAAAAAAACAACTTCGAAACCGATCGAAATGATCAACATTTCAATCAAATCTATCAAAATATCGCATGATTTTTGATGACCGGTGTTGATTTTTTTTTTAGAGTCTGATTTGTACGTGAAATCACAAAATTAGAAAAGTACGTACACTTCATTAAATGGAGGAAAAAAACTATCAACAATTTCGTCGAATTGGACGAAATTATCTATAATGTTTTATCTCCGTTGAAAATAATTCAATTCGCTCAACACCCATTCAATTTTATTTCAAAATTATTTAACTTGTCAATGTCATGATGTACCTAACCTTACATCCGATCAGTTTTTACACGGTCAGACAGCGAAGGTAAAGCTCTTTACCTTTTAACAAAAAAAAAAAAAAAAAAAAAGATTTTTTTTTCAAATTTTAAATAACCTTTAACCAATGATTTATCTCCGATTGGTCTCTGCTGAAGTAAAATGCTTTATGATATATTCATTGCCTCAAAATTCCACAAAACATTTACGTCTTTACGAGACGATTTCAAAACGATAAAGTTAAAAAAAAATAAAATTGTTTTATCGCTTTTGAAAGAATTTGGTGTAAAATTCAGAATAACCTCTATATCTGTACCACTGTCTTTCAATGAGAATAAAGTGAAAACATTATGTTTCTCTATTGTACGATAATCATGTAGAACTAACTAATTTAGTTATAATATTTCCGCTGCCCTTTCGAACATGAAGTAATAGTTTTACAGTAAATACCATAGTAAAATTGACCCCCTTTCCACTCAAGATCATTTTAAATCACGCGCTTAGAGGTCGGTAAATGATTCATTCCAAATACACACTGAAATCATTCGAAACATTCCAAAATCATTTGAAAATTCTCTAGAATCATTCACTATAATTTACTTCTTGATTCAAATCGAACGATAATTACTTGTAACTCTTTCTACAGAAAGTTACGTAATTTTTTCTAAAGGAATGTAATAAATATCGATAATTTGGACGAAATCATCGACATTGCATTACCACTTTTTAATTTCATTCAAAACGCACTCATTCAAATTCATCCAAAAATCATTCATCGCGTCATTTTCACGACGGACATTGTTTAATAATTGTAGTAGATTGTTCATAAGATCAATCAAATGAAGCTGATAAGGTACATGCGAACATGTAGCCTGGGATTCAGACCCTGTTCATAAAAGTTTTTGTAACAAGGAAGATAACCAAACTGAACCCTTCAGAACATAAAATGGGTTAATCAGTCTTAGAGATTTTAGACATGTCTTTACTAAATATATTCTCGGTGACGTACCTCTATTTAAGAGACGAACGCCAGTCTAGCGAACAGGCATCGTCCAGGAAAAATGACCTTTTTAATGACCCAATTTCACGAGTGGTTGAAAATAAAATCGTTTACAGCAGAGGTCAATTTGAAAAAAAGGTGTATAATACAGTCAGATTTAGCCTGGCTCCCAGGCTGATAGTTAGTGTTAATTTTGTTAAGGTTCACCACTCTATTTCTACTTTTCAAATTATCTCCCATATTCTAAATAAAGAAGAAAAAACAACGTTGGCCGGCCAGTCTGAGAAATATAAGCTGATAAGAATTATGCTATATTTAGTTGAGTTGCTGATTTCACAATACTTCAAATCATTGGGACAGGAGCCTGTCTATGTCAGATTGAGTGGCTTTCCATACAAAAATTCTTACAAAAGCGAGTTGCTTAAGTTTAAGTTTATTTTATAGTCTGTTTTGAAACCGATAGTTCGTCAACGACTTTACACTTAACGCACAATCATCGAGTCATAAGTCGACTGTTTTAAAACACTTAAGTTTAAGATGTAAGCCTGGTCGAATAGCTTAAGCCAAAAGGATTGAAATCCCAACCTGGAATCGAGTAATTCGCATGATTGAGAAAACATTGTGAAAAAAGAAGAAATTGCTTCTGACAAGCAATTTCTTCTTTTTCCACACTATTTTCTATCCTACTGAATAGTTATTTTTCAAATTAAACCCACTTTAAATTTTCGTCTGCAAAACCTTTGAATTTGGACTGGTCCCTATTTTTGTAAAACAGGAAAGTGTTAATCGTGTCACCAGACCTATCACAGTTCGTTACAGAGTAGTGAAAGGGTTGTAAATGTGCACAATGTACTCGAGACAGCAGGAAATCCCCATTCAAGCTTTTTCCGTTATTTTTTTACTAATGAGGAAAATGCTTGATAAAAAAAAATAGAACGACATGAGTGAGATGTTTCCAAGGCTTCGAATTTAAGGTCAAAATGAAAACGTTCGCGAAACATTTAGAAATTCGTGCATCATTTTCAATGTGTTTATGTTCTTTTCGCATAGCAGAGTATCGTTTTTTTTTTTCAAAGCTTGCAGTCTCGACGCAGGGTTAGTCACTGTTTGTTACGGACACCGTTCGAAATATGCAATGTATATCAGATGTTTTTGCCATTGTTATAGATGCACACGTTTAGGTCAGTGATCAAAGGTCAATTTGCCAATAAATGTACAGAAAAAATGACAATTGATAACTCACTTAAACGTTTAAATCTATACATGCTATGGTCTCGGCATGTATGCATACAGGTATAAACAGCTTTCTATGTCTTCACGAACACGAAGTTTCCAAAATTCTTTTATGCCAGTGACATCGTAATTTTTTCTACCTTTTTTTATTTTGAATATTCTTGTTGATCTTATCAAAGTTAGTGATTCTGGGGTGTTTATGAATGGTTTGAGTGAGTGATTGGAATGAATGGATTGAGCGCTGATTGAGTAATTTAGAATGACAGTCAATTTCTCTGCAAGAAGATTTCAATGAGTATCCACAACCAAGGTCTTTGTTGAAAAACATAGATTCTAGATTCGGCGTAACGCTCTCGTTTTACAACCCCCTGAACCGATTTGCTCACACCTGTCTACGCAGTTTACATTCGGAATTGTTAGACAGTTCTTAATTTACTCGATTTGTAGTTTGTGTAACAAAACGAAATTTAGAATGGATAAAAATAAACTATTTTCGCAATCAAGTAAACATTATGATCTTTAATTTACTCACATGCTACTTGAATTCCCATTTTGACATTTAGATCCGCGGAGATACACAGCTGTAGAATACACGAGATGCGGTAAAATACCAGAAACACACACAGACTGATTTAACACTTGGCAGGGAATGCTTATCTTCATTACACGTGAACAAACTCGCGCTGCAGCATCTCAAAATTGTACACACGTGGAATCTATCACGGTGAATCATCGCGATGTGGGAAGCATCAGCAACATATATGAACGGAGAATATCAAGAGAAATAAGCAGTAATGTTGTTTGTTCATAATTCCGAGGGGCTGGGGCTTGTTGTACTAAATTTTTTTTTTAGGCGTAAGTTAAAAATCTAAGTTGCTTCTGCAGTAGTAACTAAACATGGACATCTGCCATGTATCATCTCATTTGAACAGTCTTCTAGAGGCGATTCCAATGAGATATTACAATGTAGAATCTAACAATGAATGAAATCACCAGGTAAGAATTGTAATGGTAATTTTGACTTACGATTATTATTATCATTATTATTGTTTTTTGTTGTTTTTTTTTTCGTAAGAAATTTAGTAAAACGGGGCCCTGGGCCGGGATATGAACGGGAGACGCCCCTATCTCTCGTAAAAATACATCATATAAACATCAAATTCATAACTTTCATGCGCAACCGAAACCTCAACGGTCTTGTTGTTTTGATCACATTTCAATGATAAGCTTACGCCCTTAAACAAGCATTCGTTTTTACCAATCTGCGATGCACTCTTCTGTCACGTTTTTTTATTGATCAAAGTTAAACTTAGAATTATTTAATACAATGCATCAGTATTATTCCAAATTCCCAAGCTGATAATGACAGAATCTCTATTATGTGTGAAAGAGTAAGGGTAGGGGAAACAGGTTTATGATTACATTTCACACGGAGGCTTTAATTAGTACCAAATTTGACACAATACTCGAGTACTATCCACAACTTGCCTTAATTCAAATAATTACTTCTTCATACGACGGAAACGTACTTTTTCTTTTCCGATGATAAACAAAAAAGTATTATTACCTGCATCATTTTTCGAATATAAAGCAATTACTGTAAATTTGTACACAAAGTACGATTCAAATAGCGAGTTCGGATTGCGATGGAGAAAATTCATACAAGTATATTTAAAACGTTATTGGTTTGTCGTAAATCGTGCTTACCTTTATTTTTATCCCCAATATAGAATAAGAAAATGGTGAACACTGAAACGCAGTTCTAAACTGACACTCTCAGTTGTTTTTTTTTGCTGAAAAAGTAATTAAAACGGAATTTAAGGGTACCTCTAAGTTTTGACTTACCATTTGTGTGTTTGATGATATAAAACAACTAATGTTTGTTAGAGATTTTTTTTTCTTCAAAAAGCTAAAGGTCACCCAGTGTGGCAGTTCAAATTCTGCCTTCTGAATAAGAAGATATGAAAGCGTTTAAATCATGAAACTCCGCTTTCCCTATCTTTTCATTCAGAAGATAGAATATTGCTATTAACTACTCCGAGATGACATGCACACCCTAATTTAGCTCCTGATTAACAACTTATTTCACAACATCTGCCAATATTATCACCTTTTATGAACAATTTGAGAGAAAACACGAAACTTGCACTTAAAGTAGAAACTGTAAGTTCGAGTTACGATGGATTGATCACCAAACATTGTTATTAAAGTCCCCTACTAGTGGTGGATTCTGTCATTATAAACCAAGAATGTTCTCGTTTTTTTATTAGAAACATTATTTTTTTATCAGTCGAAAAAATATCTTCCAAATATTGGTGATATTTGAAACATCATCCCACGTTGTTTTTCATGCCGACATTTAGTATATACATATACATTAATCAATTAGGATCACTAGAACTTTCCAACAATTAGGGATTCCGGAGTCTAATGTCCCAGTGGGAAATATTGTCGGAATTAATGATACAAATAATTTGATTGGACGTAAAATTTCCCTCTGGACTTTCTTTCTGACAACAGCTTAGCGTAGTCTCCGAAATCTAATACACTAAACATAAACTTCTCTAAAATCTGTCGGGTTTTTTTTTTCGTGATAGATATTTTTCCACAAACTTTAATTGACTTCAGTTTTTTTTTGTTTTATTTTTATTTTGTTTGAATTTGGGTTTTACGCCGCTTTCGTCATTTTTAAGTTATCTCGCGGCAGCTGGAGCACCTATCAACGGTTCAATGATTTATCTTACACCAGTACTACCATAACATCCTTTCCTAGGCTCCAGCTGCTATCCCACATAGGTCTACGATTAACGATTCAGTTGTCATACATTTGAAAAAGAACCTATAATTATAATGGTGTTAGTACTGTTCTCTTCAAATTTAAGACTGAAGCCTCGTGTTGATGTGGTTCACGACCTCTATACTCCAATATCATAACAGAAAGTGATCGCTCCTTCGTGTAAAACTAGAAGGTAAATAATCATAGAAATGATAAAATTTGATGGTGAAAACTAATCGCTTTTATCTAAAAAAAATGTATAAATCTAATAAGTTTATGTACGTAGTGCATATCGGGATTCGCGCAATCTGACTGGCTCAAAAATTTGTTCAAAACTAACACCCCAAAGAATATATAAAGAACCAAACAACATTTAGATTATACGTTTTGGAAAATAAATTCTTATTAGAAAATTGTATCCAACATAAAAGCATTAACCATGTCATTTGCTTGCAAATTCGGAATATTAAGAGATGTATTTCTGCTTTTCTGAACTCATTTTAAGGACTTGAGAAATGATCTAATCTCAAATTTCATTCCAAACTGTTTCATTTTTTTCAGACAATGCAGACATTTTATGATATTGTGCCATTTTTTCGTGGAGAAATGTTAATTCTTTACTTGATGTACGATGAAATTGACTCTCAAGCAAACGTAATACCATCGAAAAGATCACTTCCTAGTTAGGCATTTATCTTTGCGAACCACAGGCAACTGTTTCATAATCCAAGTTTTGTCATATCGGTTTTGATATGCCTTGTTTTCATTTCAAGACGATTTCATTTGGGAACCCGCAACATAAGGCTTCACCGAGAATAATTGTTTTAGAATAGTTTTCCCATTCTTATTTATTCCCTTCAAATTATATCAATGAATGAAATGAAGTCTCCTGAAATGACGGTTTATTCCAAATTAAGTAAATGTTGTATAAAATGTCTCCACTTACCGTATATAATTGAATGACAGCATCCTCTCAGTGAGTGTAATGTAAATCTCCAGTGATGGTCTCTATATTCCATCCACGACAATTATCCAATACGACATCCAAGTCAAACATTCTTTATATTCTCCGTATAACTCCGAGTAAGCCGAAGCATCATTTTCGTCAGAATGGTCCCCGGTCTAACATCAATATGTTATACGTTCGGATCGATCCGCGGAATTAGATTTGGTACCAGCGCACAAATTTGATTGGGTCGATAAGGCACGTTATTTTGGCGCGTGCAATCGTCGACTTTTTCCCGATGATAGTCGATATCTAATGAAAATAAGACTAGAAGTTAATTTGGTACGAATGCATAAATAATGAAACGATACAACGAATTTCTAACAGTATCTTGTGGGGGGAAACTTACTCTGTTGTTTAGTGCTATCTAAGATGGGATACCCTCGTCCCTAAATCGGATATTGCATCACTATATGTCTACATCTTGAATGATCCCAAGTATCGTCACAAAAAGAATTTGATTTCAAATTTTTTATAGCCCGATTTCAAACTGAGGTACATTCACTGACCATACGTTCGAACGAAAATTGTTAGAGTCAAAAGTTGTCCGTTACTACATGAAGCCTCTTGCATGCTCAATAGCTATTCAATAAAGACGAAGTGAACAGTATGGGCTTCCATTTTAGAATATTTTCAAACCTTTTAGCTGTCTGAAAGCATCTTTGCATTCAGGATGACAAAGCCATGCAAACTGTTTGCAAATTATACACCGTTTTGCACATTCTTCACGTGGAAAACGGGGTATACTTTATGAATAGTTTGTACCGTTTTGTCATTTTGAACGCCGGTTAGGTCTCCTTTTTATATTCTTTACAAGTTCTAATTCATCAATGAGGTTATATGGAATAAATACTCCGCTCATGACAAAATATCCCATTGTTATTCGAGTCCGAGATCTGCCACCTGACTATTATATGTGATGTACAGGCGATACCATCTCTCTCGAGTTGTCATGTAATGTAAGTAATCATTTAACCTCATCGTGTCCTGATTTAAGTTCCCAGACGAACGGACAAACATAACTGATTGGTAAAATAGTTAGGATGTAAAGTCCACTTTAATGTCCGACACAAACTACAAACTTCTTATTGCATGAGCAGGCTGCCGGCCCATAAACAAAATACACTACAAAAGTATATACGAAAACATTTTGGTGAAGTGTCAAACGTGACACAAACAAAAGTGATACCTCTTTTTTCACTTCTTTTGTCAAATGAACTCCCGAAAAAGGTAATCGAAACTAAACGTATTTTTTCATGATAAAAATATACACGGAACATCATTAAGAACAAAACATTAGTAACTTTATATTCTAAAGAATCTCTTATCATTTTTTGTTTTATTCATCAATAGATTATTTCAAATCTTTGTATCGAGTATTATTTCATCAAAGGGTAACACTGATGGCGGACTGAATAAAGGATATTAAATTAGAGGTCATGGAATACCGAATTTATTAAACGAGTCATCTATTAACAGATAAAAACGAGGCTGCGCCGAGTTTTTAATTGTTTTAGATGACGAGTTTAATAAATTCGGTATTCCATGACCTCTAATTTAATATTCTATTTATAATATGACCCGAAGTTTTGTGAAATCTCGCCAATATTCTTGAAATTCATTAATAAAATTTCAATTTTTCACGAAACTTATAACGCCGTATAAAAAAGACGTCACAATATATACATTATGATGTCATTTTAGCGGTTATAAATAGCGTTGTAGTTCGCTCTATGCTCATTTGCATAGTTATTCCACTAGTGTAATAACACTCATTTAATATAAAAAATATTCAACGGGGTTATTTCACTCCCGAGACGTAGGTATATTATAAGCTATTGTATTGACCGTCGACATTAGAACTAGTTGTACGATCTGACTCCCAGACATCTATACAAATTGGCATTTAATTTCCCTGATGGTAATCTGTATAGTCATTGATTAGATTAAACATTCTGGTTTATTGCAGAACTATTTTGTAGACGCATTCAACCGCATTTCATTCTCAATGTGGCTACAGTGAAGCAAATCGTGAAATTGGCTGTCATTCCAAACAAAACATTCTAAATCACTCAATAAGCGCTCCATTCATTCATTCATTTCAAACTCTTACTCAAACAACTCAAACACGCTCCAAAACCAATTAAAAGGGTAATACCAACAGCTACATTCATGTTGAAATCTTTTATTGGTAATCGAATATGTAACTGCATGATATATATTATAAAGACAACCCAAAGTTTATGATTAAATGCCTAAAACATACATCTACGAAGGCTAAAGATCGAGTTGCTTATAAGTGCTTAACGACAGAGTTTTTTCTCCTTCTTTCTTTTGGTCCCCAAAACGGACCTGTTCCGAATGCAGTTAAGTGCCATTTTTTCGCAAAATCAGGCAAAAAATTCCCAATTTGCTAAAGCTGAGGATCTTGCCAAATCAGTTTGGCAAGATCCTCAACTTTAGTAAATTTGGAATTTTTGGGAAGTGAAAAAGAAGAGATAAACATTTTGTTTCTTAGTTCAATTTTATTTCAAATAACAAAATAGGCAAAAAACCTTAATTTTGATGATAAGTTATACATGAATTTAAGTTTTTGGCAAAACCTTATTGATTATAATTTATCCCAATTTTTGAGAAATTAACACATTTTTCCCAATTAGCCTGGTTTCGCACCCGTTCCCAAACCCCTTACAAAAAAAAAAAAAAAAAAGAAAAAAAAACACTGCACGAAGTGTTAGATCAAGCATTGACGTGAACCTGACATAAGTTACCTTACGTCGAAATGATTAGACAACGTCACACAAACGTCTTAAGAAAATGAGATGATAAAGAAATAAGCCACCATAATTAATTCTTAAAATCTATCTAATTTCCAAAGAAGCCTATCCCTGTCCCGCGTTCAGGACGACAAAAAGGTACAGACTGTTTTCAAATTATACCCAGCTTTGCACGCATCTGCGCGTGCAAAGCGGGGTATAATTTAAAGGCAGTTTGCACTTTTTAGTCATCCTGAACGCAGGGCTAATCAATGCGAAAATGCTTTGTCGTGCACTTTTGTTTTCTAAGATATTGTGGTTTCCGTGTATATTTCATAGACTTTGATTTGTCGAATAATTTTGATTAATATTTTCTCGTTCTTCTTTGATTTATCGTTAGTTAAGGTCTATAATGATAGAATTATTATCAGTGTCCGAGGTATCTCATTCTTTATTCATTTTTCGTTAGTCAAACCTGCTACTTCTCGTTCAATTAGTCAAACCTATTATTTATTCATCAAAAATGGTTGGACCTACAATTATAGCTAGAGAAATGCCCATTTATTATTCATTCATATAAACAAAGGTGACTTGTCCTGTCCACAATAACAACTAATCAAACCAGACCGAAACGGCGAAATAGCACCATCCATCGTCGAATTGAGAAACTTTATATAAACTCAGCAACAGAAATAAAGCATCGCCTTTGAATGGCAAATCATTCTGCCCTGAAATCGACCAATTTGCTGATATGTCATTATTTCATTTTGACAGGCTAGTAGGTAACTAATTGTGGTAAAATTTATTCCTGAGCTCATACTCACTTGAGCAGAGACAATTGAATATGATTAACGTGTTTCCCGCCCATGCAGCAGATCGCATGCATCGTACGAAGTTACAGTTGGTCGAGTGATAGAGCATAAAAGGTGGTAACAAAAAGTTATCAGATAAAGCCAAAACTTCGAATTTGGTGGAAGCGAAACATTAAATTTCGGAACGTCATCGCGCATAGTCATATTGAACTTATTCGTTTACGTAATTAAAATCAAGGACTGTTGCTCCTGCCATGAGCGGTCTTAACTCGACCATTGTTAGGTTAAAACGTCGATTATAACAACTTCCGGTTCCGACATTTGGACGCTGACAGAATGTATCCTTTCTTTTATTTTAGAATAATTAACGAATAAAAAGTTCTTTTCTTGAGATATATACTTTTACTAATAATATATTTATACACTAGCTTTCAGCGGCACAGCCGCCTTCATCAGGTGAATCCTATGAAATGAACCGTTATGTACGACGTAACGGTTCAATTCATAGGATTCACCTTATGAAGACGGCTGTGCCGCTGAAAGCTAGTGTATTTATATATTATTATTAATAGAATAATTAAGGTCAATCTAAATTAAAGATTATTGTCATGATACAAAAAATTATAACGGATTATGCTTCATTGTATATTGAGGTAATTGTTTTAACTGAAATTGTTTCATTTCTTATATTATTGTAGATTAACGTATAGTAGCATTGATAATAACTTTTGTTAGTTCTTGACAGTATGTTTTCTGGTTATTGTAATTCTAGCTATCAATATTAATATCTTCTTCTAGTTTATTAAGTAACTGGCATTTCACAAAGCATGGGACCTATCAGGCCATGAAGATATGAATTTTGTTTAAGCTGTGTGTGCTGAGGAGGCAACAACGTTTCGTTAATAAAAGATTTTTACAGTGGAATTAAAATGCATTTTTTTCTTTTTTTTAATCTCTACTATGAAGAACTTAGCCAATGATATCAAGAATAACTACAATATTTCAACAAAGAAGAAAAATGATAAAAAAAACCCTCTATTAAATATTTAGTTTGATTTATAATGACAATAGTTGGATTGGAAACTTATCCGACAGAGAAAGAAAATAGAAACTCTCAATCGCATTTTTTACAGGACTTAATGAAATAAAAGACAAGAAAGAATTTTACATATTTTGACAAAGTCACTTTTTTTCTCAATACAAAAAGTCTTAAAACTTGAAGATACATGCGGCCACAAAATTATTCAGTGGTCAGTGGATGTAAGATTTAAAAAAAAAAAGAACGCTCTGACATTTTCAGAGAAACCCTACTAATCTTCTTAGCTTTAGTTATGAAAAAAAACTTTTTAAAAAGACATGATAATAACGAATTGTGTGAAATCAATATTTGAATTAGTTAATCCAATATGCATATATGCAGACTGATATAACAACGAGTCCTGTAAATAACAGAAAATGCAAACCCAAACATTTGTCATTTACACAATATATAACCTGAGCAATCTTTTAAGTCTTTTTTTAAAAAATTAAATCAGTTTTGTCGTGGAATGCTTGCGGACATATTACTTCACATTTTACACTGAATACAGAAAGTAATGCTATGGAAGACTTTTGATAATCATTTGAAGATAAATATAACCAGGATTTTTTTAAGGGCAAACTTTCAAGAGGATAAAGAATTATGCTGATAGTTTTTTTTCAACATTATTAATATACTTAACACTTTAATAATACTTAACAACTTATTGGTGCTACCTAATATAGATTGTATAGGCTTTTTTAATAAGTAGACAAATGAAGAGTAATGAACTTTTCTACAAATATTTTGAATTAGCTTCTAAATTTGTATATTTAATTATATATGATACATTCATTGACTCAAGAATTTGTTTCCAATTACTTATCAAACCCAGTCTCATTTTGTGAAAGGAAAATAAAAATTAATTCAAAGATCACCTGGAAAACATCTTATTTTTAAGCAGTTCTATTATAACAATGTGGCGCTTTTTATCTTTTTCAAAAAATAAAGAGAATTTTCCTAACTTTGATTAGGAAATCATCTTAGTCTCTTAACGGTGAAAATCGGGAATATATGTGTGATTCAATTTAGTTGAACCAAAAGATAGGTCACCTATTTTCAATTGGTGAATCATTTTTCAAATTGGCAAGTATGGATTTAAACCAATTTTGCTGAATAATGATACATCTTTTCGCTAGCTTTAAGTTGGTTTCGCTTAATTCATTCAGGGATTGGCTCTTTTCGTAGGTCTCGTCTATTGTTCGTCGCAGCATATGAGTTTATAAAAAAAAGATAATAAAGCAGATCATACTAATATTTGGCATGGTTTTCGTCAATCTACTGTGAACATTAATGGAGACATGGTCGATTAATTTATTAAAATATGCATATAAGTCCGCGACCATCTTGACTTTTTGGCTGATATCATTAAACTGGCTAAACGAGGAGTGTTTAGATTTCTAAGTTTGCAAAAGGGCATTAATTTCATCATTCTACTATAAACTGAAATGAAGATACAGCCAATTTAATAAACCATACTGTTTATTACGGAGTAGGAAAAAAATACGAAGAAAGCTTTAGAATCCAATTTTAACGTTTATCCCTTATATGGCTGCCCTGACAATATTATCGAGAATAAGCGTCCCCACAATAATCCGTTACTGTTCATAATGGATAGCCGTATGTATGATGTGCATCTTTTATTCTGGCTGTCCTTCTTACAAATCGACGGATTTTAAGACTGGACTTGCTTGTCCTCTTAAAACGTGTTTAGCATTTTTTTGTTTTATATTCCTATAACTACTCAATGAATAGCTGAAAGAGATTATGCCAATAAACACTGTTTGGAATTGGCGGCAATTTCGAATTTTATAATAATGATAATAATAATAATGTCTTTATTTAAAGAGGCTACATATTTGGGTTCCCAATCTTCCATGTGGGCCTCTTATAAAATAGTAAGTTACAAAACAATGCATGTACAATGAACATTTACATAATATTCTAGGCGCTTATATAAAAATATTGGGTCGATCGTGACACGTCGGACGAAAGTGTCAATTTTTGTCCAACGTATGCTATCATCATAAGATAACTCTTGCACTAGAGTTGCCCGACTTGACGTGTCTAGATACGACATAAGAGCGACTTCAAAATTCGGATTAATGACTATCCGGATACTATTCCTTTTATTTTTAAATTCGAAAATTATCTTCGTTTAACGTACAAAGATGACACTAAGGTGCCGTTTTTGTCTCCACTTCACTCATTTGATGCCCCCACATCAAAAATAGTGGTAATTTCACAAGGTGACCGTGTGTTTTTCCATCCATCTGTCTGTTCATAATGATAGAGCTAAACTGCATTATTTATGTATTTGACAACCGTAGTTGTAAAAGATTGCATATAACTGGATCTTAGTCATTTCCTTTTGATGAGTAATATGAAATAAGGCAATGCCTTAAAAGCGAGCGCAGCAATTTGTGTACTGGTTGACATACTATTTGTTACGAGAGGAGAGAGAGAGAGAGAGAGAGAGAGAGAGAGAGAGAGAGAGAGAGAGAGAGAGAGAGAGAGAGAGAGAGAGAGAGAGAGAGAGAGAGAGAGAGAGAGAGAGAGAGAGAGAGAGAAAGACATTTAAAACAAATTAAGTGACGTAAGATTTTCGCAAAATCAACTTGCACTTTACCTTTAATTCAATTTTATTCTCTGTAAAAAAAACAAACAAACCTTTTTGTAATTTATCTCCTAGAAAAAGCTGAAGTCACCCCAGATACTAGACTGAAAATGACTTAGTCATAGTGTAAATTTATGTGAACAACAGACAAAATAAATCATTATTTCTGGACTGGATAAGATTTCCCAAACTGTAAAAAAACAAAAAAAAAAAAAAACAAAACAAAACAATTGTATATGGCCCACTTAACATTAGAAAAGGTTTCGAATTGGAAATCGTAGGTTTAACTTACAGCCGCAGTTTTTAATACAATAACGTGATAAGAACTCGCCTTGATTAATATCAAAACATTTCTAAGGAACTGTTTGAAATTTCCCATAGAATCTGCATTTTCTACATGGATCTACATAGGGTAATAAATTTCACTAAATTATAAAATAGGCTACTACCTTGTCTATTTTATTTAAGTACCACTACATAAAACCAATAATGTATTGAGTAGATGTATGTTTGTGATGTACAATCTATTCCTCCAATACTTAATGATCCGTTCTTCAGTTAAGCGATTAAGTTTCATACCTCTATGAAATCGAGACATAACTTCTTCATAAGCTCAGATTTAATCACATTTAGCAAAAATGTAAAGATTTATCACTAAAGTAAACAGTGTCCATGGGGCCACTTTCCGCGAAAGTTATTAAAAAAAACAAAAAAAAAAAAACAAAAAAAAAACAGTGTACTCAAAATTGTTTTCATTTGGGCAAATAAGAATGCATAAACCTTTTTGAATATAACTGGAATTAAACTATTACATATTATCTTCAGACTTAAGAAATGCTCTTGAAAACGGGTCCTTGTTGAGGCGGCAACAACAACAAAAGACAAACATATTAACATAAACTTTACAAACTAGCATTTCCTTCTTTCCCACAATGTTTTCCCATGACCTGAAAAAAATAATTAGTTACATTCTTGTTTTGGTTATAACAAGGCAACTATAGTCACTCTTTTCTATATTAAACACATTGAAAATCGAAAGAAACATCTTGCATGCATTTTAAGTCCAAAGTCTATGATTGAAAAAATTAAATTTCCAGACTAAATTGTTCGTGACGTCATTGTCCATTATTGATGACATCAAGAATGTTTGTGTTGACATTTTAATCTTAACATGCATGCGTCATGTAAATCTTGGGGGTTTAACATGTTCCAGGTCGTATTCGTGTTAGGACTAAAGGTAAGGATGTTAAAATTAGCCTTGTCATTCTGTATAACTAACACTAAAGAACATTTTGTGGGAATGACCGCGTGAATCGCTTCGGTCGGCCTCGCTTTTGGCTTTGTTTTGTTGCTTCCGGTAGAAAATAAAACTTTTATAGAAACCTCGTTTTAACGGGATAGCTTAAATTATTTTTCAATTTTTAAATCTTTCTTTTAAGAACGACACATTGAGGTATTTTTCCAATACAACTTTTGACTTTTTTTCTATCCTGCAAGTGAATTCACTCCGGGTGAGAAATGACACGATTTTTTCGTTTGACAGTAAAATAGAATAGAATAGAATAACACACGTTACCATAAACGCTCGCTTCGCGATCACGGCCTTCGGCCGTTCGCGAGCTGCGCTCGCTATAACTTGATTTTGAAGTAAGGTTAATCTGACATATCTGTTCACAGTCATTGCGCCGTTGCCGGGTAGGGCACCGTGCACTTTCAACCATGAGACCGGTCTCGGAGTTGGTCCTCGGCCGCAAAGAGAGTCGTTCTCAAGGATTGTCTCTCACGAATAGGCTGTTTGAGGCTCGATTAAAGAAACTGATGCCGTCATACTGCAGTTGGTAGCGCGTTTGGCTCCCAATTAGGGGGTCCCGAATTCAATCTCCGGCGGTGCCGCACATCCTATTTATTTTCCCATATCTATGTTGGATTAACAGCACAGAGACTACAGGTATGAAAGGATGTCCTGGTAGCACGGGTTAAAAAAAGCCGGGAATCCATGGTTAGTAGTTCTAGCAGCCCGATGTACATCCCCAGTCAAACAAATGTCTGTAATACTGTTGTGAATGTTTTAAAAAAGAAGGGTTTGGTGTTCCCGCAGCCGCAATTTGACGTAATTTCATCGAGTACTGTTGATATTTCCTGGCCATTTCTTTTTGTTAAACTATGTCATTATCCAAGAAAAATTTAGATTGCAATTAGCAGTTATCTTCCTGAAAATTATATATACTGGGCAAATATAGAAAGTATCCACTCAATGAAACTTCAGATTTCTTTAAATGTACACTCAGATATTCCATGAAATATATTGCAAATCATGCTCTTACCATTTTGAATTAAATTTGGAAAGTTTGATGTGTTATGAAGAAGACGTTACCTAATTGTTGGCGTTTCGTAGCAAGGATACCATTTTCAAAAATTGCGGACTCTCAATGAAATATTCAATTGATTTTTCTGACAGTTTATAGCTCGACTATTCGTAGAAAAGGGGGGGGGGCTATTCCGGTCACCCGGGCGTCGGCATAATGCTTTGGTTGAGTTTTTATGGGCAAGTGTTTAAAATTTCTGTTTCTACTAAAGCTATTGCTTCGAAACTTTGTACATGCTTCTGTGACCATAACATCAGCCTCTAGACAAAGATTCACTACTCTGATATTGAATATAGTGGAATTTTAACCCTTTTCGGACTTATCAATTCCTGGTTAAGTTTTTGCGTGCAAATGTTGTATATCAGTTATATATCTATTTTAACTTAAGCTTGAAAACACTGCACATACTTCTGTGACCATAATATTAACATTTAGACAAAGATTCATTTCTTGACTTTCATTTAATGGAATTTTCCAATGGCGATACTGATTTGCTATTACTGTTCAGCACATGGAATAGTCGAGCTTTGCTGTCTTCCGACAGCTCTTGTTATGCATGTCAAATGTAATTTAAGGCCATAAACGTCTGAACGTACTGAAATGCCCCCGAATTAATGCGTTTTCAATTGAAGAGTCTAAATCGGATTAAGATTTTAAATTAGATTATTCAATTTTAATTCAACTATTGAAAAATGATATATGAGGAAAGAATATAAATGAGGAATCATGACATGTGTTTTCTTTTTCTTTTCTTTTTTTTGCAAAAGAAGACACATGCTAGTGCATGTATTTTATATTTTACATGAAATAATTAACCGCCGTTTTCGATTAAAGCGGTGCGTTTTCACGATATCACGTTAGAATATACATGATTGTATCTGGCAGCAAATGTCTGTTCGATTGGATAAGGGTTTATAAAACCTGTAAGCTTGTTGAATTCGGGCAACATCGTAGAATATGCGTTCAATTGCTAGAAATATCTCGATTTGAAACATTTCTATAAAAAATCACCCAAAAGTACAAAAATTTAGTCTCTTTTGGGGGTAAAGGTAGTTTATATCTCACTGTATCCATAGTCCTCGGGAAGTGATATCATTTATTTGAGGGTACTCTAGTACCCTTCTGTAACCAAATTGTATGCTTACATCATACCTGGTTTTTGAATAAAGAGTTGTATTATTAGTAAACTTCGGTAAGCTACAGTGATGCGTAAGTATCTACGGCTGGTTTGCCGGCGATCGTTCTACAATAAAGACAAATTTTCCATCACAAGTAGATCATTTTACGCGGCGATAAACAACCAACTTTGCATCAAGTGATTAGATAATTATTGAAATCGAAGGTACATCAATTTGTTGGCAAATCAGATTGATTGTAAGTGTTTAATGACAAATCCACGCATCCTCGATATTTTTCGCTAATCATACACGAATTGATATATATTCGTCGACATCTCCGGCAATTGGTCGATAATACAACAAAAGACTGCTAGACTAAAAACAAAAGCCAAATTTTCCGTAATTCATCGGTAATTGATACGCGATGAACTTGCAACTTTATTGCGACTAGAACTTTTTAGTCAAGTAAAAATTTAGGACCAGTCGCATCACTATTTCAAGCCACGTTATACGCGAAACATGTAAGAAAAAAGCCAGTATCATAATGTGTTAGAATCTGCAGATATGAATCATCGAATTGGGCTATCGAAGTACAAGTGTTAAAATCATTAGTTTCATCATATAAAAACGAGCCCTCCTTCAATTTCATCGGAGAAATATATCATTTTCAGGTGAAAAGGAAAACGAATTCCCCTTTAGTTTAAACCTATTTATTTTACATCGATTGGGAAACAAGTTCTTACAACTTAGATTAATCCCTCTCGATTCTGCTTCCTGGAAAATTCACCAGTACTCGCGCCGAATGTGTGGGCCAATGAAAGAACCAAGATCGATAGCCGCTCCCGGGAATCGAACTCAGGACCTTTGGGTCAAGAGGCCGACGCTCTACCTATAGACCACGTACACCACATTCCCCTTTCATATGTATGAACCCCCTTGACAGAAATCCTTGATCCACTGTAGATATAAGTTTGAAAAAATATTAAAATTCAGACATTTACATAAGTTTCAACATGTTCAGATTTGATTTCCCTCTAACGGTTAACCAAATGAATTTCAAGTTTAGTCCGATGTAAAATTGTTAATGTTCAAAAGGAAAAGTATTCGGATATCACGTTATCCGAATATTTAGTTATCAAATTTAAGGTTCAGATGCCTCAGAAATCGGGCACTCCCACTTAGAATTCACGCTGATAGTATTCTCTAGGATCTAGGCTACTTTTTCGCCACTTTGTAAGCCAGGATCTCTTGCAATACTAAATAATAGTATGCTGAAATGCCGAAAATACAAAAATAATACCTTTGACTTAAAAAATTAAATATAATGAAAATTTTCAAAAGAATAATGCTTCAAAATTTGAAATTAAATAAAACATAAATGTAAATGTTGTTTTAATGAAAAATATAGGTCGTTCAAAAGGAACAGTATTCGGATAGCAAATTTTCCGAATATTTAAGCTACTATTTCCAGTCTCATTGGCACTTAAATCCGAGCACCGTCAGGACAAATTATTAGTATTCGAACCCTCTTTCATTGAACAAAACATTACACTTTCGTCCGTCTTGTCACGATTTTTCACCTAAGCGCCTCTACTATAAAGAACAAAATTACAAAAGAACAAGCCAACAAACAATAGAACAAATAAACACATCGAAAAAATTAGAATCACTACCTTAAGTATACTTTAAGCAATAATAGCAAAAGCTTGATGATAAAACAATTTAACCTCACTTGTGCATGAATGCCAGACATTAAGCCTATATAGCCATCTACAGGGTGAATTTAACAGATTCTGATTCGACTGTGCCAATCTGAGTCCTCAATTTGTGTGTAAGGGAAATTGTTTAAAAAATCAGGAACTATTCATTTAATCAAATTCTAACATTTATAATTGTTCCTTCCAATCAGAAGAATTAAAACTTATTCATTTGAAGATCCTGGCTGAATAAGTTAATTGACACAGTTACAAAAGACATCTTCAGAATATTTGAGTTTTTGATTTTGTAATTAAAGAAGTCCAAGAAGGTTTAAACTATTAGTTCCCTTCAGAAACTGCAATTTTAAATAGCCTGACTTAAATTATTCGACTGATTCAGAGTTTCTAACTGAGAGAAAAAGTGTATAACAAAGATTTAGACCTGAATAGGCAAATGATTTTCGAAAAAATTCGAGTTTTGGCTTTGGCACAATAAGATGATCGTTTTCTGAAAGTCTTTATCTAAAATTGTTTGTAATTATTGGTTTAAAACATTTCTCCTGAAGGTAATTTGGAGCACTTGGAATTTTAGTGGCTTGAAACATAAGAATAGCCTTCTTATAGCTAACACTGTCATTAAAATTCATCCATCCCAACTTTTTGAAAAGTGTTTCCGGTGGACATTCAATAGTTTCATCAAGAATAATGCGAGCAGCCCGCTTCTGTATCTTTACAACATCATTAACAAGTACATTATTACAATTACCCCATATAGTGGAGCAATAGTCCAAATAAGGTAAGACATAAGCATTAAAATATAGCCTTAGAGCATCAACATTTAGAAATTTCCTTATTCGCAGCAAAAGATATAGTGATGAATTACATTTTGTAACTGTATTTTGAACTTGAATTTTCCATTTCAGCATACTATCTACATGTACTCCTAGCAATTTTTCTGTATCTGTATGCTCAATGATTTGATCATTCAGTTTGATTTGAAAAATTGTGGCTTCCTTGATTTTAGATTGGGTGTTGTGTGAAGATGAAAAAAACATGACTTTAGTTTTTTCTGCATTCAGAATCAGACAATTAGACTCACACCCTTTTTGAACATGCTTAAGTTCATTCTGTAGTTGATTGTGCACCTCCTTCAAAGAATTTCCTACAACAGTTATAGATGTGTCATCAGCAAACATGTCAGCTTTTGCTTTATTTAGATGTAGGGGTAGGTTATTTATATAAACAGGAAAGAGAAGTGGGCCTAGTACTAAACCCTGTGGGGCACATGATGGGATATGTTCAGTATCTGACAAGGTTACTGATACACTTACTTGTTGAGATCTGTCCTTTAGACAAGATTTAAACCATGACAGGGCATGGGATGAAAAATTATAGCATTCAAGCTGTTCAAGCCAAATGGAGTGATATACTAAATCAAAAGCTTTAGTGAAACCAATGAGTAGGGCTCCCAAAGACTTTCTGTCATTGATAGCCGATATCCAATCACCAACTATGGCTGTATGAGCAGTCTCACATGAATGATTTTCACGAAATCCTGATTGCATTGAATATAACAAGTTATTAGCTTCTAGATACTGTTTAAGATTATTAGAGACGCGCTTTTCAATAATTTTACTGATACAAGGTAAAATAGATATTGGTCTTTAATTATTCTTATCATGTTTCTTTATGCAGTGGGATAACCTTTGCTAATTTTAACTGTTGAGGAAAATTTACATTTAGAAATACTAAGATTTATTATTTTTGCAAGAGGCTTACAAATAACATTTGAGCTAATTTTGAGAAATCTATGGCAGAGGTTATCAGATCCAGTCGCTTTGGTTGCATCTAAAGATTCTAGCTAATTTTGAACATCTCTTTCAGACAATCTAGGAATTTGAAAACATGAATTTAGGTCTGGTTGATTTTTAAAGTGAATTTGAATAGTATCTTTATAATATTCATTTAGATTTGCAATAGAAGGGGTCTTATGGGATATGTTAGTGAAAAATGAGTTAAAACTATCTGGTGTATCTTTTGGGTCTAAAATTGGTTTGCCATTGTCATCATGGATTAAAGGGGGTTGAGTTATTTTTTGTTTTCCCGACAATTCTTTGAGACCTTCCCAAAGTTTTTTAGGATTTCTTTTATTTCTATTTATTACGTCATTATAGAAAATTTTCTTAGCTTCTTTGATTCTTGTCTTAACCGCTTGTCTCCAGAATTTATATTGGATAGTATACTTGCACAGCTTTGCTTTGTTTCGCTCATTAAAAGCTGACAATATGATTTCACTGAACCAGTCTGGTTGATTAAATTTCTTTACCATTTTCATCTTTAGAGATGCACGTGAGTCCAGCACTTTTAAAAGCATATGTGTAAATGATTCCAAAGCATCGTCTGGATCATCAAACATATCAAGAACAGACCAAGGCTGTTGTTGTAACTCAGAAATAAATTCAATTTCATGAAAATTCTTTAAATGCCTTTATGAAATAGTTGTGTGCCTAGGCTCTTTCTCTTCTTTAACATTAGACTGTCTAGAAAAGTGTACAGGATAATGGTCACTTATCGACAAGGTTTGTAGTGTGACGTTAATAATTTTGCTTTGTTGTTTGGTATAGACATGATTTATTATTGAAGAAGAACTAAAAGTTACCCTTGTTGGAGATTAACAAGTTGTTTGAGATTAAAATTGTCTATGACTTTGTTCCATGAGGAAGTATTTGTAGTTTGATCAATGAAAATATAGTTTAAATCACCAAATAATATGATTTCCTTGTCTTCCATATAGAGTTTCTCAAGGATGGTTTCCATGCTAGTGTTTCCAGATCTGGGGTGAGGAAGGAGGTCTGTAAATGTATCCAATAGTTTATGGCTTTTGGTTTTTTGATTTGATCTCAATCCAAATACCATCAATATTTTCAAGATCTAGATCTTAACGTTGAAAACATGGCAAGGTGTTTTTCACGTACAATACTTTGCCTCCTCCATTTTAGGAACGGTCTCTACGAAAAAGTTGAAAACCTTGTAGTAAAAATTCACTATTTTAAAATGTATTGTTCAAAAATGTCTCACCTTAACCAAGGACATCAATTTGATTCTGTTCTCATAAAAGGTGTTTAATCTCGTCAAACTTGGGGTACAAGTAATGAATATTTAGATGCATAAAATTTAGATTCTGTTTTCTTGTAACATTTTCACTAGGAGATTTTATAGACTTTGACTTTCTATTTGATTTAGTATTAATCTTCTAGGAGAAGATCCTGTTTTTTAAGATTATTAGCTTGAGGCATATTTTCTTGTTGAACTGAGCAAGGTTCAATGCATACAGATACAGAATTATTAATTAAACATCTACAAATTGATTCATTGCATTCTGAGCATAATGTAGAGATACAGTGATGCTATAGTGACATTGGCTTTTACTTTTTTGCCACTTTTTCAGAAAAAAGGCATAGCTTTTGTTTATGACCATCTCTATTGCAGTTTGAGCATAACAATGGTTTGCCGTGAAAGCATTTTTCAGTAATATGATTTTGTTCACCACAATATCGACAGAACTGTTGACCATTATTTTTGAGAATGCCAACTTTTAAGTCTATATTGTGAAGAAGAGATAAAGTTCCTCTACTGTTAAGGTTTATGCCATCTTTATGAAATAGTGACCAGTCTACATCTTTATAAGTCCAGTCTATTCTGCTTTTCTTATAATAATGCAGATTAAAGGGTTTCGAGAAAAACCTATCTTGGCCTATATAATGTATATTATGATATTCACAAAGATCTTTTAAACGTTCATTCATGAGAGTGGGTTCACATCTACCCGTGGTTGAATAGCAGATACATAGATATTACACCCAGAACTAACATTGTCTCTCAAGTCAAAAAGCAGTTTATCATAATTTGCTTCAATGAATTGGAGTGATCTGCCACTACTTATATAATTTCTACCAACTTGTAAGATAGTGTTATTGTAGCAACTTAAATCCATTCTGTTTAGCACTTGATTTAGAAAATTAACTTTAGCACCTCTATCCTCTATGTGTTCTCACAGTTGTGTTTTTCAAACTTCTTGTTTTGATACCTTTGACTATTGAAGAACCAATAATCAAAGTCTTAGGTTCTTGCTTTTGGTTTAATTCTGCTGTTTCAAGAGGTACTTCCTGTAATGTTTCGTCTAGAAGTTCATCGCTAATATCAACCAGAGAGTATGACTCTGGGATGATATGTAAATTTCTTGTTCACTGTGTGTGTGTGGGGGGGGGGGGGGCGGGATTGTGCAGAGGAGGGTTTGGGCTCCAAGCACATGTTCACTACTATCTGTTTGTGTTGATGCGCTGATCATGACAGGTTTAGATCCAGGAACAAAAAGTTAAGTTATTTCAACCAATTGATTCTCGAGTAGAAATACCCTTTTTTGGACAAGTTCAAGTTCATTTTCGTAGTTTTTGTAGATACTTCAGTAGAAGTTATTTCAGAGAGATCATTAATCGGTATTGAGTTGTTTTCCTGTAAATCTGTCTTTTAAATAACAGACAGAGATTGGTCACTGTGCTCGGGTTGATCTTCACTGTTTATTAGCCGCAAACTGGATAGAGGAGTTGATGCTCTAGGTTGAGTTTCTATTATTTTTAAACTAGTCTCCTGATTTCTGTGTGTTAAGTCATTCCGGGAAACTTTTTAAAAAAAATGTAAACCCATTTAGTGTATTCAAAACCCTGCACAAGAATGGTTGATTTGGTAGGATATAGTGTAACAGTCTGCGTTGAGTCTTTAAAGATCAATCCATTTCGAAAATCAAATTTATGAAATTGAGATTGTCATACAGATATGATTTTACTGTTGGTATTATGACAGGGTCCAATTTGAGTGTACAGCTTGCCAGGTTCTGCAGCACAGATATGTAATCCGAAAAAGTGTGATGATAGGTTTCAACATTTGAGGATGACCTTGATATAGCTGCAGCATAATAGTTATTGTGATCTTCCCCAGGTTTATTATCCCCCGCCGTTTTCGGCGAAGGGATATAGTAATGGTCTCAGTCCGTCATTCCGTCATTCTGTCATTCCGTCATTCCGAGGTTCCGTCACTAAACTTGTCCGGAGCATATCTCCTAAAGTATAATAGCTATCAACTTGAAACTTTATGGGTGGATAGATCTCATGGAGGAGAAGTGCAGTGCACAAGAACTACAACACTTGCTAGCATAATTTTGGAGTTATTGTCCTTTGTTATTTTTAAGACTAAGATTTTGTGTGGAGCATACCTCCTAAAGTAAAATAGCTATCAACTTGAAACTTTATGGGTGGATAGATATCATGGAGCAGAAATGCAGTGCACAAGAACTACAACCCACGCTTGCATCATTTTGGAGTTATTGCCCTTTGTTATTTTTAAGACCAAGATTTGACCGGAGCATATCTGCTAAAGAATTATAGCTATCAACTTGAAACTTTATGGGTGGATAGATCTCATGGAGGAGAAGTGCAGTGCACAAGAACTACAACTCTCGCTTGCATAATTTTGGAGTTATTGTCCTTTGTTATTTTAAAGACTTAGATTTTGTAAGGGGTTAATCTTTAAAGTACAATTGAATCCTTAATCTATTAGGCTTCAGTTTTCTATCAAGCTTTCACGGCGGGGGATGGCCATGTCCGACATGGCTCTTGTTACTCAGGTCATGTGACGTGAAACCAGAAAATAAACTACTTTCTCCAAAACGAATAGAGGTTAAAAAGTTGATTGATTAAGATGCCATTTTATTACATAATTGAAAAGGTAATTCAATCTGGAAGCATCTATTTGCTCATTAAGAGTTCTGTTAGATCACTAATCCTCTAATAATCCACAAAACAATTCCTATGAGAGTACATTGTCACTTTAGCAAAGAGTAATTATCTGTGACAAGTTTGTTTTTTGTTTGCACAAGACTTGGTCAACCCACCTGTTTGGGTCCAAATCAACTAAAGTATCAAGTGTATTATATGAATTAATTTACTATATTTCCATAAATATCACTATAACTTTTGAATTAACTGTTAAATCAATCCTTGTATCACATTATAAACAATCAGGTGAACCAGTACATATATTTTTCTTCACAATTTGAGTTCAGGAACATCTCCCAAAGGTTACATTAGAGCACACAAAAACACAACTTCACAGTATGACTATCTTGAGTGATAGACAAAGAACTGAAGGTTATATGCTACCACCATATAGAAAGCTGATAGATTCTGGACAATGATTGATCTTTAATCAGAAAACGATTTCAATTCTTTTTCTTTTTAACGATTAATCATTGTCAGAAAGTAAAAATATTGCCGATTTACTTTTAAACAATACTAAATGAAGCGACCATTTCCATTTTTGGGTCGACATCTCTAAAATTGTTAGATGCAAAGTGGCGGGACATGCTTTAACACGCAGATACATAATTCAATATTTAATTAGCACTTCTTTTATCGTTCTGTGAATAAAAGGAGAGAAATTAACACCATTTCATATATCAATACACATGCTAGTTGGCGACCATCTTGAAATGAACCGATGTTGAAATGACCAGATTTTACTAAAGCTAATAAGAGGTATAATAAAACTTAAACTTGTTAGTATTTACTTGGCTCTAATGATCCAAAAGTAAAATATTGCATAATTATTTAAAGGCTAACAAAATAAGTTTTGCGGATAATTTCATTTTCGGCGACCATGCTCAAATTCTGCTACATCCAAGTGACTAAACATACAATTAAGTCAAAGATACATAATCTAACCTTCATTTGGTAGTTTTTGCAATTATACAGTGGTTGAAAGGAGAGATATTTTCATTTCAATTATGAATCTTCTTGATAATTGGCGGCGACCTTTTAGTGAACAAACTTTATCTCAGATTATAAAATTATGTTTGACTTTTCATTTGGTCCTGAAATAAGAATTCTATGGTGTTTTGGAATGAAGAACTTGATGATTTTCAGGTTTGCATATTTGTAGATTGGCGGCCATTTTTGGGGGGCGGCCATCTTGGAAATGAAAGAATTCAAGGTGGCCAGATTTCGAATTTCGATGTACTAGGTCTGAAGAATATTTGGTGAAAAATTCATGCTTCTATCACAAACTTAAGTATTTTGTCCTTAATCCGCTGCACTAATGGAGAGAGACCGTATTATAATGTGTTATGATCGGAAACTCTTTACTCTATAGGTCAACGTTTTTAAGGTTAGAAACACATTTGATATTCTATTTATGATATGATTTGATATGATATAATATGAAATTTTTTGAGAAATCCATAGAATTCCAAATATTTTTATTCAAGTTATTCGGGTAAACATTCAACGCCGTTTGCAAATTGACGTGATCGAATGCATTATGTCGCCATTTTTACAACGTTAGTTAAACGTTGCTTTACGATTTTAGCTCATTTGCATAGTCATTCTACTGGCGTAATAAAAGCCGTGCAACTTCAACAATATTTTATCGGATTATTTCAGTCCTCCGACGTAGGTTATATAATGAATATATATGCAAAATTGTCAAAAGTCCGCACAATTTGGATCCCTTAGGTATTTTATGAATTGGCTGCTTCCTCAGAGTAATTGTTATTGGGGTGTATGTATTAACGTAATTTCCAGCGAATCGAAATGTACGAAAAGTGATGGATTCAACTTAAATAAGATTATATAGAAAAAGATAGAATGCAGTCCTGCGTTCAGGAAATTAAAACAGTGCAATCTTTTTGCAAATTATACCCCGCTTTGCACGAGTACTTGCGTGCAAAGCGGGGTATAATTTGCAAACACTTTGTACCGTTTTGTCGTCCCGAACGAAAGGGGTGGCTTAATGATTCAGGTAAGGTAAGAACATCGTGGAATTGACAAATGCCACTCGTTCAAACAAGTTTTATATTTAGATTTCTACGTCCTCGCGAACCAATCAGACTCTTCGATTTTCAAGCAAGTCAGTGAAATCATCGATTTTTTAGGAGTTTGAGAGTAGTTGTTGACTTCTGTTTAGATGTGATTTTTGAGCGTTCTTGAACAGTTTGAGCGAGTGAATAGATAGAGCGATTTGTGGGTGATTTAGAAGGATTTTTAATGCAGTAAGCGTTACTTTTGTGATGCTCTTTACAGTAATACGAAATGATGCGACATGATTTAAAAGCAAGAGAATAATAGTAGAGATACCTCTCTCTAAAAGTTCTTTTTCTTATTTCTTTTTTTTAATGAAATTTCTCCGGAATGAAACGAAAAGTTCATTAAAACGCTTTTTCTGCAAAATCTCTTTTAAGTCTAAGATTTATTATAGAAATTGATTTTAGAGCACATCTCCTTGAAATTAACAGCGGTTGATGTGATAAGAAAAATTCTCCCTGAGAATATCGGAAGACGATTACGTTCAATAGGATTTTTAATAGTTTATCCGCGTGAGAATAAAATTCATTCCATATTAAAAGGCTTTAGGGAAAAAATATTTTGGACTGCTTATTGACGATCAAGAGAGAAATAAGATAACAATCCGCAAGATGTTTCTCCACAAATGTACTTTGTACAGAAAGTAAAGCAAAAATAGTAAAATAAGTGATTTAGTAAAATAAGTGATTTATGAATAGTCCTACAATTTTTTTCACTAGAGCCACCGTCATAGTGTAATAAGTAGTAAGCCCTTTACTCCCAACCTTAACTCTTAAACAAGAAAAGAAACAAACAATACAAATAAACAAACAACTTCTCCCAAGACGGCAAACATAAGTTAAAAAGCACCGTATAAAACAAGAATCATCGTTTTACTTAGCCTTAATATTTGTACGAGCATATTGTCACCAACAGCTTTTACGTTTTTCCAATTTGATATTTTTTGTCAATGCGACATCTTGCTTCAACATGATTTACAGATATTCAACCTCCATGCATACCGCCAGACTGATTTTTGTCTCTTTCCGGTAGACAAGAAATACCAATAAAAAGAAAAAAAAACAGCATTGATTCAAGTATCACAGATGAGAAATATTTGTGATTGATCAAGAAAAAAGACCTCGAAATAAATTTGGGAGGCTCTTATGGGCGCAGTATACGGTTCGGATTGGCAAGGGTCAAAAATGAAATAGTACAATAAACAGCATTTCAAACGTATTATGAGGGTGAAAAATGTTTTTGTTCACCTAAATCAAATAATAATGCCAGAATGAGCGATTTGGGAATCAAGGTCTCAACGGTTTCTCCTGTTTCAACGATATCGACTGCAAATTCGAGTACATAGCTGGTAGAGCTAGGTGTCAAAATTTAGCGCAGAAATGTGGATGGGGTAAGATAATTCAAAATAGCTTAACATAGAAAAGGATGGGGTTTGCCTCTTACAACAATAGTTCAACATATATCAAATTTGTATCTATTTATCATGGTATGCTCTGTACAGAGTACTGCATAAGGTCAGTGGGATATCATTGAAATAGCGCCAATTGCTGAAATTAGGCCCGATTTGTATTTGATCTGAGGACAAAAAAATCTTTAATGCCATGTATTTGAGGAGGTGTCTATGCAAGTCTCAAGTAATGGCCGAAAGCTTTGGACCAAATTAAAGCAAAAGTGCATTCCGTTTCATCCCAGACTTTAATTTGAATAACCTCGGAATAGATTTGTGAAACCTTGTGTGTCGGCTGCAAGAAAATCTGCTTGGAACTCTATATTACCATTAAAAGTATTTAACGAAAACCGGAAGTGACACTTGCACTACGCCGAATGTGTACAGTCGCGTAAAATCCTGCGATAGTGTATACTCAGCCCAAAATGTACAGTAAAAAAAACTCGTGAAATTGATACTCATTCCGATCAAAATCATTCTATATCATTCACTGAGTGCTCCATTCATTCATTCCAAACACTCACTTAAATCGATCAAAAACGCTCCAAAATCATTAGAAAACACGATCCCGTACAAACAGAAAAATAGAAAAATGCGTATATTTTAGTAAAGGGAGGTAATTAATATCGCTTATTTTGTTCAACTTGAACAAAATTAGCAATATTGGATTAGCTCTCTTGATTTTCACTCAAAACTCGCCCCACATACTCATTCAATTTAATTCCGAAATCATTTCAAAAGCATTCTCCTTGTCAATTTTACGATGCTGCTAACAGTCTCTGTGGGCCTTCTAAATCAGACCAAGAGATATTCAAAGTTTCTTGAACGGATTTAGTTATCGGTATCTACAATGGAGAACATGTCGTTAACGAAACTTTGTGAATATTTTTTTTCATAAAAGAAAGGTATTTTATCGTCACAAACATAGCATATAACTATGCAGTCTCATTTTATAAAGGCAAAATTTTGCTTGAACTCTGAGATGTTTTTTACTTTTTTTTTTTTGAAAGATAAAGAGACTATCTTGAAATATTTCCTATGTCTGATAAAAAGAATCTTTAACATAAAACCATATTAATAGTAAAGATCTACAATAGTCCCGTCTAGAGTTCATCATAGCGAGGGATTTCATACAATATCATTTATTTTCCATAGGGAAGATAAACTGCTATTGTTTGTTTTCTTCTACTAAATTAATAGAGTCTTTGTCTAGAGACGTATTACGGAAGATAAGATTTTTATTGGAGACAAGCTTCTGTGTGTCCAAGAATAAACCATTTTTTTTATTTTGATTGATTGAGAAGGTTAAGTTGTACTTAACTTTTATATTGCTTGAAGATTAATACTTCGTTTGTTTTAGATTTTCATATACTCAGGTTCAAAAGAAAGAGTACCCTTTTTAAATTTAAATATCTCAGAAGTTTTACTTCTTACCGTCACAAAATTTAGCATGGCAAACCTCGAGACTATTGAATTCCAATACGTTGAGAAATAAAGCAATCGACACTAAATGATTTTCGGTTAGAAAAGGACCACTTGATTTTGAGCGTTTTGCTTGAAAATCTTACAGTTGGTGAATAACTATTCTGGAGTCGAATTCAGTTCAGTTCTTGTACAATACCTTACAATAAATGCACAAATGAATGACATTTATACACTACGCAACAACGTAGTTTTGACCAACAAATTTTGTGGTTCGGCAAAAATAAACCAAGTGCGAAAAAAACTCTCTACAAAATTAAACGACCATTCATGTTCCAATTGAAATCTTATGTATCCGCTTGCAAGTCCTTTTGTTAGTGTCAAATGATAATGCAGAACGCCATTGTCCTGTTTGTTCAGACGTTGCTGGGCAATCAACGTAGAGATTTCTAACGTTGTCGCAGGCGTAACATCTGTTACCCAAACTTTGGCCTTAAAGTTAAGGAGTCTATAGTCAAACTCGGAAATGAAATATAAGAAAATATCTCTTACAATTGAAAAGAAATTTTTAAAGGGCAAAACTGAATACCATACGTGCTGACCATGTTTTCGCAGAATTTGCAACTTATCGAAATCGGATTTTATGCATCGTTTCGAATGGGTCGTATGTAAAATATGAAAATAACTTCACAATTAAGAGTTGCTTCAACTTTTTTTTTTTTTAAAAAAATAAGGAAAATCAAAGTGAAACTGCACTTTTTCTTATGAATTTCAGTATATTTCATGTTTTATTTCTGAAGTAAAAATGGATCTTCGTTTCTCTATTCAAATGCTAAGCTTATCGGCGATCGCTAGTGCATAATGTAAAATGCATACATGTAAATGTATGATAATGAATATGTCGAAATTTACGTGATGAATGGTTTTTCAATGAACTTCGAAAGAAGCTGAATGAGTAGGAAGACCAACTTTTGAATGAAATTAAAGGGTTCTAATAAAATATCGCTAATTTCGTCCAATTGGATGAAATTAGCGATATTTGATTACCTCCCTTTTAAAAAGAATCAACAATCGACGTAATTTTTCGTTTGTGTGTCTTCCTAGACCAATCAGACGCTGCATCAGTACCAGTCAATAAAATTGTAGAATATTATGATAGATTTAAATGAAATGTCGATTGTTTTGTAACGATTTCCATGGTTAGTGATTGGAGTGAATGTTTTATTTGGATTGAATGGAGAACTGAGCGAGTGATTAAGAATGACTTTGATCTAAGTGAAGTTCACGATGTTACTAAATGTACCGGTGATTTGTTAAAAAATACAAACCATGTTATCCCTATGGTATTTTTGAATGATGGAGAAAATCTTGTTTCTACAATGTTGCCGAGACCTTTTTTCATATTTATTTTCACGTCATATGATGTATCAACACCAGTCAATAAAATTGTGGAACAGTTTGATAGATTTGAATGAAATATTGATCGTTTTGTAACGATTTTGATGTTGAGTGATTGGATTGAGTGTTTATGACAATAAAATGGAGTACTCAACGAGCGATTTAGAAAGGATTGATCTAGGTCAATTTCACAAAGTTACTAAATGTACCGGTGATTTTTAGAAATACAACTTAATGAAAACCATGTGGTATTTTTGAATGATGGAGAAAAGCTTGTTTCTACAACGTTGCCGTGCACTTGTTTATATTAATTTTCACTGCACATGCTGTATCAACACCAGTATATAAAATTGTGAAATAGTTTGATAAATTTAAATGAAATGTTGATAGTAACGATTTAGATGTTGATTGATTGGCTTGAGTGTTTTATGTTGTATGAATTGAGTGCTGAGCAAGCGATTAAGAATTTTTTGTTTTTTTATCTTAGTGAATTTCACAATTTCACTAAATGTACCGGTGATTTGTTAAAAAATACAATTCATGTAACCCCTGTGGTATTTTTGACAGATGGAATAAAAATTTATGTCTAAAGCTTTTGCCGCGCACTTTTTCTAATTAAAATTCCACTACATATGCTTTGTTTGCGGAAGCATATGTCTGTATGCATATATGATTTACATTTTTAAGTTGGAATGCGGAGCAATTCCAACTTAGATTTAACAAAACCGCAAAATGAACTCAAGATAATTTCATTTCGGGTTTTTTGAGAACACATATCACGTGAACAGGATGTGAATACACTTCGGCCTATTTTGTATATTTCAACTTGACAAAGACATACAGTTTATTTCATCAAAAAGTAATAATGCTGTACAATTACACAGCTATAACTTCACGTATATTATTAACACGCTAATTTATGTTTTAAACGATATTTATTGAAAGTTATGTACGAATATATTAGTATCACATGTTTGCATTACTATATTTGGAAATCATGTGATAAGTCAAGTCCAATAAGGTCAGCAATTGACAATATCACTAGCCAATCACGTGATCTGCTTATTTGGAAACGTCGCGACCTGTTTTTTGTAGAATTATGTTATAGCTTCTTTTAAAGGTATAGTTTCTCTTTCTGAACGACCTTATTAACATTTAACTTTTGACAAGGTGTTATATTGTAAATTTCTATCTAAGCTACGAAATAAAAAAAACTTTTCTAAAAGTGATGATACACTTTTAAAGTTGATAAATATTTTTGCAACATATTGTCGTTTGTTTTACGTCATATAGCAGTTATCTACATGAATGTTTCGTTGTAAAAACCCAATACTCATCCATATAAACCCTTGCCAGCATATCTTAATTGAATTATGAATATCTTTGCCCAATTGAATTCATCACCAAGACAATTTGCCATTTGAAACAAACCAACTAGTTCAACTCGTTTTCTTCACATTATTACACATCAACCAATTCAGTGCACCATCATACAGTAAGTTACATCGTGAAATTGACATTCATCCCAATAAAAACATTCTTAATCGCTCACTCATCGCTCCATTGATTCATTCCAAACACTCACTCAAACCATTTAAAAACGCTCAATGTTATTTAAAAATAAGATCAACATGAACGTTCTAAATGAATTAAGCAAGAACCAATTCCCGATTTCACTGATATAATTGAAATTTAAAGCGTCTGATCGGTTCTTGACGAAATAGAAAGCTATTGATTGATTTTTTATGCATATTTTATATAGGTTTTATATATCGCTTATTTTGTTCATCCTGAACAAAAAGCGACATTGGATTCCCTCCCTTAAATTTCACTTCAAACTCGCTCCGCTCACTCACTCAACATCATGCCTGAATCATTTTAAAATCGTTCATCTTATCAATTTCACGATGTTATTAACTGTACCCCCAACTCAGAAGTACAGGAGCATATATTGATTTCATTATGTCTGTCTCTCAGTCCATTGACCTTTTGCTTTCTGCTAGATAAACGGAGAAGCAATTGACCAGCAATAACGAAACTTTACACAAATAATGCCCATGACCCAAAGAAATGCCCTATTGTTTCGGGGTCATACATGTTGCGGTCATCAGTTACAGTTTCCACTCTAACTGAACATCCAATTGACCCAAATCATAAAACTTGACACAAATGTTGTCAATGACCCGTGAAAGTGCCCAATTTCGGAGTCGTAAAGGTCGAAATCACGATTGAACTTCGTCCGAAAATTGTCTTGAGATTCCAACTCTTGAAGTAAAAGACTTCCCTGCGAAAATAGCTTTTCATCATGGACAAATCACTCGTTGGTGTCCACTTTGCGACACCTCTAATTAAAAATGTAATTGATAACTCAAATGGAGCAAAAGTCATTTCACAAGTAATATAAAAACTGTATTAAGTGTATAACTGTCACTGTTCGTCTATTAGTCGGTTGTATGGTCCGAATCATTTTATTCTTTTTAGCTCACCTGAGAATAACGTGCTCCAGGGGAGCTTTAAGGATCACCCTGACTCCGTCGTCCGTCATCAACTTTCTTAAAACTTCTTCATCTCCTCAACCGCTGGGCCAATTCCAATGAAATGTTGCCAGAATGTTCCCTGGGTGACCCTCTTCAAAATTATCGCTATATTCTTATTGGCCAATAAATATGGATATGGCAGTGCGGGGCTTATTTTGAGCCCAAAATCTTTGAACGATATCTCCTCCTGAACCACTGGGCAAATTTCAATTAAACTTATGTTCATTTGATGACCCTCTTCAAATATTGTTGGCAAAATTTTCATTAGCCCATAAATATGGGCGTGGCAGGGTAGGGCTAATTTTGAGTCTCCTCTGTAATGAAGGGGTTGGCAGGGTCTATTATGACTGTTTTTTTTATTTCGAATTATGTCTCTTCTACAACTATTAGGCAAATTTGAATGAATCTTTGCCAGAAAGTTTCTCGGATAAGATCCACTGGACCAATCGAATTCAGGTGAGCGGTTTAGGGTCATCCTGTCCTCTTGTTATCATTTTTCTTTCATCAGATTCAGGCCTGTTTAGCGATTCAGAGGTTTAAGTGTCTCTCGTTGTTGAAATACATTGATTTATATACGCCCGTCAAATGACGAGACGTGCTATGACGTAACGTCAAATACTCGTGTCACTTTAAAAAAATAGCAACTTCTGTGCTCTGAGTGCAGTTGAAAAAAATCCCGTTATGGTTTGATAGTAATATTGTTTACTAAAAGAAAGGTAAATGAATTAACAACATTTTGCCTAATAATTCATCAATTTTCTTTTAACGGCGTAATGGCTATTGCGTTGCGAAATTGAACGAACGTCTATTTTTTCAATGTCCCGCGTAACACTTTGCTGTTCTTTAAGTTGATATTCGGTGCTCTTCTACGTTAAGTGTAAATGTTAATGGCAAAATTGCCAATCAAACTAACGAGCAATCATTCCCGGGTATCATGATCAATTTTATTTTAAGAAAGCGGAAAATGTGAATAAGAAATTGGAGAGATACAAAAGTATATGAAAGTGTCCCATGACGCCAGAAAAATGCTAGCGTAATATTAGACGATCTGTTATTTCACGAAAGAACTATCCTTTCCGAAAATAGATTTCATCTTCAAATTTCGTTTTTATCGGAGATTTGTTTACTTTTACTTGGTTTTGGTATTCTTATATTTAATTGCTTAACTTTTGACCCAAAATTGTCTCCTAAAATGTCCTCAAAGTAAAAGATAACGTCGTTTTTCATTCGCTCAATAGTTTGAGTCGATGCTTATTCGAATGGCAACAAATGAGTAATTAATTAGTTAGAATGTAGAAATACGTTTTTTCTGCAGATTAATTTGATATATAACATGCCATATTTATCCACCGCGCTAAGGAGCTGCTGGTTCTCAAAATTGTCTTCAAAAATGTCCCCTTCAACGAATTTCGACGTTGTATTTCTCATTTGTAACGTAGGTATGTAGTCTGAATTTGGCTCTTATTCATCAATATCAAATGATAGAAAAAAAATAAAAGGACACGCGGAATAAATACTATAAACGTGTAAACAAATAGCAAAAAAGACAAAAGAAATGAAAGAAAGCTAAAAAAATATTAAAGATAAAAAAAATCAACAACATGAGTTTGAGACAATTTTAAATCTTACTAATACCCGCGACTTTTCGGGACATGTACAGCCAGAAATTCCCGAAGGGGTTCTACTATATTCATAAGTTGTTTGTTCAAATTTGAATAAGTTTTTAGATTATCTAAATACACTCGAGTCCACCAGCTTCTTTGATACTTGTTTGCGTGTCACAACGCATATCGACATTAGAAATGAACTCTGGATTAATGTCGCAAATGTACTCAACTTGGAAAATTACTGCATAGCGTATACAATTTGCGCAAAATAAGAATATTTTGGCTTGTAAAATATCTTTGAGAGTCATAAAGAGACACGGTTAACAAGAATTTGAATAGTAATTGTACTCAGATTTATCATATTTTGTTCATGAATGTATACGCACATACCAGAAATCATACAAAGCGCCCTTAAATATAGAAGTAATAAACTATCAGTTGAATAAAAAATTTCAAAAATGACTCTGTTTTTTTTCCCCTTTTTAGATGTTTATAGTAAAAAAGATTTAGAAATAATTGTTCTCGACACATTTATCAGAAATACGCTCAGAAGACATATTTCTATGAAAAAACTGTATTGTATAAGTGCCTGAAAAGTTGACGTAACATGTAACGTCAGGGGGTAGCAGTAGCGTACGTTACGTCTATGTGATCACCTGTGATGGGTGGGAGGCGTCAGCTTCGTTAGTAGCTTGAGGTCACCGTCTCTCGAACGCATTCCAACTTATCAGTTCTTTCAGTACTTTGATTTGAAAGAGCGAATACAGGCGAAATGTTGTATAATTGTCTCTATATAGATTAATTTATAAGAATTGACTTGTCAATGATTTTTATTTTCAATTGAAACTTTGAATTCACAGGCCTTAGTATGCTCATAGTTTAGCGACCACTAAGGGGACCATAAAAAGCGGTCTCTTAGTGAAATGGTCGTTCAATACAATATTTCATATTGCTCAAGACATGTTATTTTGATGGCATATATAGATGGTCGCATAGTTCTTAAATAAATCTCGATGTTTGAACTCAATAAAATAGTCTCATTGAGAGGATTCTAATGGATTCTAACATCACAAGATTCAACAATTCACAATTTTGTGTGAGAGTATCCATTTCTTAAGAGCTTAAGCTTTCGATATAGGGACTTTTTATGGAATTCGCTTAATAAAAGTGGTCGCTTAATAAGGTGGTCGCTCGAGCAATATCGACTGTACTCTAGTAGTTTAAGGGATGTGGCACCATCAGGGTTGAGTGTAAGAGAGAGTCTCTACAGTTAGTTACATTGTGAAATTGACATTCACCTCAATCAAAAACATTCTAAATCGCTCACTCAACGCTCTATTCATTCATTTGAAACACTCACTCAAACCATTCAAAAACGCTCAAATTCATTGAAAAATATAGTATCAACAAAATCATTCAAAATGAATTTTGATAGAGAAAAAATAGCGATTTCACTGACATAATTCAAATTGTTAGCGTCCCAAAGGTTCTTGAACAAAAAGATGGCTATGTAAAGAACTTGTATGCATTTTTTGTTAAAGGGAGGTAATCCATATCTCTAATTTTGTTCATCCTGAACAAAATTTGCGATATAGGATTACCTCCCATTAAATCCACTCCAAACTCGCTCCTCACACTCATTCAATATCATTCCGAAATCATTTCAAAATCATTCACCTTGTCAATTTCACGATGTACATAACTAAACCTTTCGTAGTAAATTATTATGAAATAACTACTTTAGTACACATTATTAATATCTTTAGTATTTTGACGCTCTAGAGATTTTCTAACCTAGAAAACAAAGTATTCACGAAAACGCATTTTCTGCAATAATCTATTTTGTGTCTAAAATTTATCGTTGAAATTGATTTTTAAGCGCATCTCCTTGAAATTAACTGCAGTTGACGTGATAAGAAAATTTCCCTGAGAAAATGGGAGGACAATTAAGTTAAATAGGATCCTTTATATTAAAATCACCCAGCATCTAAACCCATTCCACTGGAAGATGGTCGGGTGATGCAGTTAATGTATTCGTTAAATTGACATTCGTTCAACTCAATTTCATTCTAAAATAGCACGCTCAGTGCTCTAATGATTCAATCCAAACAAACACTCACTCAAATCATTCAAAAACGAGAACTCAGAAATGATTTGAAAAGGCCCAAGACTCGTTCTCAATAATTTATAACTTCATTCAAATCGAGGAAATATCTACACACTTTTTTATAAGTTGATGTTAATTTGGAAGCGCCCGAAGAGACGCAGAATAATGCAAACATTTATTAATTCTAGTTGTGTTCACCAAGATTTGTGCTCTCCGATTGGTTGAAAATTGGAATCATTACCCTATGAAATTAATTTTGACTAAAAATTTTTTTTAAAAAAGCTTCCGCGGGAAGGAGTCCAATAAACAATCCATGTATTTAAGGGTAAATCTTTACTCTTTTTTTTGCTTCAAGCGATTGCATTATAAGCGATAAAAAGAGTGTCTGTTGATTTCATGGAGGTATGAAAATTAAAACCCAATCACTCTGTATGATTCCGCTTCGCGTATTCATACAGTGTGATTAGGTTATTAGTTTCATGACTCAATGAAATTTAGAAATAATCTCATCATCTCTTAAAGAATGTATAGAAAATCGATCATTTCGACCGATTTGAACGAAATAATCGATTTTGTATTTACTTCCATTTATTTCACTCAAAACTCACCCATTCCATTCATTCAATTTCATTCCAAAATCATTCAATATGTCAATTTTTTATGTAGAAATAGTTGTACAAAAGTCGAGCTCAAAACATAGAGAGGAAATGAAGGAAACCTTATTTTAATGCCAACTCGTTCCTCAAACTCATTCAATTTCATTTCAAAAGTATTTCAAAATCCTTTTCCATGTCAATTTCAATATTTTAGTAACTGAAACGAGTCAATAAAGCACTTGGTAACACTTATACTTGTGAAATATTTGCTAACTATTGAAAAAACAAATCCAGTCATTTTCTATTTACGGAGCGCAAAGAAAACCCTAATCAAAATATGCGATTAAACAGGCTGCTCTGTGTCCTTTTAGACACGTATTCGAACTTGAAGGAAATGTCGATAAACTGATTTAACTTCTATAGAATCATTAAAAGATGAATTGTCATTCTATCATTATCAAACAAAACTTGAAATAATTCTGGAAAATGTCAAGCGAATGATTCGAAATTGTTCATTACGACCATAAAACTAAAACGGTTGCCATGGTTTTCAATAAACAGATCCATTTACAAAACAGGCATATCTGATGCTTTAATGAAGTATCGACTATTTTAGTGACCCTTTACAAGGTTCGATGAAACCATCAGAAAAAAATGCCACGACAAGAAACATTGTGAAATTAAGTGATTTGGGAATGTAATTGAATGGGTGTAGCGAAATTTGGCGAAATTTTACGAAAATATCGTTATTTTATAACCCTTTTAAAAAAGTCTACAAACTCTATAAGGCCTCGGTGAAGTGTTACTTTATAATGTTCAAATAGAGGATAATCGTTTGTTTCAGTGTAAGATCGATTTATATTTCATTGAGTGAACAACAAAAGCTATATTTTCACGCCGAGTGGACATATAGCTTTTGTTGTTCACTCAATGAAATATTAATCGATCTTACTCGAAAAACAAACGATTATTCTATTTCTTTAATGCAAAAAAGAGACAAAATTTGAAATTTCTAGGACATATTTTCGTATAGCGCGTCATTTTGCACGTGATTGCTATGCAACGTTCTTTGTGACGTCACTTATTTCGCCCCGCATAGATGATGTCAAATAGGGTGAAATGCTCTAAAACAGGGTGTAAGTTTTGATAATTTCACTACTTTTGCGGTGATATTATCAAGTGATTATCTACCGTTATTTATCGATAAACCACCGAAAAGCAATAAAGAACATGATTATGGAGTGATTTTTGAATGGGTTTGGTGAGCGAATTATGAGCGAATTTAATTGTAGGTAATCCAATATCGCAAATTTTGTTCAAGATGAACAAAATTTGCGATATTGATTACCTCCCTTTTAAAAAAATGCATTTTTGTTATATAAATAACGTCCTATTTCTTCTAGATCTAATCAGACGCTTATAATTTCTATTATTTCAGTGAAATCCCGATTATTTTTCCCAGCTATTTTGATATTAAACGATGTTGTTGTTATATGTTTTTCAGCGCGTTTGGAGCGTTTGTGAATGGTTTGAGTGCGTGTTTGGAATGAATGAAAGAATGGAGCGAATTAGAATGGTTTTGATTGTGATCAATGTCAATTTCACGATGTAATTAACTGTATATATGTTATCATTTAACATTTGTGTTTACATATCCACTGCAACTTATCTCCCGTTAAACCGTTCCACTTAGCCACCCGGCGCAGCATGCGCTTTCTGACATGTTTTTATGGTCTCCTCCTTTTAAGATGGCTCCTCTTAGCTTTACGATAACTCGTATGAGAATTAAGAATGTCCACTTGGTGTAGATTAGGGTATATAGTGTTCCTATAAAATTGTTGTTTAAATGTTTCTTTAAAATGTCCTCTTTGAGACAAACAGGCATTAAAACGCCTAATAAACAGAAAACGTTCAATGTCAGTTGGTTAAGAAAATGTGCGAACAACGTTTGACCTGTGTATTTTTTTCTCTCCTTCAAAGAACGGACATGCACGTGTAAGAACTAGACAAGAAAGACATTATCTGTGTTTAAGCTATTGCATTGTGCCAATCAATTTTTTTTTTGTCAAAATCAGACATTTTAAGACATGTACTATTCTCGATAATTAAAATACATAAAATAGCGTGTTTAAGGTTTAATTAAACGTTATACAAATGAAATTAGTATTACTTGAAAGCTTTTGACATGCACATTCATACAAAACCTTTTTTTTAACTGGTCCAGACAAATCTTTTGCTTCGAAAAATTTCAAACGTCTTGATCATTCTTTCCGAAAGCTTGTCACAGTCATTTTAAACGTTTGAGAAAAAAAAAATATGCCTTTTATTAGAAGAGCTCTAAAATTTAGAAGGGATAGCTATAATTATATTTTGTATCGGTACATAGCCGCCTAACATACGTAAAGACAACAGCCAAGCGTTTGCATCTCCGTGTTCTTTTACTGAAGAAAGAAAACATAAAATCAGAATATGAAAAAAATATTTGTAATATCAATCTTCAAGCCATATAAATTTCAAGTTAACCTTCTTAATCAATCAAAATAAATAACCGGTTTCTTATTGGACCCACAGAATCTCGTCTTCAATGAAAATCTTATCTTTCTTAATACGTCTCCAGACAAAGACTCTATTAATTTCGTGGAACAAAAAAACAAAAGCAGCCCTGCGTTCAGTTTCACAAAACGGTGCAAACAGTTTTCCAATTTTACCCAGCTTTGCTCATGCACTTGCGTGCAAAGCGGGGTATAATTGGAAAACTGTTCGCGCCGTTTTGTGATTCTAAACACAGGGCAGGTAATCTTGCCTATAAAAGATAAATTAAATCTCACGCCATAATGAATTCTAGACGGGACGTTACTATAAACATGATGTAATCTTAAATATTCTCTAGCACAGACATTTACATTCAATGCATAGCAGAAATAAATATATTTTACATTTCTCAAAAGAGAGATGTTTTTATTTATTCATTCATTTATTTTTGTAAATACATATATATTTAAAATGTGCTTCAAAGCTTACTTTGATTCATGAAAGATTACTCTTTATTTTTAGGTCCTTCTAAAGCATTTTCTAGTTATCAAGTTCGTTTTTTCTCTTCGGAATATTTACTTTTTATCTAAATTAGACGATGTCTTAAATGATGTGAATGAGCCAGACTTAAGGACGATTGCTAGATTTTATTTCCTGAGATAGATTTTTCTTAAATTTTCATATTTTGTACATTAAAGTATGGCGATTGCAAAAATGGAAAGAAAAAAGGGGGTCACCGAATCAGATTTTTCGTAAAACGTCATAGAATTTCATAGGTATCGAGTACAATTTTGTCCGATTTTTTCGCCGATTTTCATTTCTTGGTAATGACATCTAACCATAACACAATAAAATCTAATCTAACAATTCATATCAATTTTATATTAATTTCAAAGATAGGAAGTTATTTGCACTGAATATAATCCACAATTATCCTTTGAAACGAAACATAATGATTTTTCACGTATTTTCCCCGAATACGTAAAAACTGGTATATCGAAAAATGAACGAGAAAATTTTCAAAATTTATTACTTTTGATTAAATTTCTCAAAAACCGTGAGATAGAAAATTTTATTTTTTCTATATTTTGTAGATAATTATATACTCGTGTGATATTGATATAAAAAAGGTATGGTCACCGTGCTAATTTTCTAGAAAAAATGCAAAATTCTAGATCACCTAATTTTGACGCTAAGGAAAAAAATCATTCCAGATTCTTTTTCTCGTGCAAATTTTATGTACAAAATCAATTATTTTCAATCCTTCTTAAATTTATCGATTAAAGAGTTAAATTCGTCATTCATTAGGGTATCACTTTGTTTTGAGTCAACAAATCCCAAGGTCAAATCATAAGGAAAGGTCAAGGTTATATATCAAGGCCAACGTTACATAAATCACGCAAAAATCTAGTAATTTCAAAACTCTTCAAGCCTGATGAAACTAGAATACCCACATGTGGAATAATAATTGATCTTGTCAATAAGCATCATCAAATTCCCTGATCGAAGTCAAATGATGAGATCATGGTCATCTACCTCGCTCACACCCCCATCCCCCAATAAACTTTCAAATACACCCAGGGTCTGTTAAAAAAATAATCCAAACATTGGAAATTAAAAATCTGACAAGATCATTTGACAACGACAGGATCTTTTATCAAGATCAACCTTTCAAAAACTAACCCCGTCACAATGAAATGTGACGGATACATGTAATTATCGGATATACGTCTGATAACGTTGTTTGATGTCTAATTATGCGCGGGAACGTTAACGTCACAAATACCTACAAAAACGACACTGACGTCATATCCTTTATTCTATAAGATAAATTGGCTGCGATTATATATATAATTATGTTTTAGTGATAGGATTTGTTAATCGTCTTCATGAAAGCATTTTATGCGGAATATAGAAATTTAGAGGGGTTTTGTAGTGTTTTTGTTACGTCCGAGATAAGTGCAAGTTTGGAGCGCTTACTCCTTTTTGAAGAGTTCGATGCGCAAAGACGTTGCGCAAGAACGAACTCCCGAAATCGTCCTTAAACCTACGGATTTTCTACAGACTGTTACTTCTAGGTATTCCGTATGATCATTGATGTCATATAGAAGTGTTTAATTGTCAATTGGAAGCAGATACCTTCATAATTCTATGGGAAAAGATTTATTATTTGGTGGCGCTTAATAACTTCGTGTAGACATGATCATCAACGTGGCTTCATTCCTTTACATATTAAGTATCTTTTTTTTTTTTGAAAAAAAGTATAATCACCGTGTATCAACGTACACCGGATATAGCGATTAGTGAGTCGAGGGAAATGTCACGGGGTGTTGTACAAGGTGAGCTTTTTTCTCTCTTTTTTTTTTTTTTTTTTTTTTTGTTAAATCACGTAAAACTTTCCTATAAACATACAGGACAGGCGTTATTGATATAATCATGTAGCTATCAACCCGTATCAAATGATTGGTTAGCATCCATAAGCGGCTACAATTAAAAAAAGTACCCCCTAATAACCGATGATTTCCATTTGTCCATCGCGAAAATACTGTTTTGACTGAATTTTTAGAGTTTCTCATACTAAAACCCATGATTAATTGCCTACCATAACACAGAAAATCACTAGAAACACTCCTGCCTTTTGTATGAAGTGAATATACCGATAAATTCACATGTTGTTTCTTCTCCCGGTGTACGGCCTATAGGGAGATGGTGTACGTCGTATAGCAAATCTCCCGTTAATAGTGTACGGCCTATAGCAAGAAACAATATTTCTTAAATGGATTGTCTAGCGCTAAATTAAAACGTGTTTGATGGATAAAGTTATCTTTTTGTCTTTTGTACATTCGATGGAGCCTTTTTCCCTTACCAATGCAGTTGTCATGACTGATTTAATCCTTACCACAAATGAATACCTGTTTCAGTATAATTCTATAGTCAAACCTTGGTAATTGTGTGCTTTTAAACAGGCTTTAGACAAGTATGATATGTATAAATTGGGATCAGCGAGATCCTCGCTGTCATTTTCTCTGTCTCGACTTATAGAGCAAAGAAACTCAGCATTACTGGCATCTCTTTAATCCTTTCCAAATTTGGATATCAAGATCAGACGAGTCGTACAGTTACTGCTCTTTTATCCCTTACTCAGTTTGAAGATATGATTTTAATTTCAATTGTAAATAGTGACCATTCTTTCGGTGAGAATCATTTGTGTTTTATTTTGAATGCCCCTATAGCTTTTATCAGTATAAACATGGCCAAGCTTCATGGATATATCCAAAACATGGGCATTGTCCATTTGTTGTCGGTACCGTAGTTGTCGTCGTCGTATGATTAGATAACAAAATTGAAATACGATTTTTTAATCAATTTAATCACGGCCGTGCTTTATGGGTATATCCGAAGCATAGACATTGTCCAATTGTTGTCAGCATCGATGTTGTCGTTAGGTTCACCAGCCGCCGCGGTAAGACTTTTAAAGTAAGCCCCTTTCAAACATATATTAACAAATTTTTAACACGGGTTTTATCGCCGCATTTCGGGGGTTCAGCGCAAAACTGTATTAAGTGTGTATACAATATATAGACACTTAGTATTGTCTTGCGCTGAACCCTCGATTTATATATATTTCAGTCATGTGGCGGCGACTGGAGTACTCAACAATAGATTCCTGTTATTTCTATCATCAGTATTACCATTGCATACTTTCCTAGTCTCCAGCTGCTATCCGACTGAGATATACAATTATCCTCCCGTTTGTCTAAGATAATTAATTTATTCAAGAACATTCAACGTAGAACCCTGATGTTTGTAATGATTATAGATATCAATAGTACGGATCTGCAGATAACAAATTTAATGTCATGAAACAAGGTAATTTATTGTCATCTGCCCAGTTCAAACCAATCTTGTAAAAATCAAAAACCCCATGGTTAAAACGCCGCGATTATTCAATGACATAGGACGATAGGGTAAACATTTAAATGATAGTATTCTGATATATTACAAGAAATCGACCTGCTATCCGATTCTGAAACAGTTCGTAAAACTAGTCTTACATTAACCTGGCGCTTAATCTGTAGAAATGCGAAATTTTAGCTTATAAATTGAATTCAACGAAACAACTTGGTTTCACAGGAAGTTGCCTTCTGCAACGGGACTAGCCGTTGTCTAAGAAAACTATGCTAAAAATATGTTTACAATCAATGTAAAGAAATAATTATGTTAAGAGGTTCATAAAGTTCTGTAAATGATTATCATCTATATTTTTTAATCAATATGATTAACGATTCCCCCGTTTTTCGCAAAAAACTAGAAAAGAATCCTAATCGAAAACGCCAAAATGTTACTACAGAGTCATGTAGGCGTTTTCATACATAATTTCTTATTTTGCGCTCGTTTAAGTAAGGATATTTTACCCTTCCCTTGAGCTATATTCGTACACTACTTTTTCTATCGTTCGTACACTGATTTGAAATTGTCTACTATAGGCCGTACACCGGTAGATTTTTCCTATCTAAATATTCCAAAAACAAAAAATAATCTCGCAGTAAAATTTAGTATATAAAATCTTTGGACAACAAAGAAAGTATAGCAAAGTAAATCATGGGCCAGTTACCTAAAATTTGAGCATTTTCATTCGATTTCGCAGAAGGCCAAGAAAATTGTCAGTGATTAGACGGTTTATTTTCCTTTATTCTATGACAGAAACAAATTATTTCATGTTTTCTAAAGAGACAAACATAACCGACTACCTCAGTGGTGTAAATTCGTTTTTCACTAAGTAAAATCACACCAAACACAAAAATAATAAAAGAAATACTAACCATGGATCCCACTTCGTAGATATTTCCCTCGACTCACTGATCGCTATATCCGGTGTACGTTGATACACGGTGATAATGAAGTTTAGAGGATGCAAAACCTTTGTTTCCTTGTGTATAAAACTAAAATGTTTATTCCTTACACCTGGCGATTATAGAAAGGGTGTGTCGGGAACGGGTTAATAGGTTGCCACAGATAATGCATATAGAGGATAATCGACTGGCTATGTATGAAATCAAAAAATTCACAAGAATGCGTTATTTGGCGTTATAAAACGAGTAGGAAGGACGAGTTTTTTTTAACAGCCTTATAACGTATTAGGGTGAAATATTTTCATATCAAACATAATCAGTTGGTTATTCTATTTCTACGGTCTCTACAACCCTTTTTTATTCCTAAAATTATGTTTTTGTCATTTTCTATCGTCTTCGGCCCTTGCGAATTTCGCGTATTGATACGAAGAAAAAATTCTTTTCAATAACTTCTAGTCGCCATCTTGGAATACGCTTTGCAAAATGGAAGAAACGTACAGATGTTTTAAAGCAAAAACAGCATTCTTTGGACCTTTAACCATGTTTTGATGCTAGGTAATTTCTCTCAATGGGGTCAAAATGACTCCATTAGGAGAAAATTCTAGGGGTCAGGGTAAAATATTTTCAGAGTTTTTGGGGGTCAAAACTCTGGTTTACAGTTCAAACACGAACCCTGATTCATCCAATTTAACCAATCCGTCGTCACTATGTAACATGGCATCTGGAGGTACGTGGTTCGAGCCCCACTGTCGACGGGGTGTGTTTATGGGCAAAACACTTAATGGCCAGCCCTAGTCCACCCAGCTGTAAAAATGGGTAGCTGTGGGTTTAAACCACTGCCTCTCTCTCGGGGACGTAAAAGCATCAGGATTGATTGTTCGAGAGCGATTCTATAAGCTTAAGCTTTCGTCGCAATCGAACTAAAATAAAATTAGTATAAACTAAGAATAATGGTTTCAAAAATAGGAGCCGAGATCGGCTAGCGCGTTGAGCTGTCAATTCTGATATCGTGAGTTCGAATCTCGGCTTGGCCAACTGACATCCGACATTAGACAAGAAGTGATTGTGATAAGCGTCATTTGTCTGTCACCAATGTGGAATGATAACAAGTATGTCTAAGTGGGAAGAGCAGCTGGAGGCTGGGATGAAATATTGTGGTTGTACTTGAGTGAGAAACAAAGAAAGTCATTGGTTGGTGCATCAGCCACTGCGCTATGCAATGATATTGAAAACTGCGTTAACACTTTCCTGTTTTACAAAATTTTGGACCTGTCAAAGGTCAAAGGTTTTGCAGACCAAAATTTAAAGTGGATTTAATTTGAAAAGTAACCATTGAGTAGGGTAGAAAATAGTGTGGAAAAAGAAGAAATTGCTTGTCAGAAGCAATTTCTTCTTTATTCACAATGTTTTCTCAATCATAAAATCGCAGGCACGTGAAAAGCAGGGATTAAACAGCAAAGGGTTAAACTCCAACCAATCAATTCATAAACAGGATGGACAGATGGTTGCTCGAGTGGAATCCTTTAGTTGTTTTGATGTGATAAACGATAGAAAGCCATTACCAGGTGGACCAAACGATGTGATATAGATGAACACTGTAGATTACGCCATCAAAACGAAAAACAAACATATAATCAAGAAAAAAGGATGGCTTCTGGTCAAAATACATCATCATAATTGCGGTCTTAAACCTTTTTCAATTTGGGCTGGTCTAAAAGTTGGAAAAACGGGAAAAGGTGAGCTACAAAAGGACAAGAGCAATATTTCTAGTTCCATCGGAAAATCAGTTTCTCATCAACGGAAAGTAATAAAGAATCCATTAGACATATTGCGCACGGTATATTGATTTTCTTATAGGTTTACCTGAGATTTTGTTTTAATTATCCCTTGTTCCGAATGACGTATTTGTGAACAGTAGCCATGCTTTTCAGAATTTCGAGATCGTATTTGACAGAAAAAGGTGTCACTTGCACAGGTCCGATGACTGGAATACAACATACAAATATCTCTTGGACAAACTTGATGCAGCTTTTTTGGGGGAAAAAGATTGGACCAAGTTGGCCGAAGCTTGTATCCCAAACAATAAGCGTAAAGTAGTAGAACGTCCTTTTCGATTACAAAAAATAACCCTGACAAAAGTGACCATCTGGGTAGTGCGTAAAGTGTCGACCAAAGTCACACTGCACGAACTGCGCAGGCTGATAATAGTCGAAGCTTAAATTATATGAGCCTGTGCGTGACATTTCCAACAATTTTAATTGTGCGCCAAGCAAAGACTTATGCCAGCCTGTGCATCTGCACAGTCTGACCAGAGTCTTCACTTTGAGCAATGTAGATAGACTTGCGTCTAAGTGTCTTAAGACAATGTGGTTATCCTCTTTTTTAACCATGTGAGTGTCTATGCTTGTTAATGATGGTCCAGTATGAGTATGTCAAATTGTTGGAAATGTCACGCACAGGCTCATATAGCTGTTATACTGAATCTAGAATAGTCATCCTCCCTTTCTGTATAAGACTTTTTTGAAATACGCCCTCCACTTGACCGCACAGGAACACCTTTTTTGCAAATGTCTATTTTATAGATTTTCTGGAGGTTTTTCTACGCTTGGTGGGTCCTATATAAATGAATACGTATTATAATAGTCTGTGGGTGTATAAACAACCAAATCAAACGAAAATCTCGTTTCTTTGCATATATTTTGTATAATAATTTATAAGGCAAGTCAAAAATCAATTGTAACAAAATAAATAATTCGATGATTTGTAATATACAAAATAATAATTATAAAAAAAACTTTAAGGAAATGGTAAGTATTCATGAAAAAACGTTTCGATTCCAAAAGATAATGTAGAACAGTTTGCAACATCGTTAAATCGACACTCGCCATGCTCAAATTAATCTCAATCGCTCGCTCTGGACTGTGCTTCCTTGCGAAATCACTCAAAACCTTCCATTACTTTATTTAAAACGCTGTTAACATCCCATGATTTGGTAAGGTGGATTCAGTTTGGAAATGACCTATTTTTCAATCTAGTTAAAAAAAACTTAAAATACATTTGACGGGGATACCATATAAATATAGCACAGTTTGTACAATTTAAACAAAATGGGTTTTATTCCATTACCTCCGCGAAACATAGTTCAAATCTCGCTTTCTCCATTCAATTGTTTTTTGTTTTGTTTTTTGCCAATTGATTTAATTACGGTTGATCCATTCAATTTTCGCGCATTCTGAATGGCTGAAAATTAGTTTTGTTCCCCAGTAAAATTAATTTTGAAAGCTTTCGCATTAAGTGGTCCCGAAAGAAATCAGTCCTTTATGGAAAAATCGTCACACAATTGCTTCATTTTATTAACTGATAAGATATGAGGAGATTATTTATTGATTTCATGGAGCTATGAAACTAAAAACCTAATCAAACTCATGTCTAAACTCGCTTCGAGTATTCATACAGTCTTTTTAGATTTTTAGTTTCATACCCCATGAAATCAATAAATACTCTCTTCATCTCTTTATTATAATTATTCGAATCACGTGTGTACTAGACTCCGCGATAAGCTCAACTATATTACCTCTGATCAACCAGCCCTTCGTTCAGGATCACACAACAGTGAAAACAGTTTTCAATTTATACCCCGCTTTGCACGCACACTTGTGTGCAAAGCGGGGTATAATTGAAACACTGTTAGCACTCTTTTGTCATTCTGAACGCAAAGCTGGTTTTAAAAAGTACTCCGGCGGCGGGGTTCGACTGTCTTTAAATTGTTTGTTGAAGACGGCGAAGTCCAATTTCTAAAACCACACTTCATTGCTTAAATGTCGTTAGTGCATATAAATTACATGTTATTATTCTTTAATGTTTTTTGGTAGATTATCGAGCAATTACGGTAGATTATCACTTGATAATATCACCGCTAAACCAGTGGAATGCAGTTAAAACATCGCAAAATTAGCAATAGTTGATTACATCCCTTTAATTTCACTCAAAACTCGCTCCACACACTTAGAATTTCATTCAAAATTCATTCATTGTGTAAACTTCACGATATTGTTAACTGTATACTAAAAATTGTATCACAAAACTTTTCAACGCGTTTTTTCTTGGCGTCAGTATACATGATTGAGTATCACAAAGGTTTCAGATCTGTATTCGTCTCCGACACGACGTGTAGGTCATAGTTGAGTGAGAATTCTGTCGGCCTGTCTTTATGTCGTCGACATTTTAACCATATATAGAACGGGTGTATCAGAGCTGTAACCTCCAGAACGATGAAAAATAAGTTCACCTGGAAATGAAATGAATGGAATGAATGGTAAATACTACATGTATAATGGAATTGCAATTAATGGATTTCCGACTCCAACCTTTGCCCTCTGTCATAACACAATCTTCAGATATTGTAATCACACCGCTTTTTTCTGTACATTAAATTACAGTCAGGAACATAGTGAAATTGATACGGTGAATGATTTTTAAGTGATTTTGGAAGGAAATTGAATGAGTGTGTAGAGCGAGTTTTGAGTGAAATTCAAGTGAGTTAATCCAATATTGCTAATTTTGTTCAACATGAACAAAATTAGCGATATTTGTTACTTCCCTTAAATTAGATAAACGGACTTTGCTGTTATTTATCTTCGTGGACCAATCAGACACTTTAAAATTCACAACGGCCAATAAAATCGTAGAATAGTTCGATCGATTTGAATTAAATGATGATCGATCTGAACGATTTTGAATGATTTTGGAAGGTTTTTGGTCGATTTGAGTGGAATGAATGAATGGAGCGATACATGTAGGTGAAGAATATTGAATGGTTTTCATCGCAGTAAGTGTTAATTTCACGATGTTTCTAACTTTTAACTCTTTAGAAGACGATTCCAATGAGATGATGCATGACAGAATTCTATATTTAGTCACTACTGTAGAAATAACTTTAACTTTTACTTACGCAAAAATGTATGGCGCGCGAACGGGGTCAAAAGTAAGAATACCGCTATACCCACAAAATAATGGAGGTATACCTCTAATATTATATCGGTATACCGATAGAAAATGTGGGTAAACCTATAAAATAAGGGTAAACCTGTAAAAAATGGGAGTATACCGATAAAAAATGGAGGTTTACCGTTAATTTACAGGTGCACCCTTATTATTTTTGACCCCTTTCATGGAAATGTCATTATCCAATCAGAATGCGCGTTGCATCCCGTCTTTTCGGTACTTTCCGTACTTTTCTGCGGCGCTGTTTTGTTTACACTGGAGACCGACAACCGGTTTTAAACCACGAAAAATCAGTTTAACTAGCATTTAAACAACGATTTCAGTAACTTACGGTAAGAATTAAAGATTAAAAACTATTTCGCGATAACACTTTGTCAAACGTTGCAAAGAATTTGTATCAACGAAAAACTGAATTCGTCCCATCGAATTTCGTTCCAATCAATCAGTGACATAAACTTCTACAGAAGGGCACAGAGACATATGATAGAATTATAGAAACTAGGTAAATAGTGCTGTTCCTGTCAACGAATACGAAGAACCTGGCAAGCTCAGCCAGTAATGCATTTGGCTGACTTTCAACAGCATGGGGCTGTGAGTTTGAACAAAGGGCCAACTTATTTCTTACCCTGGGCGGGTACTGTTGCCCGCAAAATGAGAGTATCTCTAAGAAAGGGGGCTACCAGCTCTTTACTGGTCTACATATCGACTATCAGAATAGCCAAGAATAGGCTATTCTGCGACATTGAGACCAGTCTACACCCTACCCGAAAGAGGGCCAGAAATAAGTTGGCCCAAAGTGTAGTGATCGACAGTGGGTAGACTCATGACCTGGTAGAAGGTACCCAGCTAGCTCAGTTGTTAGGGTTTACAGTTAAAACGGCCTAAAGTCCAAACGACCCAGAGTCAAAACGGCCTGTAATTTGGTCAAAAGGCCCAAACCAGTTTTTACAATTGGTCAAAACGGTCCAAACATTTAACCTGTTCAATTTTCTTTTCTTTTCCAATGAAAATATATTTTATAAAACCATTTTAGCCTTTGTGAAGCTAAAAGCTTATATCCATATATGTTATAACTATGTAAATGATGTAAGTAAACATGGTTGACATTGTTTAAGAAAGGTATATAATGGCTTCAACGAGGCAGAAAATATTTATTGCCCTTTTGTGAAGCGAATAGGATTAGGTGCGAAATTACAATCACATGTATAATCACACTTTTTATAGCACATAATTCAATCCGGAAAACTATTTTGTTTCTAATGTGTGACGGTCCTTAAAAATATCAAATAAAATTACCCAACTTGATCTTTATTATCAATTAATTCAACATTGAAGCATTTCCATCATGCTTGTTTGAGATAAACATGATATAGAACCAACAAGCTGTGTGAGGAAAAGGTTACGGAGATTTGATTACTCCTGATCAAATAACTTTCATTTATCAAGGGGATATTTGGTCTTTACATACATCACAATCATGCTCTTTCGAAAGATATCAGTAATAGTCCATTTCAATTGAAAATAAATAGAATAAATTGTAACACAATGGAATCCATCTACTATTTAGAACTTTGCAAATAGGTGTCAAAAGGCAAAAAAAAAATATTGTCAAGATCAATTTGCTTTCAATTTTTATTTTATCTATGTTATATGCAATCTCAACCTTCCTTCATATCGAAAAAAAGACAATAAATGATCAATTTCACAAAATTAATCATTAGCGTAACATTTATCTTTTTCACTTTGAATATTGAAATAAAGATCATCATAAAGAGATTTAAAGAATCTTGTTTGGTATAATTTTCAAACACTTATTTTTTTGTGAAAAATTCTTTTTAGGCAGTTTTGACCAAATGTAAAATCTGCTTTCCGCCATTTTGATCAAATTACGGGCCATTTTGACTGAAATTCGGGCCATTTTGAGTCAGGGCCGTTTTGACTTTGGACCGTTTTGACTTGGACCCATTGTTAAATTCCGTGCTAGTGTTCTGCAGGTCATGTTCGTTGTGCATTGTCTGTCATCTGTCGTCAGACATCAACAATTTAAGTGTTTACACTCTAGAGGCCACAAATATTGTCCAATCTTCATGAAACTTGGACAGAATGTTTGTCAGATCACAAGGATGAAGGATGAAAATGGGGTGGATCTATTCAATATCACGGGAAAAGGGGCCTTAATGATAATTTTCTTGTTGACACTCTAGAGGCTATAAATATGGTCCAGTCTTCATGAAACTTGGTCAGAATGTTTGTCAGATCACACGAACGAAATTGGAATGATCTGTGCCATATCATGGAAAAAAGGGCCTTAATGATAATTTTCTTGTTTACACTCTAGGGGTCTCAAATATGGTCCTATCTTCATGAAACTTTGTCAGAATGTTTGTCAGGTCACAAGGATGAATCCTATTGAAAATTGGAAGGATCCGTGCCATATCACAGGAAAAGGGGCCTTAATGATACTTTTCTTGTTGACACTCCAGAGGCTATAAATATGGTCCAATCTTCATGAAACTTGGTCAGAATGAATGTACCCTATTAAAAATAGGAATGATCTGTACCATATCATGGAAAAAAAGGCCTTAATGATAATTTTCTTGTTTACACTCTAGGGGTCTCAAATATGGACCTATCTTCATGAAACTTTGTCAGAATGTTTGTCAACTCACAAAAAATGAAGCCTGTTGTAAATGAAAAGGATCTATGCCATAACAAGGAAAAAGAGGTCTTAAGGACAATTTTCTTATTAACAGTCTTAGAAGCCTCAAATCGTAAAAGTACAACTTTGCTGGAACATTTGATTTATTAAATGAGACAAAGATACGAAGGTTAGCCATAATGGACCATCATGGTCCTCTTGTTTAGCTCTCCTGAGAACATTGTGCTCAAGGTGAGCTTTTGTGATCATTGAATGTCTGTCTACCGTCATCCGTGGTGTGTCATGTGTGTATGTCATCCAGCGTCAACAATCTAAGTGTTTACACCCTATAGGCAACAAATATGGTTCAATCTTCATGAAACTTGGTCAGAATGTTTGCCAGGTCACATAAAACTTGCTTAGAAAAGGCTAGAAACTTATGCAGGGATCATAGGAATAGAATAATGTCTTTCTCCGAAAAATTTAATGATCATTAAATGTTTTCATTAAAAGTTTTGCTAAGGGAGGAATCAAAGAGACAAAGGTGAGCGATATAGGACTGTCATAGTCCTCTTGTTTATTGTTCGCATTGATAGATCGGGGCATATTGTTTTACCTAGTCCGCTGTCTGTCCATCTATCTGTCTGTCTGCAAAACTTAACAAAAAAATTGCCAATGTCTTCAAGCCTATTCAAGATACAAGGCTCATATTTGTCATGATGATATTCTAAATGATACTCATCTGCTAATACCAAAGTCAAGTTCATCTGTCAAGGTCAAAGAAGTCAAAGACAGATACGATTCAAGATCAAGGTGACAAGGTCAAGTTCATCTGTCAAGGCCATTGTGAAGAAAAAAAATGCTGTTGTGGGGGCATTTATTTTATATATGTATTTTGCCAATGGCATAATTTTTTGCTTAATGCCTCATAAAGATTATGTTATGTTATGTGTTTCACAAACACATCTTGTTAACTTTTAAAATATTCTCCTCCCTACTAATTTTGGCTAATTTCAATGAAACTTGGCTTGAATACTTCTTATGTGACCCCTCAATATTCATGAAGTTTTGATAGGTACATGAATATGGGCATAGCAGGGTTGGGCCAATGTTCACTCTGAAAACTTAAAAAATCTTTTCCTCCTAATCAATTGGCCTAATTTCAATGAATCTTTGAATGTTCCATGACGTATGACCCTTTACATTGATTGTCTTTCATTATTATACCCCCCCACCTGCAAAGTAGAGGGTATATTGGTTTCACCCTGTCCATCCGTCTGTCCATAGACCTTTTCATTTCTGGACTCTAACTCAAGAACCAAGTGATCTACAATCTTGAAACTTTATACAAATGTTGCATATGACCCAAGGAAATGCCCTATTGTTTTGGGGTCACATAGGTCAAAGGTCAAGGTCACAGTAGCCTTTGTTCAATTTTTTCGTTTCCCAACTCTAACTCAAAATTTAAGTGACCTACAATCATGAAACTTTATGCAAATGTTGCTTATGACCCAAGAAAGTACCCTATTGTTTTTCGGTCATATAGGTCAAAGGTCAAGGTCACAGTCAATTTTTGTTCAGTTTTCGTTTACGGAGTCTAACTCGAGAACCAAGCCACCGAGAATCATGGAACTTCATGCAAATGCTGCATATGACCTTAATATTTGTTACAAACACATCTTGCGCTAATAGCACTTACATTTTGACAAAGTGCTTTTGGGGGTATAAGTCCACTCTGCAACAGTTCTAGTTTTCAATATTTCTTTTCCAAATTTCACAATGTTATAAAACCCTTGGGATGCTTAATCAGTATTTTTCCTGCTATTGCAGGAGGTAAAGACCATGATCAGCCTGCACACATGTGCAGTCTGATCTTAGTCTATACCACCTGGTTTCTATTTTGAACTGGAAAAGAAACACAGAAAAATGAATTTTCAAACTATAAACGCTTGGCAATTAGTGCATCCAGTAACTATTCTTTTTTATTCAGTATGACAAGGGTTAAAGCCGGCAGAGAGCAACCGTCAAAGCGCTGTGGTAGCACATCAGAATATTATTAAAAAAGTCCCAGGTTTGATTTCCAATGTCAGCACTCATCCTTTCCAACTACATTGAATTTGTCTTCCACCAATGGGTTGATAATCATAGACCTATGGGATAGCAGCTTGAGGCTAGGAAAGAATGTAATGGTAGTACTAGTGTGAGAAAATCCAGGAATTCATTGTTAATTGCTTCAGCCACCAAGATATAAATGAAAGAGTGTTGAAATCAACCTAAAGCCATCTAAGAATATTTCTTCTAAAATTGCATTAACCCCAGATATTAGTGGAGCTGCTAAGTGCAAAAATAGTTCAAATGATGATACAAGCACCAAATTTTCAGAATATAATCTTCTTAACATATCATTTCCCAAAAAAAAATCAGCCACCTGAAATTTTGTCTTTTTCAAGATGGCCGCCTTATTTTCAAAATGGCCGACAATTTCATATAACTGTTGATTTCAACATGAAACAATTTTACCAGGAAAACATTTGTTGGATAAAAAATCACATTTTTTTCAGTGTTATAAAGGCAAAAAAAAATTTACACAAAAAACATGTTTATTGTTTTCACCTATCCAATATGGCATCCAAATTGGCATCCAAAATGGCCGTCAAAATTAGAAAAAAAATCTTTATATAAGCTTTGTTAATTTCTAAATAAAAAAAATCCAATTGAATTATCAATATGGCATTGTCTATGTCTACACATATATATAAACAAAATCTACTACAGTTATGCTTCATATAAACATCAAGATGGCTGCCAAGATGGCAGTCATTAAATAGAAAAACTGATATCTTATCCATTGTGATATGTTTTGTTAATTTTGAAACAAAAACTGTCCAATTTAATTATCAATATGACATTTTCTATGTCTACACACATATATATATAAACAAAATCTACATTTATGCTTCATATAATTTTAACAAGATTCTCTCATGGTAGTATTCCTGTTTACAATTACAGAGATGTAACTATCAGCTTGCAAACTGACTTTATAAAATCTATTTTCTTTGTGTTATTTTCAAAGATTTTCAGTAGTCAAGCAAAATACACAAGTGAAGATTTTTTCCTCATAGAAGTTCATTCAACACATTTCCCTGAAATTAGGGGCCCAACTCGCTACCCCCATGCATAAAAAGAATCACTGATAATAGTTTTTTAAATGCACATTATTATCATTCGCTCATTGCAATTATTAATTAAAAAAATACTGCAGTAGATACTTTTATGTTGAAATCCTGGGTGCGGTGGTCAAAACTTCACATTCAATGATAAACTATCAAGAACGACAGTATGTTGAGATTTCCATTTAGCAACAATACACCAAAGTTGGATGATGAGCTGGTGGTTTGGACTAAAAGTTGTAGTTGTACTGGTGTCAGAAATATCATTGATTCTATATCATCGTCAACCATAGTCAGTGCCATAGTAGATATGCTGTATGCAACGGACTACAGAAATTATGGGAAACTATGGGTAGGTCCATGTGCTGCAGCAATATAACTGCAATAATGTTGAAAGTGGTGTTAAACCCTTTAAAATTTATCTAACCAACAGATAAGTTTTTACTGTATATATGTCAAGAAAATAGCAACAGTTATAGCATACTTAAACTTGTTCACTAGGTAAAAGTCTTGGTCACCCAATCCTGGGAGTTAATAAAAAAGAAGGGAGAATTGATACAAGTATCATTTTCCCTGCTTCAATAGATCAGGCGCATATTTATTCACTGGTGTCTGTCTTTCTGTCTTGGAAAAACCTAAACTGAGAACTAAACATGTTGCTGTATCTTCAACACTATTTGAGCGGCCGTCATAGCGCAGTTGGTAGCGCGTCGGACTGTCAATCTAGAGGTCCCGGGTTGGATCCCCGACGGTGGCACTCATTCTTTCCGACAATTTGTCTCTCACCAATGGGTTGATAATCGTAGACCTATGTGAGATAGCAGCTGGAGGCTAGGAAAGAATCTGGTGGTTGTACTGGTGAGAGAAATACCAGGAATCCATTGTTAGGTACTCCAGCCGCCGCGATATAACTGAAATAATGTTGAAAGCGGCGTTAAACTCCATTCAATCAATCAATCAACACTATTTGACAGACAATGTTCTTATCAATGCACTTCATTCAATGTCAAGTTCATAGGTCAAGGTCATAGGGTTTGACATTAGTCTAGGAGTAAAGAGATCCAAGACCCCTTGTTTACCAGTTGGGACTCCCTTCATTTTGTAAGCAAGGACTCAGATAGACTCCCAGGATCACATGAGAGTATTTTGAGAAACAAAAGATCTTAAAAATTATTACAAAAATTGTTGAAGATAACATATGCTTGGAACAAGTAGTGTTTTTTTAAAGAAAACCAAATTCTTTGGGGAAGAAACTTTTGGCAAGGAAGAGGCAAAGAAGAAATGGCATGTGACAAGGGATTTTTTCCTTTTCCATTATGTTCTCCAAATATTACAATTCAGACTCCTTACTTTGAGATTGGACTACTTGATTCAAATAAGTTGGGAGTCTGATTGACTCCTGACTCACAGAATTTAGTATTGATCCCTTAGGGTTGTTGGTCAAAGTCAAAATTACAAACAAAAATGTTGTATCAGTCTCATTCAGGCATTAGTGTTTTATATGAGCACATCTTGTACTTACTTTCTTCTTCATTTTCTGTAAGATGGCAGCCTTGATAATATTATCATATTGATTTTAACTTTTAAATAAACTGAAGTTACATAATATTACACTTGTTTCAGAAGTCCTGTTTGTTGTCTGTATCAGGGCATCTTATATAATATTGTGGAACTGGAGATCTAATTCACACAGAAAAAAATTATAGAGCTTTATAAATTTGCATAATTATGAACATGTATTCACTCAAATTAAGGGAAAATTCAACTAGTTTTTGAAATGACATTCTCAATCATAAATCTGCATTATAATTTCAGCCTTCTTCAATGTAAGGTGCTTAGTATAACCCTAAGTTAGAAACTTTTAAGTTACATTTGTCTTGTATACTAGTTTTTGATCAAGAGAAAGATTTAAGGGCCTTGTTTATTGGCATTATTTAGGCTTGTTCTGAATGAAAGCCTTACCAAAGTTACCAATGACAATTCCTTTCAGATATGACAAACCACATTAAAAGGAACTATCAGGGGACTACTTAAAAAACATTTGAAAAAGAGGTTATATAGAAGAGGTCAACCAGATATAAATAAAAGAAAATTATCTCATGGGAAGGTAGAATGCCCATTCTAGAACCAGGAATATTTTTACATCCCTTATCTTTAAAATCACTAGCTTATTATTTATCAGTTTCTGTTTCTCTGTCTGTCTATTTTTCTTTCGTGTGGTTATCTATTGCTCTATCTGCAAACCTCAACCATAAAACTTAAGATTGCCAATTACTTTGAATCTTTTCCTGATGCAATAATCAAATTTTGTGTGATGATAGATTTCACTGAATTGATATAAATAATCTTAGGTACTAATTTCAAGGTTATCTGACAAGATCAAGAACATCTTTCAAGGTCAAACATGAGAAAACCTATCATTTTCAAATTACTTAAATTACTTATTCAGCAAGATTAAAGATCTCATTGACAAGTGATTGCATATACTTATGTCAAAGTCATATGAGTAAGTCAGTCAATTATCTATTAAAGACACAGAAAACAAACCATCTTAAAATGATATCCAGCTTATTTAGTATGCAATCCTATATATTTGACATGCTTATAAATCTATTTGAGCCTCATATGCAGCTAGAAAGGTCAAGATTATCTGACAAGGTCAGGGCATATCTATCAAGGTTAAACAAGGCAAACCTAAATCAAAAACATCATATTCAAAGTACTTCAAGTCTGTCTCTAGGACAAGGTCAATGTCCATTCTATCAAGGCATCTTCAGGGGTCAATGGGGTATCTAATTGATACTTTCTTCAAGTAAAACACTTGCAACTCTTTGTACCACACTATGCTGTCACAGGAAAGCAAAGCAACTCTTTAAATTTTTAATTCACTTCAAAGAATCACAAAAGTAACAAAAGTTTTGATCCTTGTCAGCCAAATCATGCCCCACAGGAAAGCAAGGATAAATAATTGCACTTTAGCTTGATGGCCCAATCTTCATGAAACTTGATCAGACTCTTGGCCAGGTCACAAGGATAAACATGGGAAGGATCCATGCCATATCACAGGAAAAGGGGCCTTAATGATAATTTTCTTTTTTATACTCTAGAGGCCACAAACATTGCCCAATCTTCATGAAACTTGGTCAGGTCACAAGGATCAATCCTTTTGAAAGTGGGAAGGATCCATGCCATGTCATCGTAAAAGGGGCATTGATGAAGTTTTTCTTGCTCACACTCTAGAGGCCACAAATATGGCCCAATCTTCATGAAACTTGTTCAGAATATTGGTCAGGCCACAAGTATGAAGCCTATAGAAAATTGGAAGGATAATTTTGATATCACAGGAAAAGGGACCTTGATGAAGATTTTCTTGTTTACACTCTACATGCTTTTTATCCACTCTAGGGGTTATTTTCTCAGTATTTCAGTATGCTTGCCTTATCAAAGGAAGAATCCCTTCATGAAACTTGTTTAGAAAAGGCTTGAAACTTATGCATGTATCATAGGGATAGAAAAATGTATTTCCTTGAAACATTTAGTGATCATTCAATGATCTCCAAAGCATTTAAATTTGCTTAAGGAGCAGTCAAGAAGATGCCAGTGAGCGATATAGGACTCTTATGATCCTCTTGTTTTCTCTTTTCAGGAAACAGACACCAAAGTGCAAGATTTATCAGCAGTAGAGATTCCACTGAAAAAGTATTCTTGTATGAAGATGATGCTATGCATAATGACAAAGACTAACATAAGTTAAAAATCACAGTGAAGTGTGTCACAGACTCATTAACCACAGAAACAGATGGATGAATTCCAAAAAGCATAAACACTGTTGGACAGCTAGTTCATGAACAGAGAAAATATATACCATTAAATTATAAAGATTCTAAATGCCCGTGCTGAGAGGAAAGAAATTTAATGGGCCACAAGTTGTGAATGTTATGAAATTCTATTTTCCAAGAGAAAAAATTGCAAGAATGCAGCAAAGAACTGTGTTAAGGTGGTTTCAGTTGACATATTAGAAACTCTTAACATGTGATAAATCAAATTATGAAAACATTCTTGTTTTGTCTAAAATTATACCAGATACATTTGGACAATTTGTGTTTAATTGTTTTAAGCTCGCTTGAGCAGAAAGTGCTCAAGGTGAGCTTTTGTGGTTGTGTGATGTTTGTCATGTGTTGTCTGTTGTGTGTCATCAACATTAACCTTCTAAGACACTCTAAAACCATTTCTTTTGCTCAATCAACCTGAGAATTTGTCAGATTGACTGTCCTGAAGGAATCTCAGTCAAGTTCAAATTGGGTCAAGTGATGTCAGAAACTATGTCATTAGGTCAAATCTTAAAAAAAACCTTGAAACTACAGACAGTTTGTATTGCTCAATCAACCTGTAAATTAGTCAGATTGTTTATCTACCTGACAATTTGTCTGATTGATTGTCTTGATGAAATCTCAGTTGCTTTGAAATTGGTCAAGTGAAGTAAAAAATAATTGGTGACTAGGTCAAATCTTAAAAAAAAAAACCTTGTCGACACTCATGATTCCATATTATTTGCTAAATCAACCTGAAAATTAGTGAGATTTGTTGTTCTCCTAAAATTCTGGCATGTTTGTCAACTGTTGTCAACAACTTTATGCTCACATGAGCACAAAGTGCTCAAGGTGAGCTATTGTGATCATCCAAAGTCCGTCATCCACAATTTCTTCAAATATCTTCTTCTCCTAAACCGGTGGGCCAATCTTGATGAAACTGCGCAGGGATGTTCCTTGAGTCAAGCTCTACCAAAGTTGTTCAAAAATAAATGAAATCCACCCTTAACTTTCCCTTTACCCTTAACAAAAAGGGTGAAAAATGAAAACCTCCAAAAATCTTCTTCTCTGAAACCAGATGGCAGACAGCTTTCATATTTGGTATGTAGCATCCTCTAGTGGACCTCTACCAAGTTTGTTCATATCAAGACACTAGGGTCATATTTGGGCTCCACCAGGGCACAACCCTTTTTTTAATTGAATCAAAGGATGAAAATCATTAAAAATCTGCTTCTCTGAAACCAGATGGCAGACAGCTTTCACATTTGGTATGTAGCATCAATTGAGGATCCCTACCAAGTTTGATCGTATCAAGACCCTGGGGTCAAAACACTTAATAGCCAGCCCAAGTTCACCTAGCTTGGTAGCAGTTGGTTTTAACCACTGCACTCTCTCAGGGACGAGAAACTATCAAGATTGATTGCTAAGACCCTGGGGTCATATTTGGGGTCCACCCGGGCGCATCCCTTTGAGCTCATATGAGCATGATGGGTCAAAAATCTTCTTCTCTGAAACCAGAAGGCATACAACTTTCTTATTTTGTATGTAGCATCATCTAGTTGACCTCTACCAAGTTTGTGCATGTCAAAAATCTGGGGTCACATTTGGGCTTTGCCGAGGTGCATCCCTTTTTACATAAAATCAAGAGCAAAGGGACATCTCCGTGTTGCTCTTAGCTGAAAACACTCCATGTTATTGATCTATTAGCCTAAGGCCAGCGAGCTATTGTCATGGTGTTGTGTCTGTCGTGCTTCCATCCGTCCGTCCATGCATCCGTGCATGCGTAAACTTGTTCTTTAAATTTTTTCCTCCATAACCATTGGGCCAGTTTTAACAAAACTTGGTAGAAATGATCCTTTGGTGACCCTCTTCTAAATTTGTTAAAGAAACTTTGATTGACCCGAAAATGTGGACGTGGTAGGGCGTGGCATTTTTCACTGTGAAATCTCTAAAAATCTTCTCCCCCAAAAATATTGGGCCAATTTCATTGAAACTTGGCATGGATGTTCCTTATGTGACCCTTTACTTTAATTGTTAAAAAAAAAAAAAAAATGGGACGATTACAATGAAACTTGGCATAGATGTTTCTTGGGTGACCCTTTACTTTAATTGTTCAAGAAATTTTGATTGACCCCCAAATACGGGCCTTGAGGGCATGGCTTATTTTCAATTGAAAATCTTTGAAAAAAATCTTTAAAAATCTTCTCCTCCCAAAACAATGTGCCAAATTCAATGAAACTTGGCATGTGTGTGTTTGGGGGACCTTTACTTTAATTTGTAAAGAAATTTTGATTGACCCCCAAATATGGGTGTGGCTTATTTTCACTAGAAAAGCTTTAAAATCTTCTCCTCACAAAACATTGGGCAGATTACAATGAAACTTGGCATGAATGTTCCTCGGATGACTCTTGACATTAATTGTACAAAAAAATTTGATTGTGCTTTAAATATGGGCGTGGCAGTTGGAGGCTTTTTTCACATTCAAATATTTAGAATTGTTCTATGCTCTTTTAGGGTCAATTTTGACTAAACTAGGCATGAATATTCCTGAATCTGCATGTGACAGGGTGGGGTCAATTTTAAATTTAAAATCTTGAAAAATCTTCCCACAATCAATTGGAATAATTGAATCTTGGTATACATGAATGGCTCTTAACTTAAATTGTTTTACTAATGAATGGTCTACTAATTGCAATCGCCTTAATGTTTGTAATATAGCATGGCAGATTAGTGAAAAATCATACACTTAGTGATGCAAGCATGATAATTTTGTAGAAAAAAAAAACAATTAGAATGGCAATTACCGTAGACGTCTGTTTTCTATAATCTAATATCTGAAAACTTATGGTAAAAGACCCTTTACATTAAAATTGTCAATGGATGCTAAATCATTTAAATCACGTTTTTGCTTTTAATTTAAAATGCACTTTTGAATAGGGCGGGGGGGGGGGGAACTATCCCTGTCAGCCGGGTGTCAGCGTCGGTTTTGGCGTTATGCTTTAGTTAAGGCTTTAGGTGCAACTGTGTCAAATCTCTATTTCTACTGAAGCTAATGGTTTGAAACTTTACACATGCTTCTGTGACCACATGCTTCTGTGACCATAATATCAACCTCTAGACAAAGATTCATTACTCTGATACTGAAATCAGTGAAGTTCAAGTTTTAACCATTAGAGGACTTAGAAATTCTTGGTTAAGTTTTTACGTGCAACTGTTGTACGAGGGATGATCCAGAAGTTCGTATAATTGGCACATAACTTTGGCAATTCTAGCTTGTTCGGTGTAAAAATTTTTAGTGTGTGAAGTTCAGTATCTACCAAAAGGACAAATGTTATTATTTTTTGCAAAATTATATTAAGCGGCCTTGAATTTCGTTACCATAGTAACATTTGTAGTCTTGGGCGGGGGAGCGTAAAAAAGTTATAGAAATCTGATACATAAATCAATTTTTCTGAATGTTTTCGTAAATTTTATTTGAAACTTCTTACTAGAAATAAATAAGACGTAAATAGGTAATCAATTGTCATAATTTAAACATTTTTGGAAGAGTTTTTACGGACACATATTATATTTTTTTAATAAAAAAAAACTATTTGCGAGTGAATAGTGACCTGACGTCAACACCAAAATGTGAATTCCGTTTATTTCTCCAATTTTGTCACAATCACGAGTCAATCAACGACCCAGATAATTTGGAAAAATATTAATATGTCAAACAGGGAAGTTTTTCTTAAGTTACCATGGATATTCAAAGAAAATCAGGCTTTATTAGAGGATTAAGAATGGTAAATCGGAGTTTCAATAAACGAAGTCGTCACAATCGATCCTCAATATTATCCAAACATCAAAGCCTAGCATCTGTGTCTACACTTCACTATAAAGACCATTCATAAAGATATTGTAAACAAATTTGAATCCAAAATGGAATGGAGACATTTATGCAAGTAAATTTAATTGGCGCAGAAAGGCATGCGAGCAAACAGATACTATGTAGAAAAGAGTTTATAATGACGTCGCCCTCGACGTTCTTGCTCCCCCGCCTACTTGCGGGGTCTATGTATCTAATAAGTCACTTTATAGCCGCTATATAACTTACAAATTTGAAGATTTCCACATTTATTACACAGATGTTGCATTAAAAAGATGTATAATTTTTATTTTGATAGTCATCTTTTCTGAAGATTTATAACACCATTTTACGAATTGCTGGATCAACCCTCGTATTTTTATTATATATCTATTTTTCACTCATCGGCCGATGAAAAATAACGCCGACATGTCGCCATCGCCAATTTTAATGTGACTATCATTAGCGATTGGGTTAGACGGGCTCGGCAGTTCTGTACTGACATTTTGATATGTGAAATGTCAGCTTAGAAGTGCCTGACTGAATGTCGACGTGATTTACAGACATGCAAGCCCTTAGCACAACGGCAATCTTATTTCTGTCCTTTTAACTCAACTGAGCACGAAGTGTTCAAGGTTAGCCATTGTGGTTAGGTTGATGTCCGTCGTGCGACATTTGTCGTCAACACTTACCTTGTATTCAAATTTTTGTCCAATAAACTGGATATGGTCAGTATGATTGTAATGATGTTATAATCTCAGGCAAGTTCGAAATTGGTTCAACAAGGATCGAAAACTGGGTCAAATCCTGATGTGTATGAAAGATTTTTCTTCATATGACCAAGAAACTATTATAAGTCGGGCCTCGTAAGACGTTAAAGAATAGTCTTCTGGGAATTCAAATTATGACCTTGCCAAAATGATTTCCGGTCTTATCTCTACTGACAAAATGTCAGAACAGAAGAGCTTTTGCGATACCGGTTTTCCGTCCGACGACCGTCCGTCTGGCTGTCCGTCTGTTAACTTTTGCTTGTTAACGCACTAGAGACCATTGTCCCATTGTCTTCAAACTTGGTCAGAATGATAGGATAATCACAAGGATTGTTCGTTTCGAAAATTGGGTCAGATCTGTCAAACATCGTGGGAAAAAGGAGCCTAATGAAAATTTTATTAACGCACTAAAGGTCGATTTTCTTCAAAATTGATCAGAATGATAATGCAATAACAAGGATCGTTCCTTTCGAAAATGAGCCCGATCCGTCAAGCCTCGCGGGAAAAGGGACCTAATGAAAATTTAGTTAAAAATCCTTGTAAACACTCTAAAGTCCACAGTTTTCATCAGATTGTCTACAAACTTGCTCAGATAGATTGTACATGTACTAGAGCCCGACAGGTTCATTACGACGATATGCCAGGTCCCTTAAGCGTCACGGAAAAAGGATCCAAATGAAAATTAAATTAGAAATTCTTAGTTAACACTCTTAAGTCCATAGTTTTCACCCGATTGACTTCAAACATGCTCAGAACGATTGTACCAATACAATGATGGTTCCTTTCCAAAATGAGCCCGATCTCTCAAGCGTTGGAGGAAAAGGGGCCAATTGAAAATTTAATAAGACAATTCTTGTTAATGCTTAAAGTAAACGTTTAAGTCAACAGATTTCGACCGATTGCTTCAAACTTGATCAGAATGATTGAACCATAACAAGGATGGTTCCTTTCGAAAAAGAGTCTAATCTGTAAAGCGTCATGGGGTCTTTGTACTCTGCATCACGTGACCATGGGCATATTGATGTGATCTGGCAAGTTTATACTGCGTAAAGATAAGGGGATCTAAATGTTAACTCCCTTGTTAAAATCAAAGTGCTTAAAGCGCTGAAGGCCTGGTTTATAAAGAGGCGATGTGGCATTTGAAGGCATGCACTCCAAATTTTTAATCTTTTAAGCAAGGCTTTTTTAGTCGAGAAAACCAAGGGTACATTTACCTATCGTATACCACATTCCAAAATCACTTCAAAGGAAAAATGTCGAACTGTATGCTCACAAAAAGCGTTGAGTCCGCCAAAAACAACTAATTCCCAAGGTATATATATATAGATTACTACGCCCGATACAACAGCGAGGTGATATGCAAGCACTGCATTGAACACACAAAGCACTTCATGTCGCAAAAAAGTTGATAACGTATTCTAGACCTAATTTTTTGCGCGCGCTGAGCACAAGACTTACGTAGTACACACGTTGTTCGGTTTTTGACTCGATTATCTTTCTCCTGGCAATTTCCAGGACACAGGGTTGTTTCTTATAGCCTGCTTAACCAGGCTCTTTTATTAATGGATTCATTCACGAGAAACTTTCGCAGAATATTTCATTTCCAGCGACTATGTGCATTTGTGGCTGATTAGTTATATGCCGAGCCAGGATAAATTGAGCCTTTACATATATTTACGTTATATTCATTATTGACACTGCTCCTTCCTGTATACATGGGAGTTAACGAAAAGTTCACAAAGTGTTCTGCACCATGTGACCATGTACATATTGGTGTGTTCTGAGGATTTTTACTGCGTAATAGAAAAGGTGGTCTCTTCATTTATTAATGGTGTATGGGATACGATGTGAGCGATTAGCTAACACCTGCATTGTTGAAAGACCCAGGTTCGGTGGGGGCAGCGTAATGGTGTGGAGTGGGATAATTGGGAATTTGAAACCCGACATGGTACACGGCAATCTCAATGCTGCTTAGTACATTAATCAGATGTTGAGACCTGTACCTGCTCCATACTTCCGCCAGCACGCCCCTGTCACATTTATGCAAGACAATGCTTGCCCGCATACGGCTCGCATCATGCGGCAATATTTGAATACAAATGGCGTTGGAATCTTGCCGTGGCCAGCCGTTTCCCGTGACCTTAACCCTACCGAGCATATCTGGGATCTGCTTGGTCGAAAAGTAAACTTTGGTATCAAAAATTTGTTTAGGTTAAGGAAATGTATACTCTTCAAAAGAGTTCTTTGACATTGAATACATATTTTCATTAAGACAAAAATATGTTTATATATTTTGAGTAAGTCACAGATGGTGAAGCTCGACCATCTTTCCACTGAATGAAATCAGAGTAAACGTTTATTGATCTAATATTTTAAATGGTGCCGTCGATTAAGACCGTTACGTCGAAAGTGTCGCAGGCCTGACCTCTTGAATCTTGCTCTACAATTTTTACTCCGGAGATTTTACGCCGTCAAGAGATTAAGAAGTTCTTTGAGGTTACGGTACCAGTGAAAAAACTCAACCGTCGTTGCGATATTTGCCGTACTGGAAGAACGTTATTTTAATACGTCAGACTTATCTAGCTCATAAAGCAGTGAGTCGATTAAATTTGATGTTATAGGTGGGAGAAAGTGTGTCCCGAAACAGCAAAATCATTTACAACGGCTTTTGTCTAATGAATCCTGCCTTAATACGACCTTTAGCATGATGTCGTCGTTCCTTCGTACATTTAACCATATTTCATATAAAAATGTGCAAAGACGTTTGATTCCAAAGACGATTTAGGAGAGGCATTTCATTCACAGCACAGTGAAGAACTTTCAGGACAATCCATTGAATTTGAAATTACACGTGCTATGAGAGAAGAACAGATTTTGTTTAATTAGACGTTGACGTCGTTATGCAGAAACCCGATCGAGTATTCATCACAATATGCGTGAATTTTTTGAAATACAATCACTGTTTACAAAACAATCAACTTCCATCGAAGAATTTATTTTACATAAGAAGAAATCGATTTTTAATCGATGTCAAAGAACTATTTTGTAGAGTATATCATTGATCTACAATGATCTGGCACTCATTAGATATTCCTTTTGATCCCTATTATTTGTTGACATATGCGTTTTAAACTCACGAAGTTTAGATTAAAGACAATGTATTAATAAACATAATGCATACGGAAGTTTGGTGCAGGTGGTATTGATGTTGTTCCTAAACTGGGAGGTCATAAGTTCAGGCCTGATCCTGACCAGTTATACATCTATTTTTTTTTAAGGGCAACGCTGTACTATTAAGTATCATTTAATTTTTATACAATAGTGTTGCATTTGGCTATCGGTTTTTTGCACAGAAATCTTTCAGATATTTATTTGATTCATAATTTGATCCTTGCTAAGTACTGTCCATTCATCACTGTAAATTAAATTTGTGCATTGAGAGGTCGTACTGGATACGCAGTCAATTGTGTAGTTCTTTTTTGTAGTACAAAATACATCGCAAGCGAAAATGAATAACTGAAAATTTGACATATATTTATATCTAATGCAGGCGATTTTTTTTCAATTTAGAACGGTTTGAGATTAAAAATATATACTTGGTTTGGATAGAATAATCGAATTTTTGTCTAAGTGTGATTATGTTATTAATATCAAATACTTGATTCTTTTCATATCTAATAATTCAATATCATGAAGCAAATGATATTTCTATTGGAACCACTTTTTAGTGCACGCTTACTAAATATTAAATGTTGCTTTCCTTGAGGTATGAAACCAATACAAGTTTTGGTTGGTGCAAACAACCAAAATCGAATTATATAAGAATGTAAAATATTAATTGAAACTGACAAAAAACTGATATCAAAATAATAATTAAAAGGGTAACTTTATAAAAAATAAATGAAAAAAAAATCAAAATATTAATTGAGGATTATAATGTTTTTATGTCGGGTATTGAACTCGAACCGACATCTTATTGCATTTCGGGAAGGCGTCTGTAACCAATGTTCAACAGAGACTTCATTAATCTATGTGATATAATAAGAATACAACGGTTAAACGATATTTTACATGTCGAAATGCTAGAACACTGACGGAGGTTAATGAGTGCCAGGTTATTTTAGCATAATGCATGCCTTCAAAAAGACACCAAACACAATGCCTAGTTTCTTTTGCGTTTGTGTATATAAAGAGGGGAAAGGGACTGTATTAAAAATTTAACATATCACAAAACGCGGGAACATTCTACGGCATACAAATAAAATGATTGATATTACGGTGTGTTCATATACAGACAGATTAGCCGCCGTCATAGCGCAGTTGGTAGCGCGTCGGACTGTCAATCTAGAGTTCGCGGGTTCGATCCCCGACAGCGGCACTCTTTCTTTCCAATGGGTTGATAATCGTGGATCTATGTGAGATAGTGGCTGGAGGCTAGGAAAGAATGTGGTGGTTGGACTGGTGATAGAAATACCAGGAATCCATTGTTAGGTGCTCCTGTCGCCGCGATATATCTGAAATAATGTTGAAAGCGGCGTTAAACTTCATTCAATCAATCAAAATACAGACAGACAGTCAGTTAGTGTACCCCGCCCACTCCTTTACTACAGAGTATAGCAACAATAAACAAGAGTTGTCCGCGGACAACGTAGCTCGCCCAAACAGCTGCTTGTCACAAACAGCGCTTGACCGAAGACCGAAGTTCAAAGTGGTTTCTTCCAATGTTAAAGTCCATGATCTAATATATATCTGTTTGAGTAGTAATTAAGAAATATAAAAACTTTTTTGTTTTAATTGCATGTAAAAGGTTAGGATAAAGTGAAAGCCTACAAGCAGATGAGGTTACCAATGTATCAAACATGAAGTTTTTCTTTAAAAGTTTTCTAAGTCCAAAAAAGGTCAAGATCAAGGTCAAATTGTGAAGGACCTTGGTCTCTGTAGAAGCCTATCACCTAATGATTATGTGTATGAAAGTAAGAATGTCCCTGGGTAAAGAAAGCATTTAGAAAATATAAGCAAGGTTAAATTTTTGGTTAAAGATTTTCAGTTTAAGTTTTTCTAAGTCCATAAAAGGTCAAGGTCAAATTGCCAAGGCCCTTGGTTTCTGTTGAAAGCCTTTCATCTAGTGACTTTGTATATGAAGTAATGATGTCCCTAGGTTAAAGCATTCAGAAAATATAAGCAAGGTTAAAGTTTTTGGTAAAAGAATTTCGGTTAAAGTATTTCTAAGTTCATAAAAGATCAATGTCAAATTATCAAGGACCTTGATCTCTCACAAAAGCCTATCACCTAATGAGTATGTATATGAAGTAATGATGTCCCTAGGTTAAAGCATTCAGAAAATAATAAGCAAGTTAAAGTTTTTGGTTAAAGTTTTCAGTTAAAGTTTTTCTCAGTCCACAAATGGTAAAGGTCAAGGTCAAATTGTGAAGGACCTTGGTCTCTGGTGAAAGCCTATCACCTGGTGAGTATATATATGAAGCTATGATGTCCCTAGGTTAGAGCATTAAAAAATATATGCAAGGTCAATGTTTTTGGTTAAAGTTTTTCGGTTAAAGTTTTTCTAAGTCCACAAAGGGTCAATGTCAAGGTCAAATTGTCAAGGACCTTTGTCTTTGGTGAAAGCCTATCACCTAATGAGTGTGCATATGAAGTAATGATGTCTCTAGTTTAAAGCTTACAGAAAATATAAGCAAGGTTAAAGTTTTTTTGGTTAAAGGTTTTGGTTAAAGTTTTGAGTTAAAGTTTTTTTTGAAAGGGTCAAGGTCACAGTCTAAAGGTCATTTCGACATGGATGTTGGTCTCAAATAAAAGCCTATGCCCTAATGAGTGTTTCTGTAACAAATAAAGCCTCTAGGATAAATATTGATAGAAATAAAAAACTTTAACCTAATGCGGACGCCGACACCGACGCCGACGCCGACATCCGAGGGTATAACAATAGCTCTTCCGAGACTTTCGTCCCGGGCGAGCTAAAAAGTATTAGTTGTTAGTTAGTTACAGTTAATAACATCGTGAAATTTACACTCAATCCTCATTCAGTGGCGATCCAAACATTCCAAAGATTCTTTCCAATCACTCGAAAACACTCCGAAATCATTCAAACACACTTCAAATTATTCAAAGCGATCAACATTTCATTCAAATCGCTCAAATCATTCCACTATTATACGGGATGTTGTTAATTTTACAGATGAATGATCCATGAAGTTTTAGTCCTAAAGCGAGGTTATAAAAAACTTATTTCGTAAAGATTGCCGAAATTGGCGATATTGTATTACCCCCCCCCCCCCCCACTTAATTACATTCAAAACTCGATCCTTCCACTCATTCAGTTAGATACGATAATTCTAACTACAGCTTTGTTTCAGCTGTTGTGGCGTCATTTTGCTGGCCGTTTGGTGAATAATGTAAAATAACTTCATTTTCAAATTGACATCTGAAAAAATATGGATCTGCACATGCAGTATACCAGATTCAACCAGTCCCGCTTCAAGGAAATTGAAAGCGCTAGCTTCTGCGTTAAGGCTATTGTAGGCTCTCGCTTTCCGAAAATGATAAGTAGCTTGTCAGCAAAAATGTCTAGACCAAGAGCTTACTTTCAAGATGACTTGTATAGAGAAAATAGCCTGTATTTTTCTCATAATCGACAGGATTTAATTCATCCCAGCCAACTTAGTTTGCTATGAGTGTTACCTCGCCCCCAGATCGAGCAACTTGCGAAAACGTAAACCGTTTGGTTAAGTTAGCGAGCGCTTTCGTATCCCACGCTTATTGCTTATTTTGGGCATTAAAGTTTCAATAAATTAAAGTTCGGATATTAGTCCTATATGAACCACGGACTTGCTCAGTAAATGTATGATGTATCCAATTGTCTAACACGCAAGATCTTAATGGTCTTTTGTGCATACATATTGTTGATAGGTCATGATCACTTCTTAGTTGACAAGGTAAAGAACGAGGGTTCGAGTCCGATTATCCACGATTATTAATTTTTGAATAAGAATAATGTGTGTCAAAATGCTTCTTTGTGTAACATACAGGACTATGTACTTCTAACCATTGTAGAAACGGGAATTAAGCCTAGTTACATTTAGCTTACGGGGCCCGAACGGCGCCCGTAACTCGCCGTATCCTCGCCGGTGCCCGTGCGGCGGCTTACGGTCATCGCAAGGTTTTACGGATGCCATGGACACTTGCGATTTTGTATGAAAATTAGTTATACAAGTTTTTTTTAAAAAAAAAAATCGCAAGACCGCGCGGAGACCGTGTCCTGTAGACATGCCGTATAGGCATCGCACGATCGCCGCACGGTCATTGCACGGCGACCGTGCGATGTTTTGCCTTTAAGTCTTTGACGGATCATTGTACGATCGCCGCGCGGGTACCGTACGATGATCGTACGGTGGTCGCAAGGTTTACAGTGCAAATAATTGATAAATCGCACGGACTTCGTGCGATGATCGCATGATTAACTTGAGATCGCCGCACGGGCACCTCAATAATTCTTGTTACAATTTTATGAAAATCCGTGCGGACACTGCACGATTTTGTGAACACATACGCGGTAGAAAATAAAATCGTACGATGTCAAACATATCATACAAGAAATCGCAGACTGCGATATCGTACGGCGACCGTGGCAAATGTAAACTAGGCTTTAGATTTTGTGGGGGAACGGTGATGCTAACAACTGTGCGACATTAAGTGGGTTTTTATCCCCCGCCGTTTTCGGCGAAGGGGACATAGTAATGCTCTCCGTCCGTCATTCCGTCATTCCGGTTCCGTAATTCCGTCATTCCGTTATTCCGTCCTTCCGTCACTAAACTCGTCCGGAGCATATCTCCTAAAGTATAATAGCTATCAACTTGAAACTTTGTGGGTGGATAGATCTCATGGAGGAGAAGTGCAGTGCACAAGAACTTCAACTCTTGCTTGCATAATTTTGGAGTTATTGCCCTTTGTTATTTTTAAGACTTAGATTTTGTCCGGAGCATATCTCCTAATGTATAATAGCTATCAACTTGAAACTTTATGGGAGGATAGATCTCACGGAGGAGAAGTGCAGTGCGTAAGAACTACAACTCTTGCTTGCAAAATTTTGGATTTATTACCCTTTGTTATTTTTAAGACTTAGATTTTGTCCGGAGCATATCTCCTAAAGTACAATAGCTATCAACTTGAAACTTTATGGGTTGATAGATCTCATGGAGGAGAAGTGCGGTGCACATGAACTACAACTCTTACTTGCATAATTTTGGAGTTATTGCCCTTTGTTATTTTTAAGACTTAGATTTTGTCCGGAGCATATCTCCTAAAGTATAATAGCTATCAACTTGAACCTTTATGGGTTGATAGATCTCATGGAGGAGAAGTGCAGTGCACAAGAACTACAACTCTTGCTTGCATAATTTTGGAGTTATTGCCCTTTGTTATTTTTAAGACTTAGAGTTTGTCCGGAGAATATCTCCTAAAGTATAATAGCTATCAACTTGAAACTTTATGGGTTGATAGATCTCATGGAGGAGAAGTGCAGTGCACAAGAACTACAACTCTTGCTTGCATTATTTTGGAGTTATTGCCCTTTGTTATTTTTAAGACTTAGATTTTGTCTGGAGCATATCTCCTAATGTATAATAGCTATCAACTTGAAACTTTATGGGTGGATAGATCTCATGAAGGAGAAGTGCAGTGCATAAGAACTACAACTCTTGCTTACATAATTTTGGAGTTATTGCCCTTTGTTATTTTTAAGACTTAGATTTTGACCGGAGCATATCTCCTAAAGTATAATAGCTATCAACTTGAAACTTTATGGTTGGATAGATCTCATGGAGGAGAAGTGCAGTGCACAAGAACTTCAACTCTTGCTTGCATAATTTTGGAGTTATTGCCCTTTGTTATTTTTAACACTTAGATTTTGTCCGGAGCATATCTCCTAAAGTATAATAGCTATCAACTTGAAACTTTATGGGTGGATAGATATCATGGAGGAGAAGTGCAGTGCACAAGAACTACAACTCTTGCTTGCATTATTTTGGAGTTATTGCCCTTTGTTATCTTTAACACTTAGATTTTGTCCGGAGCATATCTCCTAAAGTATAATAGCTATCAACTTGAAACTTTATGGGTGGATAGATATCATGGAGGAGAAGTGCAGTGCACAAGAACTACAACTCTTGCTTGCATTATTTTGGAGTTATTGCCCTTTGTTATTTTTAAGACTTAGATTTTGTAGGGGCTTAATTTCTTAAAGTAGAACCCTTAATCTATTAGGCTTCAGTTTACTATCAAGCTTTCTCGGCGGGGGAAGGCCATGTCCGACATGGCTCTTGTTTTACTTAATTTTCGGTCTTTTGGTCCATCTTTTTATCCGTCCGTATGTCCGTATTTTTGATTGACTTTTTTTTCATTCTGGCTTTTCACCTGATTTTACATCCATACAGAAAATTAGTTTGTATATTTATATATTCTCAAACTTGTAAATTTAATCGGGTTCAGATGGGGAAAAAAGTTAATTATATGAACACGTATGTAACGCTAGTATTACATGTTGTTCTATCTTCAACGCAATATTTGAGAATTCAAATGTGTTGCAGACAAGTGTAGGACAAAACCCCGACAGGACAAAACCCACCGGTACAAAACCTCACCAGACCAAACCCCACCAATACATATTTTAGCGTAAGAGTTGAAAGTGTAAGTGCTATTTAAAAGTATATTTATTTATTCGTTTAATTCTGTTATTCGTTTACCACACAATTCCATTTTAAAGAGTATTGCAAAGGACAATTAGAATGTAATGTAATGAAATATAAAGTTTAAAATAAAGCGAAAAAAAACTCTTCAGGTGATTTGTTTCTTTGTTTGAATGAGATTTTTACACCGATTTTATATGACTGGAGCACCTAATAATGAATTGATGATATTCCTCACACCAGAACTACCATTACGTCTTTTTCAAGACTCCAGCTGCTTTCCCGCATGATTACGATCACCATCCCATTGGTGGGGGGCAAATAGTCGGAATGATGATTCCTCCATTGGTAATTGAACCTGGTATCTTAAGATTTACAGTCTGCGCGCAATGCTTATCTTTGACAGATATTAAACCAACTTTAAAACAAGATGTTTACTATTTTATAGTTTAAAGGAAAAAAATATTAAATAAGTAACTGGAATTTTTCACAATCACTGTTTCAACAAAGTAAAGAAGGAGTCAAAATCTGAAGAAAAAAACTATTCAAATGATTTTGATGAAATGATTTAAAACTGAATGGTGATATTCATTAATTGTATGAAAATATAATTGAATCACTATAGATTCCACTCAATATATTCATATGAAAGAGTACCGGGGTTTTGTCCAACTTGCAAATGTAATGGCACCTATTTATTTTCAATATTTTTTTTTCATTTGTATACATAATGAATCCGGCATAATACAATGAATGGAAATTTTGATACATTTTCGAAATATTTCAAAACAAAAATTCTCTGCAATTTCATTTTATAATGAGTGTATGCCAGATTTACATGCGTTTCTTAGAAGCCAAAATAATAAGATACTGGTACATATCATATAAGACCATTTATTTCATGGTTCAATTAATGAATGTACAGGTCTGCGTTTTGCCCATGGACGTTTTTGCTAGGACCTTTTGGCTAGGGCGTTTTGGTCATGACGGTTTTGTCACGAAGGATATGGCCAATATATTTTCAAAGTAGGATCTTTTGGGCAAAACATGTATTATGAGAGGAAATAAAATTATATGTGACCATTTATTTTCATATTTTTTTTTCTTAATTAACTCATTGTCCACACGAGAAGTTTACTTTCGAGATTCAGTTATTTTGACATATACAAAAGTTTGAGAGAAAATGAGACAGTTTCTATTAGTATTTATACACTCAACTTTTAGTCAAATATTTGATGTATATTACGGATTGCTTTTGAATTTCCCCTTTTACTTAATGATTTATCCTTTTTGTGATATTTTCTTTATTCATTTATTTTTTTTTTCTTATTGAGGTATTGATTTTGGTTTAATCCCATTTGGTCTACTCCCATTTCGTCTACTGTAATTTTTTTGCAACTAGTCCCATTTCGTCTACTGTCCCAATTTGTCTATTGTCCAAATTGGTCTACTGTCCCAATTTGTCTACAATTTTACTAAGAAGGATAACCAAAAATTTATTGGTTTTGTTAATTCAAAGATAAAATGTTACTTGAAATGCCAAATTTAGTTTATTTGGTAATTTTTAAGAAATTTATGATAAAACGTGGAAAATTATTGAACACGGAAGAGAATATGTCATAATCAAAAAAAAGATATATAATCTTTAAAAAGAAAATGTTAAAAAACACTTTAAAGGAATTTTAAATTATATTTGGAAAGAAAAAAACACTTAAAAATTGTTATGGGTGAAAAGTGTTTTGCCAAAATATGCATAAAAAATGACAATTTTGTTTTTTACAAACATTTCCAAAAAGCTCTGGATGCGGTCTAGGGCTTTCCTTATGGTGTAAAGCTGCGGTCTGACTATTTACCCCGGGAACCCCGGGAAACCCCGGGAACTCGGAATTACCCCGGGAAACCTATATATACATAAACAGGTATCTTGTAGATTTATAACTTATGCGTAAAGGTGTGAAAAGGTAAATATACAGATGTCATACAAGTAATCAATCTTCTCAACACCTTACATTCTGTCTGCTATGGTGTCTCTGAATGTGTGAAATATATCAGCAACAAATACATTTTTTTAACAACAATGTCCAAAAAGTGTAGAGTTCATAATTTTAGGCAAAAAAGAGGCATGAAGGCAATTTAAAACCTTAAAACCTTCCAAGAATAATAGTAGACGAAATGGGACACTTGTGCAAAACAGGAGTAGACGAAATGGGACTAGTGCACAAAATAGTAGACGAATTGGGAATAGACGAAAAGGGAGTAGACCAAATGGGATGTTACCTTGATTTTAGACTTAGTCCATTTCCTTTTTTATCATAATAGTGAATATTCTATCTTTTCGTAATCATTATCGAACTAGACAACCTAAAAGGGACATGTATTTAACTTTTAAAAAATCATATACATTTTTTTTTTTTTAATTTATTGGGATATGAAATATTGGGGTTAGAAACTAAAAACAAAATCATTTTGTATGAAATCTCGAAGCTGATTCATACGTAAAGTGATACATGTAGTAGTTTGGGTGCCATGCCTCAATAAATTAAAAAAATATCTCTCCATACCTCAATGAATTCAAAGAAATATTCTCTTCATATCTTATTACATAATGATACTAAATGATCAAATAAAATATTATTCTACAGTTATACAGTTCCATGGAGTAATGGCTTAACGGGCGCATAGACAATAACTGCGTACTAAAAGTTGTTCTCATCGGGGAATGAAACCAATGTCCAAGCAACTAAAAATGCAAGGAACACAAATAAATTGAATTATATAAATGTTATTTTGATAACCGATCTAGTGAAACATATATTTGATATTTTTACCTTTGGCATATTTCTTTCTGGCATTTTGTACTACATTGAATTTCGCACTAGTCAAAAAAAATGTAGTTATCTCAATGTCTTCAAATAAAAAGAATTATCTACCGATCAATCATTCTGAATGATTCTATGATCTATATATATATATATACATATATATATATATATATATATATATATATATATATATATATATGTGTGTGTGTGAATATATAAAAACGTTATTTTTTAAAAATAGATTAAGTTCTCTAACAGCCCTGTTGATATTAAATCATTTATTTAATTCTACAGTAATGTTTAAGGTTAGCTATTGAAATATCGAGTGTCATAAAACTCGATGACAGGTATACACAGGAAATTGGTCAGACTTTAATTGTCCAATCAATGTTAATTTCTTTGTTTCACACATATTTGCCCCTTTAGGGTAAATTAACTGTGGTCAGTTAATTTAGAAGCGATCGTTGATTTAAAAAGATGTGAAAAAAGGTGGTTAAATGGCTCATTTAAAACAATCGGATACTTGATGTTATTCATAGCAATTCTATACATAATGGATCTTTCGTTTGCTTTTTATTTATTTCTAATATATTGTTTGTTTTCAAACAGGAATCTTTCGAATAAATTCCCTTCATTGACACTAGAATTATCACGAAAAAGTCGCCTATTCATACATTTATTTTATAAAGTTAAAAATAGGATAATCTAACAAGTGCGTGTGACGTCACGGGAACACTAATGAATTATAAAGAAAAAATGTGAAAAAAGGTAGGAAAGCACAATAAAGACTCAATCATTATTTAATTTTATTCTACTTACTCAATAATAAAATATTAACATTATTCTTTGATAAATTTGACTTTTTTTCATTCCGAAATACTTCCGAAAAACGCCCGTTACTGTGATAGATAATTCTGGATAAAACGCCTTCTCTGATTGGTTGTTGGAAAAATTATAGGTATACCCTCATTATTATAGGTATAAGAAAGAAACGTTGCAATACATTTAGGACTTAATTCATTACCGGGGCCTTGTAAGCTATGTCGATACAAGGGAGTAATGACCTTAAAGATATCACTGTTAAATAAAACTTGGTCTCATTTTGGGGGAAAAGTAATGGCGTTTTAAAATGAAGCAGCATTAAACAGTTGTTAACTTACATGGAATGGGGCGTTTTTGTAAGCCTGATACCACTTGAACAATGGAAACTGTAACATACCGGCCAGACCCGATGAGGAATGTAAAATACCGAATAACACCGTAAAATACTCCATAGGAAATCTGAAATCAAAAGCACAGCAGTTTGTTTAAGGTATCTTTCAAAGGGAGGGAAATCAAACCACAGAATAGGCGATGTGTAAGTAATAGTAGCCTCCCTTGTTGCGTGTACGTGGTTTAACATCAATTCCAGTTTACTCCGCAAGTTCAATCCTTTACAGAATGTTTATAAAATGTTACACAAATTTGTTACGTATTCTTGCATGTAAACCGGAAAGCTATTTCTAAACGCTTGTGAAGTTTTTGTTTCAATCAACGCAGGTCTACTTATGTTACATTGAAGTACACGTTGAGATATGTCATTTGCCTCTACCCGTTTATACAAAATTTACCTTTGGTCACTCACTTCAACGTGTACATCTATTCTTATATCGTCTTATTGAACTATCTTTAAAATTAAATTTTTATCGAAAGCCTTGGTATGAAGTGGCCATCTTTTAAATCTTATCGGACACAAGAATGTATTTATAAATGCTTTAACCATTGATTCTTCCAACAGACAAACTAGCCAAATCTGCTATTTTGAGTAAAACAACCGTTAAGGTAGTAGACCCGTAATAGTTCCGCGACAATCGGAAACTAGTGATCTTTCACAATGTTGACCGAGAATTTCTAATGTAAATCATGGGGAAACCTCGGTTAACATTGTTCAAGTTTATTACTCCCAAAGCGTTGCGTAACTATTAATGGTATACTACCTTAAGACCACCAATGAAGCCATTCCATAAGAATACTACTTGCCAATTTCATTCGAATACCTCTGTGAACCAAATCGTGAAATTAACAAGATGAATGATTTTGGGATGAAATTGAACGACTATGTGGAGTGGGTATTGAGAGAAATTTAAAGGATCAACATTTCGAAGTCGTTCAAGACGATAAATAGTTTATTTTTAAATCGATCAAGATATACTACGAATTAATTGGCTGGTGTGAATTTAAAAATGTTAGATTGGTCTATGAAGAGACACAAACAGAAAAGAACGTATATCTTATTAAAGGTAGGTAATAAATATCGCAAATTTTGTTCTCGTTGAATATATTGGCGATATTGGTCTCCCTCCCATTTAATTTCACTAATTACTCGCTCATCTAACTCACTCAATTTCTTTCACAATACCATTCGAAAATTATTCACCTTGTCAATTTGACGATGTTGTTACCTGTATATTGAAATTTTTAATTCCATTTTTTCATTTGTTTCGAACACAGAATCCTAAAATTCGCAACAGCAAGGTCTCGGTTTGGAAAATTTGTCTCACACAAAAATATGTTTGACTTTCAGATATATTGAAAACAAAATTAATCTATTTCATCATGTCATGGTTAAAATAGTCCATCCATAATGAAAAATGTAAAAAACGGATTTATCGCTTAAGAATGCTTCGTAAAACTTGGTTTAGCGAAATATTTCCGTTTTATGCGCCATCGTCGTAGCAGCACTCAAATGTCGTAAAGGCATTTTCTTTGGGCACTAATGGCATATTAGTTGAGTGATTGATTGAATGGAGTTTAACGCCGCTTTTAACATTTTTTTCAGTTAAATCACGGCGGCTTGAGCACCTAATAATGGTTTCCTGGAATGTCTCTCACCAGTACAACCACCATATCCTTTCATAGCCTCTGGCTGCTATCTTACGTAGGTCTACGATTATCAACCTACTGGTTAGAGTCAAATGGTCTGGAAGAATTAGTGCCGCCGTAGGGGATCGAACCCGGGACCTCTGATTGACAGTCCGACGCGCTATCAACTGCGCTATGACGGCGGCCCACGGCATATCAGTATTGCAATGATGTAATCAATAACGAAGCTACTTAGTCAATACTGGGAAGAACATCATGAAAATGACAAGGAGTAAAATTAAAGTTAGATAATCCAAAATCGCTAATTTTGTTCAAGACGAACAAAATTAGCGATATTCATTACCTCCCTTTAGTGAAATATACATACAAGTTCTACAAATAACTTTCCTATGTTCAACGAACCAATCAGAGGCTAAAAAGTTCAAATAAGCCAGTAAGCCGTAGTTTTTTTTCAAACGATTTGTTATTCTGCATGATTTTATATTTTGGAAAAAATTTCGATTTATCAAACGATCTATATGTAGTTATAAGTCTTATCTTTTTAAATGGTTCTGAATCATTTTCGAATGGTGAGGTGAGTGTTTGGAATGAATGAAAGCATGAATGAAGCACAGAGCGAGCGATTTAGAATGGTTTCGATCGAGTTGAATGTCAATTTTACGATGTTGCTAATTGTATCTTTTCCTAAAAATCTAAATGGGGAAAGAAATCTTTCGAGAATGAAGATTCATGTCGTTTTTATTTATTTTTTTTTTCTTCATTATGGCTGGATAATCTTAAGGTAGTAGACGTGTAATAGTTCCGCCAAGTAATGAACTTCAACAGTGTTAAATGTTTTCTAATTATTTTCATTTCGGTGAATATTGTAAAAGTTCATAAATGTTCAAATATTGCGGAACTAATACGGTTCCACTGCCTTAAGTCACACCCTGTCAGGTCAAATTACAATAGACTAGCACATGTACTATATACTTACACGTCATTTATAAATGTCACTTCAAATGAAAATAGATAGGATCTGTAAATCGTGAACAGGATGAAAACGATATAAAGTGTGGTCTCCTTGGGAGCAAAGGTCAAGGCTGTAGTAACGATTGATAACAATGTAGTTATTACTAATGGTAACACGATGGGTAGACGTTTTCTTTTGAAGTCTGTATAACCTAAAAGAAAGAAAGAAACATGGCGTGAGCAATAAAAACGGTTATTTCGAAGTCGTCTCGAATTATTGAAATCTTTGTAGTGAGGATGGCTACAAAAAAAGTGTCAATGCAGTGAAATTATGGTAACTGTTTTTCCATAACATAGTCAAACGGTCATATCGTAGACAAAATTTGAATTAAATTGTGACTTACTTAAAAAATCCGATTCAACATAAAAAAGTATCAAGATCGATTACTGTATACATTATTTACTTGATTCTTTCAAGGAAACATACGAAGATATTTTTTTACTCGTGTTAATGAAACATAAACCTTCGTCACACTAAGAATGTTTTAATGTCATATATCGACTGAAATAGCAAACCAACCGTACTTTAGCTCATTCCCACAAAATCTTGAAAGATTTGGTTCTTTAATAAAATCTTAAACCCCCGAACTGAATCAATTATTTAAGTCGGGACTAAATATTTGCAACAAGAATGATAATCGAGTTATTGCGCAATTATACTAAAATATGCCGTAAAGGTATTTTTCAGTCGTTTGTTTTCCGCGGTCATTTTCATGAATTTTACATTTCTTCAAGTTTTTCTACGAATTACGAACCAGTCCGTGCAAAAGGATGTAAATCATGTAGTAAGGAAGGAATTTGTTTGCAAGTGGTATTCTTTCAATTCAACATTGTTTTCGTCATGCAAAAAAAGAAAGATTAAAAAAAAAAAAAAAAAAAAAAAAAACATAATAACTTTGCATTGCAGTCTACTGTACAGCTTCTGTTGACTTTGGGATCGTGTGATAAAGCATTAAATTATTTGTTACCTTAACCTAGTAAACAACAAGTGATTTTGAGAGTTCATAACTGTAGCCATTTACCGCACAGCATGTCGGAAAATTTCCATCATTCAAAATTTCTATACCAAACAAACATATCACTGTTGGCAAACAAAAAACTCGTAACTACAGCTTGGATAAGTTGTAGTTACGATATTTTGGTTTTTCAAGCTGTAGTTACAGGGTTTTATACTTCAGCGACGTAATACTAACTAAGTACAATGAAACTAGACCAACCAAGGTTATTTACCTATATACTGTCTCCGCTGACAATCGTGTAACATTCCCGCCGTTATTGCTGACAAGGCCGTACCCAGCGTCGTGTACGAAAATACACTTAAATAGTAACTCTCTGTAACAAAAATCAAAGTACTGAAAATACTGGTGGTGGACTCCCATGGTGCCATATCTAATTGTTGCCTTTTCATTGGAATAGAAGGTGATTTTGATAGCAGATGGCAAAGCCATTGTAAATGTCTATTTATTTATTGGCCATTATAGTAGTTTGCTTCAACCCCTAAATCAATGCGCGGAATATCTTATCAAGCTGAACGCATTGTTTATCCAATAGTGGCAATAAAGAGACTATGTTACTACCCGGGGTCAATGAGTTCGACCCTAATTTATTTAAAGAAAAATACTGTCTAGGGACCGACACAAGAAATATTGACAATTTATTGTAAGTCCCTGATGGCACGAATTGGCGGTTTAGAGATGGACATGTAGATTTACCGACGATTACCGAGGTAATTGGAAGTAATGGTCAGGTGTACCAACCAAAATACTGAAATAAAATGTTTCTACGAATATAGTAAAAAATTAATTGATTGGTTTAATATTTCCAATAAATGACATTCGATTAAGACATTTTTGTATATTAACACGATTTGATTGTGGGGTTTAACGCCGCTTTTAACATTCTTTCAGTTACATTGTGTTCGCTGGAGCTCCTTCCAGTTAATGTTTGGTATTTCTCTAACCAGGACTACCGCAACATCCTTTCCTAGCCTTTAGCTTCTTGTCTCAAATAGATTAATGACTATCTACCCATTTATGGAAGACCAACTGCGCTTAGACCTGACGGGGCATATACCTACACAAATAAGGAAAATAAAAATTTCTTAGAGCTGCAGATAGATAGGGTATTTTGGTTTTCAATTAAAATATTTCATTATTTCTTACTCAACCCTATCTTATTGGTACCCATTTGAAACGTCTCACCGAAACTATTCAAATGAGTACCAACAATATAGGCTTCGCTGCGAGATTTTCTTTCGCTGCTAAAAATTTAAGACTGGTTTTATCCCCTGTTTATCTGGACCCCTGTTGTTAATAGATCATCAAAATAGTTATTCCTTATTTTGAAAGAATGTACTTTAAGCGACAGGTATCACAAGCATCCACTTTTATTGGTCCCGTTAGAAGACAAAATGTACCTTTTATATGATTGCTATCAAATCTTGATGATAACCAGCTGTTTAGGAAACCTAGAAAGGTGACAAATCTCACTCCTTGTACACCCATCCAATAGACATGGAGAAGATATTGGGCTGATACCAGCGTCTTTGATAAGGACTTCTCCGGATCAGGTCTGAAATCAAGTAAACATTTTCAGAATCCAATACAATATATATAGAGAATATTGAATGAGTGGTCATAGAATACCAAATTTATTAAACGAGTCATCTATAAACAGATAAAAACGAAGCTGTGCCGAGTTTTTATCTGTTTTAGATTACGAGTTTAATAAACTTTGTATTTTATGAGCACAAATTTTATATTCTTTTTATAATATAACCCGAATTTTTGCAAAAAATCGTCAAAATTCTTGATATGCAACACTTCAATTTTCCGCGAAACTTATAATGCTGTTTAAAACTGACGTCACATAACATAGATTATGACGTCATTTTTGCGGTTGCATTACAGCGTTGCTATTCCCTCAGAGCTAATTTGCATAGTTATTCCACCCGTGTAATATCAAAAATTATTCAACGGGGTAATTTCACTCCCGCGACGTAGGTCATATTATAAAAGATGTTAAATATAGATCTTTGACATTTAAGTGTGCAAGATCGATAGGACTTCAATTTTGTTTATAACTTCGATCTATATTTTCTCGATTGTTCATTCAATAAAAGATGACCGGTCTTACACTGTAAGAATTATCGTCAATGTATCAAAATCGCGGGTTTAACTCGCTCATATATAAGAGAAAACGCATGTTTATGTGTCTAGGTAACTCAGTCGGTGCCAATCAGTATCATTCAGAGACATTTGGTCTATTTATAAACCTCCAGTGATGTCACAACACATTCATGGTCCACGGTGGTCTCAAAATGTCACACATGGAGAGAAAAGCATTCAGCCAGTCCGAAGTTCGAACCCGGGACCTCTCGTTTTAAAGGCGTGTACTCGACTGAGCTAGCCGGACGCCAACATATAATCTCTCGTTCATGTGAGTGAGTTTAACCCGCTACATTGGTTATATATTTCCTTGAAATGTTGAATATATATTTCAGGAATACATATTTACCATATGAACGGTGTGGAGTTCACAACATTTTGTCCCCTCTAATTATTTATTGCTTTACCAGTATACTTGTACTAGTATAGACCCACAAGTTTTAATTGAATGATGACAAAACGATTTTCCATTCGATAAGTAATAATAGAGATGGAATTGTCGCGTGGTTAATCACTTCTAAGTCTACGCATGTATAACAATACCTTAATGATATGAATGTTTCTTTCTCCTTTTCGATGGTCCCTTTCTCCTTTATTTTTCTGGTTGTTCGCGGCTCTAACCGTACACGAGGCATGAAGAATACAGTATTGCAGCCTAACAGTAACACGTGGACAATAGTAAAGGCTATATAGTACGTCTGTCGGGTGTAGCCTAATTCAAACGAGATCTGAAAGGTACAGTTAACAACGTCATGAAATTGACCGGTTGAATGATTTTGGAATGACTTTAGAATAAAAATCGAATGAGTGTGTGGAGCAGATTTGAGTGAGTCTAATGGGAGGTAATCCAAAATCGCAAATTTTGATCAGGATGTACAAAATTAGCGATATTAATTATCTCCCTTTAATAAAAAATGCAGTTATGTTCTATAAATAGTTTCCTATTTTTTCAAGATCTAATCAGACGCTTAAAATTTCAAATAATTCAGTGAAATCCCGATTATTTTTCCATGTTATTCCTATTTTAAACGAAGTTGATGTTACATGCTTATGTTTTTCAGTGGGTTTGGATCGATTTTGAATGGTTTTGAGTGAGTGGTCGGAATTAATGAACGGAGCGCTGGGTGAATTATTTAAATTAGTTTTGATTGAGAAGAATATCAATATCACGATGTAATTAATTGTATGTTGCAATAATGACTGATTTTACAGAGATCCAAGATATTATCACTTTATATAAAGATCAAACTGCATATGTAGCACACAAAAATTTATCGCAATAATACAAAATCATCCTTTTAATATAAAATCATAGAATGAAAGGACGTGAGCACGTACGATTCGTAATTTGATCGTTGTGGTAAAATTGACTAGCAGTGGTACAGTTATCAACATCGTGAAATTGACAAGGTGAATGATTTTGATATTAATTTGAATGAGTGGTGGTGAGTTTGGGTGAAAATAAAGAGACGTAATCCAATATCGCACTTTTTCATTTTTTTTTTTTTGAAGAACAAAATAAGCGATATCTATTAACCCCCCCCCTCCTTCTTTTTAAAAGAATATGTATCAAGTTCTGAAAACATGTTTTAGATATACTTTGTTTGTTTGTTTGAATGGGTTGAACGCCGCTTTCAACAATCTTGCAGTTATATCGCGGCGGCCGGAGCACCTAACAATGGATTCCTGGTATTTCTTTCACCTGTACTACCATTACACCCTTTCCTAGCCTCCGACTGCTATCTCGCATAGGTTTACGATTATCTACTTATTGGTGAGAGACAAACGTCGGAAAGGATATTTGCCGCCACCGGGGATCGAACCCACGACTTCCAGATTGGAAGTCTTATGCCTAACCAACTGCGCTATGGTGGCGGCACTTTAAATATACTTCTGTGCAATCATATTTTCCTTTGGTTAACGAGCCCCTTTATGCTGCTACTTTGGTAAAGTTGCAATAATACAAAGAATTCCACACATTTCTTGCCAAGAAGTGTGTAGAATTCTTTGTCTTATTGCCTCGTTTAATGACCGAAGCTTCTATTTGAATTTAGTTGAAACTACTTAACGCTTTTATTTGTACTTACCTTTGTTAATTGTGTAAAGATGGTTGATGCATCAAACAGACCAACAAACACTGAGGTGATCGTAGATTGTATTGTAGGGAACAAAAATGATGTCTGAAACATTAGATACAGCTTGATTTAGAGAATTACACATTAATTAATACAGAATTTATGAATATTGAGTACGTACAAACTGTCGGATAAAGTTATACAATTGCTATATCAAAACAAGAAGAAATTGTCTTTTTTTCTTATTTTTGTTATTACACCAAAGAAAATAATGAAACGATCTTTTTCCTTCGAAGTATGAATTTAAAATCTTAACCACGCTCTTGCAGGGAATCCGCTTTACACATGCGAACACTATTATATTTGTCGAACCTCATTAGGTTTGTCGAAACATGTTCGTTTTATTACCTTTCATCTTCACTTTTGTTTTCTTGAGGTTTGTTAAAGCCTTTTAAACATCTTTTTCAGTCATATCACGGCGGATGGAGTATCTATCTCCTGAGCCAGTATCGCCATTGTATCATTTGTTTAAACCAAGCTGTTATACAAGCGAGGTGAACGATTATATACCAATCGGTCGGAGACAAATGTCTGAAATGGTATGTTCCGCCGCCAAGGATCGACTCCCTGACCCAATATAAATCTTCAATGAAATGATTACCTGTATATTGGTTGTATAGAGCGCCATTCCAGATACACCGACACAGCATAGACCAGGACAGATCAACCATGATACTTCTGGTCAATGGAAAAAACAACAAGATAATTTAAAGAATAAATTTCATGTTAATTGATATTTTTGTAAAATAAAGATTTTATCATCTAAGATATGAAGAGGGTATTCTTTGATCTCTTGGAGGCACCAAGATTAAAAATCAAACCATATTATTTGAGTATGCGAAACTGATTTATCATTATACATGTTATTTGGTTTTAAAAATCTTTACTTAGTTACATACCTTTATTAATCATAAAATGATCTTTTTTTGTTTCAAATTATTTTATTTGATGAATAAAAAGTTGTTAAGATTTCTTCAGGCACCGCTTTGAACACAAGAGGACCTTGAGGGCCCTAAATCGCTCGTCTGATATTTTAAGAAAATTATCATTAAGACTCCATTTCCAATGATATGGTATGAAACTTCCCATTTTCAACAGAGTTCATTCTTGTGACCTGGCAGACTTTTGATCAAGTTTCATGAAGATTGGACCATATTTGTGACTTCTAGAGAGTAAACAAAAAAATGTCATTAAAACGCCTTTTCCCGTGATATGGCCAGGACCCTTCCCATTTTCAATAGACTTCATTCTCATGACCTAAAAAACATTCTGACCAAGTTTCATGAAAATTGGACCATATTTGTGGCTTCTAGAGTGAAAACAAGAAATTTGTCATTAAGGCCCCTTTTCCCGTGATATGGCACGGATCCTTTCCATTTGAGCAATTTTTATAAGGGACCACCTAAGGAATATTTCTGTAAAGTTTGGTTGATTTTGACTCATAAGTTTAGTGGCAGATATCGTTTAAAGAAATTGTTGACAAAATTGCCATTAAGGTCCCTTTTTCCGTGATATGGCACAGATTCTTCCCATTTTCAATAGCCTTCATTCTCATGACCTTACAAACATTCTGACCAAGTTTCATGTAGATTAGACCATATTTGTGGCTTCTAGAGTGAAAACAAGAAATTTGTCATTAAGGCCCCTTTTCCCGTGATATGGCACGGATCCTTTCCATTTGAGCAATTTTTATAAGGGACCACCTAAGGAATATTTCTGTAAAGTTTGGTTGATTTTGACTCATAAGTTTAGTGGAAGATATCGTTTAAAGAAATTGTTGACAAAATTGCCATTAAGGTCCCTTTTTCCGTGATATGGCACAGATTCTTCCCATTTTCAATAGCCTTCATTCTCATGACCTTACAAACATTCTGACCAAGTTTCATGTAGATTAGACCATATTTGTGGCTTCTAGAGTGAAAACAAGAAATTTGTCATTCAGGCCCCTTTTCCCGTGATATGGCACGGATCCTTTCCATTTGAGCAATTTTTATAAGGGACCACCCAAGGAATATTTCTGCCAAGTTTAGTTGATTTTGACCCATAAGTTTAGGAGGAGATGTCGTTTAAAGGAATTTTTGACAAAATTGTCATTAAGGCCCCTTTTTCCGTAATATGGCACGGACCCTTCCCACTTTCAATAGCCTTCATTCTCATGACCTAACAAACATTCTGACCAAGTTTCATGAAGATTGGACCATATTTGTGGCTATTAGAGTGAAAACAAGAAATTTGTCATTAAGTCCCCTTTTCCCGTTATATGGCATGGATCCTTTCCATTTGAGCATTTTTTATAGAAGACCGCCTAAGGAATATTTCTGCCAAGTTTGGTTGATTTTGACCCATAAGTTTAGGAGGAGATGTCGTTTAAAGAAATTTTTGACAAAATTGTCATTAAGGCCCTTTTTTACATGATATGACACGGATCCTTCCCGTTTTCAATTGACTTCATCCTCATGACCTAAAAAACATTCTGACCAAGTTTAATGAAAATTGGACCATATTTGTGGCTTCTAGAGTGAAAACAAGAAATTTGTCACTAAGGCCCCTTTTCCCGTGATATGGCACGGATCCTTTCCATTTGAGCAATTTTCATAAGGGACCACCCAAGGAATATTTCTGCCAAGTTTGGTTGATTTTGACCCATAAGTTTAGGAGGAGATGTCGTTTAAAGAAAAAGTTGACGCCGTGACGGACAGACGGTCAGACGGACAGATGGACAGACGGACGCCGGACAACGATCGATCACAATAGCTCCCTTGAGCACTTCGTGCTCAGGTGAGCTAATAACGTTATCTCCTTCTACCAATGGAATAAAAAAACACTTTGTCCGTCGAAAATTCTTATACATACTTACTAGTTGAAGCAAAGGCAAGACATAAGGCACCACATGATAAAAGGCACCTGAAATATAGGATATTATAAGCTATTATTCACCTAGCAAAGTGTGACTTTGAAGTCACGTGATTTAGGATCACTTTCTTTTATATATTTTATGTGTTTTTTTTTTATTTTATTTTTTAAAGTAAGTTAGCAGGTAATGAAAACGTGTAAATAGCTAAATCGGAAAACCAAAATAAACAACGTTTTTTGCAAAACTTCATCGTTAGGTTATCATTACCTCGTAACTTCAGCGTATCCAAGCTGAAGTAACAGGGGTTTGGTTTCCAACCGACGATGTTACGTTAAACTTTTATATTTTCGGCTATCTTTAAAAGTGAGAACATATTGAATATGTTTTTTACATGTTAAACTTAGTTGCAATGGCCCGTTCCTTAGGCTCTTACCCTCCAGATCAAACATCGTGGATTAATGCGATGAGACGCATTCGACAGTAAAAATGTTCAATTAACAAATTTTGCATTTTTTTATTTTCATTTTTTTTTCTTCAAAATTTGTAATAAAACTCCTTAATCGGGACTATCGGCGATTCTACGGAATAGTACTTTCCAGTTTACGAATAAAAAGTCCGATTGATGTTCCGAATGACGAGTCCTATGTATGAATCGAGTATTAGCGAAAGTTAATGATAAAGTATATAGCCAGATAATCCTAATACTGTCTCTCGCGAAACTGAATTTAAATTGAAGTGCTTAAGGCATTGCATGTACTTATTTTCAGACAGAATTTATCTTCAGCATGTAATCTTTAAGCACCCCTGTTTTGAAAAGTAAAATCAGGCAGTATATATTAAGATTACATATAAGCTGGTTGATTTTTGTAGACCTATATCTATTGTCCTTTTAACAGCGTTTTGGCTGTTGAAATAAAAATGACTACAGACAAAATATTATTAAGTGTACTTGGCAAAACTCCTCTATAAATTGTATTAGTTTGTAACACATAACCTTGGCCCATTTTACCTGTATTATATTATACTACTCAAAATTTTACAAGATCAACTTTTACTTTTGTGTCTTGCATTCACGAAGGAGAAAAAACAACGTTTGCAAACGTTTGAAAATAATATCACGCTTCGCACGTACGTGCCTCGCACGGGTGCACGGAGTGTTATGAGATTTCAGTAGACTGGTCCTGTTTTTAGTTGCAGTTCTGGAACCATTTTCGATTTAACGCCGTAAAAAGCTAACAGCGAGTGCCTACATGCATAACTTTAGAATAGAGGGAATCAGCACAATACTTCTGTAAGTGTCTATATTCTACATATATATACACTTACAATAGTTTTGCACTGGCCAATCGGAATCAAGCACCTAACTGACTTCACAGAGCCTAATTTATATGATATTTGATTGGACAAGCAACATTCCATTCTTAACCACGTTTCCAAGCACTTGGTTAGTTACATCGTGAAATTGACTTTCATCTCAAGCAAAATCATCCTATATCATTCACTCATCGCTCCATTTATTTAATCAAAACACCCACTCAAACCATTCAAAAACGCTTCAAAATTATCAAAAAGGTAAGATCAACAACTACAATCAAAATGAAAATAGCTAGAAAAAATGGTTCCATTGACAAAATTGAAAATATAATCGTATGATTGGTTCTTGAAGAAATAGATAGCTTTTTATAGCTCTTGTATGCTTATTTTATTAAAGTGGGGTAATTGTAGATGTTGTGATTTTTGAGCGTTGTTGAATAGTTTGAGCAAGTAAATAAAAAGAGCGATTTTGAGTGATCTAGAAGGGTTTTTAATGCAGTAAGCGTTACTTTTGTGATATTCTTTACAGTTTACGAATTACTGCGACACGGTTTTATTATAATAAAGAATAAACAGTTAACAACAACGTGAAATGGACAAGGTGAATGATTTTGGAACGGCTTTGGAATAAAATTGAATGAGTGTGATGAGTCAGTTTTGAGTGAAATTAAAGGGAAGTAATCCAATATCGCTAATTTTGTCCATCGTCAACAAAAAATAGCGATATTGGATTACCTCCCTTGAATTGCACTCAAAACTCGATCACATACTCATTAACTTTCATTCCAAAATCATTTCGAAATCACTCATCTTGTCAATTAAACGATGTTGTTTACTGTTACCACGATTCCAAGCAGTATCAATTTGGAAAAAAAACCTTTATACAACCATTTGAATTAACTGTCGAAGTCTCATCTTCACGAGTCAAGGGGTATCGAATCGATAGTTTCTTCTCGTAAGATAAGTAAAACGTTCGTAAACCTTGCTTCGACAAGATGTCGAAGTCTTAGATCTTTCAAAACTATCCAACCTAATTAAATTCAGATCCACTATTTTTCCTAACGCCAACCCAATGTGTGTGGATCTCAGGCAGAACTGCATCTTTGGGGTTTCTGCTTACATTTGTATCATCATTCTAGCGGAGATTTAGTGTTTTGGTTTCGTGGAGATAACTTTAATATTTGATTGAAGTCTACAAGAAGTTCACAAAGGGCCATTTGATAGCATACTTCAGACAATACATACATTTTAAAAATTGACTTTTAAAGAGTGAGACCACGAACTATTGACCATACTGTTTGCGTTCATTCCAAAGTTAAAATTAATGCAATTTTAAAAGTTTCCCTTATGAAATTGTTAGTATTATATATGTCATAATAACATTTCACGTAATTAGTCATGTGTATTAATATAAATCCCTCTTATACTACATTGTTACTCGGTTGTTATCCTTGAACTACTTATGAGACGACAAAACTTAATACTTTAAGTATTCAAGTTAAACATGTTTGGTTTTTGGTGGTATTTGTTTCTTTATTTTCTTTTGTGTTGCGTTTTTAAAGGTACATTAAATGACAATATATCTTATAGAGGTAGTTGTCATAACGAAAAAGACAAGGCATACATGCATGTTACAGAGGCCTCTTTGGTTACCTATATTACGTTAAATTTACCTTACTACAGTTTACAACATCTTGAAATTGACAGTCATTCCGAGCAAAAGTAGTCTCAATCACTCAATCAGCGCTCCAGCCATTCATTCCAAGCAATCACTCAAACCATTCAAAAACTCTCCTAAATCTCTAAAACTCATAAGATCATCAAATGCAATCAAAATGTAAAATCGGTATAAAAATCCACGATTTCACTGACATCATTGAATTTTGTAAGCTTATTTTGCGTTCGTGAAGACAAAGAAACCTATTCCTAAAATATGAGTGCATATTTTGTGAAAGGGAGGTTTGTTCAAGATAACCAAATTTAGCGATATTGGATTATCCACCTTGAGTTTCACTCAAAAATCGCCGCCCCACAAACTCATTGAATTTCATTCGAAAATTATACCAAAATCGTTAACTTTGTCAATTTCATGATGTTTTTTTAACTGTAGTCTTTAACATTTTCGAGCATGCACGTGACATTTCCGACAATCGCACATGAACGTGGGGAATAAACATTGGTCATCCTAGACAAGCGCACAATGTATTTATAACCTACATATTTTGTCCTGACAGTGCAGCCTAAGTACAATCAAACCTGTATTAACCCTTTCCTGTTCTACAAAATTTTAGACCTGTCTAAATTCAAAGGTTTTGCAGACGAAAATTAAATGTGGATTTAATTTGAAAAATGACCATTTAGTAGGGTAGAAAATAGTGTATAAAAAGAAGAAATTGCTTGTCAGAAGCAATTTCTTCTTTTTTCACATTTTTTTCTCAATCATAAAATCACAGGCACGTAAAAAGCAGGTATTAAACAGCAAAGGGTTAAGCAAGCACCCAAAGGACATTCAAAAAGCGCTAGCTTAGGACAGGTGCTTGCTTAATGGCACTGTCACACCTCAACGTTTTAGCCAGCGTGTGCCTAACGCGTTTGAGAAAACGACTAAGTCCGCAAAACGTCGGCATACGCTGACCTAAATTTTCTTTTTGTCAATTCACGACGCGCCTGTAGCGTGTTCACAGCGAGTTTGAACGTGTGAGTAACGCGTGAGAAACGTGTCCAGAACGTGTTGATAGCGTATGTCAGCGTATACCAACGTTCTTGAGCGCGTGTCCAACGTTCTCGTAACGTTCTCAGAACGTGCTTAGCGTGTTTGTAACGCGCTTCTAGCGTGTTTAAACGTTTTCGCAGCGTGTTTTGGATGCAAATATAAATTCTGCAAGAAATTACCACTTTAAATTCATTCTTTTTATATAAAAACAGGCCACCGGCCACTACACATATTCAAATTCAAAGTATGTTGGTTCATGTAAAAGATAAAGAGGAAAAGACGAAAAGAAAAATAAACTGGCACCTGTTACATATGAAAACATGCATATAACAAACTTATAAGATTACATGCTGATTGAAGCTTCTAGTACTTTTCACTCGAAAAATATTGCGAAAGGGTAACTACTTGTCATAATGCACTCCTTTCTTCCTCCATATGCTCTACCATGTAGGATGACTTTCTACAACCTCTCTTAATCTTGAATAGCTAGTCCTATATTAAGGAGGAAAGGTGTACCAAATATCAAACTTGTAGTACATATAATAGAATCAAATATTCTGAACAGAGCAGAATAGAGTATAACACGTCTTGTATTATGTCCACTAGGTACATGTACAACGATGTACTTGTCATTTTGGTATATTGATCAAATGAGACGAATGAATGTTTGTATTTTCGCGAACGTATTTTTATTCTAACCAAAGGGCAGACGCACTTGTAAAGCTATAAACGCAATGTTTAATACTCATTTAGGCTACATTCTCCACCTCGACAATCTAAGGAATTATGAAAATCCGCAAAGGATTTATATGGAAGAAAAGACAAGCAGCTTTTAACATAACATAACATAACATAAGTTTTATTTACATATATAATTTGAACGAAATCGTTCATCGTCAAATATAGAGAATGCTTCTTTTAATCGAGTTTTCAAGTCATTCTTAGACTGGTCATGAGGAAACATGCAGATATGAACATGTCAAAAGGGTCATACACACGTACATACACAAATTTACTTATTTACGAGAAGCTGATGGTAGAAATTCAAGACAAACGTGCAGCGGAACTTTTATATTTTCATTGAAAACTGACACGCTGTCATACGCCAGAAACACGCTGTGAACTCGCTGGCAACGCGCTAGACACACGTTCAGTACGCTGAAGACACGCTATGTACACGTTCCCAGTACGCTGGAGACACGCTCGAAGCACGTTAAACTTTTGGCGAACGTGTTTCTAGCGTGCCCGTAGCGTAAGTGAACGAGCTCCTAGCGTGTCTCTAGCGTACTGAGCGTATTCGGAACGTGTGCGGAACGCGTGCGGAGCGTGTTCCAACACGTTCGGCACACGCTGAGAAATTTTAAGCATGCACAAAATTTTATGAGATACTCAGCGTATCGCAACGTGTGCCAACGTGTTACAGCGTGCCGATAGCGTGTGCGGAACGTGTTCATAGCGTACCCGACGTGTTCGCAGCGTGTTATAAAAAATCCAACACGTTCCGCACACGCTGGCTAAAACGTTAAGGTGTGACAGCCCTATAATACAGGTCAATTTAAGTGCAGTTTATTCATTTGGGAACTCGGCAGCCACTTGCTTAATACAGGTTGCTTGCTGAATACAGGCGGCAGCTAACACAGGTTTGACTGTATTTAAGATTAATTACCTACTTTTATGTATGATAGTTAACATATATAAATTGAACCGTTTGGTCGTCGGTAGGTAACCAAACTCTCGTACAGTTAAGAACATCGTGAGACTGACTGTCATTACGATCAAAACCGAAGCCAAATCGCTCACTCTGCGATCCATCCGTTCATTACAAACACTCACTCAAACCATTCCAAATCGCTAAAATATCACTAAAAATATTAAAATTCCCAACTACATTCAAAATAGAAATTGGTAGAAATAATCCATGATTTCAATTATATAATTGAATTTTGTAGGCGTTTGATGGGTTCGTGAAGACATAGGAAGCTATTTATAGAACCTCTGTAAATATTCTTTTAAAAGGGAGGTAATAAATATCGCCAATTTTGTTCATACTGAACAAACGTAGCGATATTGGATTACCCCCCTTCCTCCTCACCTTTAACTTCTCTCAAAACTCACCAATCGCATTCATTTGACAAAGCAAAATCTTTGAATGATACCCCTTTATATAAATATTGGAGAAATAAAACAAAAGACTTAATAAGTAAGGCCAAAAAAACATTTTACAATTCAGCAATTAATAGCAATAAAAGAAACCCTAAACAACTTTGAAATTATCTTAAAGAAATGTCAGGTAAGTCAAAAACTAGCCAGTCTCATTGTATAACTGATACACACGGAGATACAGTGACTGATGCAAAGTCTAAGGCTGAGGTGTTCAATTCATATTTTGCTAATATCTTAAGAACATCTAAAAAATATAATTCCTCTAAAGATGCACAATCAAAAGACCTCTTATTGCCTGAAAACCCTACTACTGTAGTGCAAAATGATTTTGAAATTCCACCAATGAATGAAGAATTTGTCATCAAACAGCTTCAAAATTTAAATGTAAATAAGTCCACAGGACTTGATGGAATAGGGCCTGGATTTCTAAAGATAAGTGCAAAAATCATAGCAAAACCTTTGACCTATATATTTAACTTAAGTATCAATAACAATGGATTCCCTTCTCTGTTTAAACAAGCTAAAGTCATTCCGATTTATAAGAAAGGGGATAGGTCAGATGTTAGCAATTATCGTCCTATTTCTATCTTACCAATACTTTCAAAAATCATTGAACGCCATGTGAGTGACAATTTAAAGATACATCTTGAAGAGAACAGACTGATTCATCAGAGTCAATCAGGATTTAGAGCCAATCATTCTTGTGAGACGGCTCTTACTGCCATTATTGATTCTTGGATTGAAGCCATTAATAATAAAAAGGTAGTGGGTACTGTCTTCCTTGATTTAACAAAGGCCTTTGACTTGATTAATCATGCTATTCTTCTTAGAAAAATGACACAATTCAACATCAACGATAAAGCTCTGGTATGGTTTGAATCCTATCTTTCAAATAGAACACAGAAAGTGTCTATTGAGGGTACATTATCATCTTCACAAGATATAATATCAGGGGTACCCCAAGGCTCTGTTTTAGGTCCGATTCTATTCCTACTGTATATTAATGACTTGCCCTTACAACTGACAACATCTTCAACAGACCTCTTTGCAGATGACACAACTGTAAGTGTAATAGGACAAACACAACATGAAGTATGCAAATTACTTCAAAATAGTTTAAATGATATAGATGCCTGGTGCATACAAAATGAAATGTTGCCTAATCCAGGCAAAACTAAAGCTATGATAATTTCACCTACCAATCACATTTCCAATATGGATACCCTTACACTATTTCTACATAACCAACAAATAGAATTTTCTGAGGTTGAAAAATTACTTGGTATACAAGTAGATCAAAATCTGTCATGGAAAAATCAAATTGAAAGTGTGATTAAAAAATGTAATTCTTTATTGTACCTACTTAATAGGATAAAAAGTTATATAAACATACATGTCAGAAAACATTTTTTATAATGCCTACATTCTTCCACACATTGACTACTGTTGTATCGTTTGGGGAAATTGCAATTTGCAACTACTAGAAAGGCTATACAAATTTCAAAAAAGAGCCGCCAGAATAATTCTCGACAAAAATACTGAGACCCCTAGTGATGAATTATTAAAAGAGCTTAACTGGCTCACAATTCATGACCGAATTGTATTAAAAAAATCTGTCTTCATGTACAAATCTTCTAATGGCAAACTTCCAAATTATGTATCAAATCTATTTAAAGAATCAATCAACACTAATCTAAGATCCTATTCAAACTCAATTCTTCAAATTCCAAAGCCAAGGATTGAATTTTTCAGAAAATCAATCTCTTATTCTGGACCAAAACTATGGAATCAAATACCATTGTACATAAGAAAGAGTGAACATATCAGTAAGTTTAAAACAGCATTTCTTCTTTGGTGGAACTCTGGTGGGAAAAACACAATTACCACTGTAAATACTCTGCCTTGATTACAAATTTGTGGTAGTTATTTTTTGATGATATGGTATATTTTACTATTTAGTCCTGCCGAAATCAATGTTGTTTTGCATCTTGCATTTCTTTTCTTTTAATCATTTAGACTTGTACTTATGTTGTAATTTTGTTTTGTAAATATGTTTTGACTTGTAAATACCTATAGAGGCTCACAGGGAAGACTGGGTTAACCCAACTGTGTTGCCTCTTTAAATAAAGGCTTTATTATTATTATCATTATTATTATTATTTAACTTCATTCTAGAACCACTCCAAAATCTCTCATCTTGTCAATTCCACGATGTTGTTAAATGTACATTCATACGTTTATTTAAACGCAGTTTATTATTATTAACTAGTGTCTGTCACATATTACTGACCTTTATTAATCTAATTACAACAATATAATAATTTATACTGCTCACTAGAATATAGCAGGCATATTTTATACATTGATGATTATTTGATCTGTGTTGCACGTAGGACCACGCAAGAAAGTCTTTATTCAGAAATTTCAACCGAATGCAACTATGGCAATATTGTGAAATATATCGGAAAATTGTGGTAAGGTGCTCCATCCAACTGTTCAATAACGTAGAAAATGTTTTCTACCTCATTCAAACAAACGAAGGTAAGTCTATAGCTTTACAAAAGGACTATATAAAAGGGTTTAATGTACTCACATGAATATAACCCTAAAAAAGAAGACCCCAGTTTTCCTGAGTAATGGTCCCAGAAAGGCGCACGTGAAATATGAGGTGAATATAGCGACAGAGAACCAGAGATTGAGCTTGGCATCTTGTGCCGGACATCCTCGAATAACATCGGAAACAATCGGTAGTTCGCCGGTGTATTCAATAACGTTCCCTGTCTCTTGGATAACACCATCCTTGGTAATGTTGGATCTCTGAAAAAAGATGGAAGAGGGTAAAGATTGATATAGGTGAATGACACGGGTTATAACGAATCCGAACAAATATTTCATTTTGTAAGTTTGCGTTATATGACTTCTGAATTAGTCCGGTTTAAAAGAAAAAAAGTTGCAGAAGATATTAAAACTTCGCTTAAAAAAGTAATAAAAAAGAGCTGTAGAGACGGGGAAGAAAATTGGCCACAAAATGCGTTGAAAAAGGACAAGTTGAAGGAATGATGGCCTCAATCTGTCCACAGATAAGCGAGAAAGTCTTTATTATCTGACCCCCAATAGAGGGATAAACAATTCCCACGGAATTATCTACCTTCATTTTCCTTTTATGTTATACAAATCAGTTAATTGATCTTCTAACTATATTGATCCCCACTGTGATTCTGATGTACACTTTAGTATTGTACTTGTTTAGAGGTGTACAAAATTTGTAGATAACTAGGAGTAAAGCTATTCTAAATTTATTATTTCTAAATCAAACCCTACATTTTGGATACTCATTGAAATCGTCTTGACGGACGATTACAATGAGTACCCACAATTTACGATATATCGAATAATTGTTGAAATATTTAGAAAATAAATTCAATTTAACCCCAGTGCCCGTAACCCTGCAAGATGTCGTGTGAAACCGTTCATCTAGATATCCTACGAAGTATCGATCTTGTCTTGTTTCAAAGGCCTAATCAATTATCTGTTGATCGATGGAATAAAATATTTTATACGATTTCAATTCACCCTCTTTTATAAAACGACGGGTTATCTTATATTGCATGCGTACTTGCTTAAAATTACCTCCCTTATATAATCACGACATTACGATGATTATGCCAATGTAGCAATGATCTGATTGATTGATTGATTGATTGATTGATTGAATGGAGTTTAACGCCGCTTTCAACATTATTTCAGTTATATCGCGGCGGCTGGAGCACCTAACAGTGGATTCCTGGTATTTCTATCACCAGTATAACCACCATATTCTTTCCTAGCCTCCAGCCGCTATCTCACATAGGTCTACGATTATCAACCCATTGGTGAGAGACAAATAGGAGCATTGATCTGAAAACTGTTACCACGCTTTGGAAGATTGCACCGCGAGGCTTGTGCACTTTCGACGTTTCCGCCACATTCTTTTTAAACAATCATGTCCGGTTTCGAATTGACAGGTAAGAACATCGTGAAATTGACAAGATGAATTTTTTTTTAAATTGAATGAGTGTGTGATTTGGGGATGTTTTTGGAATGAAACCGATGATTGAGTTTTGAATGAAATTAAGACAGGTAATTCAATATCGTCCATTTTGTTTTAATTGAATATGTCAACAGGTTCTATGAATTGTTTCTGTCTTCAAGAACCAATCATAAACTTACAAGTTTCAATTAATTTGGTGGAATCGTGGAATTTATCTTCCAATTTTTATTTTGAATGTAGTTATAAATCCTTTCTTTTTTAGTGATAATGGAGCGTTTTTGAATAGTTTGAGTGGCAGTTTAGAATGAATGAATGGAGCGCTGCGAGAGCGCTTCAGAATGGTTTTGATCGGAATGACAGTCAATTTTACGATGTTCTTAACTGTACCAATAACATGTTCTCAATCACATCCTACCATGACTTTTTTGTGATTTACGAAGAATCAAGTATGTTTTCTCCAGCAATTGACCACCCTTTGCACAAAGTTTGATCTGTAGTGGCATCGTGGTCCATGTGAGCCAGGGCGGTTACAATTTGTTATAGTAAGAAGGGCGCTTTTTAAAATCAAACGGAGTCTAACTAGTACATTTACATTCCATTTGCATGTTATGGATTTCACAGACAGTTTCACTTGAACAAGTATGTGTTGATAACGCAAGTAATTATTATCCATAATTAATGCCCTGGCAGGGCGGAGCCTAAGTAACGGGTCGTTGCACTTAAGGTTAAGGGAAATCAGTGTTTATCTAAAACAACCTACTTCTAGAGAGAGTCGACATAAATAACTCGAGACCTAAAATCGTAGATTGGTAACCAAATCCTAGTAACTTCAGCTTAATTAAGCTGAAGTTACGAGGCTTTGGGTAACCAAACGATGAAATGTGTTCACTCTCTCAAAGCACGTGAATCCCTTAGGTTTTTGGATACAGTTATTTGCACGCGTTAATGATTATTATCGACTAAAATTTGAAAGAACCCAAATTATTGAAAAGTAAACTCGCCAAATTACGTCACGGTTAAGCCCCGCCCTGCCAGTTCATTTATTACGCAGAATAACTGATGAAGAACACTTCTCATTTGCATTGACTCTTAATTCCTGTACTAGTTATAGAATCATGTTAATGTCCAATTCTCTGCATCCTAAAACATGTATATTGACTAAAGATGGTTTACGATTATCCGGGATAGGGAAATTCAATGTCAGATTTTCACGACATGGTCGTTTTCTACCTGCAGACAAGTAAATCTTCAAGGCCACAAATCCAGGGATACAAAGAGAAAATCTTTGAATACTACTAATATGGATCTTACTGGATAATTAATCATTTCAAAAATCTATGTTTTCACAAAATTCGTGTTTTCTGTATTTAAGGAAAAGTTCTAAATGATCATAAAGAAACATATTTTACTTTTCCATGGATAAGTGAAGAAAACACGCATTTTTCACAACCCTGTGTTTATAAAGCAATTTAACTCCATGATATGACGAATTCGATTCATCACTTTGGGAAAAAGAATAGTAAATTATGGAAAAGATGTGAGAGCAATCTATCAATGAATTCCGTACAAAAATATTTTGATTTAATTTGGCACGATCTTCTATGTCAATGAAACATTTATCACGCACTCTTAGATTAGATAGATATATATATTTTATTTGGGTAAAAGATACATTACACTACATGGTTAAACATGAAATATTGAATCACAATTCAATAAGCATACAAAATAACATCACACAAATGACCACAAATATTGAATGGTAACCATAGCTGTCTCCCACCTAACAAGGATAACGCAAAAAGAGAAAAAAAGTAATATCCTGTTTCAATTGTGGTCCTACGTAAGGGTATGGGCAAACGCGAACGCTTTCAAGTTGAATTATTATAGGAACAAGTAAATTCAAACGAACAAGCACAAGCACCGAATAACTTATCTGAAAATCACGTTTAAGACACTCTGAAAACACCCTTAATGCTTATTGCATTTTTTAAGAATTTTCTTATTATCAAAAAGTTATCTTTTATAGATTCTCACTCAGTTAATCAAAATCTTAAAATGTTGTACATCTTTTGAATGTAATAAAAGAAAAGAAAAAAAAGCTCTGCTTGGTTTTCGTCCTTTTTGGAATTAATTAGTAAAAGTAACCTGTATTGTACATGTATTAATTTATGCAAATAAAATATGTCCAAACAAAGTGTGTGGGCGACATAAGGGACACGGTTGGCATATGTTCTATTAGAGATGCTGCTTTCAGTGAAGATTTTTGACATGTTTTGATCATTGGTTCTGTGTTAAATAGGGTAAGGCCCATGCAGCCCGAGAATGACCAAAGGACATGATATGTACTTTGAGAACGGTCGACATCATAATGATGCTTTCTAAACATGGGAAATCGATGGCCTGTTTATACAATGAAGAACTGAATTGAATTATGGAAGAAAAACTGATTCCATTCGTAAATAATGTGGTGATAATCTGAACAAAACTATGGATTGCATAGAATTTGAGAAGCCAACTTTCTCACATTTCATATTGAAATCAAATTCATAGATGAGTACTGGGCGATACATTCCCGCAATTTAACAATATATACTTATGTCTCTTATACGGGTTGTTAAGATAGACACAATCATATTAAAGTGAGTGCATAATTGAAAAAAAACTGTATGATATTAACCCGAAATGCAACGACCCGTTTCTAAGGCACCGCCTTGCTCGAGTAATTCATGAATAACATTGAATGTTGAAGACAGCTTTCTCACATTTCCTATTGCAATCAATACCAAAACATATCGAACATTTCATGGGCAAATAAACAAATTATGACAGAATAGATTGATTGAATCGGGTTTTACGCCGCTTTCAACATTTTTTTTCAGTTATATCGCGGTGGCTGGTGGACCTAACAATCGATCCCTGGTATTTCTCGCACCAGTACAACCATTACAATCTTTCCTAGCCTCCAGCTACTATCCCACATTGGTCTACGATTATCGACCCATTGGTGTGAGACAAATAGTTGGAAAGAATGAGTGCCGCCGTCGGGGATCGAACCCGGAGCCTCTTCATTTACAGTCCGATGCGCTACCAACTGCACTTTGACGGCGGCTGTATGACAGAATAGAAAAGCCTATCATACTTCAAGTTGTATTCTCACATAGACAAACACCATTATCACACAGTGTATCCTCGTTCAATTTCTGGGCCCGAGGTTATACAACTTTACTTATTCTCAATTCAACATTTTCTCAACTTTCAGTTCGGGGTTAGAGCCGTAATTCTGTTTTGATACTCATTTTAACCAAATAACATAAAAATCTAATATTAATAAGATGCTCTAAATAACAACTTATTAATATTATCTTTTATTTTCAAACATTTATTTAAATTTAAAATTTATGAAAATTCTCAGTTTAGCCAGAGAAAAGTTTTATAACCTCGGTCCCTGATGTAACATGCCACGTAAATATAAATGAAGTACATATTAAGATAATTATCTTGAGTACTTCAAGAATACATTTATTTCCGCTAGATCTCTGTAAAACATGGATAATGCATAATCATAAAGACAGCTTGATGTTTAAAATAATTGCGTAAGCGATCATATCAACGTCTGTGTGTATTTTTGGTGCTTTTCCAAAACCTCGTATAAACTATAAAACAAGTTGCATTGAGAGATGAAGGTATACATAATTTTCTTATTTCCTGGAATTAAGTCACACAGCCCTTATTTTACTGTATGAATAAGAGAAGGTGATTCATTCATGAGTATGATGTTTCTAGTTTCATACATCCGTGAATTTACAAAACATACTCTCTTCACATCATATAATTAAATGAGGTAACGATTTATCCATATGAGACAAAACTCTTTCTGAACAACTTCAAATCCAAGCTCTCGAAAAAAGCTGCCTTCATATACAAACTATTTCCTTCGAGAGTAAGTTAAACTCTTTTTCCGAACTGATGGGCCAATAGCTTTGTCATAATCGGACATACATATAAAATATGTTTCAGAGCTGATTTTATACAAAAAATCTTTCCGACTTACAGGTAGGTGCATAAAACAATATGGCTGCTAAAGACAAGCAGACGTCTTGTATATATATATTTTTTGTTGTTGTTGTTGTCATTTTTAAGGAAACTAAATCAATGCATAGATTCCAAGTATAATTTGGTGGCAATTGTATTGAAAACATAATTCTACGACGTCATTATTTCACCACAACTTCTTTAAAAAAAAGCAAAATTTGGGCCGCAAATACTACCCCTTGGTTTCCAAAGCGACCATTCTGTCCAATTGAATGACTGCATGCATGAAAATGAAGGAAGTGGCAACATTTGCTATGTGAATACTGTCCCCCTCCCCTGTAGAGACATGCTTAAAATGGTCTTTATAGGGAAAATGACTATACAGTTAATCACAGCGTGAAATGGTCACTCATCGCGATAAAAACCTTTCAAAATCACTCGCTCAGCGCTCCAATTATTCAATCAAAACACCAACTCATATCATTCAAAAACGCTCCGAAATTGATCAAAAGCGCTTCCAAATCTTACAAAATCAACATTTTAATCAATTCGACCAAATATTTGAATGACTTTATTGGCACGTGTTAAAAATCGTCTGATTTGTTCGTGAAGACCCAGAATCAGAAAGAGTGCATTGATTTGATTAAAGGGAGGTAAATAATTATCGACGAAATTATCGATTATGTTCATCTCCCTAGAATATCATTCAAAAATTGCTCCTCACACTCATTCAATTTCATTCCAAAAATCATTCCGTAATCATTCACATTATCAATTTCATGGTGTTTCTTGCTGTATTATGTGGCCAAATAGAACCCCTGTTTTGTGATATAAGTAATAATTACATTATTGTATCGCAAGTAAAAACAATCTACCCAGGTGTATCTTTATAGCTTGACGAGTTATATACATGGTATGTGTTGAACATATCTAATATTCGAACAGGATATAGATTTCAGTTAAAAAATGCATATTATTATACAAATTACATACGCTTGGTTCGGAATGAATACATTTTTAAGATACGGTATTTTAAAGGGACCATTGGACAATTCTAAAAGGAAATGATAAACGTTCCATGAAATATTAACAGGAGTTGGTGCTTCAATTAAGTTTACAGAATTAGAAGGGCCATATAGACAAATTTCTTAACATTTCAAAGTTGTAGATTTAGCCTCAACTTTTTCACCTTTCCAATATAGTTTCATTTTATCATGGCCGATAGAAAAAGAGCCTACATTTGAAATTTCTCATAATTTCACGTACACGCAAAGCCCAAACATTTAACAACCCAACCAACCACTTCGTGCAAAAAAATGACCGTCTAACGAAAGATTAAGACCTTATCTATCTTAAGAACGCGTAATAACAGTTAATAACATCGTAGAATTGACAACCGCGGATTATTAAATCATTTAAATCGCTCGCTAAGCGCCCCATTCATTTATTCAAAACACTCCCTCAATCACCCAAAAACGCTCAGAAATCTTTTGAAAACGCCCAAAAATCATTCGCATTGCTTCTTAACTCTATTGAATTGAATAAATAATTACTTGTTTTATATGCTTGTGTTGATTAATGAGCGTCCAAGAAAACACACAAATCTTTAGAAAATTGCGCACATATTTAAAAGGGAGATAAAAAGAAATCGATAATTTCGTCCCATTTGGGTGGAATTATCCGTATTATAATAGCTCCCTTTTAAATTCATCCTGAACTCACGTATACCAGTCGTTTGATTTCATTCATAATTTATTCGAGAATTATTCATCATTTCAATTTCACATGTAAACAATTGTAAGATTGGCCAGACTGCGGATGCATAGGCTGGTGAGAAGCTTTGCTTTGAGCATATGTAATATTGTTGGAAATAAATATCCCACTTAGACTAATTGTGATCCGTCACGTGAAATGGGACCATCTGGGTGGTGCGTTAAGTGTCGATCCTAGTCGGACTGCGCAGACTGACTAGGGTCGAAACTTTTCGCAATCAACTATTTTTTTTTTTTAATTTAGAATAATCATTCCACCTTCCCGTGAAAGAATTTTCGAAATGCGACCCATTGTTGGCCTGTCCTAGAACCAATCTCTTTTTAAGCTTTTATTCTATGGAGTTCCCAGATGGTTTCTTTTCGCTTGACGTGTCACAATTAATTGCTCCTTTTCGCATGTCATAAAACAAACGTTTGATTTGCGAGTGTTACACACGTGCTTTCCGAAAACACGTGTTGTTAGGTAAAATAACCATTTAACAGTTGGTTAATATCTTTGAACTCTCTCATCATATTGTTCGCTATGATGAGAACTAAGCGCTCGCGAACGCTTCACAAATAGTAATCTGCATAAAGCAGTGAAGTTTTTCTAATTCACATATTAAGAATGGAGCGATCGCGATCGCTCTTTTATCCAGATCGCGACGTCACGCTCTGCACAGAAAAGCAATCATGTTGACTTTTATTTCGCTTGTTTTTGTTTAAACTCATTAGAAAATTTCTTTTACAAAAAACATCTACTTTTACACATACATGTACTTACACTATCGTATGCAATTATCGATCCATTCCAATCAGCATTTGAGATCGCCGTGTTTTCATCAATATTTATTCGATTGGTATCTGAATCCTTTTTCAAACACAGTTCGACGTAAAATCCTTCCGCTTTAAGTATATATAACAGAGAACTCCATCCAAATAGATGACCAGCGTACATAAACACTTCCACAAAACACCAGCTAGTGGTAAGCTTCGGATAGTTGTGGTATAACTCCATGCTGAAAATTCACACTACCGCGTAGAGCACTTCCTTCGACGCTTTTGAATTAATAGTTGTAGTTGTTTTCCCAAAAGTTGTCATAATATTCTGTTTAATATTTCTTCATGCAATTTTATGCAAGTTGAAATATATTCACGGATATATCCTTACACTGAAATGATTTATGCGTAACATGATTCAAAACACAAATACAAATGTAATTATATTTTATGTGTGATGGAGTCTTGCTAATAATTTGTTCAAGTGGTTAATTCAAGATGTTACTAGGATATGCATATCATGCATGACTGATGGGGTTACATGTACACTGACTGCATATTACATCCCCATTCAAACTTCAATCAATAAATATACAGCAAGGAACATAAACAATATAACGTCGTTAGTCTATTTCCGAAACCAGTACAACGTTCAGGGTGCATTTCGTTGGCAAAGCATTCGAAATTGTACCCCACTTCGCACATGAGTACAGTTAAGTACATCTGAAATTGACATTCATATCAATCAAAACCATTCTAAATTGCTCACTTAGTGCTCCATTCATTCATTCATTCAAACACTCATTCAAATCTATCAAAAAGGCTCAAAAATCATAATAAAACATTTCGAAATCTTTCATGACGATCAACATTTAATTCAAACGGATAAAAAAACTCAACGATTGTAGAGGCTGGTGTGTATTAAAAAGTGTTTGGTTGGACCACTAATACACTTAAACAGAAAAGTATACATATTTCATTAAATGGGGGTAATAAATAACGCTAATTTTGTTAATATTGAAAAAAATAGCGATTTTGATTACCTTCCTTTAAATACATTTAAACCTCGCTCGACACACTCATTCAATACCACTCAGAAATCATTCCAAAATTACTTTCATGTCAATTTCACGATGTCGTTTACTGAACAATTACAAAGAATTCGGAAATATTGCCTGGACGTTTTGCGAACTTTTCAATCCTGAACACAAAATAGAAATACCCGGTCTGAAATCATTCTACTTGCCAGGACACCAAATCATTTTCTGCAATGACATTGTATTTTAGTTTAATGTCGAAATGCTTGGAAAACAATTGAGGAATAGATTTGGAATCAGTGTACAGCATATCATTGATTCTCGGATTCTTATATTTTTGATATTATCATTATAGTATTGCTATCGTAAATGATACGGATACATTTGTTTGTATTACATGTATTTATAAATTGTTATTAACATTTTGTCATTACCGGCGCTATAATCATTATTAGTATAAAAATGATCATTTTTATTGCAACAGTTAACAACAACGTGAAATTGGCAATGTGGGTGACGTTGGTATGTTTCTTGAGTGAAATTGAATGAGTGCGTTGAGAAAGTTTTGAGCGAAATTAAGGGAAGGTAATCCAATGTCGCTAATTTTGTTTAGGATAAACAAAAAAAGAGAAGATATTTATTACCTCAATTTAAATAAAATTTGGGTACAAGTTCTGTAAATAGCTTCCTATTTTTTAAAGAACCTACCAGACGAGCATGATTTTAATTATTTTAGAGAAAATGGGATTTTTTCCCTAACTGTTTTTACTTTGAATGTAGTTATTGATTGTATCTTTTTGGGTGATTTTGGAGCATTTTTGAAAGGTTTGAGTGAGTGCTTGGAATGAATGCTTGAAGCGCTGAGTGATTGAGATGAATGTCATTTTCATGATGCTTTGAACTTTATTTATATTATCATTATTGTATTGTTTTGTTTGTTTGTTTTTTTTTTTTTTTTTGCAAAATGATAAAATATTTTTATTATCATAATTCCAGCATTATTACTAGTTTCATTATATATGATTATTTTTTCTGTCATATTTCCGTTTCAACATTTTGTGTTAAAGCAATGATGAATTAGAAACGAAGCGTTCATGAATTGAGGTAATTGATATAAAAGCACGCAAGTAGACCATGCAGTACTACAATTATATGTAGATCAAGGTCGAAAATTAGTACAGAGTTTAGTAACGATCTGCCATGCGTTAAAGAAGAAAACGTTCGACAAACGTTCGCAAGACGCCAGGTTATCTTTGCACGTGTACACACTTGAAATTTATAAAAAGTTCTCGAACGAGTTTGCCTTCTGATCTTAGGTACAGTTAATTACATTGTGAAATTGACATTTAACTCAATCAAAACCGTTCTAAATCAATCACTCAGCGCTCCATTCATTCATTCTAGGCTCTCACTCAAACCATTTCAAAACGCTCCAAACTCACTGAAAAACATATAACAACAATTTCGTTAAAAATATAAATAGTTAGGGAAAAATCGGAATTGCACTTACTTAATTGAAATTATAATCGTCTAATAGGTTCTTGAAGAAAAAGAGAGCTTTCTATAGATCTTGTATGCATATTTGATTAAAGGGAGGTAATCAATATTGCAAATTTTGTTCATCCTGAACAAAATTTGCAATACGGGATTACCTCCCATTAAATTCACTCAAAACTCGCTCCACACACTCATTCAATTTCATTCTTAAATCATTCCAAAATCATTCACCTTGTCAATTTCACGATGTTATTAACTGTACAGATTTTTTGAGGTTCAAGTATTCTAGAAATATCTTCAAACAATAAATGTACTTTCAAAATACTATACATGAGTATAACTTTATTGTCAAAGGAGAACAAAATTAGGGGCAAAAAAAATCGGAAAAAATAGAAATAAGTTGATCATCTGAATTGATATAGTTAATAACATCATGAAATTGACAATGTGTGTTGTTTTGGAATAATTTTCAAATGAAATTGAATGAGTGTGTGGAGCGAGTTTAGAGTGAAATTGAAATAAGGTAATCTTATATTGCTATTTTTTTTTCAAGATGCGTTCAAGTCTAAAAACAGATTTCTCTTCCTTGACGAACTAATCAGACGCTTACATATTTCAATTAAATCAGTTAAATCGTAGATTTTTTTAGAGCAATTTTAATTTTACATGTAGTTGTTGATCTTAACATTTTTAATGAGTTTTGAGCATTTTAAATTGGTTGAGTGAGTGTTTGGAATGAATGAATGGAGCGATGAGTGAACGATTATGAATGGTTTTGATCGGATTGAGAATCAACTTCACGATGTTTTTAACAGTATCCCCCGCCTAAGTAGTCCTTGTATTTGAACAGTTCCCTTTGGCCCACAGTTGTTCCAGTTTTACAAATGTATAATTGGTAACATTTGCCTTTGACCATGACGTCACATATACGAGGGTTGACCCAAAAGTTCGTAAAATTAGGTTATAAATCAACAGAAAAAAAACACTGACAAAATAAAAAATTATACAGTATTGTAATGCATCATCTGTGTAAAAAGCATGGAATTTCTTAAATGTTTATATTCAATAGCGGCTGAAAAATGCGTGGATCAAGACAGAGACCCCCCACTAAGGCGGGGGAGCAAAAACGTCAAATGCGACGTCAATAATTACTCTTTTCTATATAGTCTACGCTTACTCTCATGCCTTCTTGTGTCTGATAGACTAACTTGCAATAATTTTTCACATACCATGTGGAATCCAATTTGTTTACAATTTCTATATTCATGTTTTTTCTTGTAACGTGGAGAGTCAAATGTAAGACCTTTATTTTGGGAAGACATGAGAATCAAATTGGATATATTCGTTTGTTGAAACTCCATTAGACTATTCTTAATACTCATTTCTAGCCTGGCACTCTTCGAATATCCGGGATAGCTATAGGAAAAGTTCTCTTTTGCACATTTTTATCAATAATCTAAATTATCTGATATGATTGAATTGATGAATAACATAGATCATGCCAACATTTTAACGATAAACGGCAATCAAATTTGGTGTTGACTTTCTATCATTTTTTTTTTGTTATCATTTAACGATCCAAATATTATGTGTTTTTTTACGATTTCAATGTCATATATTTCAATGTCAATATGTGGTGTAGGTAACGTAATGTAACACGATAAAGCTTTCACTATCAGGGGGCCAACAAGTCTTTAAATACTCGCAAGACATAGGGCTACTAGTGTATGGAACATATGAACCACAAAACGCAACCCGGGAAAGCAAAACCATTCTCTGCCATAAACTAATCGCAAAATTTCAAGAGGTTCTTAAGTGAATGCGGCATATTAACTTCCGCTGTGGCCGCACGACTTTGGTAGGACATCCACCTCTAAATTTTCAACTATATTATGTCATGGGTTCGAAACCAAGGGACGGTGTATATCCTTTCCGAAATTTGTATCCAATCAATGTTTCAATAATCGTTAACGTACGTGGGATATCAGCTGGAGGCTAGGAAAGGATGTAATGGTAGAACTGGTGTGAGGAATACCAGGAATCTATTGTACGTGCTCAATCCCTTGAGACATGATTGAATTATTGTTAAAAGCGGTGTAACAGTTACTTCCATCGTGAAATTGACATTTGCCTCAATCAAAACCATTCTAAATCGCTCACTCGACGCTCCATTCATTCATTCTAAACACTCACTCAAACCATTAAAAAACGCTCAAACCCATTGAAAAAAAAATAGAATTTATAACGTCATTCAAAATATATATTGAAGGAGCAAAATCGCGAATTCACTGACATAATTCAAATTGTTAGCGTCTCATTGGTTCTTGAAGAAATAGAAAGCTATCTATAGAACATGCATGCATTACTTATTAAAGGGAGGTAATCAATATCGCTAATTTTGTTCATCCTAATACCTCCCATAAAATTTACCCAAAACTCGCTCCAAATACTCAATCAATTTTATTCCTATATCATTCCAAAATCATTCACCTGGTAAATTTTACGATGTTAATAACTGTAAACCCAATTGAAACAAACAAACGTTTCAACTTTAATTAAATCTAGGAGCCCTTTGTTGTTTGCTGAATCCGAGCTTTACCTTTAAAGTAATTCTATAACACACTTTTGTATTTTGGAATATTATCGCATTGATGGTATAAACAAGTACAACTATAAGCAAACTAATTTTATCCTTTGACACAATATTTTTTCAATTACTTTTTTCCCGATTAGAAATCTATATAAACCTAACACAACTATTTCACATTCTGAATTAATAAAAATATGTGAGAGATATCAAAAATCAAATGTCGGTAAACTTTTTTGTCACGGACTGTTGACCTCATAGGGTGGTCATGAATTAATAATGCGTACAAAGTTTGGTGTCTATGGTGGATTACTAATGCCACTAGCTACGACATAACTTTATCATGGCATTTATACAGTTAACCAAAGTGTCCCGTTATATTCTACGTAGTGATTAATATCTGGATAGGAAATTCCAAGAAAGTTCGAGATTATCTTTTTTATTTTCACGCCTTTTTAAACAACAGGAATATGATGAACTGATCGCATTGTTTTGCCTTGAAAAAAAAAGCGTTATAATAAATGATCTGAGATAACTTAAAGCAACTGTTTGTGTGTCGCTGAATCCATTCATCTTTAAGTAGAAAACTGATCCTTTGATAGTGCTTCGACTATTTCGGTTATTTCAAAATTACAACATTTACACGAAAGCCATCGGAAGCCAGATATGCTTATTGAAATATGAATATATATGTAAAAGTTTGAGTGAATTGTTACTGGTCAAATTTGTCTATACATTTATACAAGTCTAGTTAAAATTAACCTTTAATCACTCTCTAAAATTTGTGAATATAAAAGCGTTATAATAAATGATCTGAGATAACTTAAAGCAACTGTTTGTGTGTCGCTGAATCCATTCATCTTTAAGTAGAAAACTGATCCTTTGATAGTGTTTCGCCTATTTCGGTTATTTCAAAATTACAACATTTACACGAAAGCCATCGGAAGCCAGATATGCTTATTGAAATATGAATATACATGTAAAAGTTTGAGTGAATTGTTACTGGTCAAATTTGTCTATACATTTATACAAGTCTAGTTAAAATTAACTTTTAATCACTCTCTAAAACTTGTGAATATAAAAATGGTGGACTCTGAAGCGTAAAATGTAATAGAAGAGAACAATATTGCCAAATTATGATAAAATATAATAAAGAAATGAGATTTCGCAATATCAAGATCAATAAGTATTTTGATATCACCACCAAACTCGGCGTGTTAAAATCACCATGGAACCTCTATCTCGTAGTTGTGGCAGACATGTGTTACCATATGTGTAAAGTGGTAACATAGAACAAAATCATTAAATGTCCGTTCATATCATCTACTTTAATTCCAAATCCCTCGTTTATCATGTAACACTATTCAACCTATATTACAGTTAAAACATCGTGAAATTGACAAGGGGAATGATTTTGGAATTATTTTTTAATACAATACACTTAATACGCATTATATTTATCTTATAAACTCTATTTGCCTTCCCCCGTGTGATAACATCCCATATGATATTTTTTATGATATTACATGGATATTTTTAGACAAATTACATAATGCGATTATTTTTAGAAACTTTCATTTCTGTTAGAAGCATCGTTGAAAACAAGGCAATTAGAGGTTTTAAGATAAAAAATACTTACTTAGGGCATTCTATGAAAAACAAATCTAACTCGGTTGTGGGATTTGATAATTGTCTCGACAGAGTCTCGACAATTATCAATTCCCCAAACCTCGTTAGATTTTTTTCATACCAAACACTAAGTACGTATTATATATTTATCATCCTAAATCCAGGGCATGCCTCATCTACGGTCCGTGGAAAAAAGCGAAAACTTTCTTTGGCTTTGAACGCTTCATCGAGGTGCTCACAAATGAGTTCATAATTCGTGGAAATTTCAATAAAGTTATTCAAAACAGACCTGTGTTAACGTGCAAAGTGAGGCATAAATTCTAATCGTAAGTATATGTTTTAATGTCCTCAACACATGGCAGGTCGACGATCAGAGAGCTTTTATGTAGGGTTATGAGCGATCGAGGAGCTTCAATACAATTTGAAGACGTTTCTTGTGGAATTGTGCTTACGATTATACATGTTGTCGTCTCAGCTAAATGAATTGTAAAGACTGGTTCCGCTGGATGCATATTAAATAGAATACAGTCTCTACCCTAAAATATAATATGAGATAACTTTATAACAAAAAATTTATCCATATAGATCTTTATCTGTGAAATTGTATCGAAAATGAATATAAAAAATGCATTAAAAAGGCAGTTTACGCGATATGCCACATATATATATTTATGGAATATCGCTATATAAACTTTACAAAATCTTGCAAGTGGGTCATAAGCCATAAAAAAGTAGAGCCGTGAAACGAATTGTTGCATTCAATTGGCAAGAAAAGAAGAATATTCACGTGTATAAAAATATGCTTTGCATATGTTCCCTTTTCCGAAGTGGATTTCAAGAAAGATGTGCGAAAGCGTTTTCTCATCACAAACCTATACCAGGGATAGCTTTGCGACATAGGCAATTGTTTGAAATCCGATTTTTGCCTGAAGTGTTATTATGTAAGATTTTGTCTTAAAATGAAAAAGAGATCGGATTATAAAACTATCGCCTTTGCCTCACGATGACAAAATATTAGGTAATCCCATATATGTTAATAATTTGTTAAAGAGGAGTCAATCTAGAGACTTCTGAAGGCATCTTGAAATTGACATTCATCTCAATGAAAACCATTCAAAATGACTCGCAACGCGCTCCAATCATTCAATCCTAACACTCACTTAAACCATTCAAAAACGCTTCAAAAACACTAAAAAAGATAAGGTCAACAACTACATTCAAAATAAATTTAGAAAGAAAAACAATCACAATTTCACTTAAATAATTGAAATTTTGCTCCTCTGAAAGGTTCTTGAAGAAATAGGAAGCCATCTAGAGAATACATCCATACTTTATCAAAGGGGGTAGCAAATATCGCTAATTTTGTTCATCCTGAACAAAATTAGCGACGTTGTTTTCCCCCTTTTAATTTCACGCAAAACTCACTCTAGCATACACACTCATTCAATTTCATTCCACAATCATTCCAAAACCAATCACTTTGTCATTTTCACGATGTTGTTAACTGTAGATTTGTCGTCGAAAGATACAGTACTATTGCTGGTTCATTCCGAAAACATTCCAAAAGCTCTCACCTTGTCAAATTCAAGATGTTACAAACTATACAGTTAACAACATCGTGAATTTTACGAGGTGAATGATTTTGGAATGATTTAAGAATGAAATTGATTGAGTGTGTGGAGTGTGTAGTTTCCAAAGCGACCATTCTCTCCAAATGAATGACTGCATGCATGAAAATGAAGGAAGTGGCAACATTTTCTATGTAAATACTGCCCCCCTCCCCTGTAGAAACATGCTTAAAATGGTCTTAATGGGGAAAATGACTATACAGTTAATCAAAGCGTGAAATGGTCACTCATCGCAATAAAAACCTTTCAAAATCACTCGCTCAGCGCTCCAATCAATCAATCAAAACACCAACTCCTATCACCCAAAAACGCTCCGAAATTGATCAAAAGCGCTTCCAAATCTTACAAAATCAACATTTTAATCAATTCGACCAAATATTTGAATGACTTTATTGGCACGTGTTGATTTTTAAGCGTCTGATTTGTTCGTGAAGACCCAGAATCAGAAAGAGTGCTTTGATTTGATTAAAGGGAGGTAAATAATTATCGACGAAATTATCGATTATGTTCATCTCCTTAGAATATCATTCAAAAATTGCTCCTCACACTCATCCAATTTCATTCCAAAAATCATTCCACAATCATTCACATTATCAATTTCATGATGTTTCTTGCTGTATTATGTGGCCAAATAGAACCCCTGTTTTTGTGATATAAAATTATGGGGCAGTTACACATACGATGAGACTTAAATCGGTTGTAATCGGTGAATTATTTCTCTCATATGATCGGTTGTCATCGGTGTCAGCATTTCAGACTTTATGTGTAACAGGGTTTCGGCGATAAATAGCTTATTGATCGGTAAAATACAAAGTAGATCGGTTGTCCGTAGGCGACATATAGCTGGCCAGCAGGAGCTTGGTCGGTGGTGTTCGCTTATTTGCTTAATTTACCATCAGCTGTCGTCGCTTTTACAACGGTTGTCAATCGGGCAGTCGATGATTGATCGGTGATCTACCAGAAGTCTATCGCTTTCCATCGGATACAACCGGTGATCCGTATGTGGTCACCGGTCAAAGATCGGTGATGTCGGTGATGAATAGCTGGCAAATCATTGTTCAGCAGACTGCCGTCGGTTGTTTCATTTAAATGATATATAAGCGATGAAAACCGATAAATTTTAGTTCTGTGTATGAAATAATGAATGTTGGAAGGGCAATCCAGCAGTTTGGTCTATTGCTGCAACAACAAGCTCTCTTACACCTCGGACATGGCATTCACTTGGGCCCCCGAGGCGGAAATGGTCGCCGTCGTAGGATAGAAAGAAGGTGGTGAACGAAGTAATGGCTAACGCCAGTAAGAAGACTTCAGTTTGGGCAATACAGCACTATCCTAGCCGAACTCAGAGATTGTGACATCTTTGCGTTCCAAAACTATCTGAGGTAGACTACCGATAATGTGCCATTTTGAAATCTAAGACACCAAAAAGACATGTAATGATTTAAAATACCTTATCTTTTCCCATCGCTAATAGATATTTGTTAATCGGTTGCATATCACTGACCGATCGGTGATATCGGTTATAAATAGCTTTTTAATCGCTTATTCGTTAGAAATTTTCACCGATCGAGAATTTTAAACAGTTTAAAAATCCCGATCGGTTAGTTTTCACCAATGAAACTCATCTATTCCAAGTAGTTTGTGGTGAGTGACAAATCGTCTGCCAATCGGAAACGTCGTTTGTATATCGGTTTTGGTCGGTTCCGTCCTTACTTGGATAAAACGAACAACCGATCTATCACCGATTGCTATGTGTAACTGCCCCAAAATCATTCCACAATCATGCACATTATCAATTTCATGATGTTTCATGCTGTATTATTTGGCCAAATAGAACCCCTGTTTTTGTGATATAAGTGTTAATTACATTATTGTATCGTAAGTAAAAACAATCTACCCAGGTGTATCTTTATAGTATGACGAGTTATATACATGGTATGTGTTGAACATATCTTATATTCGAACAGGATATAGATTTCAGTTAATATATGCATATTATTATACAAATTACATACGCTTGGTTCGGAATGAATACCTTTTTTAAAATACGGTATGTTAAAGGGACCATTGGACAATTCTGAAAGGAATTGATAAACGTTCCATGAAATATTAACAGGAGTTGGTGCTTCAATTAAGTTTAAAGAATTAGAAGGGCCATATAGACAAATTTCAAAGTTGTAGATTTAGCCTCAACTTTTTCACCTTTCCAATATGGTTTCATTTTATCATGGCCAATAGAAAATGCGCCTACGTTTGAAATTTCTTACAATTTCACGTCCACGCAAAGCCCAGACATTTAACAACCCTACCAACCACTTCGTGCAAAAAAATGACCGTCTAACGAAATATTATGACCTTATTTATCTTAAGAACGCGTAGTAACAGTTAATAACATCGTAGAATTGACAGCAGAGAATAATTAAATCATTTAAATCGCTCGCTAAGCGTTCCATTCATTTATTCAAAATACTCACTCAATCACCCAAAAACGCTCCGAAATCATTTGAAAACGCTCAAAAATCATTCACGTTGGCTTATACTTCTATTGAATTGAATAAATAATTACTTGTATTATATGCTTGTGTTGATTAATGAGCGTCCAAGAAAACACACAAATCTTTAGAAAATTACATATATATTCTAAAGGGAGATAATAAGAAATCGATAATTCCGTCCTATTTGAGTGGAATTATCCATATTATATTAGCCCCCTTTAATTTCATCCTGAACTCACGTATACCAGTCGTTGAATTTCATTTACACTTAGTTCGAAAATCATTTCAATTTCACATGTAAACAATTGTAAGATTGGTCAGACTGCGGATGCATAGGCTGGCCAGAAACTTTGCTTTGAGCATAAGTAATATTGTTGGAAATAAATATCCCACTAAGACTAATTGTGATCCGTCACGCGAAATGGGACCATCTGGGTGGTGCGTATTGTGTAGATCCTAGTCAGACTGCGCTGACTGCACAGACTGACTAGGATTGAAACTTTTCGCAATCAACTTATTTTTTTGAATCTAGAATTATCATTCTACCTTCTACTGAAAGAATTTTCGAAATGCGACCCCTTGTTGGACTGTGCTAGAACTGATCTGTTTTTTTATTTTTTTCTTATGGAGTTCCCAGATGGTCCCTTTTCGCTTGACGGGTCACAATTGATTGCTCCTTTTCGTATGTCATAATACCAACGTTTGGTTTGTGAGTGTAACATACATGCTTTTCGAAAAGACGTGTTGTTAGGTAAAATAGCCATTAAATAGTTGGTTAATATCTTTGAACCCTCTCAACATATTGTTCGCTATGATGGGAACTAAGCGCTCACGAACGCTACACAAATAGAAATCTGCATAAAGCAGTTAAGTTTTACTAATGCACATATTAAGAATGGGGCGATCGCGATCGCTCTTTTATCCAGATCGCTACGTCACGCTCTGTACAGAAAAGTGTCAAGTTGACTTTCATTTCGTTCTTTTTTGTTTTATCTCTTAAGAAAATTTCTTTTACAAAAACATCTACTCTTACATATACTTACACTATCGTATGCAATTATCGATCCATTCCAATCAGCATTTGAGATCGCCATGTTTTCATCAATATTTATTCGATTGATATCTGAATCCTTTTTCAAACACAGTTCGACGTAAAATCCTTCCGCTTTAAGTATATATAACAGAGAACTCCATCCAAATAGATGACCAGCGTACATAAACACTTCCACAAAACACCAGCTAGTCGTTAGCTTCGGATAGTTGTGGTATAACTCCATGCTGAAAATTCACACTACCGCGTAGAGCACTTCCTTCGACGCTTTTGAATTAATAGTTGTAGTTGTTTTCCCAAAAGTTGTCATAATATTCTGTTTAATATTTCATCATGAAACTTTATGCAAGTTGTAATAACTTGCATAAAATTTAATGGTATAATATACTCGCTGATATATCCTTACACTGAAATGATTTATGTGTAACATGATTCAAAACACAAATACAAATGTAATTATATTTTGTTTGTAGTGGAGACTTGCTTATAATTTGTTCAAGTGGTTAATTCACGCTGTTACAGCGATATGCATATCATGCATGACTGATGGGGTTACATGTATACTGACTGCATGCTACATCCTCATTCAAACTTCAATCAATAAATATACAGCGAGGAACCTAAACAACAAAACTCTGTTCGTTTATTTCTGGAACATGCACAGCGTTCTGGGTGCAAAAACGTTTGCTAACGCCTAGAACATTCACCCACTTTTCACGTAAGTCTAGGCGGAGTAAAACTTATCAAATGGTTTGCGAACGTTTTCAGACTGAACCACAAGACAATAATTCTTAGTTTTGTGTTATTTTACTTGCCAGGTCAAAAAAGCATTATTATCTACAACGAAATTATATTTCCGTTTAATGGCGGAAAGGCTTATAGAACAATTGAGGATTTGATTTGTTACTGTTAACTTCACCTTGATTATCATCAACTATTAACAATTATAATTATTATCATTGTAATAATGATTTTTATTGTTGTTGTTATTATTATTATTATTATTATTATTATTATAAATAAGATACAAAATCCCAGCTCATTGTGTGCACACGACTCAATTTAATTGCGTAGAATGACGATAAATTACATATATAGGTGTGTTGGATCATATTTGTAACAAATCATATATGTAACACCTGTTACATATATGATCACATATGTAACATGTGTTACATATATGACTCGGAAATCATATTTTGTGACGAATATGATCGATGCCGGTTTTGGATGTGACATGAAATCACATATGTCACAGGTCAATTTTGATTTAAAAACAGTACATACTACCACACATGCCTGCTAGTCTGCCAACTTAAAGCCACTAGGCTGTCACCTTCACGCCACTAAACTGGCAACTTCGCAAACATTATCAAGACGCGACATGATCAATTTTCACTGATCTCCTACTACTGCAGATGCGCAGGCTGATCTATATGATGTGTGTTTTGCCTTGAGTTCCAAACTGCAAATCAATTTTCTTGCTGTTTGGATGTTGCTGGACACACTCACGTGCGCGCTCGAGATGCACTGGTACCTTAGGCAAAAAGTCATTATTTCATACGTCCTCTCCCCCCTCTCTCTCTCTCTTTCTCTCTCTCTCTCTCTCTCTCTCTCTCTCTCTCTCTCTCTCTCTCTCTCTCTCTCTCTCTCTCTCTCTCACTCACTCTCTCTCTCTCTCTCTCTCTCTCTCTCTCTGAGGTTGATTCAAGTTGAGTGAGTGAGTCTCAATCGCTCTGATGTGCTAACATGGTTTTGCAATCGAGAGTAAAATAAATCAATAGTGTAAAGAATGATGTTGCTATTGTTGATAATTGTTTGACTACAAATAGACAACTAAACCTATTACATATATGCTTCTCATGTCAACCATCTTTTTCGGACAAACACATTTGTAACACACTTTATCTGTTACGAATGTGATCATGTACGTAACAAATGTGTTACATATATGATTTGTTACAAATATGACCCAACATAGATGTTTTCACGGACTATATGATTTATAGCGCCGGGTTGTACATTTATTAATCCATTCGTTTGGCGCTACATAGCTTATAATTCAAACTACATCACTTTGTTTTTCCGAATTGTCTCCTTTGGAGGAAATAAAGAGAATAAAATGAATATTATTATTATTATCATCATTATTTTGTTATCATCATTATAATCATTATCATCATTATTATTATCATAAGCACAAGTATTATCATTATTATCTACTTCTTTTTTTTTCATTTTGATGAACATCTTATTAACATATTTTGAACATTATTTATCTTTTCATATACATAATGGATGGATTGAAAACATGTAACCATTTTTGCATGCCGTTTTTTGTCTGTATTCAATATGTTGTAATATAGTATTGTTGAATTTATGCAGAAGCGTTCACGGATACGCTTTGTAATAAAGATTTCACGCAAGAAGAACATGCGGTACTGTAATTATCTCTAGATCTACAACTGTAGGTCGAAAATTAATACAAAGCGTATTAACGATGCGTGAAATTCACAACAATATTATTTGTCCGTGAGAGTTCTACATTGAACATACTGGACAGGCAGGCTATACTGTATAGAGAGCATTTCATGATCATCTACAGCTACTCTGAGCATTGCTATTTACATTGAGCAATTCTGAAGACTCGGATCAGACTGTGTGGAAGCACGGGGTGATGATAGTCTAGACTTTGTACACAAGTAAAAGTTTAGGAAATTTAACACACAGGCCTTGAATAGAATACAGGTTAAGGGAGAAAGCGGCACGGCGGTTATTCTGTAAACCAAAATATTTTGCAGACAGATGAAAGGACAGACAAATGTTCGTGCACCAACTGATGAACAAACGGTATCATATACCTATTTTTGAGTCTCTTTACTCTTGTAAAATTCCAAAGTTTCTTAGGCGGATAAAGCGAATAATATTTTCGACAATATAACTGTCGTCGAGGCCGCACGAGTTGGCAGCGCATCAAATTTTAATTTTCCCTCGCAGGATGCCATAGGTTCAATCCCAAGCGACGGCGAATATCCTTTCCGGTATTTGTCTCCCACTAATGATTTGATCATCATAAACCTAAGTGGGATAGCAGATAAAGGTTAGGAATGGATGTAAGAGTAAGACTGGTGCGAGAAACACCAGGAATAGATTGTAAGGTCCTCCAGCCTCCGTGACATTACTGAAAGATTGTTAAAAGCGGCCTTAAACACCATTCAAACATGCAAACTTTACAGCAAATTAAATCAATGACTCAGGTGATATTTGATGAATCCGAACTTTAATTTTAATGTAATTCTAAAGCACGCAATTGTATTTTAAAAAAAATATATCCATTGATAAAAATAACAACAATTGAAACTATATCATTTCAATTACTTTTTCCAATTATATATACCCCACACAACAATTTCACATTCTGAATTGATAAAAATATGTGAGAGATATCAAAAATTAAATGTCAGTAAATTTTTTGTCACGGACTGTTGACCTCATAGGGTGGTCATGAATTAGTAATGCGTACAAAGTTTGGTGTCTATGGTGGATTACTAATGCCACTAGCTACGACATAACTTTATCATTGCATTATACACTTAACCAAACTGTCCTGTTAAATTCTACGTAGTGTTAAATTTCTGGATACGAAATGTCAAGAAAGTTCCAGATTATCTTTTTTTTTTTTCACGCCATTTTAAACAGCAGGAATGGGATGAACTGATCTCATTGTTTTGCATAAAAAAAAATAAAAGAAAAAAAAAGAAAACGTTATGCTAAATGATCGGAGATAACTTAAACCAACTGTTTGTGTGTCGCCAACCTAAATCCATTCATATTTAAGTAGAAAACTGATCCTTTGATAGTGTTTCGACTATTTCGATTATTTCAAAATTACAACATTTACACGAAAGCCATCGGAAGCCAGATATGTTCATTCAATTATAAATATATATGTAAAAGTTTGAGTGAATTGTTACTGGTCAAATGTCTATACTTTTATACAAGTCTAGATAAAATTAATCTTTAATCACCCCCTAAAACTCGTGAATATAAAAATGGTAGACTCTCAAGGGAAAAAGGAAAAATAATGCCAAATTATGATAAAATATAATATAGAAATAAGATTTCGCAATATCAAGATCAAGAAGTATATTGATATCACCATCAAACTCGGCGAGTTAAAATCACCATGGAACCTCTATCTCGTAGTTGTGGCAGACATGTGTTACCATATGTGTAAAGTGGTAACATAGAACAAAATCATTAAATGTCCGTTCATATCATCTACTTTAATTCCAAATTCCTCGTTTATCATGTAACACTATTCAACCTTTATTACAGTTAAAACATCGTGAAATTGACAAGGGGAATGATTTTGGAATTATTTTTAGTACAATACACTTAATATGCATTACATTTATCTTATAAACTATATTTGCCTTCCCCCGTGTGATAACATCCCATGTGATATTCTTTTGTGATATCACATGGATATTTTTTTAGACAAATTACATAATGCAATTATTTTTAGAAACTTTCATTTCTGTTAGAAGCATCGTAGAAAACAAGGCAATTAGAGGTTTTAAGATAAAAAATACTTACTTAGGGCATTCTATGAAAAACATATCTAACTCGGTTGTGGGATTTGATAATTGTCTCGACAGAGTCTTGACAATTATCAATTCCCCAAACCTCGTTAGATTTTTTTTCATACCAAACACTAAGTACGTATTATATATTTATCATCCTAAATCCAGGGCATGCTTCATCTACAGTCCGTAGAAGAAAGTGAAAAATATCCTTTGGCTTTGAACGCTTCACCGAGGTGCTCACAAATGAGTTCATAATTCGTGGAAATTTCAATAAAGTTATTCAAAACAGACCTGTGTTAACGTGCAAAGTGAGGCATAAATTCTAATCGTAAGTATATGTTTTAATGTCCTCAACACATGGCAGGTCGACGATCAGAGAGCTTTTATGTAGGGTTATGAGCGATCGAGGAGCCTCAATACAATTAGAAGACGTTTCTTGTGGAATTGTGCGTACGATTATACATGTTGTCGCCTCAGCTAAATGTATTGTAAAGACTGGTTCTGCTGGATGCATATTAAATAGAATACAGTCCTCTACCCTAAAATATAATATTAGATAACTTTATAACAAAAAATTTATCCATATAGATCTTTATCTGTGAAATTGTATCGAAAATGAATATAAAAAATGCATTAAAAAGGCAGTTTGCACATATATATATTTATGGCATATCGCTATATAAACTTTACAAAATCTTGCAAGAGGGTCATAAGCCATAAAAAAGTAGAGCCGTGAAACGCATTGTTGCATTCAATTGGCAAGAAAAGAAGAATATTCACGTGTATAAAAATATGCTTTGCATATGTTCCCTTTTCCGAAGTGGATTTCAAGAAAGATGTGCGAAAGCGTTTTCTCATCACAAACCTATACCAGGGATAGCTTTGCGACATAGGCAATTGTTTGAAATCCGATTTTTGCCTGAAGTGTTATTATGTAAGATTTTGTCTTAAAATGAAAAGGAGATCGGATTATAAAACTATCGCCTTTGCCTCAGGATGACAAAATATTAGGTAATCCCATATGTGTTAATAATTTGTAAAAGAGGAGTCAATCCAGAAATTTTTGACGGCATCTTGAAATTGACATTCATCTCAATCAAAACCATTCAAAATGACTCGCTCAGCGCTCCAATCATTCAATCCTAACACTCACTTAAACCATTCAAAAACGCTTCAAATATACTAAAAAAGATAATGTCAACAACTACATTCAAAATAAATTTAGGTAGAAAAACAATCACAATTTCACTTAAATAATTGAAATTATGCTTCTCTGAAAGGTTCTTGAAGAATTAGGAAGCCATCTAGAGAATACATCCATATTTTATCAACGGGGGTAGCAAATATCGCTAATTTTGTTCATCCTGAACAGAATTAGCGACGTTGCTTTACCCCCCTTTAATTAATTTCACGCAAAACTCACTCTAGCATACACACTCATTCAATTTCATTCCACAATCATTCCAAAATCATCCACCTTGTCATTTTCACGATGTCGTTAACTCTAGATTTGTCGTCGAATTCTTAATGACAGGATAAAGTACTATTGCTGGTTCATTCCGAAAACATTCCAAAAGCTCTCACCTTGTCAATTTCAAAATGTTACAAACTATACAGTTAGAAACATCGTGAATTTTACGAGGTGAATGATTTTTGAATGATTTAAGAATGAAATTGATTGAGTGTGTGGAGCGAGTTTTGAGCGAATTTAATGGGAGGTAATCAAATATCGCACATTTTGTTCAAGATAAAAAAAATTAGCGATATTGATGACCCCCCCCCATTAATAAAATATGCATACAAGGTATATAGATAGCTTCCTATTTCTTCAAGAACCTTTGAGACGCTAACAGTTTGAATTATTTCAGTGAAATAGCGATTATTCTTTTTCAATTCTTTTGAATGGCGTTATTGATTCTATATTTTTCGATGGGTTTGAGCGTATTTTAGCGGTTTGAGTGAATTTGGAATGAATGAACGGAGCGCTGAGAGAGAGAATTAGAATGGTTTTGATTGAGGTGAATGTCAATTTCACGATGTAACTAACTGTAACTGTCCACTTATGAAGAAAGTGAAGTACGGAACAAAGATAGATGTTTACTTTTTTTTAACAGCCAACTGCTAGTATTCCTTGGCTAATTTCGCCTGAGACTCTGTTTATTTTCCGTGAGTGAAATCGGAAAATCACCGATGATCGACGAATTCCGCCAATAAGCATTAATATTTAAATGTTTACTTGGACATACTTAGTACTCAGACCTTTGGTGTAGAGGTTAAGTCGTCAGGCTCTGACACAAGAGAACCCAAGTTCAAACCGAGTGAAGGACGGTATAATTTTTTGCCTCAAGTTTTCTTTTTTTTTTCTGTCTTACAATCACATATTTTCTTTTTAGAAAGAGTGTCTTTTGGGGTTTATCTACTTTCTTATAATTTTGAAAACATATTTTTTATATATTGAGATTACTTCTGATATATAGTAGGCATTGCTGAAGCAAGGTGCCTTTGTGGTTACTTTGGCAACGGTTTGTTTCCTTTTTGGAACAGGTTCGAAACTAGGCTTGATGGGGAAATTTTGCCGTATTCTGAAAATAAGGAAACGTTTTTTCCTCGTGGTTAACGGCAAATAAGTGCAGTGTATATTTCACTTTTATACAAAATAAAAGATCCTTTGCATCTCAGACATCGCGATATGAATCAGCAGAAAGTGATCGTTTAATACTTTAACAACAATAATATTCCCTTACTGTAAACTTGTAATAGGGATGAAGAAAAGAATGAGAAAAAAATAAATAAAAAATTAAATAAAACAATAAGCACATCGAAGACTTGAACTCACAGATGTGAGATTTGAAGTGATACATCTTATCCGACTGAGCTATTCTTTCTTGCCTTCACTCACCGTTTAAATTTACGATTTATAGATATTTTACTAACGGTCTGTGAAATTAGAACTCGGAGATCTTCCGAAGATATACGGAATATGCACAGAGTCTCAGGCGAAATTAGCCAAATAATAGCTAGTTTATTTTATAACAGTCCAAGTTGTTGGGCGTTTCCACATTTAAATGTTATGGATCGCATGACTTTATGGTGAAATCACAAGGGCATCACCAAAGTAACTAGAGAATTTTCAAATGGCCTTTTTTACCATGTCGCTCGATATTTCTGCTGGTTATTGTAGCTTTTGAAACAGTCTTCTTCTTATGATATGACTAGTTCCTTCTAAAAAAAACTACTCAAAATTTGTTAAGGGTCTTTTTCAAGACGTCATTTTCAAGACGCATAATTTTGTATCATAATTGATTTATACACGTTTTTTTATGTTTCTAAGAACTTCTGTGTTTTAGGTAGCGATAGCGAGTGGAAAAATACACGATCTAAAAATAGATTGTGTAACGTATACGCACAGAAAGTAGACTTGAAGCTTTAATGTTTAGCAGAGTTTTAATAGTTTCTTCGATCTAGATGATTGCAATTATAAGGGACGAGTGTCTTTTTCACTGCGTTTATTGGGGATATAAAGTGCAATTGCCTTAGCACATGGCTTAAACATAACGCCCTACGGGCGTTATTTGCCATGTGCTAAGGCAATTGCACTTTATACCCCAATAAACGCAGTAAAAAAGACAATCATCCCTATATAAATGGTAGATTTTTTACTCCTTTTAAAATCACTATTAACAGTGTTTTAGTGTTTGTCGAGGCCTGTTGCCCCCACTCATGAATTTTTGTAGTTTCTCATGTAAGTATTACCATCATAGTTATAAACTTCTCATTCCACTTCGGCTTATGGCGTATGGTGTGAGAGAGCATTACATGATATTTTTCAAATCGTTACCCTGATTCTAAAACCAACCAACCCGAAACTCTTTTAAGATACAGTTAACAACATGATGCAATCGACAAGGTGAATGATTCTAAAATAATTTTAAATTGAAATTGAATGAGATTGTGGAGTGAATTTTGAGTGAAGTTAAAGGGAGGTTTTCCAATATCGCAAATTTTGTTCAAGATGAACAAATTTAGCGATTTTTTTTCCTTCCTTTAATGAAATATGCTTCTATGTATATCTTTCTATGTCGTCACGAACGCAAAATAAGCTTACAGAAAACAATTATACTGCAGAGCTAAAGCTAAGGACAAAACAAAAAAATCACTTGTTATTCCTTGAAAATACACTGCAACAATTTTATTTTTGTAAAAACCAAAGTCAATATTTCAACTTTCGAGAAATGTAGACGAATCGCCAAAAGTACCACCCCCCTTTCGTAAAGTTAAAAAAAATCTGTTGATTTTGATCAGTTCAGGGACGGACAAGTAAATCAAGTTCTAGTGCATTTGATGTTCTAAGGAAACATAGAGCTAGCAGGGTTCAGCTTTTTTGAGTCGCTATCCACAACTTCCAAAATTATAGGAGCTGATTGACACCAGATGGTGAAAGTTCTTTTTTTCCCCACCCGGCCCCGACGGCTATCTAAGGGGTCAATTGTCAGCAATGTGTCAGTTGATCTGGCTCATCAGTCCACCCTTACCTATATTACCTTGTTTATGTTTGGAATCATAATGAGAAATTTAGTGTGAAATGGAGTCCCAATGGCGGATAACAGTTGACCTCTGATGCAGGCCCACATTTCGCAGAAAACGGGTCTCAGTCATGCCCTAATACTGTCTGTCATATTGATAATGGATTGTACCGTAGAGCCCCGAGATGACGGCAGAGAAGTACATGTACCTCTTGATCTGTGTATCTAGACCACCAGACAGGAATCGCTTATCAGGCGTACCAGTAGTTTGACATTTTTCAAATTGCTGTCGAATGACAGGGTGGCTTAATGTAAGTTTTCTGTCCCGATAAAGGTGTTGGGGCGATGAGAGGGCGTACTCTGATTAAAAAAATGTAACAAAACATGTATATGTACAAATACTTACAATGCCATATGCGGCTATCGATCCGTTCCAATCAGCATTTGAGATCACAGTATCTCCATCAATATTGATTAGATTGATATCTGAATCCTTTTTCAAACACAGTTCGACGTAAAATCCTTCCGCTTTTAGTATATATAACAGAGAACTCCATCCAAATAGATGACCAGCGTACATAAACACTTCCACAAAACACCAGCTAGTCGTTAGCTTTGGATAGTTGTGGTATAACTCCATGCTGAAAATTCACACTACCGCGTAGAGCACTTTCTTCGACGCTTTTGAATTAATAGTTGTTTTCCCAAAAGTTGTCATAATATTCTGTTTAATATTTCATCATGAAATTTTATGCAAGTTGTAATAACTTGTATAAAATTTCATGATGAAGTATAATCACGGATATATCCTAACACTGAAGTATTTTATGCGTAACATAATTCAAAACACAAATTATATTTTATGTGTGATGGAGTCTTGCTAATAATTTGTTCAAGTGGTTAATTCACGATGTTACTAGGATATGTATATCATGCATGACTGATGGAGTAACATGTATACTGACTGCATATTACATCCCCATTCAAAATTCAATCAATATATATACAGCGAGGAACATAAACAATATAACGTCGTTGGTCTATTTCCGCAACCAGTACAGCGTTCAGGGTGCATTTCGTTGGCAAAGCATTCGAAATTGAACCCCACTTTGCACATGAGTACGGTTAAGTACATCTGAAATTGACATTCATATCAATCAAAACCATTCTAAATTGCTCGCTTAGCGTTCCATTCATTCATTCATTCCAAACACACATTCAAATCGACCAAAAACGCTCCAAAATCATAATAAAACATGTTGAAATCGTCATGACGATCAACATTTAATTCAAATGGATAAAAAAAACTCAACGATTGTAGAGGCTGGTGTGTATTAAAAAGTGTTTGGTTGGACCACTAATACACTTAAACAAAAAAGTATACATATTTCATTAAATGGAGGTAATAAATATCGCTAATTTTGTTAATATTAAAAAAACGATTTTGGATTACCTTCCTTTAATTACATTTAAACCTCGCTCCACACACTCATTCAATACCACTCAAAAATCATTCCAAAATCACTATCATGTCAATTTAACGATGTCGTTAACTGAACAATAACAAAGAATTCGGAAATATTGCCTGAACGTTTTGCGAACTTTTCAATCCTGAACACAAAATAGAAATACCCGGTCTGAAATCACTCTACTTGCCAGGGCACCAAATCCCTTTCTGCAATGACATTGTATTTTAGTTTAATGTCGAAATGCTTGGAAAACAATCGAGGGATTGATTTGGAATAAGTGTACAGCATTTCATTGGTTCTCGGTTTTTAATATTTTTGATATTATCATTAATGATACAGATACATTTGCATTGTGTTAGTTATAAATTGTTATTAAAATTTTGTCTTTACCTGCGCCATTATCATTAGTATAAATATGATCATTTTTATTGCAACAGTTAACAACATCGTGAAATTGACAAATGGGAGTTGCATCCTCTCTGGCGAGGACAGGAGACTCTGTTTATTGAACACTTAACACCCCCCCCCCCCCATTTAGTCTCTAGAAATCAAAACTTTTCACATTAATCATTACTAATACCGCTTACGTGCAAGTTTTATTATTTTAAATTAAAAATTATATTCTTATGTCAACTTTGTTGACTAGAATGAAATAAATGTTTGAACTTGAATTTGACAAGGTGGGTGATTTTGGAATGTTACTTGAGTGAAATTGAATGAGTACGTTGAGTAAATGTCGAGCGAAATGAAAGGAAGGTAATCCAGTTTCGCTAATCTTATTTAGGATAAACAAAAAAAAGAGAAGATATTTATTACCTCCATTTAAATAAAATTTAGGTACAAGTTCTGTAAATGGCTTCCTATTTACCTACCAGACGAGCATAATTTTAATTATTTAAGAGGAAATGGGATTTTTTTCTAACTGTTTTTACTTTGAATGTAGTTATTGATTTTATCTTTTTATGAGATTTTGGAGCGTTTTTGAAAGGTTTGAGTGAGTGCTTGGAATGAATGCTTGAAGCGCTGAGTGGGCGATTTAAAATGGTTTGATTGAAATGAATGTCATTTTCATGAGGCTTTTAACTTTATTAATATTATCATTATTGTATTATTATTTTTTGCAAAATGATAAGATATTTTTATCATCCTAATTCGAGCATTATTACTAGGTTCATTTTATAATATTTTTTCCTGTCATTTTTGTTATAAAGTAATGATGAATTAGAAACGAAGCGTTCATGAATTGAGGTAGTTGATATAATAACACGCAAGTAGACCATGCAGTACTACAATTATATGCAGATCAAGGTCGAAAATTAGTACAGAGATTAGTAACGATCTGCCATGCGTTAAAGAAGAAAACGTTCGTCAAACGAGGAAAACGTTCGCAAAACACCATGTTATCTTTGCAGGTGTACTCACTTGATATTTATAAAAGTCCTCGAACGAGTTTGCCTTCTGATCTTAGGTACATGTACAGATTTTTTGAGGTTCAAGTATTCTACAAATATCTTTATACAATAAATGTACTTTCAAAATACTATACATGAATATAACGTTTTTGTCAAAGGAGAACAAAATTAGGGGCAAAAAAAGCGAGTAAAAGAGAAATAAGTTGATCATCTGAATTGATATAGTTAATAACATCATGAAATTGACAATGTGTGTGGTTTTGGAATAATTTTCAAATGAAATTGAATGAGTGTGTGGAGCGAGTTTTTGGGTGAAATTGAAATAAGGTAAGCCTATATTGCTATTTTTTTCAAAATGCATTCAAGTCTAAAAATAGATGTCTATTCCTTGACGAACTAATCAGACTCTTACATATTTCAATTAAATCAGTTAAATCGTAGATTTTTTAGAGCAATTTTAATTTTACATGTAGTTTTTGATCGTATCATTTTTTAATGAGTTTTGAGCATTTGGAATTGGTTGAGCGAGTGTTTGGAATGAATAAATGGAGCGCTGAGTGAACGATTAAGAATGGTTTTGATCGGATTGAGAATCAACTTCACGATGTTTTCAACTGTATCCCCCGCCTAAGTAGTCCTTGTATTTGAACGGTTCCCTTTGGCCCACAGTTGTTCCAGTTTTACAAATGCTCAACTGTTAACATTTGCCTTTGACCATGACGTCACATATACGAGGGTTGACCCAAAAGTTCGTAAAATGAGGTTATAAATCAACAGAAAAAAAATCACTGTAAAATAAAAATTATAAAGTATTGTAATGTATCATCTGTGTAAAAAGCATGGAATTTCTTAAATGTTTATATTCAATAGCGGCTGAAAAATGCGTGGATCAAGACAGAGACCCCCCACTAAGGCGGGGGAGCAAAAACGTCAAATGCGACGTCAATAATTACTCTTTTCTATATAGTCTACGCTTACTCTCATGCCTTCCTGTGCCTGATAGACTAACTTGCAATAATTATTCACATACCATTTGGAATCCAATTTGTTTACAATTTCTATATTCATGTTTTTTCTTGTAACGTGGAGAGTCAAATGCAAGACTTTTACTTTGGGGAGATTTGAGAAACAATTGATATTTCGTTGGTTGAAACTCCATTAGACTATTTTCAAAATAAAATAAAAGTAAATGGGGAAAGGTGTGAATTCTGTTAATCAAAAATTTTGCAGATAGATACAAGAAGAAACAAATGTTCGTAGAATGACTGTTGAACAGACGGGAACAATATACCATCAAATATATGTAAATATTATATACGTTACCCTTCACTTGAACCAAAGAAACTCCCAATTTCAACTAAAACAATTTTTGGTTAATTTTTTTTTAAATCTAATTCAGCGAATACGTTCAATTTCAGTGTAATCTAGAGGAAAAGGGGAAATAACTAAAAGCAAAATGACGCCTTTTTTCACTGCTTGTAACTGAGGGGAGGCAAAAAGTATATTCATTTGTGTATAACACGCACATTTGCTCAATCGAAGAGTTACTTTTTACCGTTTCAGAATGACAATTGGAATACTTTGGTGACAATAACAATATAAATGCTTTATGTTGATTGATAAAATTTTGAGAGGAAACATTAGGCATTGTGTTATACGGAAATAGGGCATAAATGAAAATGTAACGTATGTTATATTTTGGAGCGCAATATTCACCTATTATTGGTAACGTACGAAATATTTACCGAATTTTTATTATATTTTGCCCACTTTTCATAAATCTTATTAACTTATAAATAATGAGAGAAAGGTATTTTGATTCAATTTGAGGCAATATGAGGTATATAAGATCCTTGACCTCCAAGGTGAAATTCAGTTATCAGGAAAAACTGCTTTCTGATAATTATGCATGCTTTTCTTGTTAATTGCTATCATTTTCTATTATTATTTTGTACAGCGTTCAAATATTATTAGCTTGAAGTGCACATCAGTTATACGTTTTGTGAAGTTTGTATAACGGCAACAATATTGTACTTTATCATTTTATTAAAATATTTAATTAATGATAAGTTTTTGCTCAGCGATAGTTTGAGTGGAAACTATACTAATTAGTATCAGTTAACGATCAAAAAATTATTTTTTTACAATTTCAATGTCATATATTTAGCTTTAATATGTGGCGTAGGTAACGTAATGTAACACGATAAAACTATCACTATCAGGGGGCCAACATGTCTTTAAATATTCGTAAGACATAGGGCTACTAAAATATGAAACATATGAACCACAAAACGCAAACCGGAGAAGCAAAACCATTCTCAGCCATAAACTACCCGCAAAATTCCAAGAGGTCCTTAAGTGAATGAGGCATATTAACTTCCGCTGTGGCCGAACGACTTTGGTAGAACATCCACCTCTAAATTCTTAAGTATATTATGCCATGGGTTCGATACCAAGGCACGGTGTATATCCTTTCCTAAATTTGTATCCAATCAATGTTTCAATAATCGTTAAGGTTCGTGGGATATCAGCTTGAGGCTAGGGAAGGAAGTAATGGTAGAACTGGCGTGAGGAATACCAGGAATCTATTGTAGGTGCTCAATCCCTTGAGACATGGTTGAACTATTGTTAAAAGCGGTGTAACATTTACTTACATCGTGAAATTGACATTTACCTCTATCACAACCATTCTAAATCGCATACTCGACACTCCATTCATTCATTCTAAACACTCACTCAATCCATTCAAAAACGCTCAAACCCATTGTAAAAATATAGAATTTATAACGTCATTCAAAATATATATTTAAGGAGCAAAATCGCGAATTCACTGACATAATTCAAATTGTTAGCGTCTCATAGGTTCTTGAAGAAATAGAAAGCTATCTATAGAACATGCATGCATTACTTATTAAGGGGAGGTAATCCATATTGCTAATTTTGTTCATCCTAAAAGAAATTGCGATACAGGAATACCTGTAAATTCACCCAAAACTCTCTCCAAACACTCAATCAATTTTATTCCTATATCATTCCAAATCATTCACCTTGTAAATTTTACGATGTTGATAACTGTAAACCCAATTGGAGCAAACAAACGTTTCAACTTTAATTAAATCTTGGAGCCCTTTGTTATTTGCTGAATCCGAGCTTTACTTTTGAAGTAATTCTATAATACACTTTTGCATTTTGGAATATTATCGCATTGGTGGTATAAACAAGTACAACTATAAGCAAACTGTTATTTTATCCTTTGACACTATATTATTTTCAATTACTTTTTTCCCGATTAGAAATCTATATAAACCTAACACAACTATTTCACATTCTGAATTAATAAAAATATGTGAGAGATATCAAAAATCAAATGTCGGTAAACTTTTTTGTCATGGACTGTTGACCTCATAGGGTGGTCATGAATTAGTAATGCGTACAAAGTATGGTGTCTATGGTGGATTACTAATGCCACTAGCTACGACATAACACGACATAACTTTATCATGGCATTTATACAGATAACCAAAGTGTCCTGTTAAATTCTACGTAGTGATTAATTTCTGGATAGGAAATTCCAAGAAAGTTCGAGATTATCTTTTATTTTCACGCCTTTTTAAACAACAGGAATATGATGAACTGATGGCATTGTTTTGCCTTGAAAAAAAAAACAACAACGTTATAATAAATGATCGGAGATAACTTAAAGCAACTGTTTGTGTGTCGCTGAATCCATTCATCTTTAAGTAGAAAACTGATCCTTTGATAGTGTTTCGACTATTTCGGTTATTTCAAAATTACAACATTTACACGAAAGCCATCGGAAGCCAGATATGTTTATTGAAAAATGAATATATATGTTAAAGTTTGAGTGAATTGTTACTGGTCAAATTTGTCTATACATTTATACAAGTCTAGATAAAATTAACCTTTAATCACTCTCTAAAACTTGTGAATATTAAAATGGTGGACTCTAAAGCGTAAAATGTAATAAAAGAGAAAAATATTGCCAAATTATGATAACATATAATAAAGAAATAAGATTTCGCAATATCAAGATCAATAAGTATTTTGATATCACCACCAAACTCGGCGTGTTAAAATCACCATGGAACCTCTAACTCGTAGTTGTGGCAGACACGTGTTACCATATGTGTAAAGTGGTAACATAGAACAAAATCATTAAATGTCCGTTCATATCATCTACTTTAATTCCAAATCCCTCGTTTATCATGTAACACTATTCAACCTATATTACAGTTAAAACATCGTGAAATTGACAAGGGGAATGATTTTGAATTAATTTTAAATACAATACACTTATTACGCATTACATTTATCTTATAAACTCTATTTGCCTTCCCCCGTGTGATAACATCCCATATGATATTTTTTTATGATATCACATGGATATTTTTAGAAAAATTACATAATGCGATTATTTTTAGAAACTTTCATTTCTGTTAGAAGCATCGTAGAAAACAAGGCAATTAGAGGTTTTAAGATGAAAAAAATACTTACTTAGGGCATTCTATGAAAAACATATCTAAATCGGTTGTGGGATTTGATAATTATCTCGACAGAGTCTCGACAATTATCAATTCCCCAAACCTCGTTAGATTTTTTTTTCATACCAAAAACTAAGTACGTATTATATATTTATCATCCTAAATCCAGGGCATGCCTCATCTACAGTCCGTAGAAAAAAAGCGAAAACTATCCTTTGGCTTTGAACGCTTCATCGAGGTGCTCACAAATGAGTTCATAATTCGTGGAAATTCCAATAAAGTTATTCAAAACAGACCTGCGTTAACGTGCAAAGTGAGGCATAAATTCTAATCGTAAGTATATGTTTTAATGTCCTCAACACATGGCAGGTCAACGATCAGAGAGCTTTTATGTAGGGTTATGAGCGATCGAGGAGCTTCAATACAATTTGAAGACGTTTCTTGTGGAATTGTGCTTACGATTATACATGTTGTCGTCTCAGCTAAATGTATTGTAAAGACTGGTTCTGCTGGATGCATATTAAATAGAATACAGTCTCTACCCTAAAATATAATATGAGATAACTTTATAACAAAAAATTTATCGATATAGATCTTTATCTGTGAAATTGCATCGTAAATGAATATAAAAATGCATTAAAAAGGCAGTTTACGCGATATGCCACATATATATCGCTATATAAATTTTACAAAATCTTGCAAGTGGGTCATAAGTCATAAAAAAGTATAGCCGTGAAACGCAAAGTTGCATTCAATTGGCAAGAAAAGAAGAATATTCACGTGTATAAAAATCTGCTTTGCATATGTTCCTTTTTCCGAAGTGGATTTCAAGAAAGATGCGCGAAAGCGTTTTCTCATCACAAACCTATTTCAGGGATAGCTTTGCGACATAGGCAATTGTTTGAAATCCGATTTTTGCCTGAATTGTTATTATGTAAGATTTTGTCTTAAAATGAAAAAGAGATCGGATTATAAAACTATCGCCTTTGCCTCAGGATGACAAAATATTAGGTAATCCCATATGTGTTAATAATTTGTTAAAGAGGAGTCAATCCAGAGACTTTTGACGGCATCTTGAAATTGACATTCATCTCAATCAAAACCATTCAAAATGACTCGCACAGCGCTCCAATCATTCAATCCTAACACTCACTTAAACCATTCAAAAACGCTTCAAAAACACTAAAAAAGATAAGGTCAACAACTACATTCAAAATAAATTTAGATAGAAAAACAATCACAATTTCGCTAAAATAATTGAATTAATGCTCCTCTAGAAGGTTCTTGAAGAAATAGGAAGCCATCTAGAGAATACATCCATATTTTATCAAAGGAACCTAGCAAATACCTCTTATTTTGTTCATCCTGAACAAAATTAGCGACATTGCTTTACCTCCCTATAATTTCACGCAAAACTCACTCTAGTATACACACTCATTCAATTTCATTCCACAATCATTCCAAAATCGTTCACCTTGTCATTTCACGATGTTGTTAACTGTAGATTTATCGTCGAATTCTTAATGACAGGATAAAGTACTATTGCGGGTTCATTCCGAAAACATCCCAAAAGCTCTCACCTTGTCAAATTAAAGATGTTACAAACTATACAGTTAACAACATAGTGAATTCTACGAGGTGAAAAATTAATTATTTCGATAATATCATGAAAATAAAGATTTAACATTGAATAACTTTAAATGTTCGTCGCAATCGACAAGCGATTATTAGTCCCCCACCGGTTACCGGTTGGGGGACTATAGGTTTGCTCGATTCCGTCTTTCTGTCCGTCCGTCCGTCCGTCTGTCCGTCTGTCCGTCACACTTTTGTCCGGGCTATATCTTCTAAACCATATGTGCTAGCAACTTCAAACTTGGTACACTTATAGATCTCATTGAGGAGGAGTGTCATGTTCAACAACTGTTACTCTGCCACGCCCACTTTTTGAGTTATTGCCCTTTGTTGCCTTTACCCTTACATTCTTGTCCGGAACATATCTCCTAAACCATATGTGCTAGCAACTTCAAACTTGGTACACTTATAGATCTCATTGAGGAGGAGTGTCATGTTTAAGAACTATTATTCTGCCACGCCCACTTTTTGAGTTATTGCCCTTTGTTGTTTTTACCCTTACATTCTTGTCTGGATCATATCTGCTAAACTATAAGTGCTAGCAACTTCAAACTTTGTACACTTATAGATCTCATTGAGGAAAAGTGTCATGTTCAAGAACCGTTACTCTGCCGCGCCCACTTTTTGAGTTATTGCCCTTTGTTGTTTTTACCCTTACATTCTTGTCGGGAACATATCTCCTAAACTATGTGTGCTAGCAACTTCAAACTTTGTACACTTATAGATCTCATTGAGGCGAAGTGTCATGTTCAAGATCCATAACTCTGCCACACCCACTTTTTGAGTTATTGCCCTTTGTTGTTTTTACCCTTACATTCTTGTCCGGATCATATCTGCTAAACTATAAGTGCTAGCAACTTCAAACTTTGTACACTTATAGATCTCATTGAGGAGAAGTGTCATGTTCAAGAAACGTTTCTCTGCCACGCCCACTTTTTGAGTTATTGCCCTTTGTTGTTTTTAGTCTTACATTCTTGTCCGGATCATATCTGCTAAACTATAAGTGCTAGCAACTTTAAACTTTTACAGTTATAGATCTAGTAAGTAGGAGATATATTATAAGAGAGGATTTTTGGTTATCCGGTGGGGGACTCCTGTATTGCATCGCAATACGACATGCACTTGTTTCAATCTGGGATTAAGATACTTTCCGCATGTCCTGGATCAACGCATCCTACATCATAAAGAAAGCCCTTATAGTGAGCAGAATCCTGTCATAATTGCCACGTATCTATCACATATTCTTAAATGCTTTTCGGGGGATTATCGAGAATAATCGAGAGATCATCATTTGATAAATTCCCCGTTTAACCAGTGAAATATTCAAATAGTTATATCCGCGTTCGTTCATTTCATCCTTTATTGACGTTATCTAAGCTGGACTGCTTAAAAATGTTTCCGCTAGAAGCGTACATAGATAAAAGAAAACTCATATTTTTTGGACAGTTATGCAGATTGGATACTGAGATAAGAATAAAATTAATGTTTGCGGGTAGGTTAACATCATTTATGGAAACGCCGCATTCGGTTATCGGTTTTTTGCCTGATATTTATCGTATCTTGGGAAAATATGGACTAAAACAATTCTTATTTGATTACTTATCAGAAGCAACTTTTCCTTCCAGTCATGGTTGAAAAAAGATTGTCAATTGCTCAATTGAATCGTTTACGAAAAATAATATCTTATCCACAATAGTAAATAGCCAAAGTCTTTCGCAATTCATATTAGTACATAACAATTTCACGCCATGTAATCTGTGGATTTTCAGTAGGACGTATAGAGATCAGTTGAAATACTGTCAAAGTGCAATCTATATACTTTCAAGATTATTTTCAAACAAGTACCCAGTGCTATGCACTCAATGCAATGTAATTGTAGAATGCATATCAACCCATTTAATACTCTTTTGTTCTTTCCGTGACGCAATAAGGGGTCAATTATGGATAGTTCTATTGAAAAGTCTAGGAGAAGACAACTTAAATAAATTTTGTGCACTTTCGCCGTGCCTTCAGGTTCTTGAACTTCTATCAGGGTGTACTAGTTTTGACATGCATGATAGTAACCGTATAGCATGCTTTAAGCAGATTCTAAAATGTATCCATATTTTAGCAAAAAGCTCATACATGTATTATAATTGACATGTCTAATAAGAATTCTAAGTAATTGAGCTTTTGAAGGAATTGTTATTTTATCTTCGTTGGGGGAAAGTACTTATTTTGTAACGTCGATGGACGGCCGAAACATCGTAGCCACGGCCTCCGTAAAATGTGGCTTTGGTGTGTCGCCCCCAACGATGGCATACAATAAAAAAGATTGCCTTGGGCTTCTAACTTTGTATATATTTGCGTATAATGGCATTAAAAATAGAATCGCTATTTTGACTGGTCGTTATTATTGCAATCACAAGTCAAAAAAGCGTGTCTAAGTATAGACCCGCAATTTGGAGTGGGTGATCGGAGGTGAATTTTGTCTATACAGGTATAGACAGGGTTGACCTTTGATCGCTCATTTGAACTTGTGGATCTAAAATAAAGTGCATAACGATTTTTCTTCGTGCTGTATAAATGTTTATTATTCTAATTGTACATATGCTTGTATATATTGTTTACATGTCACTTTGATGTTTGTAACATTGAGTTGTTCTCTTCATATCTGGAGGAATAAAAGATTATCTATCTGTCTATTCTATCTATCTATCTATCTATCTATCTATCTATCTATCTATCTATCTATCTATCTATCTATCTATCTATCTATCTATCTATCTATCTATCTATCTATCTATCTATCTATCTATCCATCTATCCATCTATCTATCTATCTATCTATCTATCTATCTATCTATCTATCTATCTATCTATCTATCTATCTATCCATCCATCGTGAATGTTTAATAGCCATCACGTAAAATGACGCGTTTATAAAGGTTTTCCGAATATGTTCATATTTTGTCTCTTTTTTACTTCTAAGGAATAGAATAATCGTTTGTTTTCCGAATAAGACCGGTTATTATTTCCATGCTTGAATAAAATAAGCTATTTTTTCACTCGTTGCTTCGCAATTTGTGAAAATATAGCCTTAGTTTTTCACTCAATGAAATAAGATTCTATCGTATATTGTTACAAACGATTATCCTCTATATATCTGCAGTTGTGAATCTAAATGACAGCATGTTTACAAGTGTCGTGTCCATTTACAACGTATGGGTCAAGTTTATACAACGTCAAGAATGAACAAAAATGAACAATTTATGAATAATGCATTCAATACATTTCCATTCAGGATATTGTTTTAACTTTTCTCTGAACGATTTACTTGCACACTGTTCCCTATCACGACCATTAAATATCAGAAAAAAAAACTAGGTGGACAAGAGAAAAAATGTTTGATGGAGTAGTACATGTTTGACTAAAACTTCACCAAAATTCACCAAATTAGCTTTATGTCATGAGACAATCCATGTAATTTATGTCTAAAAAACGTTCGATAAATAGTACAATCCAAACCTTTATTAACAGTGACTTGCGATAAGATTAACAGGAATATGTTTCAATGATATCACCTGAAAACAAAAATAAACATAAAAAAATAATTCTAAAGCGAATATCAGAATGCGAGAAAACAAACGACATCAAGATTAGAGAGGTCGACACTGAGAAGCATGTTGATCCCATAAAATACTGATTGTTTCCCGCTATCTCGTGTTTTCTACGTCAGACACCTCATGTTCCATAAGGTATTCCGTACTTTTGTGACAAAATAAATAATTAAACGTATGATTGAATAGTCAGCACTATCAATTATACACCCTGAAGTTAAACTTAATTTGACCAATATATCCTGACCTTCTATAAAACATTCTTTCTTATTTACGCATAAATGTTTGTTTTTTGCGTGGTTTAAATTCCATTTTTAATAGTGTTTTAGTTTTTTTCGAGGCCCGTTGCACCTACACATGACCTTTTGTAGTTTCTCATGTTAGCATTACCATCTTAGCCCTCAACTTCTCATTCCACTTCTGCTTATGGCGTATGGTGTGAGAGAGCTATACATTATATTTGAAACTCGTGACCCTGACAGTAAAACCAACATGATAAAATCGACAAGGTGAATGATTTTGAAATAATTTTAAATTGAAAATGAATGAGATTGTGGAGTGAATTTTGAGTGAAGTTAAAGAGAGGTTTTCCAATATCGCAAATTTTGTTCAAGATGAACAAAATTAGCGATGTTTATTTCATTCCTTTGATAAAATATGCTTCTATGAATATATTTCTATGTCGTCACGAACGCAAAACAAGCTTACAGATTACAATTATACTGCAGAGCTAAAGTTAATGATAAGAAACAATCACTTTTTATTCCTTGAAAATACACTGCAACAATTTTATTTTTGTAACAACTAAAGTCAATATTGACTTTTGAGAAATGCAAACAAAATTGCAAACACTCCATTTTAAAATGTAGACGAATCGCCAAAAGTATCACCCCCCTTTCGTAAAGTTGAAAAAACCCTGTTGATTTTGATCAGTTCAGGGACGGACAACTAAATCAAGTTGTAGTGCATTTGATGTTCTAAGGAAACATAGAGCTAGCAGCAACTATTTTTAGTCGCTATCCACAACTTCCAAAATTATAGGAGCTGATTTACACAAGATGGTGTAAGTTCTTTTTTCCCGACGGCTATCCAAGGGGTCAATTGTCAGCAATGTGTAAGTTGATCTGGCTAATCAGTCTACCCTTACCTATGTTTTGCTTATGTTTGGAATCATAATGAGAAACTTAGTGTGAAATGGAGTCCCAATGGCGTACAATAGTTGACCTCTGATGCAGGCCCACCTTTCGCAGAAAACGGGTCTCAGTCATGTCCTAATACTGTCTGTTAATGGCATATTGATGATGGGTTGTGACGTAGAGCCCAGAGATGACGGTAGAGATGTACCTCTAGATCTGTGTATCTAGACCGCCAGACAGGGATCGCTTATCTGGCGTGCCAGTAGTTTGATGATGTTCAAATTGCTGCTGACTGATAGAGTTTTTTAATGTAAGTCGCATGGACAGTTTTCGGTCTGGACAAACGTGTTGGAGCGATGAGAGGGCGTACTCTCCTTTAATCTTCTCAGTTTGATCATTTAAAGCTTGTCTAACAGAAGCCGTATTTGGCGCCACAAAGACCCCCTAAGTTTACCAAAATGTCCAATCGTTTCAAAATGTGATTAGTTTAATAAACGGATGTTCGTGCAAAGGCTAAAAAACTCACACAATGCTGATTCTACAGCCAAATCCAAAAAAAAAAAACAAAAAAAAAAAAAAAACCTTTAAACTGATATTTTCTGGTTTTGCCATCTTTAAAAGGGCCCTAGAATCACTTATGCTAAACTCTAGTGTTTGCAAATTGTAGCAGATGTTAAAACATCAGAAAATCACAATCTGCCTTGTTTATTTTCTTTCGTGGTTTGGCATAAAACCTCCGACTAAAGATATGAAAATCAGAGGCCGGCCCTTGAATTTAATTCGGCAGTATAGATCTCGAAATTCAAAATATTGAATTCAGTTCCTACAAAACTCTGACTTGGAGAAGTGTGTTTTAGAAAAAAACACAATTTAAAATTTCCTTGGCCCTTAACTTTAGTTCAGCAGTATATTTAGCATTTATTTGTAATTCGGTCAAGGTAGATGTTAAAGAATCGATACACGTGAATACAATTTAATTCCAATGTCTTTAACTGTGTCAGATCTTTGACATTGACCTGAAGTGCTATGTTAATCCTTCCTTGCGTTCTGGATGACAAAAAAGTGAAAATTATTTGCCAATTTTAACCCCCTTTGCACGTGCAATAGCTTGCAACGTGAGGTTTAATTTTGAAACAGTTTCGCCTTTTTCTCATCCTGAACGCAGGGTATTATATATTTCTTTAACACAGACAATATTAATGTCTTCTTGGTTGTCGATATGATACAGTAGAAAGTGTTTGTTTTTATTCTATTCGACTCGGCGCCAAAATATTATTATCAATGACCTTAACCACCAACATAACTTCTTTACTTCTTATCTATACTTGGGATATAATTTAAATGTACTTGAAACGGAGACAAATTTTACAAAATGTTGTCCACTTAGTTATTAGATTGATCGCAGTTCAAATAGAAATGCATTGATAAAATTAATTAGGTGCGATCTAATCGTTATTAGGGCATTTAATTATGATTTTTTGTCAAAGCAATTTCTAGAGATTAAAATTATGAATATCAAACATAGCTTAAATTGAAAATTCTATTCAAGCATTGTATTTGATTACCTATCTCTAACAGCGAGATTTCTTTTCCATTAATCGGTTTTACGCTATGTGTTGTCTAATATTGACAACATTTACGGTACCTCATTTGTTCAAATTATCTTACTTTGAGGATATATGACACAACTCGATATAATACTCATAACAATTCAAATCGGCATTACAATAAATCGGTTATTGTTATCATGATTGTAATTTATTTTTTCTAAGACTCCTTTTCCTAGCACTGACTCTATCTATGTTCGTCCGTTTGTCCGTCTGTTCTATTAACTAGTTGAATTGGTGATAACTTTAAGTACAGATAAAAACATCGTGAATTTTACATTCATCAAAACAAATTCCAAATCACTCGCCCATTGCTCCAATCATTCGTACCTAGCACTCACACAAACCATTCAAAAACACTCCAAAATCACCAATAAGATAACATCAATATCTACATTCAAAATATATAAAGTTATAAAAATCGCAATGTAACTAAAATAATTGAAATAATGCTCGTCTGATAGATTCTCGAAGAAATAGGGAGCTATGTAGACATCTCGTATCCATATTCATTTAAGGGAGGTAATCAATATCGCTAATTTTGTTTATCCTGAACAAATTAGCGACATTGGATTATCTCCCTTTATTTTCACTTAAAGAATTGAGAACCTTTAAGGTTGACAAAACGGTGCAAAGGGTTTTGCACCGGTTTGTCCTTAACACAGGTTGTTGATGGATTGATGTATTGATTGAAAGGAGTTTAACATCTCTTTCAACATTTTTCACTCTTATCGAGGCTGGAGCGCCTAACAACGGATAGCTGGTATTTCTCTCGCCAGTACAACCATCACATCATTGCCTAGCCATCATCTGCTATCTCACATAGGTCTACGATTATTAACTCGAAGATGTTTTTGATAAAGAAACAGTTTGAAACAAGCTATAAATTAACTGTTCTAGTAGTCTTCGCTTTATTTTGCTACTGATTCCATTATTCATGCAGACTCATCCCTCGATCGGGATGACAAAACGGTGCAAACTGTTTTCAAATGATACCTCGCTTTGCACGCAAATGTACGTGCAAAGCGGGTATAATTTGCAACCAGTTTAAACCACTTTGTCATCCTAAAGTCAGGGCTTATAAATCTCTGTCATAACCTCGGCAATTCCACCAATATAATGAAATATTAAAAAGAAGGGTTATCATTATGATTAAAATAAACCGTCCATATCCTTCGATTTAACTAGTCATAAAATCATTAATAATTAAACTTCTGTTTTCAGTTTGTTGGGTCAAATAAGGGACAATACTCGGTAATAAACGTCACTGGTAAACTTTTTTTCTATATAGATAAAAAAAAATAGGTCTACTACTTTGACTCTATTCGTTTTGTACAACATTAAGTTGATAATATACAAATGGTTGATGGTCTCTTGGCACAAAAATAAAATAAATAAAAAGAAACCATGTGTCCACAGCGAAAGTAGCATGAGCGGCCGCGTGGCCTAATGGATAAGGCGTCTGACTTCGAATCAGAAGATTGCGAGTTCGAGTCTCGTCGTGGTCGACTATAACTTTTGCAGTCTGAATTATGCCTGCCCTGTAGATATGCCGATTTATCGTTTGTCAGTTTTGATATGGCAGAGCCGCTGACCAATTCATGTTGTTTGATGACCTATTTTTTCGATTAATCAGTTTTTAATCTGAAACGTTAAATATACTTCAGTAATGAGCTTTCGGTGGTCAATGGAAAATTTGTACACTATATCCTTCGTAGTAAGGATTTACTATGGGTAAATAAAGGAGCCCCCTATTGACGAGTTTTTCCGAAAATGGTAATATTCAACAACCATTTTACTGAGATTGGTTTATAAGCGTTGTGCCGAAATGTCAAAGTCTCATTTGTTTAAATAAATGGAATTTGTTATCTGTCATGAGATTTTATGTGAAACAAGCTGATCTGAACCGTATCTAGAATATAAATATCATCGAGCCTTTTCGAGCTGACTTTTATATTCCAGAAAAGATTAAGATAAGCTTGTCTCAAATAGAAACGAGAACCACATTCTTTTTCTCACTTTAATAGTTTTTTTCTACGCTAAAAAGCAATACATGTACTTGAAAATGATTTAATGAGAGAAATGTCGCGAAAAATAGCGTTAGATTACGTTGTGATCACGTCACAAAGGATTTGATCCAGTAAGACAAAGATATCTCAAATGGCTGTTCAGTATCGAAGACAAATCAGTAAATTTTTATTATTCGATACAATTTAAAATTAATGTATAAATAACACCCGGCCCCACGGGTCTATATGTCACTGTTGATAAAACGAAAAAATAATGTGTTAGAATTATATTTTGAAGTAATAATTGTCGCAAGCCATTGTAAATATATCCTTTGTAAAAGCTGCATTTACCTCATAACGCGATTTCTCCCGACTCAGGCGTTCTAACGAGCGATGTGGTTAAATAAGTGTGATATCTGAGAAAAAGTTTCTTCAATACTTTCTTCTTTACTTAAGTAAGTAACCATAATTTCTACATTTCAAATGATAAGGAGGTGTATTTATGTAAATATTTGTTTCCTTCTTTGAACACGTACAAATAATTGGTAACTTGCAAAGGTTTAGTTCTCAAAATTTGGAGAAACTAATTTGTGATTTTGACACGTACTTTATGAATAATTTAAAAATGAATGAGAAACTCCTACTCTAGCTGACCACAGTTAAGAGCTATTGCCCCTTACCGATAAAGAGGAAAGGTAATCATCTGTGGTGAAAATGTGTTTTCCTGTCTCTGATAATAGTCCTTAAACTCAGAGTTAAAATCCTTTAGTTGAATTATATAGGCCCAAATATTTCAGAGAAAATATAGCAAAGTTTTCAATATTTCAACTGACTCAACAGCGGATTGGGGTGTGGGGAAGGGAATTCATTACAATAAAAAAGGCTATTTTTTATCTGATCAATACTTATTGAACATATAATCTGAAGTAAGATCAATAACTTATGGTTCGTAGGACGTTGATAAGCCTACGGCCTCTTGGGGCAAAGGGTCTTTCATTTAAAATTTGGTTGAAATACGAGGGTCATCTAATAAATAGTGAGACTGGGTCTATATCTCGAAAACCAATGAAGATATTAAAACAAAATTTTACATGCATGTACATTATTTTCTCCTGCATGTATTTTTCACATAAACAAGTTCGTTAACATGACGTCGTGTTGATGACTTCATAAAGAATGTCGTCTTGATGTTAATCATGGCCAGATGAATATCAACATAACAGAAATGCTACGTCTTAAAAGTATTCAATTTCAGAAAATTGAAGAAGATGGAAACGCCGTTTTGCAATGAATATTATGCAGGGATAAAACACTTTCTTACTGTACCTTATTTCTACTGATTATTTTTTTATCAGTGGTAAAATTCGATTTTAGCAAAAAACTTCCTTTTGGCATGATTTTGATCTCAAAAACATTATTTTTCAAAGAAAATATTTGCATTTTTAAATTTGATCAAGATTCTTTTGTTAAAGATGCCATCAAATATCTTCAAAAAATAGATTGAGTCCAAATATTTTTGTCAAAACTTAAAAGTAAACTTAAACCAACTTCTAATCGGTCACTCAAATAAAGCACGAAAAGTAATGCTTAATAATGTTAAGGATGCAAGTGTTTGATGATTTCATATAGCCAATGCACTTGGTGGATAGCAAAACCAAAATGCATCAAAAAATTCTCCGGGGAAAGCAGTTTAACTTGCATGATAACATGAGTACCCCTACTTTCAAAATTAACATTGGTGGGTGGGGTAAATTTAACAAGTTAACCTCATTTACGAAAATGAACGTCTTGAATAATGTTTTCTTCACTTATTTCTATTCAGCTACCTTTGAGGCATCGAAAGCATAGTGTTTTTCCGACAACATAACGGTATTTCTTCGACTGAAATTTTGAAAATTCCCTGCGTTTTGCGAGTTTTGTGACTTTTTCAAAGTAGGGTTGGTGTCTTGTTTTGTCTGCTACAATCGTTCTGTCGGTCGTCTGTACATAATTCTTTCACTAAAATCCTCTAGATTGATTTGTCTTTGCATAAAGGTAATGTTCTATTCAACTCTTTTATTGTAAATGTGTCGAAAAGAAGAAAATATGCAGTGACCGATTAGAAGTTGGTTTCAGTTTACATTAATTTAGAATTGCATTTGGATACCCACACATTTTTCGGAACGACGTTGTTAGATAAAAATAAGCTATTCGTCATGAAATTTGACGACATTTCTTTAGAAAATTATGCAACCACTGTCTACCACTTAGATATAATACCAGAAAACATTTATCAATGTAATTTTGGCCAAAAATACCACCAGGTAGTTCAATATGACGTTTTTTAAACATTGAAACATCAAAGGGTTAACATTGCCATTATCGCATATGGTTCCTCTTCCTGTTGCCTAGCAACAAAGGACAATTTTACATGAAAAATGGACTACATATTTCCATTTTAATCCATGCATGGAAAACCCTGAGAAATTTCCATGAAGCATGAAGCATGTTTTCCATGTTTGAATTTCTGACTTTGGAGAGCGGAAAAGACGGGAACATATCTATGCTGTCGTTCTAATCCTGGAAAATTTTCAATTTTTTCCATTTTAAAAGTCCAGCGTTGGGAGCATGGACATGGAAAAATCTCTAGGCTTTTCCGTGGGTTTTTTTTTCCAGATTTTCCCATCCAGGAAGAGACTGGAAAATTTTGTTCAAATATCCCGGCACTGGATTTCCATGCAAATTCATGCTAAACAGGGACTTTCTATTGACGGTCAATACTAATATATATTTTGAAAAAAAAAAAAAAAACACGGATTTTTGGCCTGGTTTAGCAGGCCATAGTAAACAACCCTGTATCCTGGAAATCGCATAGAAAAAAGATAATCGAGTCAAAAACCGAACAATATGTGTACTACGAAGGTTTTTTGTGCTCATGCCCGCAAAAATCTAGGTCTAGTATACGTCATCTATTTTTTAGCGACACGAAGTGCTTTGTGTGTTCAAAGCAGTGCTTGCATATCACAACGCTGTAATAAAATCAAAGTACTGATAGTATTGAAGGCGAGGGTACTGAATAGACGAAACAACACACGAGGTCAATTTTCTTGAATATAACCTTGATTATTCATCTTGTCCTATGTATGTATACCTGATATTTTCTAACTTATCACTGCCAAATATCATTCCCTAATATTTTCTACCCTTTCTGCTACAAATTTAACTAATTTGCCCACAGATTGTATGTCATCTGCAACCCTTTACAATTTGGACCTGTCTAAACATTTTTGTCTTGTAATGGATTAATCTTAATTAGAAAAAAAAAAAATGAAAGCCTTGCCCCTTCTTTAAACCCGACGACAAAATTTTAGACTGGGCCAACTATGAACAGGTTGCATACAATAAAACAACATGAGTGTAATTTGATATATATCTAAGGTAGAAATTAGAAAACAAGGGGGTATGAGTACAGGGTGGACCATATTGTTGGAAAGGGAGAAATTGACCCTATCAATTTCTTGTGTTCCCACAGTAAAATACAACCTCTTTATGGAATTCAATTCAATGTAAAAGAAAGAGCCGACGAGCTTGTGCCCCTAGAAAAACATCATTACAACGATTGTAAGAGGGATTGATCGAATAGATAAATTGACTGACTAGTAGCAAACCAATCAACTCAACTAAAATTATAAAAACGCGAGATGCGTCTGTCTGCAAAGAGATATCGGGCGTAGTAATACATACCTTTGGAGTTAGTTGTTTTTTTTTTCGGACTCAGCGCTATAAAGTGAGAATGCCGTTCGACATTTTTCCGTTGAAGTCAGTTCGGAACCCTAGGTTTCCCTCACCAAAAAAGCCTTGCTAAAAAGATTAAAAAATTGGAGTGCATGCCTTCAAATGTCACCTTGCCTCTTCATAAACCAGGCATTCAGCGCTTTTAGCATTTTGATCATATAAGGTTAAGCCTACACTAACATTATTTTTTCCTGTCTTTCTTTTAGCCTCTCCACAAATTCCCTTTTTAACTTCCGTATCTGATTGAGTCTGATTGATTTATTTGAAAGCCAGTGGAGCGATAAGGCACTCTTTGGACTATTGTTATCAGAAGGGGATTTGTGTTTATGAGAGACTCAAAGTTTTCCGATATTCTCGCAAAAAACGGTTGATTTTGACGTCCAAAGATCGGACCGGATTAATTAAGAGCTTTGGCATTTATTTCAGTCTATTTGTTTAGATTTCCACCTATTCTAGATAAGGTGATGTTTTGAAATTCCTCTCTAGTATGACAAAGTCCTGTGCCATTTATATACGATAGGTAACAACGTGTTTTACAGAAAAATGCTAAGAACAGGGCTGTATTTCAAATTACACCCGCTTTGCACGTGGAATTGCATGCAATGTGGGGTATTATTTGAAACGGTTTGCAGCATCAAGTCACCATGAATACAAGGCCGGTTTCCAGTTGTTACCCGGCGGAATAACCACAACAACGGTATCTGCTAAAACTAGAAAGAAGTATGCCCAATTCAAAATTAATTGTTGTAGACTCTGAGTATCTCTAATCTACTCTGTTTAACGAAGTTCACGGACTGTCTCAATAAGTTTCAATCGGGAACCCTCGGCGATTTTACGGAATAGACCTCGGGAATTTTACGGGCGCAGCCCGTTGTCTGCGCATGTCATATTGAAACAAGAGATAAAAAACTTAACTGAAAATATGACATACCTACAGTCTCAGTCGATGAGAAATAATCTTATTTTCTGTATTCTACCAGAAGATACGACCGAAAGGGCACCTGATACAGAAAAAAAGGTTAGAGAGTTTATGACCACAAAACTTAAAATTGCAAGCGACATCGCTTATAGTATGAAGCTAGATCGGGTCCATCGTATGGGACCACCAAAACCAGATACGGATAGGAATATCGTCTGTAAGTTCAACCTATTCCAGGACAGAGAGATGGTAAGGAAACAAAGTTTCAATTTAAAGGACACAGATTTCTTTGTTCATGAACAATTTCCACCAGAAATTGTAGCCAGGAGAAAAAAGCTTCTACCTAAATTGAAGACGGCCAAGGAACAGGGGAAGAAAGCGTGGATATCATATGATACCCTCTACATTGAAGGGAAGCCAGTAAAAGGGAAATAGGAAGGAGGGGAGAGTGAACTTCAGTTTATAGTATGGAATTGTAACGGTTTCACAGAAGCGAAGCGCGAAAATCCAGAATTTATTGAAAAACTAGTTCAAAATGATATCATTTTTATATCAGAGTCGTGGTGTGACGAAAATACAGACATTGACATTTTAGGGTATAAGTCCTTCAATTTCTATCGGAAATTTAAACACAGAAAAGCGAAAAGAAACAGTGGTGGGGTTTTGTTGTTCATTAAAGAAACTATATGTAACGCAGTGACAGTGGTGAAAAATAGATTTGATACGCTGATATGGGTCAAAATAGACGGTAAATTGCTTAATTTAACCAAAGATATTTACATTTGTTTTGTCTACCTTTGGCACGATGATTCGCCTGCAGATAACTATTATAAGACTAACCTATTCGAAATGTTAAATAATGATGTTTCTTATTATGAGAAATACTGTAACGTTTTAATTGCAGGTGATTTTAATGCCAGAGTCGGCATGAAGAAGGATTATTTGGAGTGTGATAATTATAATCCCGATCTGGATTCAAATTATTATATCCCAGATAAACCCCTAGTACGGGCCTCAGAGGATAAAACGCATAACCCGAGAAGGGTACAGTTAATAGATCTATGTATAAGTACTGGCCTTAAATTGGCCAATGGTAGAGTGGGTAGCGATAGAAATACCGGTAAATGCACGTTTTATAGTAAGAAAGCTTGTAGTACTATTGACTATCTTTTATGTAACCAAAATATGCTTACAGTGCTGAGTACTTTTCAAGTAGAAAATTTTAACATATTCAGCGATCATGCACCGTTATCGTTCTCTCTGGAATGTAAATCTTTTCGTAGCGAAAAGGACGATAGCTCTACTAGCGAGCATGAATATTTTAAATGGGATCCAGCTAAGCGTAATTTATTTAGAAACAGTATAATTTCAAAGTTGCCAAAATTTAATAAAATTATTTATAAAAACGGTTCTATTAATAATAATGATATTGAATCTATGATTCATGAATTTTCAGTATGTATAACCAGTACTGCCGATATTTTGTTTAAAAAGCGCTCTGTTAATAAATCGGGTTTCAATCACAAAGATACTAGCAGCAAGTGGTTCGATAATGATTGTTTACAGGCAAAACATATTTATAAACAGGCCTTAAAAGATTTTAACATGTTGAAAAGCGAACAAAATAGAACTGTGCTTTGCGAAAAACGTGTCGCGTATAAAAAAGTAACTCGTATGAAAAAACGATTATTCTATAGACAACGTTCAAATGAACTTGAGAACATGAAAAATAAAAAATCCGCGTGATTTTTGGAATTTTTTTACACCTAAGAAACGATTTTTTAATGAAACTAAATTGTCGGTGAATGACTTTGAAAATCATTTTAAAGAAATTTTTAACGAAATTAAAACAACAACTCTACCGGAAATTGACCAGTTTGTGGAGACAAGCGATTTTAATACAGATAATCCGACTTTTCACGAACTAAACAAGCCGATCTCTACTTTTGAAATTGAAAAGACAATTAAAAAATTGAAACGTAATAAAGCTTCAAGTCCTAATGACCAAATATTGAACGAATACTTGATTGAAACTTCGGATATATTATCCGACCACTTAACAGACATATTTAATGCAATATTCGATGCAGGTTATTTTCCTCAAAATTGGTCCGAAGGGTTCATTATACCAATCCATAAGAAGGGAGACAAATCAGACCCAAATAACTACAGGGGAATTACCCTAGTTAGCTGCCTTGGCAAATTATTCGTCAGTGTTCTAAACGAGCGCGTGCATAATTGGTGCAACGAACATTGCAAGATATCTGACTCGCAATTCGGTTTTAAAAAGGGAAGCAGCACTACTGATGCAATTTTCGTTTTATCAAATTTAATCGATCATATTCTCAACAAAAATCAACGGCTATATTGTGCCTTTGTCGATTTTCAAAAGGCGTTTGATTCGATTCATAGGAATGCTTTATGGTATAAGTTATTTAAACAAGGATTAGATGGTAAAATCCTACGTATTTTCAAATCTATGTATGATGTGGTAAAATCATGTGTGAAATATGGTAATGACATTTCGTCCTTTTTCAATATTTCAGTCGGTTTAAGACAAGGCCAAATAAACTCACCTGTATTATATGCCCTCTTTATAGAAGACATAGAACTATTTTTACAAGATGAACCCAACTACGGTATAAATTTTTATGACATATGTCTGATAATTTTGCCATTTGCAGATGATATGGTAATAATCGGTAACTCCGTTAGTGACCTGCAAAAAAGACTCGAAAATCTTTCGAAATACTGTTCAGAGTGGGGTTTGAATGTAAATATTGAAAAAAACTAAAATCATTGTTTTCAGGAAACGAGGAGGTTTGAAACATAATGAAAAATGGACTTACAATGGAGAAACATTAGAAATCGTCAATAACTTTACCTATCTAGGTGTAGTTTTTAATTACACTGGTAGTTTTGAGTTGAATAACCAATACTTGATTGGCAAAGCATCGAAAGCGATGTATGTCCTTCTACGTAATATTAACAAATATCAAGTTAATCCAAGTACTGCTTTAAATCTATTTGACGCATTTATAGGTTCCATTCTAAATTATGGCAGCCCGGTTTGGGGGTTCACTAAATCTAAAGACTTTGAGAGACTACATACTAAGTTTTGCAAGGCTATTCTGGGGGTAAAAAGTAGTTGCTCTAACGCATCGGTGTATGGGGAATTAGGTCGATACCCTATTTTCGTAAATAGATATGTTCAAATAATAAAATATTGGTCAAAATTAATTTCAACAGATAACATACTATTGAAAACTATTTATGATGTTTCGTGTAATGATGATTTAAAGGGGAAAACTAACTGGATCACTAAGTTAAAAAGTATCTTATGTGCCTACGGTTTTAGAGACGTCTGGGAAAACCCCTCAAATTACAACTTCAAAAGTTTTGCGCTTTTATTTAAAAGGCGAGTACAAGATACATATTTACAGAAGTGGTATAGCGATATCGAGAAAAGTAGCGTGCTTTCTATTTTATATAAGTATATCAAGCCTACCTTTGAAACCAGTGAGTATTTACAAATGAACTTTCCTAAAACTCTGCGTATCCAACTCTCTAGAATAAGAACATCATCGCATAATCTAAGAATTGAAACGGGGAGATATGGAAATAATAGAATTCCTAGATCAGAACGAACTTGTCCCTGTTGTCAAACAAACCAATTAGAGGACGAGTACCATTTTGTTCTAGTATGTCCAGCATTTACAGATATTCGAATTAAATTTCTTAAATCGTTCTTTTATAAAAACCCGAGTTCTTTCAAGTTAATCAAACTACTAAACAGTACTCAAAGATCAACGCTTAGACGACTATGCAATTTCTTAAAAATCGCGTTCGACCGACGCAATACTATACTTAATAAATAATATTAACCGATTAAGAAGAAGATATTCGATACATTTTTATGCTCATTACTTCTGTCTTTTTGTTTTTAATTGATGTATAATTTCGATTTTGATCTTGAACGTTTGAAAGCAATAGACAAGTATTGAGTAAACAATACAACTATTATCGGTTACTCTCCGCGATATATACTTCTTTTTTTCACTTACTATGTTTGAAAAAGTAAATGTTTCATTTTGGAACAATGGAATTTTCAAATGACAATCCATAGAATACACTTTTAAAATTATAACGTTTAGAAAAGCTATTGCGAAACAAACGTACAAAATCAATATTTATTTCACCTATTATTTCTACCGAAAGTAAATTGTATATTGTTAATATATTCGTATGACGAGATACATGTTATTGTATAAGTCAATAAAATCTATCTATCTATCTATCTATCATATTCTCCGAAGATTGACCTGTCTTCGGGACCGTATCACTTATCCAGATTGGGATAAATATTACTACCTCGTACGCATAACTCCGTATTCTATCGCCAAAAAAGTAGTAAATGAAGAATTTCAATTAAAACTTCATTTTTGTGGAAATCCAACTGAATTTTGCCTTAAAAAATTGACAAAAATATTGGTTAAAATTGCGAAAGAATTTTTTCAAAAAAATGTTGTTTGCTTGAGATTTATTTATACTGTACACGTGGATTTCATGGCCGCTGACATTTTGAAAGTAGTTCGACGGAATCGGCCGAGTTGTCACGAATAACAACACCCATAATGCTCAAATCAGATAGGTCAGTATTTGAAAAATGCCACCTATTGGAAGATAACGGGGCGCAGCCATGAATGGGCGTAATTTCGCACGTGGGTTTATATGACGTCACGGACGACGATGCTTAAAAAAATCAACGAAAGAATAGAAGTGGACATATTTTAATTTTAAATCAAAACGCAGTGTTTAACTGCGTTTTGTTATCAAATTATAATATGCCCAAAGGATCTCCTAAAACGATCGAAAAGAATAAACAAAATGTGATTTTCTTCAAGCGCATTACGCGAAGAACCACCAGGAGGCGAATTACCTGAAAAATGGCCCGAAATTACTACACTTACGTCCGAGGTACATTTCAGTTTACGGAAAAGTCCGAGCGATGTTCTGAATGAATAAGTTCGTCACGATTAATTTATCTCAAACAAATCGTGCTTGAAAAATGCAAGCTTCTACGAGCGGCCGCGTGGCCTAATGGATAAGGCGTCTGACTTCGAATCAGAAGATTGCGAGTTCGAGTCTCGTCGTGGTCGACTATACTTTTACACTGGCGGTCTGGATTATTCCCACCATTAGAGATATAAATTCACCGCTTGTCATTTTTTACATAAAAGAGCCGACCAAATCGTGCTGGTTTGATGATTTTTTTTAATTCATCTGATATTTGTTTTTATCTGAAATACATTGTATCAAATATGCTACATAAATACAATTCGATTGTCATAGGACGACATGTTGACTGTAGGTTTATCTCTATCAGTACAAACAACCTAAAAATTGACAAGCATCACTATTTGAAATGAGTATTTCTTGCACCAGATTGAGAAAGCAAAAGGTAATGTTGTTATTCTGAAACCGATTGAGCTAAGAAACTGTTTAAGCGAAAACAGTGGTGTAAAATTTGGAAGGGTGCATTATTGAGGTACAATTTTATCATTCTTCGAATGGTTAGAAATAAACTGTATTCTTTTTGTAAATCAAAATTTTGGCGTAAGGTTACTAGCGTTTCGACATTGAATATTGTTCTATGGCGTATAGTGGGTGACCCATTATCTAAAAGACTGCTTCCTGCAGTGGTTCAATTGAGATTCTAGCTTTATGCAAATGTCTTATTCTTTTATACTGAGTCAGCCAATATGCGTCTATATAGAGCTTGTGTACTGATGACTGTTGGATCAAGCTTTAATATAAGTTGTTTTTTTTTAAAAAAAGTTTATTTTATAGTCTGTTTTCAAACCGATGGTTCGCTCAACTACTTTACACCCAACCCACAATCATTGCGTCACAAGTCGGCTGCTAACACTGTGGCACCCCACACAGCCACAACACATTGGCTTCCAACTTTCATGTGTACCCATTTATACACCTGTGTAAAGAGGAACAACGTGGAATTAAATTTTTGCTCAGAAATTCCCGTGGTTCGGCCGGAATTCGATCCCGGGACCTTCCGATCCCAAACCCACCGTCCTAACCACTGGACCACGGACACCACATGACACCACAAAAAATGTTTTTATATGTAGGGAGATCTAAGACAAACATATTTTCATCCGAATCAATGTTGAACCTTGACCGAGTGGCAGTGATTAGTTATGATGAAGGTGGGATATAAACTTATGGTTTTCGAAGCGCCTGTATATTATAAAAAGTCTAGTGACTTTTATACAGGTAGGGTTTAGTGAACAATGGGTAGACATCACTATCTTCTTGCTGGGGGAAGCAGACCACGGTTCGCTAAGTACAGCATGCGTCAGGGAAGCAGTCGATTTATATCCTATAATGAGGATTTTTGTGAATATCTGAACAGAAAACTCCAAAATATCAACTTGAAACTTAAGCAGTCCTATGTTTGTGAAGTTATGAAGTATTCCATCATCTTGTTAGCCAACGGGAAATAAATTCAATCAAATCATTAATTCTTATCAAATTTTAGATAGAGGATATTGAATGAGTGGTCATGGAATACCGAATTTATTAAACGAGTCATCGATAAACAGATAAAAACGAGGTTGCGCCGAGTTTTTATCTGTTTTAGATGACGAGTTTAATAAATTCGATATTTCATGAGCACAAATTTTATATTCTTTTTATAATATGACCCGATTTTTTACGAAAAATCGTCAAAATTCTTGAAATTCAACATTTCAATTTGCCGCTAAACTTATAACGCCGTTCAAAACTGACGTCACAATATTGATTATGACGTCATATTCGTGGTTACTCTGTGCTATTCGCTCTGAGCTCATTTGCATAGTTATTCCACTAGTGTAATAACACCCGTGTTATATCAAAACTATTCAACGGGATTATTTCACTCCCGCGACGTAAGTCATATTATAATTACATGTATTTACTAGGAGTCAATATAGGCGCCCCGTATCCGTTCTTATTCGTATCTTATTGTTTACTACAACGCAAAAACACAAATTGGTTTCTTAGGTTTTGTGCCGTCATGTCAAAGTGAAATTATGATCAAGTGAAAATTATTTTTCATACAGTACTTCCCTCTATATCATTGCAAGTAACCAATAGTTATGTACTTGCCCAAAAATAGGACACATATACTTACGTAAATATATATTTCCTACACTGAGCAAGTACGAACAAATTATAGGTAAGCTGCAAAGAATCTTAAAGGGTCTTATTCGATATGCTGATCTTGAATTCATTCAAAGTTATGTATTCGCAAGGAAAAAAGTACTGCAACATCTAAATTATATAAATACAAATGTGTTCTTTTGATTAAGTTAGATGCCATCCTCTTGGGAGCATGATTGTGTTGGACATATTTAGTCGCCGAATATGAGAGCTAACACATTCAATTAAAGATACAGTTTTTACAACTGGCGCTGTAAAAATAATGACGGCGTCGGTATGCAACGTTAGAACTAAGAAAAGTAAATGCTGTCAGAGCCGATGCTTACTGATATACAAGATACTGACTCAACGGATAGTGTGATAATAGATTAGAGAAAATAATCAGTTTGAAACTCACCTATCACATACGTTGCAGCCATAGTTAATGGCGGGTGTTTATTGTTTGAAAAATATGTTCTTTTAAGAACGACCATTAATTGCAAGAAATGGCTTAACTTGTATTAAAATCTATTTTTCCGTTTCATTGAAGGTTATTTAAACGTTCATGAACGCATTTCCTTGTTTCTCAAATGCGCAAAGTTACCAAAGTAAGCCTTTGTTGAGATGCGTTTTATTGAAAATAGGATGTTGCAATGCTTTTTTCTTTGTGTTTATTTTAGATGTAGATAAGAAGTCATTGAGCCACGCATTGAAAGCTGGAAAATAATTCTTTTTTAGACCATGCAGACTGTACAAGCTAAGAAGAGTCAACTTTCTCCTTTGTTGGTCATACAGTTAAAAACATCGTGAAATTGACATTCATCTCAAACAAAACCATATTTAAAAATCACTCGCTCAGCGCTCAAAACATTCATTCATAGTACTCGCTTAAATGATTAAAAAACGCCTCAAAATCACTAAAAAGATAGGATCGAGAACTACATTAAAACAATATACATGTAGCTAGAAAAAAATCACAGCCTCACTAAAATATTTTAAAAATATGCTCGTCTGATAGGTTATTGAAGACATGGAAAGCTATGTACACAATTTGTATCCATGTTTTATTAAGAGGGGGGATACATATCGCTAATTTTGTTTATCCTAAATAAAATTAGCGACATTGGATTTCCTCCCTTTAATTTCAATCAAAATTCACGCCACAAACTCATTCAATTTCACTCAAAAAGCATTCCAAAATTATTCACCTTGTCGATTTCATGATGCTATTAAAGACCCCGTCTGTGTTTAGTAAACAATTTCAAAACGAAAGACAATGATCTTAAACGATTTTGTACACAAAAACAAGACTTTTATTCGCAAACACACGTTTGAATTTGACGTTCCGATATTTGGTAATGCAAGTGATTATGGCGCGATGATAGACCTTAATTGATGAATATTTATGATCCGCAACTATTTGGACTACAATTTGAATAGACCTCATTACCGCTCCTGCTCGCGGGCGTATTTCACGTGATCAAATTCTCATTTACATATTTTACTATACGACAGATTATACATATTCCGAAAAAGCCGCCGTCCGCCGATTATTTGAATTTTTTATATGTAACTGATTTTTCATAAGATTTAATCAAGAATTTTCACGAAAAAGCGATTTGTTTTACTCTAAACGCAGACGGGGCCTTTAACTATATACAGTAAAACTTGCTAAGTTAAGCGACATATTATGGGATCACCAACAAGAGGACCAAGATGGTCCTAGATCGCTCACCTGAGTCTCTTTGACCCCTGGGACATCACATTAATTAGATAGGCAGGTGTCAAAAAGAAGATAATTGCCTAAGATCAATACCATGGAACGTTTTCAGCGAAGAGCAAGACAGATATGCCTTTTTGCTCGTTGATTCTATGTAAAAAGGGATGCACCCGCTTGGACCCCAAATGTGACCCCAGGTCTTGATATGAACAAACTTGGAAGAGGTCCATAAGATGATGCTACATTCTAAATATGAAAGCTGTCTACCTACTGGTTTCAGAGAAGAAGATTTTTGAAGGTTTTCCTATTTTCACCCTTCGTGCTCAGATGACCTGAAAGGGATGCGCCCGGGTGGAGCCCAAATATAACCCAACGGTCATGATATGTTCAAACTTGGAAGGGGCCCACTAGATGATGCTTCATACCAAAAATGAAAGCAGTGTGCCCTCTTGTTTCGATTAGAGAATATTTTAAAAGATTTTATGTAAAAAGGGTTGCGCCCGGGTGGAGCCCAGATATCATCCTAGGGTCTTGATATGAACAAACTTGGTAGAGGTCTACTAGATGATACTACATACCAAATATGAAAGCTGTCTGCCTTCTGGTTTCATAGAAGAAGATTTTTGGAGATTTTCATTTTTTTACCCTTCGTGCTCATAAGAGATAAAGGGATGCACCCGTGCAAAGCCCAAATATGACCCAAGGGTCTTGATATGAACAAACTTGGTAGAGGCCCAGTAGGTGATGCTACATACCAAATATGAAAGCTGTCTGCCATCTGGTTTCAGAGAAGAAGATTTTTAAAGATTTTCGCTCTTTGACTCTATGTAAAAAGGGTTGCGCCCGTGCAAAAAACTTGGTAGAGGTCCACTAGATGATGCTACATACCAAATATGAAAGCTGTCTGCATTCAGGTTTCAGAGAAGAAGATTTTTAAAGATTTTCATATTTTCACCCTTTTTGTTAAGGGTAAAGGGAAAGTTAAGGGTGGATTTCATTTATTTGAACAACTTGGGTGGAGCTTGACCCAAGGAACATCCCTGCCAAGTTTCATCAAAATTGGCCCACTGGTTTAGGAGGAGAAGATGTTTAAAGAAATTGTGGACGACGCACGACGGACGACGCACGACGCACGACTGACGACGGACATTCTACGATCACAATAGCTCACCTTGAGCACTTCGTGCTCAGGTGAGCTAAAAAGTTGTCGGTTATGGGAATGTTAGCAAAATACAATAAACCACTGTGATAGCATATAAAGGTTTTCGCATAATCCTATTAGATTATATGGTGTTCGAAATCAACGGAATCGTCTCATTGGGACTATTCTATAGGGTTCAACCGCTTTAAGATTCAATGATAAAGAATTTTGTCGTTCAAGCATTCACAATTTAATTCATCATATACAGTTAATAACATCGGGATATTGACAAGATGAATAAATTTGAAAGGATTTTGGATTGAAATTGAATGAATAGGGGGAGTTAGTTTTGAGTGAAAATAAAGGGAAATAACATAAAATCTCTATTTGTTTTTTGGATGAACAAAATAAGCCATATTTATTACCTCCCCTTAAAACGGTTGCATACAAATTCTATTAATAGCATTTTTTTTTTCTCAATGAATCAAACAGAAGCTGATAGTTTCAATTATGCCAGTGAAAATGCGATTTTCTCAAGCTATATTTATCTTGAATGTAGTTGTTGATTTTATTTTTTTGTCATTTTGGAGCGTTTTGGGTGGTTTGAGTAAGTGTTTTGAATAAATCAATTGAGCGCTGAGTGATCGATTTAGAATGTTTTGATTAAGATGATTGTCATTTTCACGAGGTTACTAACTGTACTATGCTTACGGTGAAGGGACATATTTTAATGTGTTCGCTTAAAAAAGGTGGTCGCTCGAGCAATATCGACTGTATGTGTGTCGTTGGAATCTTGATTCATCTATCATTGATAAATAATCTAAAAAGTGTTAAACCTTTAATCTAAAATGAAGGGGGGGGGGGGAGGAAAAACGTTTGCAAACTTTTACCAATGGTTTCTCGCTTTGCACGTATATGCGAAGCTGAGTGCCATTTTCTAAACGTTTCGCAAGCGTCTTCACTTCCAACGCATGATAACTTGGTTGTCTACGCAGGCAGACCTTCTTCGCTTATTAAGTTGATTCACAGTTTTTGAATGTAATGATTTTTTTTATCCCAACGACAATTCATATCACATTATATCATAATATCATAATTATGGGTAGGACTTTTTTCATATGAAAATCCAGATGCTTCTAGTATCTGGTCAAGCAAGCCACATGTTTGAAAAAATATCATACAAACTTCGTCTTTATTAAACAAAATACCTTTGTAATCGTCCAAGAAAAGATTTGGTATATATGCTATATGCAGCATGGACTAGACAAAAAAAAAAAAAAGATCTGTCACCCAACACAGATATAACAGTCTGGGAACACCGTGAATTAAAAACTTGAAAAAGAGATTGGTTTCAATAGAAGTAAACGGAAATTCGCGTTTCTGGGAAGGGGAAGATGCGACGATCCAACCTAGATAAAGATAAAAATTCAAAAAAGTTTATATCATTATCAGCCTACACAGACCAACAAGGATAGGGGATTCACGCACTTCCCAGATGAACTCCTTTCATTTGCAGGGTCATATATATTTGTTTTCTGTACAATATCACCCATTTTCGTTTTCTTCTATGATATCTTTGTTCGATGAATTGTGTTGACAATCGATCTTTTCTAGACTATCATATGGATATGAGTATTTCGAGTCTATTGCACTGCTGTCCTGTTGTCGCAGTCCTACTTTATCTCGAACTGAGTCTTGAGGAAACGAATAACTCGTTTTCATCTTGAGAGATTCTTTTCTACCAACATCGCCGTTTTCTGCAGGCCCAACGTCGTCAGAATACGGTGGGTCACTCTGAGTTTTAAGATTGTGAAGTTCAATGTTTAATTCATTGTAAGTATTCATTGTTGTCGAATTTGAAAGTTCTTCATACACGTTCAGAGGTAGGCTCTCAGTGTTGACGTCACTGATTACATCATACTCGCCGGAAGTTCTTCGAGCGGATATGACGTTATATCCTTGATTTGAATCACGAGAGTCATTCTGGCAGTTTGATTTGTTATTTCTCGATCTTCGTCTTCTGTAAGAAAATGTTATTAAAATTACATGTGCAACCGAGCTAAAGTGGACAATCCGTTATTAACCCTTTGCTGTTTAATCCCTGATTTTTACGTGCCTGTGTTTTTATGATTGAGAAAACATTGTAAAAAAGAAGAAATTGCTTCTGACAAGCAATTTCTTCTTTTTCCACACTATTTTCTACGCTACTGAATGGTTATTTTTCAAATTAAATCCACTTTAGATTTTTTTCTGCAAAACCTTTGAATTTGGACAGGTCCAAAATTTTGTAAAACAGGAAAGGGTTAAATGACCAAACGTTACTGGATCCGCTATTTTCGTGTCATTATCCCCCAATGAATACTCGTACGCTACTGTCAAATAAATGCTTCGGCACGTCGGCGATATCTCTATTTTTTTCTGAAAAGGTGTTTAAAAACGACGAATGAGTAGTCTGCAAATGATCATCGGCCGATTCAAAAGCGGAGTTTGCTATGACCGGCGACGAGTCGGTGAGGGTTCATTCGAGTTAAAATCTAAAGACTAGTCGGAGACGTATTTTAAATTTATGAAAGCCGACATTGTTTCAGCGCCAGTCGCCGGGCACTACAGATTATGGATCGGTCTCACACCGATTTTGTACACATCGCAGAATCATTTATCTAATATTTGGGGGGGGGGGGGGTGTTTGGGGGGACAATTTTACTTCCGTTTGGTATTGGCGGGTAGTCGGCGATCAGTGGACAGTTTATTGCCGACTAGCCGATCATTTCTCGCCTGACGGCACAATAAGTTTATTCGACCACGCAATATTTGCATAATCGATGGCTACGAAATAAGACTTGGTCACCGAAGTAAATACTATTTTTCTGATATCGCCGATGTCCGGTCGACGCTATTTTACACTTATCAGCCTTGTAAAAGAGTTAGGTGTCAGCGGCGGCTATTTTATGTAACTTCAGCATTAAGATGAAGGGTAACGTTATTCATTTATGAATATCAAGACGAATTGTGAAACAGAGAAACTAATGTCCCGAGGTGGATGGGGATGGCATTCTGGGCCCCTAACATCGAGCTCTTGAACTCGGGCAACAGAACAGAATGTAATCTGCGACTTGAAGATAACCGTTTCACTGTTACATGAATAACCATTAAATAAATGGTTTATTACCAGAAAAGGACTTATTTTCGGATACCCCCCCCCCCAACACACAAAAAGCTGATCACTATGTTCGTTTTATACACGTAAAACTCGTTGACTCTTTAGGGAGAATTGATCATGCTGAGATGGGTTTAGTAGCGAAAATAAATGAAAATTTTTCTGGATGCGTCAAAGGGATGATATACCATTTGTGTCATACCACTGTATGTTTTTTACCAAATATTATCAATCATCCATCGGAAAACATTGAAAGAAAACAATATCCTATATGTATCTCTGTCGGGAATCGAACTCGATCCAACAACATTTCGCTGTTTTGGAAGGCGCCTGTAACCGCTGTACTACCGCAACTCTTTGATGAATTGTGAAAAATATAAATAAAACGGTGAAATGAAATTGCGGGAATCCTCGAGCACTGACGAATGTTAATGAGTGACTGGTCATTTTAGATAAATGATATGCATGGACTTAATAGTTTACATATAAACAGGGCGCTATAGGTGTATTTTCAAAACTGAGCTCTGACGTACGCGCCGAGCTAATTACCATAGGTATATCGGGTATCTATAAAAGCATTTGATAGGACTTGAACCTCATCCCTCAGCTTAAATTAAGAAAGTACATATATGAGTAAACCTTACGATATAAGTCAATCTAAAACTCTAATTTGCAAGGTAAATTGCCACCTATTTAAAAGTGTTGCTTAAGGTTCATGTAAAGTGTTTGAGGCCCAATTTTAAAACGCTTCATTTGCCAAGAAAAAGGCAAATGTCCAGGTATATTATATATCAAATTGAAGTTATTTACAAGCACAAGCAATTAAGCAGCAAAATACTGCCATAGCTATAGCAGTATAGCAAAACATTGTGGAAAATGGTCATTTTGAAGAAAACAAGCAACTGCATGACTGTTGGATAAAATTGGTTCATATTTTAACAAATTACAGTCTAAAGTACGACCCAGGTACTACTACAAACGTTGGTATAAAACTAGAGCCCAAAACGTAGATATGCAAGCAAATTATTTTCACTTATTTTATAAACACATATGTCATATATGTCATTCTAATTTTGTAAATGTGTAGATCTTTTAAGGTATTGTGTGTTATCACAACATAAATGGACATTAATAGTTTATTTACCTGTAAGGTTGTTTAGCTATATATCGATTTCTATTTCACTGGATGATAAATATATAGTAAATAATTATAGATCATTAAATTCAAAAACTGTAATTTCAAATAAATTGCAGAAAACATTTCACAATATTATGGTGTGCTGTTGCACCATACCTAACATCTATTTTGAAAACAGACCAAACCGGTTTGACAAGTATGTTGACAAAATAAATGGAAATTGATTGTTTCAAAGGAGCTTTTTGAGACCGAGTTTTATATCTAAGGTTGTAGTAGTACCTGGGTAGTACATTAGACTGTACTTTGTTAAAATATGAGCCAATTTTATCCAACCATCATGCAGTTGCTTGCTCTGTACAAAATGACCCTTTTCAACAATGTTTTTGCTTTACCGCTATAGCTATGCCGGTCTAATGTTGCTCAACTGCTTGTGCTCAAAAATAGCTTCATTTTGATATACAATATACCTGGACATACTGCATTTTCTTGGCTAATTTAGCGCCCTTAAAATTGGGTCTCATACACTTTACATGAACCTTAAACCTGTTTTATCTTAATCGCTAAATGGCACGGAAATCTAACGGTAAAAAGTAGATTTCACGGCTCACCGCGCAAAATCTACCTATAGTCATGGAGCAGACGATTCAATTTCACAAACAATTGACCCTACTTGTGTGTGACTGAGAGATGGGATTTATTTTTTTTTTCCAATTCAAAACACATACATTTCATTTAAAGAAAATGGATTTTTTTAAATTTTTTCTTTCCAAACCGCATCTAAAGAACATTAAAATAGGGGAGTAAATTTATGTATTGATTCACTAGTTCATGAGGATAACGCCTCGCGGCCTGTAAAATGGAAAACATGGGCGATAACGGGTTAAGGGTTTACCGCGATTTGAATTCACAGAAACTGAGTCAATGGACATGAAATTAAAAACTCATACAAAGTAATCTATTGGACCAAAACTGATATAGTAGCTTTAAAATATTACTAAAGAATGCAAAATAGTTTGGATATGTAGAAAAAAATATCAAAAAGTGTCTTTAAAGCATGAAAATATGACACATTTACAACATTTTCTATTTGCGTTCAACTAAAGATTCAGTTGAACAATAGATAAAACAAGAAATGTCTACATGTAGAAGAAAAGCTAAAGAACAATGAAGGAGGCTTAAATTTTGCATAAACATTTCACATAACTCACATTTTGCATCTGAAAATGACCAACTCCAGAAAAATAATTTGCAAATGGCAGACATAGAGTTTGTTTACATTTACTATTCCCATGCCAAATGATATTTCATTCATAAAAAGAAAGTAGACCGCTTCATAACATATGGTGACCAAGTTAATACTATGTCTGAACATTTCAAGTTGTTGAATTAATTTTTACCTGTTACCTGTGCGTCGGGACCATTACATTTCACTTAAAAGAGGAAGATGAATATCAAAACTATATGATTAGCTTTGATTTTTGATTGATATTTGCAAAATAAATAAAAAATACCCATCAAAATATAGTGGAAATACGTATGGTTCCTTTTGGTCTCCATAGGTAAGATTATTTGAAAGATTTCTGTTGTAAAAACATCACGTGAAATCTACGTTTAGCGTAAAATAACAAAATTGGCTGATTTTATTGATTTAACTCAAATTATTTGGCGATTCCTTCTGCCTGCATATAAGGAATGATGTAATGAACAGAAAAATGGCAAAAACTACCTTGATCTATCGATTAAGCTTTTGATTTTCCAGGTTTTCTTCGATTTCACCTTTTCGCGGAAAAACCCAACTACACTTCCGGTTTTTGTTCTTGTGCAAAAAGTAGGCCCATTTTAAGTTAGACTGGCTAGCCTGTCCTCATTTATCGATACTAGATCCTAATGTAATCATGGACACCATTGGTCCGTTGCTTCCTCTCGTTTCATTGGTCAAAATGTATTGAGGCCTTTGATTGGTCATCTCACGTACGAGTGTAGCGTGTTTAAACTGAAGAAAGGGAAAGAACGGAATTTATGACTTTCATGGTTTTTATTGGAGCTTATTAAATAAAGTATCATTTGCCAAAGATTTTGAATACACAGTTTCTACCCAGAATTTATTTTAATAAGGTTGACTTTTGATATTCAGATAAGTAATTATTATAATTTTGAAGAAAGTTGACTCTCTCCTCTATTCTTCTTTCTCTCTCTATTTCCCTCTCAAAATTAATAAAACACATAGTTTCTAATCCCCAAAACTTAGCTCTTCGTTTGTCAAGCGGAAAACGGTTTTGATAAAAGATAATTTATCACTGCATTTTCAAACATTATTTATAATCAAGACAACAGGCTTAAACGCTTGAAATACCGGTTAATAAGATGACATTTGATAACAGTCAATTTAATCCTAAAAAAACCTGTTGTTATAAAAAGAGTACAGCGTTTATATAAACCTATTGTTAATAAAGTGTTTTATAAAAAGAGTACAGAGTATATATTTAGAGTGCATATATTATCATACGGAAATTGTGTCCTCCAGGGAGTTGTATTAAGTGTCCTTCGATTATACAGAAGAAAATAGGAAACATTAACGAAATTAAGTGTTACTTTTTTCCATTTTGAAAAAGTACAAATTAACGTTTTTGAATTGCCTCACCCTTTTAAACCTGTACTCTCTAAATAAATTTCTGGCGTTATAGAGAATATACCAATTAGATATGTAAAACATTCAATCTCTGCGAGCCTCCTTTTTGAATGACTCAACCATACCTGTCTTTGAATGTGGTCTGATTATTCGGTCATAAACTATTTACAACAGATAGCAAGCCGCTGGGCAGCATGCCAATGTGTGGGTAGATCAGGTGACCTTGTTCTGTTAGGAATGTATACATACAAGAGGTATATAAAGGCGCCCACAGAGCGGTGAGCGGGGAGAGACTTCTTTGGAAGATAAGAAGACATACAAATTTTAGTTAAACGTTTTTTAAAGAAGTGTAGTGTAGTAAATTTGACTTTGATTCATTTCACCAATATAAATATTGGTGTCACAGTCTTTCTTTATACGATTTGCTGCAAAATATAAAGTATGATTATGACCACATTATTATCAACATGTTCTTCACAATTCCTTATTAATAGTAGGGCAAAATTTCACAATAGAGCTTGTGATGGTATCTCCTTTGTTCAATTGAAATTACTCAAAGGCTGAAGCTCAATTAAAGAAGTTATATTTTCATTCTGATGTATGAAATCCCAATATTTTATTCGTGTTTGAATTAAAGTGGTAGATTTCGCAAACGAAACGTCAAAAAGGGCCACCCACACTTGGATTGTCTTTTGAACTCAATAACAATGATACAATATAATTAAAATTAATTTTTAAGCACAAATTTTGCTAATCATAATATCTTTTTTTCAATCTATTACCATGAAAAAATATGTTTTCAGGATTTTTGAAAGTAAAATAATGATTTTGTTTGTCCGTCTACATGAAACTCCTGGCCTATTACAACTTATTGTTTCTATAATGTTATGATATGGGAGCTTACCCCTGCAACCCTATTTATATTACCACTGCCCATTTAGAGTTATCTTCCTTTACTATTATAATGCTGCATGCATGTTACTATCATATCAGTCTGTAACTCGTTACCATAGAATAAACATCATCAATGTATCACTGTGTTCATTAACCCTAACTCCCAGACCAAACAACATAACATATAATAAGGGAAAAGTGAAGTGTCTTTCTCAAAATATGTACCAATTTGCATCGAATCAAAAGAGGATGATTTTAAAGGAGCCGTTTGTTTGTGTTTTTTTTATATATACAATATCGAGTATTTCTATAGAATTAATTATGTTTGTGTAATTCACTCGTAAAGTATATTAGAATGAGTGTGTATGAGATATAACAAGTAAATAGCGAGTTATGAACGGTAAAAAATACGTGATATTTAAGTTTAAAATTGGGTACCATCGATATGAAAATACGCATATCCAACAAAAGAAAATTGGTCATTTATTGTGTCAAAAGTTTAGTATAAAAACACAAGGTTTTAGTATATGTGTACATATTCTTACTACTTAGCAGCCTTAAGAGTGGGAAATGCGAAAAATTATCATTTACTAAGTAGACAAAAGCATCATTCTGGAACCATTTTATAGTCTAAAATTAATTTGGATTAAGCTAAAATTAAGATATTACTACATACAAAAGATTTTACCAACGTATTTTTGTGTAATTGGTGAAAACACCGGTCCTTATACAAGTCAATCGGACTATAATAATAACACATTTATATGAATACTGGTATTGGTCTTTAATTTGAAACAAACCTTTATAGATGTAATGTGAGAGACTGAAACAAGTAAATTGAGGTGTATTTGTATTGAAATAAACAAAAAAATAAAGCTATTTTTAAAATTTGTGATCTTATTAAAAAAAAAGATGTATAAAATGTATAAATCGAGCCATTAATTGTATATATTCTTATATGACATAAAAAAAAATAATTTTTGCTTTTTTGACGAAATGAGTAAAAGTTTTGACTTGGTATTGACTGGTTTTTTTAGCGAATTTGGGGTCGTTTTGACTTTGGGCCGTTTTGACTTCAGGCCGTTTTAACTTGCTCTCAAATAAGTATGAAAGGTCCCACTCTATTTTTTTTAGAGGAGTGATATTTTTATCTCTTTTTCGGTGAAGCGGTTCATAACAAATTTCCCACGGCAGTTTTTTTATTTGACAGCTGAGAAAAACAGAACAATAGCAAGGATTTCTAAGTAGAAATCAAGGTAAATTTAGTCTCATTTTTAAAGTAGAAATGCCCAAGAGTGATAATTGACGGTCACCTTTGGCTTTCAAGGAATACGATCGTTGCAATTCCTTAAAACATCTTTGTTTACATGTTTTGTTGTTGTAAAAAAAGGCTGCCATGTTTCCTTGAAAATAAACACGTGTCTTTCAACGCTGAAATATCTTTCCCACAGGCATTTTAGCCAAAAGTAAGCCTCGTTGATTGTACTCTGGATATTCCAGTTGACGTCTGCAAGTTTTTGTCCCAAATGCATCGGTACATTTTTCAAAAGGATGCAAATGCGAAAGTGCAATGTGGAACTCTGTTTTCGGCTATAAAAGCATTCTTTGCAAATATTTTTATCAAAAACATCTTCATTTCCCCTTTTTAATACATTTTATAACATATTCAGTTGACTTTGCAAAAAGAAAAGCCTTAATTTTGCATATAAAATTTTGGCCAAAAATACAAATGGCCTCCATTTATATTTGCGGCGAACCCTTAACAGAGCTAACATGTGCACTACAACTTTACGATTGAATTCCGCGGGGACGTCGTATTTTACCGAAGGAAATCGGTATATCATTTATTTAAATCAAAAGGCCAGGTTCAGGTCAATATGCTTCCACTATATAGGAGAAAATTAATGAAAAAGATATTGCTTATAGTCGAAATGGTTTTATAATCAAAGCCCAAATGTAATTTGCCGGCCCTAATATTGAAGGAATTTTAATTGTTTTACTTCATTGCTCGTGCGGCCGCGTGGCCTAATGGATAAGGCGTCTGACTTCGAATCAGAAGATTGCGAGTTCGAGTCTCGTCGTGTTCGATAAAACCTTTTAGAAAAATGCTTTAGTTGTTATCCAAAATGAAGAAAACATAAAAAAATGGATATTGTGAAACATTGTTGACATGTCACTCATTATTTTTCGTAAACTTTCGTTAATATCTGCGAGGTTGTTAAAAGAATTATATTTTAAGATCAAATAAAATGCTGTAATTATCATAATTGGGTCCGTAGCGCAGTGGTCTATACCGTTCGCATATTAGTGTAATTGAACTGACAGACCCGGATCGAATACGCACGCAGTCGGATACAGCAAATTTTCCATTATTTAACTTTGATTTTATTATATTTAAAAAATGGACAGTTTTATTGTCTTTTAAATTTCTTGTTTGTAATATTCTTTATTTAAAGGGTTTTTTCTGTATCAAATCTCTCATTCCCGTTTAATTTTCATGGAAATAATAAGATCTTGTCAACTATTCAAACTGAGGTCACGAGGCTTTTGATCGTCAACTTGCCTTTTTTTTTGTTTCTCTAACGCGGTACCTAAGCGACTGAGTTGTTTATCTTCTTTCGTTCATGAAATTTAATTCTAATGATATTATTACTATTTTTCTTATCGTACGGTACATTTGATTGTTTGCCGTTATTTCTTTTAATTATTTTACGGAACTCTTTATTATTTTTTTTTATCATGTTTTTCTCAATAGGCATGAGACATAGACAGAGACAATCTGTCATGCTTTTTATATACACAAAAATGCATTATAACCATTAAAAGTAATATCGTACCCTAAAAAAAGGCGAAAAGACAAGTGGGAGATTCGATCTTCGGACCTCTGCATTGCAAGTTCCTGACCTTACACCTATAGCTGTGTCTAGTCATTTATTACAACTGGGTATATTTTGTTTTCTGAATATACTGTTCGCGTATTTCCAATCTAAATAAGGAAGTGGGTACTGCATATCAACGAAGGTCATCAGGAATATAAAATGAGCGACAGGTCAATAATGTTTCACAATACGTGATAATTTATTTTCACCTGATATCAAACGTATGCAGGTGTACGTTTGAAGCTCGGTTATGAGTCCAAACGCAATGGTGCACGGTCATTATATGTGTCCTTTTCAAGAAATGTGACCCAGAATGCGAAATGGGATCATCTGGAAACTCTGTAAAATAAATATATAAAAAGAGATTGATTCCAGTTTAGGTCAACCGGAGTACGCCTGACAATACGGGCAATCTGACCAGCGTCGACACAAATTTTAACATTATGTCACTTTGAATTACATGTATATGGTTAATCCAACAGATTTTTTCTAATGTCAACTTGATATTTCTAATACAACCAAATGAAAAGAAAAAGAGTTTTAAAATTTTTCTAAAGAAGCTTCTTTATGTACAAGCAATTCGATAGATTCACGCATAGAATTTATTTCATGAAGCTATGAAAATATTTTCTACCCTTGTCAGAATACAAACATTTGACAATCGACGGGACTGAGATATATTTTATTTGCTTTCAAGGAGGCGAACTCATAAAAGAGTGTGATATATTTTTCGAATCAAAGGTCCGTAAAAGATGTGAAATTTCAGTGAAATCTTGCGAACAGAGCAAATTTTTTGCAGTATTGGAGAGATTTTTTGCGTAGACCTAGGAAAGTCCTATGAAATATGTGAAGCTGCGTGCTTAAAATTCAGTCCATAGTGTGTTTATTTATTCATTTTTTAAATTTTTTTTTTCATTTTTGGGGGGGTGGGGAGGGGTGTGGGGTGGCAATTAAAAAAGTTTTAAGCAAAAAGATGAACATTTTATTAAAGAAAGCCCTACAGCTTACCGTTTTTTCCAGCAAATAAAAAGAATGACTAGTAGGCTGGCAGCCAATACCCCAATTAATACTGCAATAACTACCTGCCACAACTCTGGAATGTTAAAAAAAGAAATATAATGCAGATCTCGTCTGTCCTATAAATGCAAACATTATCCCCTTTCTCAAATGAAAAGCCTTACGTCCAGGATAAAAACGTTAGCGAAACGTTATCGAAATGATACCCCGCTTTGCACGTATGTGCTTGCAAAACGTTTTTGCATCCTGAGCGCGGGACAGTCCTGTGTTTAGGATGTAAAAACGTTTCGTGCGCGCTTTGAGATGATACCCTGCTTTGCACGTGCACACACGTGCAAAGCGGGGTATCATTTTGAAAGCGCTTGGCTAACGTTCTACATCCTGAACGTAGGGTAGGTCGGATAAATCACCTGTCACCACCATTATCATTTTGCTCTATATTATGAAACAGACTACGTTTAAAATGCCGATTAATTGTAGTTATAATTTCTTCTGACTTCACAATATGCGATTCGTTGAAATTTTAATAACAACCTACGAAAAACTAGTTCCATAGCACTTGAAATAATCATTCATTCAAATCACTAACAAAAACGTCGTTGTTTCTTTTCATAATTTACGACAGATTCACCTTCATTATTAATTTTCTTTGTCTCAAACGTCATTCATGTGCATCGATCGGTTATACGTGATTACCTCGGATAAACAATGTGTAAAAAGAGGAACGGATTGATATCCCATTCACCAGTATGTAATTTTGTTTGTAAAATACGATTTCTTGTTTACTACAATTCCCTTTTTATTTTGAAGCGTGTTTCAATTGAATCATCTGGCAAAAATCAACATTTCAATTTTTGTCCGGGCTAATTTAAAGGGAAGAGGATAATGTCCAGCCAAATAATACGAGATAGTGTACACCGTATTGGAATAATAAAAGGGATCTTGTTGACACCGTTCGGGCAGGGGCATGATGTCTGCCTTGTCACTAGGTGTCTTGTCTAAAAGGCTCAGTGTCAGAGTTGACCTATTACAGTAAACAACATCGTGAAATTGACAAGATGAATGATTTGGAATGATTTTGGAATGAAATGGATTGAGTGTGAGGAGCGAGTTTTGAGTGAAATTAAAGGAAGGTAAATCAATATGGCTAATTTTGTTCAAGATGAACAAAATAAGCAATGTTAATTACCTCCCTTTAATAAAACGTACGTAATTTTCTGTTTGTGTATCTTCATGGGCCAATTAAAAACTTAAAAATCCACTCGGTCCAATTAAATCGTGTAATAATAAGATCGATTAAAATAAATGTTGAGAGTCTTGGTCGATTTCGAAATGTATTCTAAAAATTATTGAACGTTTTTGATCGATTTGAGTGAGTGTTTGTAGTGAATGAATGAAGCGCTTAGAGAGCGATTTAGAATGCTTTTGATCGGAATGATTGTCAATTTCATGATTTAACTAACTGTAATATATATATATATATATATATATATATATATATATATATATATATATATATATATATATATATATATATATATATATATATATATATATATATATATATATATATATATATATATATATATATATATATATGTTGATAATTACAAGATCTTATCTTTGAATCTCTGAATAAAATTTTAATCTAAAAATCATATAGTTAATCGTATAGTTTTCACGTTGAACACTTACTGTATATAAGTAATTTCGATTTCGTCACTCATGAAATGACAGTTTCATGTTAATCTGGTAGTCAATGTTAAAATGGTATCATTCATAAGTGAAAATGTTTTAGAATAAAAAGAAGATTGATAAGTGTGTGGATTAGAGACTATACTAAAAGGGCATGCAAAATGTCTATCTTGATGATAGTTGTGTTTCTTTTCCATTTCAAGCAAAAACCAAAATTGACTTTCTATGATATCACATATTAACCATCTTTTGTTCACTTCTGAAAGTGGGCCTTTTTAAGAATCTTCATACTGGGACATTTGGACTGGGCCTTTTGACTGGAGTCTTTTAGTCACTAGGCCTTTTTGTATAAAGGGCCTTTTTGATGCTAAATCTATTGATATGAATAGAATGGGATTTTGAAAGAATATTCCGCATTTCGGAATTTCAGAAATAACTTTATGAGACAAAATAATGATTATTCCAGATTAAAATGCAACTGCATTGCAGCGAAGAGGTTCGACTTTGGCCAAACTGCGTAGCACGCACAATTCGGTTAGGGTCGATGCTTTTTGCAATTTGCGTGACAGATTATATATCTTTTCTCACCGATGCCAGACGTATCCACTATGACAGTCTGTGTGTCTTTGTTTGTGTACAGTCCATCATCTAGAATTACTGTATTCAGCTCTGTAGTTCTCGAACGGTCGACTGTGGATTGGGTTCTTCTAAATAGTAGAAAAATATAACAGCCTTTTAGATAAAAGAGAATAAAGACGATGAGTATTTGTGTTTCATTTCAAGATATTTCAATGAGCTGGAAACGTAGAGACTGTTCAGTCTGAATTGAAACATGGACTTTTTACAACGATTGCATAAAACTTTAGCGTAAGTCTGTCGAGTTTGACAGCGACTCACAAAGACTAAGACAATGCAAATGCACGAGCTGACCCGCTTTATACTTGGCGCACATGGGAATATGTTGTAACTTTCAATGAAATCGAGGGATCAGTGCAAAACTATTGTAAGTACCTATATAGTAAAAGGCACTGAAAATATTTTTAAACTGACCAGCCTTCATTTGCTCATTTGATAACCAATATTTTCCAAAAAGCGCGGTAGAAACTGCTTAATCTCGTCTAAAGGTAGTGGACCAGTAATATTTTTTCAACATCTAGGAAGTAATGAACTTACACAATGTAAGCCGAGGTTTCCTAATGATTTTCATTAGGAATCCTCGGTTATCATTGTGAAAGAATATGTGATCCGAAATGTTGTGGAGCTATTACGGGTCAACTACCTTAAAGATGTATAATCTAAAAGTATCAATGGTCCCTTTTTAAGGTGAAAGCGTTTGCGAAACGTTTTGAGACTTGGGAGTCCAGTCAGTACAAAATTCAGGGGCTATTTTAAGAAGGACCGATTATAAAACAGAGAATTGGCTGAAAATATGAAAACAATAGTACCATTTTTCTTAGTCTTTTTAGCTGTATCAGGCCCTTTAACGTAAATCAATACTATGTATAGAAATGGTAGAAAAGGTAATGGGGGAATCACTGTTGCCAAGTTTTATTAAAATTGGTCCATTGGTTTAGCAGATGAGAAGACGAATGAACGATTTAACAAAAAAACATACCTTGTAAATTGAGATGTCTTAGCACCTGAGAATAAAGAAATAATGTTGTGATAAATTAAATAAATATTTTGATTATAGAAAGAAAATTGAGGTGAGAAAACTTATATATAAGGGCAGAAAATATATGCAAATAGACCCATCTTTAATATGTCGCTTTTAACAAATATTGCACAAAATCAGTTCTCCATATGCTTTCTTTTAATTTCAATGGACTTGTGACATACTTCCAAGTAGTTTGAGATATATCTAATATGTTAAATTGTATTATATATTTATATAAGAAGTGTGAAAATGGTTTATCTTATAACTATACAAATATCCGTATGATAACATCCCGTATGACATTTTTTATGTTATCACATTGTTATTTTTAGAACAATGATATAATGCGGTTATTTTTAGAAACTTGCATTTCAGTTAGAAACATCGATGAAAACAAGGCAAATAGAGGTTATAAGATAAATATAATACATACTTAGTGTATTATATGAAAAAAAATATCTAACTCGGTTGTGGGAATTGATAATTGTCTCGGCAGAGACTCGACAATGATCAATTCTCCCAACCTCGTTAGATATTTTTTCTCATACAAAAGACTAAGTACGTATTATAAATGCATGTCATATTCTATTGTTGAGAGAAATTATTTTCAATGCGAATCTATTAATCATCCATCGTAACCTTACCAGACGAGCACGTAAAGAGGAGTCTATTCTGTCTACAATCAGCGAGCTGGTAAACTAATCCTTCATCTTGTTGACTAGCCATGGCTGTCTGACATTGATCAGGATCTATATTGTTTGTCTGATATATTGACACCAATGATGACTCGATATCTACCCAGAATCCACTCTTTACGTTGGTAAAGAGAGTCGATGTGATGACGCCACTTCCGGCTAGCTTCCATATTTCTGTTTTGTTTCTACACGAACGTCGGGCTGAAGAAATGTTAACTTTTGGGGCTCTTAGTGGAATATACCCCGTGGAATTTTCGTTTTTATCTGAAAAAGAACAAGAGATATTTGTTAAACACTTATGCCCCCTCCCAATGAAAGTAGGCCAATAGCCTATTCTTTGTCAATCAACAAAGGGGGTTAACTCACAAAGTATGGGTAAATGGGTAGATTATTCAACTGTGAGGTTTAGTGATTCTAGCTTGCATACTTTTTGAGATATGTTCCGGACATAAACGGTCTACGGATAGACCGACCGATCGATGGACCGACCGACCTGTGCAAAGCAATCTACTCCCTCTAGTTCGAAATGAGGCATAATAAAATACACAGATAAAACAGATAATGTACGTAATACATCTATAGAACAGATGAAGTATATAAAGGATATTGAATGAGTGGTCATTGAATGGCGAATTTATTAAACGAGTCATCTACAGACAGATAAAAACGAGGCTTTGCCGAGTTTTTATCTGTTTAAGATGACGAGTTTAATAAAATCGGTAATTTATGAGCACAAATTTGAATTTTCTATTTATAATTTGACCCGAATTTTAGCGAAAAATTGTCAAATTTCTTGAAATTCAACATTTCAATTTTTCCGCGAAACTTATAAGGCTGTTTGAAACTGACGTCACAATATATACATTATGACGTCATTTCGCGGTTACAAAATAACGTTTCTATTCGCTCAAAGCTAATTTGCATAGTAAATTCCACTAGTGTAATAACACCTGTGTAATATCAAAAATATTCAATGGCGTTATTTCAGTCTCGCTAAGTAGGTCATAATATGAAATAAGGCAAAGCCTCTGACCGGGGTCGTTGGATATCTACACTGTTTAAATGGTTTTTTTAAAGATAATGATATAGCACGACCGAAGACAACAAGTTAATCTAGTAAAATGATTTAGAGAGGATTGAATATGACAAAATATTGAGTTTTTCATATTTATCATTTTACAGCTTCTTGTCCATTTTGGAATTTTAAATTTTCTGCAAAATTTTTTAAACATTTGCAAATAAAATTTTCAGTTGCCACAATATAACTCCAATTCAAACAAAACAAATCAAAAGAACAACAACAACAACAAAAATAATAATAATAAATAAACAAGAGCACCGCAAGCGGGTGCCAACACTCGTCTTCTTTATTATTTACTAGGCAAATGCAAATATATGAACTTGGTACCTACAGAAAGGTCTTGTCCTAAGCAATGATCATGAGAATTATGAAGACTCTTTGACTTACCATTCAAAAGTTATGACCAAGGTTATATTCTTAAAAACAAATTTGACCTTAAAAAATGACCTTGACCTTAACTGATGACCTTGATATTGGCACCTACAGAAATGTCTTGTCCCAAGCAATGATCAGAGCTTCATTCATTCATTCTAAACACTCGATCAACTCATTCCATGGCCAAAATATTTCAATTTCAATTTCGCAGAAAGAAAATAGAAATATCGCAGATTTTCTTCGAAAACAGCCGAGCTTAGAACTATAACTTACATTCACTACATATATACCCGTATTTCGAGTGACATGGTTGAGATCGTAATTTATGTTTATTATGAGTATTCTGTACTAGTCCAGCACATTGTCGAGTATCGTTAGGTTGTGTACTGTATACGGAGAAGTCATCATCTTTTGAACCTTAAAGGATATTCATATAGATAAACACATAATAACAACAACAATAATAATAATAATAATAATAATAATCATCATCATCATCATCATAATAATAATAATAATAATAATAATAATAATAATAATAATAATAATAATAATAATAATAATAATAATAATAATAATAATAATAATAATAAAAATAATAATAATAAAAACAATAGTTTGTTTTCAAGTGAAGAATATATTTCTTAAAATATTATTTACATTTTTTCTTGCATTATTTTAACTTTCTCAAAACTTAAACAATCGTGACTTTGTTTTATTTCAGGTATGTGCAAGAACTAAAAAGTCAAATAACCCTTACCGGCTTGTAATTAGCAACATCTACGTTTCATACAATATTATGCTACAGAATTATACAAGATAGTAAAATATCTTAAGTATTATAAACTCATATTCATAACATGTATTCCTTTCACGCACAAACCTCTTTGTTTATTATTTTTTGACGTTAGATACCTTGAAATAGGATTCAACTTCCATAATTATAATTTGTCCATAGCCATAATTCTTGAGAAATTCAATTCCCTTCAAAACTAAAAATATCACTACTAAGAGCCAGTAAGTTTTGTAGCAGTACAGTCCTAGTTTGTTAAATACTGACCTATTTTATAGAGATTCCAGTAGACACGTTTATCATGACCGCAGTATCGTTCAGAATCGCCAGGACATAGAGAAGGACAATAAACCGGCTTTACTGCTACAATGTGTTCTTTAGATGGTAAACATCGACATATCGTGCCCTTAAATTGAAAGAATTCTTTGGTAACATATCGCACATAAACAAACTATGGCGCGAATTTATAATCACGATAAAATGGAATTTTGAAATTCTCTTTTATTCTTTTATCATGACGCTAATTTCACCAATTGTCATTCTTCAAAACTTGACAAGAATACCTTTAAAAGCTACAAATAATGTGCCAATTGCATTTACAAGCAGTAACCTGTCCCAAGTAAGAAAGTTTACTACTAGAATTGAGATTCTTGTAATGCTGATTTTTGTAACAAACTTTATTGCATAAACTTTATTATCAGAACAGAACAGAACAGTTTATTTATTTTCTGACGTGTACATGTATAGCACCTAGTCATGACACATAAATGTATACATAAATCTCATCACGTGTATATACAAAGCAGTGCAAAAAACAACATGTAAATAAACAAGGAAAGTAGCTAGTGGATCAAGCAGGTAATTTCTATTATGTTTGTTTACGCAGAACATACAAAGTATTTGTAGAGGATGACCTTATGTTAAGGTCTGGTTAAGTAAGTTTATTGCGTTCAAAGTTTCTTGGTATGATAAGTAATGTATGCTTTGAAATGTATGCTGTCACTGATATTATATAGGTATCATTTAAGAATTGAATAATCACAAAAAACGTAGCAAATCAAATACAATTTGACCAAATTACACTTTATTGCATTGATGAGAAACACGAAATTTACATGAGCAAAAATTATGTCAAAAAAATACCAATTCATCCCTTATGGTAAACATAGAATAAGCAAATAGTTCACTCGCAAAATGAGCGTGTGATTTTAAATTACTATTTACAAAAAGGTGTGTTATATAAATGATTAGTATATATGATTGGGAATTTGCCATTTGATCTTATCTCCTAACGAAGCTGAAATGGTACAGCGAAGTTCAGTTACAGCAAGTGAATGTCATTTAATAAATATTAACACGTTGTGTAATGATAATTTTAGAACAGTTTAATTTTTCATACCGATAAAACAAACAAAGTACCGGGTGTTTGTCCACAGATCTGAAAACAAATTCCTGGAGAATTGTATGGTATATGTGTGTCTGTATAATCAACATCTCGTGTGAAACGCACACAACCTGAAATATACACAATTATATAGACAATACGTGTGTCGGCTATATCAAGTGAGAAACGTACACAACCTGAAATATACTCAATATACAAATGTTACGTGTGTGTATAGTCTACGTCTCGTGTGAAAAGTACATAACCTAAAAAATACACATTATGCATATGATATGTGTGTCGGTAAAGTCTATATTTCATGTAAAAAGAACACAGCAAATAATATTAACAGTATACACATGATATGTGTGTCTGTATAGTCTACATTTTCTCTGAAACGTACACAATCTGAAATATACTTGATATACAGATGATCTGTATGTCTGTATAGTCTACATTTTCTCTGAAACGTACACAACCTGAAATATACTCTATATACAGATGATATGTGTGTCTGTATAGTCTACATCTACTCTGAAACGTACACAACCTGAAATTTATACAATATACAGATGATATGTGTGTCTGTATAGTCTACATTCACTCTAAGATTTACACAAACTGAAATATACACAATAAACAGTTGTTATGTGTGACTGTTTAGTCTACATCTACTCTGAAATTTACATAACCTGAAATATACACAATATACAGTTGAAATGTTTGATTGTTTAGTCTACAGTCACTCTGGAATTTACACAGCCTGAAATATACACAATATACAGATGATATTTTAGTCTCTATAGTCTACATCTACTCTGAAATCTACACAACCTGAAATATAATAAATATACAGATGATATGTGTGTCCTTATAGTCTACATCTATTCTGAAACGTGAAATCTGAAATATATACAAAAAGGTTAAATATTCTATAGTTACTTGCGTTTATTAATGACGTGAGTTTTGAATGGCAGAACAAAGTATTTGTTCCTCTGTAGACTAAATAACGAGCACACCACGACTTTGAAACCTTGTGCAGACAGTAGTCTTACTAATTAATAGCAAACGATTGAGCATAAACGGTTGGGTATAGTTCGTCGATAACTAAGATCGAACGGACGGAGAAAATAAATGAATTATTCAAATTCCAACGCGCTAAACAACACACAAAGAAAATTTTTCTTACGCAGGAGTGAGGATTTGTATGTAAAACTTGAAAGGTATACAGGAAAGGTAGAAAGGTACACCATAACACACTCCTTAAGAGTCACCAGTTTGACTGCGTAAGGGCTACATCGACTGCAATGTTTTTTGTTTGTTTGCTTGTTTTGAAGGTCAAGTCTAACAATCTTAATACGCAAGTAACAACGCCTAGTCAAGTCTTGTGCCATGTACAAAGAATGGCCAATGTCCATTCTAGATGAAGGGAACTTTTTTTTGCAATCGCAAGGTAGGAATACACAAAGCGAACTCAGATATAAGTCTGATGAGATTTTGTTTCATTCCTGACAATTTCATATCATCAGCTAAAAAATACAGTTTTGCCACTTTTAGAGGTTTTCTTAAGTAGTTTTTGTTACGATATACATATCTATCCTACCTGCATAGTTTAAAGCTTTAAATGCGTTGACTGACTCCTGCGACATGGAGGTTTCTTTGGCTAAGTGTTAGTGCGTGGACTTTTTAAATCAAAATGAACAAAAACAAACCAACAAAAAACATTGCACTACTCACCATCGGACCAGATCCAGGGTGACAAGAACTTTCCATTCCAAACTGGTCCTAGCTCTTTGTTATTGATGCCTGAAGCGTGGCCAACATCTAACTCAGTTATGCTCAGACCTAGAGCTTTACACACAAATACAGCGGATAACCAGGATTTAGCACAATTGCTTATAAAAAGATCAGCTTCATTCCGTTCTGTAATTAGAAAGTATGTATGCATAAATGAAAAGATATCCATTTTCATTTACGTCGACAGAATCAACAAGAAAACGAATAAAATATGATATAGATCAGAAATCTCTTAACAAAAGAAATTCATTTGGAGGGATCGAGGCGACGATACAATTCAGACTCAATTGAGTTCTCGCCAAAATGTCCAGGATAATGTCATCTAACTTCTTTTTGTTATCTAATCTTTAAGGGTCTGATCAAATACAAATTAATGATAGTGACCCAGATGAACGAACATTGGTCATATTACAAGTTAAATAATTTGAGAAAATCCTTAAAAAATCTGACTACCTGACAAAAGTAGCTCAATTGATTTTTTAATTATTTCAGCACCTACAGTTACAAACATCGTGAAATTGACAAGTTCAGTGGTTTTGGAATTAAATTTGAATAATATTAAATGAGTTTGTGGAGCGAGTTATGAATGAAGTTTGACGAAATTATCGATAGTAATTATCTCCCCTTAAAAAACCTACATACTTTCCCATTTGTGTGTCTTCAAGAGCCACCCATTGATTTCAAATCCTCACCAGCCAAAACAATCGTGGAATAATTTGATAAATTTCCAAGAAATGTTTTTCGTTTTGATCGATTTCGATTTAATTTAAACAATTTCGGAGCGTTTTTGAGTGATTTGGGTGATGTTTGAAATGAAAAAATGGGGTGCAGAGTGATCGATTTAGAATAGTTTTGATCGAGGTGAGTGTCAATTTTACGATGTTTCTAAGTGTACATACCTCCAAAATCAGCGTTGTTCGAGCAGCATACAGCAGCGTATGAATCGGTCTCTTGAAAACACTGATCTTTTTGATTTCCGTTATCTTGGAGACATTTTCCTATGTTAGTTTCGTTACCATAACACTGAATATCTCTACTGAGCCAGTCAGGTATCTTTGTTGAGTAAATGTTTGGCTCATTAAGACTGTGCCTGTAAGATTAATAAAGTCGAATTGCATATGTATGTGAGACCTTGCGATGAAATTTTATGTCCCATCTTCACATTTTGTGTGATCTTATTTCTGTCGATTTTTCTCACATGATTGGTTATTTTTTTAAAATGGGTGCGATTGTATATGTATGTCAGTTTTATTTTGGGTTTTGGGGAAATATTGACAAAATCGGCTTGCTAACCTCTTGGACTATTTGTGCCATTTACGGCTTCGGATTTCAGTTTTTAGTTCCGCGCATCCACAAAGAGCAACATTAAAGATGAGAGAGAACTTATTTTTTTTTTGCATTGATCTAATGAATTTGGGATCTATTTTCTTATCTCGGCGAAACTATTTTTGTGAAATTGAATTTTTTCTCGTGCTACATTCATCAACGGGGATGAACAAACCAAAAAAAACACCAAATAAACTGAAAAGTGTTTTCCCCCTTTACTAACGTCAAGAGAAAATTACATCATATACAATGGTATCTAATCAAAAGATCCATATTGTGTTTAGGCTAATCGTAACTATATAGTTAAAGAATACTTCATATAGCCTTAGATACAAACTTTTCACTTAAATTACATCATTTGATATCAAATAAGCATGTGCGTGATATTTCAAGCAATGCAACAGGGTCGAAAAGCAAAGATTCTAGTCAATCTATGCAGCCGTACAGTCTGATCTGAGTCTGATCTGAGTTTTATAGATGGATAAAGAAGTTTTCAGCCCTTCTACAGGCGCAAAAACTAACAAATTCCAATATAGAGCCCCTACCTATAACCCAGTTGTCGACACACCACCGCAGCCTCGACATCACCAAAATGTCGAGCACACAATGGTTTCCAGCTTCCATGGTCTAACAGACGGACCATCACCTTTCCTTGGTTCCCACTCCGTCCTTCTACAAGCTTTACACCAACTGGAAAGAGTCAGTACGTAAATTACTTTGTTGAAATTGAGAAATATCATCTGGAGAACAAAAGCCTCGATGACTACAGTTTCAACAAATCATTATTGGAATATACGTTGACGGATGAACTCGCACACAACAGTGCCGAATTGTCTTTTCATTTAAAAACTTTCGCATTAAAAAAGGGGTTTGACGCAAATGCAGTTGGTATCGTAAAAAGCGATTTATTCAGTACTTCAAAATATTTCCTGCATTTATAGTTTTGCTCAGCATGGATAATGATTGTCAGAGTCATACATTTTATGTTTGTGTTCATTTATGTAGAATTATTATCCTCAAGCTCTATCGCTTTCCTGGTGTTTTTGTTGTTTTGAGCTAGCAAAGCGTCAGCCTTACTGGCTTCAGTTAACAAACAAAATTTTGAGGAAGTCTCAAAGTTCAAATTAGTGCAAACTGCCTCTGGCAGCTTAACCACTAAATCAATGAATGCTTTCGCCATAAAAAAGTAGTTCTCCCGCAATGTTGCATGTCTGCAGTTTCACCCCCCTCATACTTTAAGCCAGTAAGGGCAAATCGGGCTTATGGTGAGCTGTGTGATCATTAGATATCCCTCATACGTCGTTCGTCATCAACTATCTTAAGTGTTTAAATCACAGGGGTGAATTCATGAGTATTGGGTTGTAATATTTGTCAGGTCATTAAGATGAACCGTATGAATTAAAGTTTGAATATTCCATATGAAAGCACGAGGAAAGGATACCTGTTGACATTTTCTTTGTTTACATTCTAAGGGCAATGCATTTGGCGCATATATGATGAAACTTGTTAAGTATGTTAGTCAAAATGATAAAACCTTCTGAAAGAGAAAAGTTTATCTGAAAATAGAAACGTAGGAACATGAAAATCTAGCTCACTAGTGATGAACAATGACCAGAATACTTTTTGTCAGAAAGGGGACTCAATTAGAAAATGAATACTTTTGAACGGAAAAAAGGAAAGAAAAATCGGGATCTATGGGAAATTTTCCACACTCACGGTTGTACAGTGTATTGGAATGTGGATTTCGAAGAATGTAGCATGTGTGCAAAGTAAGGACTTAGTCTGACAGGAATTTTCGCTATGAACACTACATTGTACGGTCACTTGGATGAACTATGTTCAAATAAGACCTCATTCGAAACTATGCTTTTTAACTCCTCGCTTTATTTTAACCCTGATTTGTATCATAATATTTTTTTAAAAGGAAGATCACTGAAATATCTATGTTTTGCTAGCTCTCGGGACTTTCAGTACATTGATTTTTTCAGTGTCGACGTTGCTGATTTTTTTCGAATATAATGAGTGAAATTCTTCGTAGTATTCGAATTTGCCACCCCTTTTTTATTTTTTCATTTTTTATTATTTATTTATTTATTTTAATTCGACGCTTCAACATAAGCATCCGTATTACTACTGGCCAACGAACTAGACATTTGACGTCCCTGTGATATTTAATTTAAAAAAAAAGGTAGATGAAGAAATGACTCACATCAAAGAATTTCTCATTTTCCAAGAATATTTTTAAGCAAATGATTGAAACTTCTTAAATGCTCCCTGTTACAAAGTTGTCTGCAACCGCCCTCAACTTTGACTGGTCTAAATGGGGGATTAACAAATGTGACAAATGCTTTATTTGGTTGCCATTTGGAATTTTGATTACAGTGAATGATATCGTGAAATTGACAAGGTGAATGATTTTGGAATGTTTCATGAGTGAAATTGAATGCGTGTGTGAAGTGAGTTTTGAGTGACATTAATAGAAGGTATACCAATGAGGCTATTTTTGTTTAGGATGAACAAAATTAGCGATTTTCATTACCTCCCTTTGACAAAAATTGGATACAAGTTTTCTAAATAGCTTCCTGTTTCTAAGAGAACTTATCAGACGAGCATTATTTCAATTATTTAAGTGAAATGGCGTTTTTTTCTAGCTATATTTATTTTGAATCTAGTTGTTGATTTGATCTTTTATAGAGATTTTGGAGTGTTTTTTAATGGTTTGATGAGTGCTGGGAAAGGTTGATTGGATCCCTGAGCGATTCACTTTGAATGTTTTTAATTGAGATGAATATCAATTTCACAGTATTTTAAACTGTAGTTGCAACACATTTTTTAAATGTAGACAGTTAGGTTGTGCTCAATGCAGATATTTATGATTAAACAGGAATTTCCAGCTGACACTTCATTTAAGTAGTTCATCCGATTGATAGGAAACTGTAATGGTGTTATCTTTATGCCATAAGTGTCTGTTAAAATTATTTTCCTGTTTTGTCTTATCCTTTTATCAAACCGATCGGTCAAATAATGGTCATGGAAGATTCTTATTTTCGAAAACAATAGAAACTAAATCAAAACAAATTCATATTTCGTCAACGTCATAGGTCTAATTTATTTACAACAAAATAATCGCAATCTACTTTCCAGTACACGAATTGCTAGTCCGTCAGATTAAAAATTGGCTACATATTAGTTTCACAGGCGATTGTTGAATGTTTCGACTTATTATTATCTTTTTTTTCCGGTTATTGTATAAAAGATATCACTTATATGAAATAATATGAAAAATCAATTGCCTGTGAATTAATTGCATTCATATGATTGAGACATTAATTAACGAAAACGTAAATAGTTGACATATTTATGAATAATTTCTAGTTTGTGTTTTTGGTATTTTGTGGTCATTTTTCAAATATCAAACCCTGTATTTCATTTTTTTCACGTGATAATTATAAGCCCAACGAGTTTTGAAGTCATAAATGGTCGTTCAGTAAAATCGCCAACACCGACAATACTATCAATTTTTGGTGATAAGTGTTATGTTATTTTACGTTATTTGTGTTAGATACGACATGTATTTGTATATTGCTTTTTGAAATTGTTTAGCTTACAATATCCATCAAAGTCATATTTATCTCGCAGGAAGTAAAGTTTTTTTGAATACATAAAACCTCTGAACTTATTGCTCAACACTCCTCCACCACCGAAAATAGTCATGCGTTTAGGATGTCAAAGCGGTGCAAAACTGTTTGAAATCATACGATTGGTTCTTGAAGAAAAGCTATTTACAGGACTTGCATTATTATTTTATTAAAGGGGGGGCAATAAATACCGCTAATTTTGTACATTCTGAACAAAACAAGCGGTAATGGATAATCTCCCTTTAAGTATACTAACAACTCATTCTTTTCATTTATTGTTCTTATTCCTCTGACTTATTGATTTATTTTCAAAATCATTCAAAAGAATGTTTGCGAAATGTTTGACAAATTGTTTAACGCTTTGAACGTGGTTTTGTGCAAAGCGGGGTATATGTACAATTTTGAAACGTTCACAACTATTTTTGCATCCTGAACATAAGACTGGGTAACACAAGTGCTCTATTCAAAATGATATGCCAGTTTACACACAATATCACAGATGCAAATGAAGAAAAAAATTGTGGAACATTACAAGCAATTACATTTTTGTCCACAATATTTTCTTCTTAAAAAGCCAAATATATATTCAGCAAAAAATAAGAAGGTATCCACTTTTCATTTCTTGTACACACGTATCGTAGAACGATCAAGTCATGAATCAACGTATTTGAATTGTCTTTCTTTCTTCATTGATTCAAAATGTTTGTGAAAGCAACATGTCAATTTGTTATAATTCAAGAAAGATAACAATAATAATAATAATAAAAAAAAAAAAAAAAAAAAAAAAAAACGTTATTTTCTAAGTTGACGTATGTTACGCGTACGACGTTGTGATTTTTTAAATGAAAATGACCTGTGAAACTTCGCGGATGATAAAATCAAACAGTAGTTGTGTTCGGTACCACCCAGTAGTGAAACGAAATAGAGAAGAGAAAAACATGAACAAATTATCGAAACACACCAAACATTGAGAACATTTTAAGGGCTTTATTTCAAAGAGAAGAACAGCTTAGAATTTAAGTCACCGTCTTCAACGCGATTTGCTTACTGTGGAAAAGTCACGCCAAATTCGTTCCTTGACGTTGACGTCAACGCTCCCTATCCTCCATTTAAAAATTAAAACACAAACAAAGTTATGAACTTCATAGCGCAAAACTTTTAAAAAAGAATAGATTGCAATTGTGCACTTACGGGTTGAAATATGGCACTTTTCAATTCAAAGACGTTCACACAAGTATTTCGGATGAGTTAGAGCAAACGTTAAAATAACACAGCAATATATCTTTTGCTAATTAAGCAGCCAAGAACTAAAACAGAGAACTATGGAAAGAGTTTATCGGACAAAGCTCGCAACTACAAAGTTTGGTCAATATCTGCTTTCAAACTGCATGAAATAATTCGCGTTATTTTGTGCCAATTTCATGTAGTGTCGACTGGCAGCAAAAGAAAGTATTTAGTTGTCATACAAATCCGGGTTAGCTGACGTCCTATTCTTGCATTTTGCAGGCTTTGAATTTATCAGAAAACCAACTGAAAACTTCACGAAGTTTCTGCGATTTTTTTAAACGACACCATTGTCACGTTTGAGTTCATTATTTGATAGCATCTCAACAAAATCAAATGAAACTTTTCAACTTTAATTTCAAATGATCAGGGCATGAATTGAAATACATTTTAGCAGTTTTTAAGAATTCTGTAATTTCAGTAGGTGTATACTTTCTATTTTTGCTCAGTATATATTTGAAAAAAAATCACCAATTAAAACCTGTAGTTTGCAAATTATTTTAAATTCGGTCAGTCTAAAATGGTGTTGTTTCGCAATGGATATAATTTGAGGAATGTAAGAGAGATGTCGTGAAAGCAGAACGTGTAGAGCTTTCTAGGTCAGGTTGACAACACTATCCGAATTATCTGCAAATTATACCCAGCTTTACACACAAGTGCACATACACCACGGGATATAACTAACAAACAGTTTGAAGCGTTTTGCCATTCTGAATGCATGGCAGGATTGTGGCCGAAAACAAATTCTACCTGATATAGAGGACTTAGACATTAGTCCTATCAAGGACCGCTCTTAACATTGTTTCGATATCCTCTTATGTTACCTTTATCAATATCATCCGAGTGGTCAATCATCTCTTTGTGAGATAGATCCGCTTTTGAAATAAAGTCAGTGATGAGCAATATCTATTCTGTAGTTTGTCCTCTAAAACTAATGCACCTAATTTGTTTAATCCAATCCACACAAAAGCCACATAAATCAGACAGATCAAGAGATTTCAATCCACTTAAAAGCATGGTAGATGTAATCATGGAACATGTAGAATCCATTATCGAAACGTACGGGAGGGTTTCGTGAATTATACATGTGCCTTAATTTTGTCCGATATTGTTCTATTGAAGTTCACAACCATTCGTCAGCTTTGATTGTGCTTCAATACTTCCCAGTTGACATTAATGCACTGTGGACTCATTTGTACCAAGTTTCGTTACAACCCGCCCATTCGTTTGGGAGGAGAAGATATTTAAAGAAAAGGTTTACGCACGGACGCACGACGGACACTCCGATATGACAATAGCTTGCTGGCCGTCGACCAGTGGACCAAAAAACTGTTTTACTGATTCAATGGTTTCTATACTATTATACATGTACAAGTTCGAGTGGAAACAATAAATATGCATGATTATTCCTGAACGAGCCCTTTGCAGTCTCGATAATGTTTCTGTTTTTGTTCAGTATAGTATTGTACATGTATATTTACAAAACAGTCACAATCATGTAGGAAGTTTATCTTTAGAAAATATTGTATTATCATAGTATTGTCTGGCATTTTGAATGAATAGTCGAAACCTATTGACATAACCCTTAGTTTAAACCGCGCTCTTAACCGTAATTCTAAAATTATCTTTTAACAGTTTATAACATACAGTGGCATTTCAAAAAAATATGTAACGTGTAGCAATTTATCTCAAAACCAAATAACCTGTAAGAAATATGAATAAGTTGATCTATCGAATCACAAAAAGAGCCTAGGTAAGATAGAAAACCAGCCGTGATTCAAGCATTGCTAATATTTTAAACATGCACATTCAATTGCTACTCCATCTACACGTTCATGTTTAATTTTCTCTGCGCTGTTTATCCTTGGATCCTGATTTCGAAACCCCAGCTCGGCCAACTTTAACCACAGCCGACTTTTGACAAAAGCCATTGTGTCGGGCGTTATTTCTCCGCCAAAATAGCACAATGATACTAGGAAGCTGGTGGCTGGGATGTTATTGTTGTAGTCTTGTATGAAACAGACAGCAGGGAGTCATTTGTAGGTGAACGAGACGCCGCTATAGAACTACAATACTGTTGAAAGCTACGTCACCCTCCCCCCCCCCAAAAAAAAAAAAATCAAAAAAATGATATGTTTTCCAGCGGACTGAAATGTCTATATGTATTTAAATGACTTAACGTCGACTTTTAACCAGCGCTGTTTTCGGGATGACAAAAGACGGTGCAACCTGTTTGCTAATTTTAACCAGCGTTGCACACAAGTTCACGTGAAATGTGGAGGTACCATTGAACTGTTTTGTCATCCCGAAAACTTGGTAGAAATTTATACTAAACTAATTTCTTCTTATTTACTTACCGTTTTCTGTGTAGATTATGTGTGTCATTGATGAATAGACGATCCATATTAGACTTAGATAATCCTTTATCTTCATTTTATATCAGATCAGATACATTTTTGCATCCTTTTGTAGTACAACATCCAAACACTCTAGAGAAGAATTATCACTTATTACACATTTTCCGATTTAACATTAATATTTTTAAACCTTTTCGTTTGTAGGCCTATTAGTCCACTCATCGCAGAATAATCCAGTATTAATAGTAGCTGACCTTTAACGTTCGTCAACTTACGTTTAATTGTAATGCCTGACTACCAAATTGAACACCAAAAGCGAAGACACTTACTGAACGGAATCTCCATATGACTCAAATAATCCTAAGTAGCTCACAATATTATCATATCGAATGTTCGCCACTTTACGCGGTAAGCCTTTTCATTTTGTCAATAGTAATAATGTCGACTAATGAATAAAACAGACTTCAAATGTGTTCATTTACAGACACAATAGGGATATTTGTATCGGATATTTTACTCTTATATATTGACCTTTCACAGTTCAGACGTAAATAGTATCTATGAATTCCATAAACCGAGAATTGCAAAAAACAAACAAACAAACAAACAAAAAAAAAAAAAAAAAAAAAAACAAGCAGAGGACACCAGGGCCCGAGGCTTTAAAACTTTTCTCATGCTCAAGTGAGAGTTTTCTCATATTTTGAATTTAAATAAATGTATGAAAATAAAAGATACTATGAATAAGTTGTTATCTATAGCAACTTATTCATATTATCTTTTATGTAATACACTAAATTAAATATTAAAAAAGAATTGCGGCTTCAATCTCAAATTGAAATTTGGGATAATTTCGAATTGAGGATGAGAAAAGTTTCATAACCTTGATATTGTATTTAAAAAAAATACAAGTCCTCTGGTTTGGAAAACAAGCGATTGTATTATTTTAAATACTTTAGGGCTTTGTTTGTAAGTTCATTCACATTTCATAGTTAATAATCGACTTAGGAAACTTGCCAACAGCTTAATCAAGGATTCTAGAGGAATCGGTCTATACATTTATCCTATACATAGAATTTTTTCACTTTCATTTTGAATGTTGCATTTTTTCTCGCATCTGCCACAGACAGATATACACTTGATTGATCTTGAAGGTAGTTTGTAGAACAATTTCGTCCAGACATAAATTTCGCAGTAACGTGCACGACATGGATACTCGTGAAAACATTGTTCAAAATGAAATAAGTAATTTCAACGAACCACTATTTAATCACTACTAGAAATTAAAACAGCCATTGATCAAACTAAAAATGGCAAAGCTAGTGGTGTCGATGGTATCCCCATAGAAGTTTTAAAAAATGACACTTTTGTCTTATTTTTACATTCACTGTTTAACGTTTGTTTTGAAAAAAAGCACAGTACCAACTATGTGGGGAAAATGCATTATCAATCCTATTCCAAAGTCTTCTGTAGATGATCCTAGAAATCCTCCTTCCTATAGAGGGATTTCTTTGTCTAATTCTATGTATAAGTTGTATTGTAGTATTTTAAACAATAGATTATCAAAATGGGCTGAGGATAATTCTAAGACGGTTGATGAACAGAATGGTTTCAGAAAAAATTGCAATACTATTGACCATTTATCTTCTTTAACAAGTATTATAGAAACAAGAAAAAGGGTTAAAAAATCAACATTTTGTTCATTTATCGATTTTAAGAAAGCGTATGATTTTATTGATAGAGATAACTTATGGAACAAGCTAAATGATATTGGTGTTTCAGGAAAATGTATTACGCAATTAAGTCTCTTTATTCGTCGATTTCTTCCTGTGTACGTGTGAATGGACTATGCACGGATTGGTTTGAGGTAAACAAGGTTGTGGGTTGTCCCCCTTGCTTTTTAATTTGTTTATTAATGACCTGGCTGTTTATCTCATATCTTTCAACTGTGGGATAGAAATAGACAATGATAATGTTTGTATACTTTTATACGCTGATGATATTGTTTTATTAGCGGACAAACCTGTAGATTTACAAATTTTACTACACCAGCTCAATATATGGTGTTTGTCTAACAATATGTCGATAAATCAAATTAAAAGTAACATTGTACATTTTAGACCAAATTGCAAATCTAGGCCTGAAGTTGTATTTCATTGTGGTAATTTTGTGTTGAAATGTGTTGATAGGTATACTTATTTAGGTCTTGTTTTACATGAGCATTTGGATTACAATGTTACAGCAAAAGCAGTAGCTTTGAAAGCAAACCGTGCTCTTGGTCTTCTGATTGGAAAATGCAAAGTGATTGGCGGCTTTACCTACGATGTTTTTACAAAGCTTTATGATTCTTTGGTCTGGCCAGTAATAGAATATGGCTCAGCAATTTGGGGTTTTAAGTCCTTTTCTTGCATAAATGCAGTACAGAATAGAATAATGCGCTTTTTCCTCGGAGTAGGCAAGTACACACCTAATGCAGCGGTAGCTGGTGAAATGGGCTGGTTGCCACCTAATGTCCGACAATGGAAAGCAATGAGCAATCTTTGGTGTCGTTTCTCCAGTTTCCCTCATACCCGTATAAATAAGCGCATTGTCCTATGGGCACAAAATATTGCTAGTCAAAGTTGTAGAAATTGTTTTTTTTGTTGTAAGGAAACTTGTTGTAGAGTTAGATTCTGCAGAATTCCAGTCAATAGATACTGTTCACAATAAAACAAAGATGTTCGGTCTATTGAAAGAAAAATTAACTCAAAATTTTATTGCAGAATGGAACTTATCTCTTACAAGACAAACTGGAAGAAATAATATTGGTAGAAATAAATTGAGAACCTATGCACTTATTAAAACTAATTTCGAAACTGAAGAATATTGTAGAGTAATTTTACCTTTTAAACATCGCTCAGCTATGAGTAAATTTAGATGTGGTGTGGCTCCTTTAAGAATTGAGACAGGAAGGTATGAAAATCTTGAATTGGTAGACCGGAAGTGTCCGTTTTGTAACACTCTGGAAGATGAATGTCATGTTTTGTTTCATTGTAAAAATTATGAAGAATTCCGTCATGATCTTTACAATAAAGCATCTTCTGAACATCAAAATTTCAAGAACATGAACGATATAGAGAAGATAAAAATATTATTTACCAACCATAATATTGATTAGAATAACAGCCAAAACCTGCTTTTCAATTTTAAATAAAAGATCTTTGCTTATGTGTAAATAACTTTTATTTTTAACAAGTTCCCAAGTGATATATATTTTAACGTAAATTACCATGAACCAGGTGCTAATTATGTACACTGTCAGTGTGAAAGGGTTAATTGCCTTTTTCATTATAATTTAAACAAACCACAAATTTCCCGTCACTGTAGAAAAACAGCAGCTCGAAAGAATATAAACGTATTTTCTCCATCTATTAAATTAGACGAAAGCAACTGTACCATTAGCAACTGGTTCCTACTCTTCTTTTGTGTAGCAACTGTTTTACGGTTAGTATTGTTTTAATCATGTAAGTCTCTTATAATTCTATATGTGAATGGTCATGTACTTTTAAATGTTTGTATAAATGTTTGCAAATGATGTACATGAATTAGGCTATAATAAAGATATATATGCAATCGGGCAGTAATCAAGGCCAAACACTTCAGAAATCCATTTTGCGAATTTGCCCATATCAAATAACAGCAAAATTGAATATGCTGTTAATTCAAATCAATTATACAATTGAAGGAGTGTGTCAACATTAATATTTTATTACATGTATAATCCATGATTTTCGCCCTGACAGTGCGGAGCCTAAGTAACGGGTCGTTGCATTTAAGGTTAAGGTAAATCAGCTTTTTCACAGTTACTTCTTTTTATAGAAAGTCAACATGAAACTTTAAATCATATATTGGTAGCCAAACCATCGTAATTTCAGCTTGGATAAGCTGAACTTACGAGGATTTGGTACCCAATTTTGTACCAATGTTTTCACTTCCGCTCAGCACGTTTGTGGATCCACTTGGTTTTAGGATACACTTATCTACATGCGTTAAAGGTTAATGTCGACCAAGTCGATTTCACCGTTTACCGCGCAAAATCTACCTATACATACAGTATCATTACAGTTATTGTTCAACTTCGTCTGTTTTAATAATGCATTGCTTGATAAGATAATTGAATACAGGTTCATTATTTTAGTCGATATCACGTGACAACGAGTGGATTGGAAAATGCAGGGAAAAGAAAAGAAAAGAAAAAGAATTGCATCAAATGTACAATTTTGTGTCGTTATAGGCGTGTTTCAACGAACAAAATAAGAGCGTTTACGAGGATTATTGCATAAAATGTAGGTTTTCGGAGTGTTAGGCATAAGTTATTGGACGAAACACGGGCGTTTTGGGTAGAAAATTTGTAAATGCGTGCGACGTTTTGCGTTAAACCATTGTTCGGGTATTTTTATTTTTTTAAAAACCTCAAAAACCCGAATTAACCATAAAGCAAACGTGGATTAAGACGTGAATCAGGTGCTATTATCGTCCGTCTGTTTTAATTCAATATTCTAGACCTAGGTCGAGGTTGAGAGCTTTAAAATCATATAGTAACTGATTTTTTTCTGCAATATGTCTTTATCCTCAAAATACTCGACGGTGGCACTCATTCTTTCCGACTATTTGTCTCCTACAAATGGGTTGATAATCGTAGACTTATGCGGGATAACAGCTGGAGGCCAGGAAAGGTTGTAACAGATAGTACTGATGTGAGACATTCCAGGAAGCCGTTATTAGATGCTCTACTCTCCGCGATATAACTGAAAAATGGTAAAAGCAGCTATATAAAAATGTAAAACCCTATTCTGAAAAGTTCTGAAAATAAAATAAATGCATTTTATTTAAAAAACTATATGCGTTCGAATTTGAAGGGTTACATAGGCCTACGCATTGAAAAACAAAATTGCGTAAGAGAGTGATTGAAAACTTTTTTTGTTCTTTTTTTTCAGACGTTAACATGCAAAGCATAACGCAGTTTTCCAGACAAATTAGTGAGTTCTGTGCTATCATAAAAGCGTGTCTATGGATTAATTCGCATTTTCGCTGTTTGAATATAGTCTTTCTCATTGTGAGTGGTGATAATAGCGTAAATCAAGTTATTTCGGACATTCAATTTTGCAGAGACTCCAAATGCTTATTCGCTGAGTGCGAAAAACAACCAAGTTACGGTTCTCTGCAAAGTTTTAACGTGGGTATGGGATTTTTGAAACTATCATGAAGTATTCTACGTCATACGATATTTATTTCCCGAATCTGTCAATTTAAAAATATTTTTACCAATATTTCGCAATAGACTAGTAGATATTTACATAAGTGAGTGGTATCAGGATATCAGTAATAGATCATCTTTAACAATTTTTAAACATTTAAAAGACAGTTTTAATTGTTCTAGTTACCTAAATAAAATGAATATAACATCTTATAGAAACGCAGTGGTCAAGTTACGCATTTCCGCTCATCAACTTTTTATTGAAACTGGACGCCATAGAAACGTAGATAGAAACGAAAGACTATGTACCTTATGCAACCTTAATGAAGTAGAAGATGAATTTCATTTTTTGTTAGTTTGCCCATCTTATAACGAATTAAGAAGACTTTATTTCAAGAAATATTATTATAATAATCCAAGTATGTTTAAATTAATAGAATTGTTAAATTCAGAAAATCTCAAAACCCTAAATAGTGTTGGCATTTTCTATACCAAGGCGATGCATAAAAGAAAGATTGAATTAAATAACATTAGTAACTAAATGTCATCTATTAGACTGTATAAATACAATACATCTCAATACATCTAATAACTATAGTAAGACTCTTTTTTTTTTCCTCATTATTTCCGCATTTTCCATATTTCATGTTAACTACGTCCATACTCATTCATGTTTTGTATTATGTATGTACATGTATTTTGACGATGAACCATAATGTGTTCAAGTCATATTGTTGAATAAAGAATCTGTTCTGTTCTTCTGTTCTGTTTATCGAAGAAAGAAAGCCTTATCCAAAAAAGCTGACTGATAAACCTCCGGCTAAGAGGATTGATCTTAGAATTAAAGTACTAAGGTTGATTTAAGTTAGGTTGTCTAGCACGCAACAAGGATGCCTCGCACTTATTTAAAGAATTCAAGTTAACCTGTTCAGCTACTGAATGGTAGTAGTTTAACAACAGCTACTGGTTTTCTCAGCTCAGCTAAGATGTACAAATCACTTAGATACCTTAATATAACATACACACCAGGAAGGATTCATGAAAACATAGATACAACTGGGAACTCTGTTAGAGAAATTAGTAGGCTTGCAATTAAAATGTAACTTTTAACCTCAACCTACATATTACAGACATATTACAGACTAACCGTGCTGCATTTAATTAAAACCAAATAAATCCTTTATGTCAGCTCTGTGACAGTGAGCATTTCATATTAGCATGTGAATGTTTAGAATCAGAAAGGAAGACTGTACTTACAGACATACAATTAGAATACAAACTACTTACTAACACTGAATTTCATGAACTCTCTCAGTACAACCAAGCCAAATTAATTCTTGACTGTACACACCTAGACCTTAATCCAAAAAAAGTCAATAAGCTTGAATACCACTGCCGGAGACTAGTATACAACTTGCATTCAGTTAGATACAGATTACTAGCAACAGTTAAAACAAAGCAACGCGTGATTAAGAATATAACGTATATAGTCATTGATATCAAGTTTATGCGTAAATAGTGTGGGAATAATTTAGTGTAAAATTTAGTGTTTGTCATCATAGTGGTGTGAGCTATATTCATGTGGAGTGGGTAAGTGTACATATTGGATCTAACAAAAGCTTAGGAATTCATCATGCTAATGAGTTGCTACCTTGAACTACAAGGGTTCGTCTTTAAAGACGGTAAAGAACACAGAACAGAACAGAACAGTAGCAAACGGAAAGCCGGTCCAATATTATTCATTTGGTCATCACAGAAATTCAGGGCCATAAGCAGGATCGCAGGCTCCTAGTCTATGAAAGATTCAGTTGAGGCTCCAGCCTATTACACTACGTTGAGTGTGTAAAAGTTATATCCCCTTTTACAAACACCGCCATTTATGCTGTCAACCAAATTGGCTAGTTTTATGAAAAAATTGAGGCCAAAATGGATTTTTTAACATTTTACATAAATGGAAAAAAGGTGTTATGTTTAGGCCTAAAGTGTGTAACCTGAAATTGCCATAAAATTTTCCATCGACTTTCATCAGAATTGTAATAAACATCAGCAGTCGCCAAGGTCGTAACTACCATTACCCACATTTCGCAAAAGCGTAATATGAATTAAGGCAAAGCCTTAAAAGCGAGCGCAGCAATTTGTGTACTGGTTGACAAATTATTTGTTACGAGAGAGAGAGAGGGGGGAGAGAGAAAGAGAATGAGAGCTTATATATGGTTGATATGCCTAAAACCGTGGGTTGTCTTTTATCCGTGGCTATTTAAAAAGATATTGAACGAATATAGGAAACATTAAATTCTTTCGCAAATTATTCTGAAAAAGCAATTTTCATATGTTTTGATCAAATTTGCTTTGAAAAATGAGATTGGTCCATCAAAATTCAACATAAACGATTTTTTATCTAAAATTTTGGGAATTTCTCAATTTTAAAATGGTGGTCTTCTAAGATGAACATATTCGAGCAATTATTTACAATTATTTCAGTCCAAGTTTAAGGACAAGGTTTAAGATATACTATGCATGTGTAGAATCCAATTTCTTCAGGTGTCATCCCAGTATCGTTCTTAATTTAACCTATTTATTTGACAGGCCACGGTTAAAGGAAAACCGAGTTTTTCATATGTTATGTATAGCTCCTAATCAAATCATTTAATAATTCCTAAAGCAAGGAAGTCACACATAAGTAGACTGTGTCAACACAAACACAAATTGAGCAAGTTATTTTCTAGCGCCAAATTTCTTTGTTTTAATGACGCCATCTCAGTTTTCTAGAGCTACTTATAGAAATACCCACGGAATTAGGCAAATATAGCATATTTTATAGTTTAGTGCATTATCCCAGGATCTATCAGTTGCAAAATTAATTTTCAGTTATTGCACATTTCATTCAGGTAGGTCTAACTGCAAACAAATTAAGTGAAGTAAGATTTTCGCAAATCAACTTTCACCTTTCCTTTAATTCAATTTTATTCTCTTGTAAAAAAACAAACAAACCTTTTTGTAATTTCTGTCCTGGAAAAAGCTGAAGTCACCCCAGATACTAGACTGAAAATAAATTAGTCATAGTGTAAATTTATGTGAACAACAGACAAAAGAAATCATTATTTCTGGACTGGATGAGATTTCCCAAATTGTTAAAAATGAACACTAGGTTAAATTAATTAGCCTGTATTTCTATAGCAAGATTCAAATATCAATGTTTTATGTTCCGATTGTATATGGCCCAATTAGCATTAGAAAAAGTTTCAAATTTGAAATCGTAGACGTAAATTTCGTTCATTTAAATGAAGCTGATAAACTTACAGTTTTTTAATACAGTAACGTGATAAGAACTCGTCTTGATTAATATCAAAACATTTCTAAGGAAATGCTTGAAATTTCCCATAGAATCTGCATTTTCTACATGGATCTACATAGGGTAATAAATTTCACTAAATCATAAAATAGGCTACTACCTTGTCTATTTTATTTAAGGACCATTGCATAACACCAATAATGTATTGAGTAGATGTATGTTTGTGATGTACAATCTTTTCCTCCAATACTTAATGATCTATTCATCATCAAAGCTATTAAGTTTCATACCTCTATGAAATCGAGACAGAACTTCTTCGTTAGCTCAGATTAAATCACATTTAGCAAAAACGTAAAGATTTATCACTAAAAGCAAACATTGTTCATAGGGCCACTTTCCGCGGAAGTTATTAAAAAAACTGTGTACTCAAAATTGTTTTCATTTGGGCAAATAAGAATGCATAAACCTTTTTGAACATAACTTGACTTAAACTATTATATTACCTTCAGTCTTTAAAAAATGCTCCTTTTACAGGCGGCAACAATAACAAAAGACAAACATATTAACATAAACTTTACAAACTAGCATTTCCTTCTTTCCCACAATGTTTTCTCATGACCTGAAAAAATAATAAATCATAATATTATTGTTTTGGTTATTACAAAGTAACTTTAGTCACTCTTTTCTATATTAAACACATTGAAAATCGTAAGACATAACAAGTCCTCAAGTCTATGACTGAAAAATTTAAATTTCCAGACTAAATTATTCGTGACGTCATTGTCCATTATTGATGACATCAAGAATGTTTTGTTGACATTTTGATATAAACATGCATGCATCATGTAAATCTGGGGTTTTTAATATGTTCGAGGTCGTATATGTGTTAGGACTAAAGGTAAGGATGTTAAAATTAGCCTTGTCATTCTGTTTAACAAACACTAACAATCTTTTTGTGGGAATGACCGCGTGAATTGCTTCGGTTGGCATCACTTTTGGCTTTGTTTTGTTGCTTCCGGTAGAAAATAAAACTTATAGAAACCTAGTTTTAACGGGGTAGCTTAAATTAATTTTCAATTTTTCAATCTTTCTTTTACGAACTATACGTTGAGGTATTTTTCCAATACAATTTTTGTCTTTTTTTCTATCCTGCAAGTGAATTCACTCCGGGTGAGAAATGACACGATTGTTTCGTTTGACAGTAAAATAGAATAGAAAAGAATAACACACGTTACCATAAATGCTCGCTTTGCGCTCACCGCCTTCAGCCGTTCGCAAGCTGTGCTCGCTATTAGAAATAAATAATTTTTCAAAAAATATCATTGATGAAAAATCATAACATCAAAACTAAAGGCCTAAAGGGGGATTGGCAGTAGATATTGTTAGATATCTTTGTCATAATGTTCATCAGGTCACAAGGATAAACCCTATGGAAAATGGGAAGGATACTTCCCATATTATGAAAAAAAAGGGGCCTTAGTGACAATTTTCATTGTTATACTCTTGACTTTCGAAGCCACAAATATGGCCCAATCATCATGAATCTTTGTCAGAATGTTGGTCAGGTCACAAGGGTGAACCCTATTGAAAATTTGAAGGATCTGTGCCATATCACAGGAAAAGGTACCTGTATGACAGTTTTCTTGTTTACTCTCTAGAGGCTACAATAATGGTCCAATCATCATGGAACTTGGTCAGAATGTTGGTCAAGTCACAGGGATGAATCCTATTGAAAATAGGAAGGATGCATGCAATATCACAGGAAAAGGGATGTTAATGACGATTTTCTTGTTGAAATTCTAGATGCCACAGATATGGTCCAATCTTCTTAAAACTTGATTAGAATGTTTGTCAATTCAGAAGGATGAACCCTATTGAAAATTGGAAGGATCTGTGCCATATCACAGGAAAAGGGGCCTTAATGACAATTTTCTTGGGATACTTTCTAGAGGCCACAGGTATGGCCCAATCATCTTGAAACTTGGTCAAAATGTTGGTTAGGTCACAAGGATGAACACTATTGAAAATGTGACGGATTCATGCAAAATCATTGGAAAAGGGATGTTAATGACAAATCTTTTGTTTTCACTGTAGAGGCTACAAATATGGTCCAACTTCATGAAACTTGGTCAGAATTTTCGTCAGGTCACAAGGATGAACCCTATTTAAAATGGGAAGGATCCATGCCATATCATGGGAAAAGCATCTTTTATCACAATTTTCTTGTTAACACCGTAACAAATCATTAATTTGCAATTATCACTTTTAATGGAAAATTTGATAATTATTTTTTAAGACAAAGAAGTGAGGGTAAGCGATATAGGACCATCATGGTCTTCTTGTTTACCTTTAACCAGAAAATACAGAAAAAAAACATATTGCTTAAAAGACATAGACTTTATCTAAAGCAGGGCCTCCTAACCATTAAGAAAGGATGCCCTAGACCTCATCTTTTGAGTCTCTTTGACCCCATTTTGTAAAAGACAGTCTAAAAGCCTGCCTGGTGAAGATAATGTGTTTTCTTGGACAAGAGGGTAAATATACAATGCCTCGATCAGTTCACTTGGTCTTACACTAAATGATCTTGGTTTAATTACATTAAATGCTTTGAAATTCACTTCAAATGGAGCACTTATTATTACTTGTATGTCTAATAACTCAATTAGGAGGGATCAAGAATAAGTGGTGTCTGGTAATCCAAAACTCCTTATTTGCCAGTTGGGATTCCTTCATAGTTAAAGTGAGATGTCCAATGTCTCAACAAAAACATTTCATGTACAGGACAGGTTCCTTTTAAACCCTTGTCAAAACTTATGTTGTTAAAGGTAACATCTAATTGCATCTAGTAGAATTTTGAAAGAAATACACCTTCTTTGCGGGACAGACAAGTGTGTAAAAGCAATTCCTTCTTTTCCACAATATTTTCCCCATTTTGAAAATCCAGACTCTTTACTTTGAGCTCCAACTCCTTTATTTCATTAGTTGGGAGCCCAATGGACTCTTCTTACCAAATAGAAGTTAATATAGATTCCTGATTAGGATGATAACTTTACCATGTGGTGGTACTCTCAGGGCTTGTGCTTATGTTTGAAATAGAAGAGCCAATTTGACTCCTTTATCACGAAATTCTAGGGGTCAAAACCAACTCTAAAGGGGTTGACAATGGGTTGAATTAGCCCATAAAAAGTAAAAGTTTGCAGGTTTAAGAGACAGTTGACCTTTTCTTTTAAAAGGATTAAGTAAGCAGTAAATTAGTAAACTATTAGATAGTATAATAAGATACATCATTGAGGGATAAAACCAAATCTTTACCCTTGGAAATGTCTCTCAAGGGGGTCAAAATGGCCCCCTTGGGAGATATTTCTAAGGGTCAATTTAAGATATATTCAGATTTTTGGGAGTCCAACCTCTGGTTTAATGGTCAAACATGAGCCCCATACTTCCCTGAGTTAGAATTGGAATTCACAGAAAATGATTTAATTTGAGTCCATCAAGATTCATGCATTCTGACTACCAGCAAATATATTTTTAATCCCCAATGCAATTTTTTTTTGAGTACGCAGCATAGTATTTTGTAAGCTTGGACACAAATGTATTAATGTATTATCACAAGCATTCTGCCTCGTTATGGAAAAATCTTAAAAATTTTGCTTCATGCTATTAAATTAAGAAATGAAAGGAATATTTTTTTTTCTATTTCATGGAAGTATGTGACTTTAATCTAACCACACTTTTGTATACTTTAGTCTGCTTTACATATTCATACATTATATGTAAAGCAGACTAAAGTATACATGCTGATGAGATTTAAGTTTCATTAATCTCCATGAATTAAAAAAATATTCACTTCATCACTTTAATGTAACTTTAAGGTTTACTTAGATAACTTTATAAATGTTGTTTCCTTTTATTTCAGATTACAGATCCATGTCCTAATCCTGAAGATACCTTACTGCTATACTTGAGAAGAAACTGTATCTTTGAAACCTTCTATTTTCAGACTAACTAGGGTCAAAACCTTTTGCACTTTTCTAATTTTCTGAATCTTGAAAAATCTACCCTCCTGAAAAAGAACTTTTTAATTGCGATCTCTGGTTGGCTTGTACAAGAATCAATCGCTTTTTCAAATACATATTGTACATCGTTCCAAGATGGTTCCTTTTCTGTATGAGGGGCCACATTTCTAAATTCCTTAACTCTCGGTTATCTCAGTGCTTCTACCTGGAACTAAAGAGGGATGTGGTCATGGTGGGTGTGGCTCTTGTACCGTGATGCTGTCAAAATATGATCGGAAGAAAAATAAAATCATGTATCCTTACTGTTTTATATAATTTTTGTAGTACTGGTCAGTATATCCTTTCTAATTTAAATTCTGTCACCAGTAAGTCTTACAAGTGCTTTTTGTCTTAAGTCTTGATAATAAAAAGTTGATAAATCTAGGATCTACTGGTAATCCTTTGTTAGATCTTCTTTGAGGCAGGCTGAGAAAAGGATGTAACAAAAATTACATGTTGAGAAAAAGATGTAACAAAAATTACTTGTTGAGAAAAAGATGTGACAAAAATTACTTCTTTTCAAGATTGAAACCTGTGTTAAGTTAATCATGGATTTGATTTGAGTAAATTCATACATTATCAAAAGAAAATGAGCCAATGCCTGACATTTCCATCAATTTCACACCTGTGCAATGGACAAACTTTGGGTAGCGTTGACAACAACATAATACAATGATAATATACACTGACTGCATGAAGATGTATTAAGACATTGTATATCAATATAGCGCTTAGTGAGGATTCTGGTCCGTCTGTGCAGCTGTACAGGCTGGCCAGAAGATTTGCTTTGCGCACATCCAAGATTGTTGGAAATGTCACGCACAGGCTCAAATAATGTTTTATTCCAAGAAGAAATGAGTTGGTCTCAGACAAGAACAAATTTTCCTCAACAATTCCATCCATTACAATGTAAATGCGTGTTTATTTCCTATCTGTGCGGTACATGGGCTTGCCGTAACTACAGTTGAGGGAGTTGGTAACCCTAATACAGGCCTTCACAAGATTCAGGTATAGTAAAACCTTCCTATCATTTAGAATGTTACTTATGAACCAAAGCTGCAAATAGCTAGATAGATAGATAAAAATAGTTCATTAACACTTGTACAAACCAACAATTTTAAGAAATACAGATTTTAAGGTAGTTGACCCTTAATAGTTTTGCAACATTTTAAAGTCAAGTACTTAAAAAGTGTTAACCAAGGTTTTCCAATGATTCCATGAGGAAACCTCTGTCAACATTGTGAAAGAGCATGACTTTCTAATTATTGAGGATCTATAAAGGTTCCAATACTTTAAGATTAAAATAGTTCATTCATACTTGCACAAACGCAACCATCCTAAGAGTACAATTTTAATTAGTGTTGATTCCACCTTTTTTTACCTTTTGTGTGAATGTTTCTGAAGTTCTAGCTTGCTTGAATGTTTACTTTTTAACTTGAAGAAAAACATTTGCTCATTGAATCTTTATTATGAGATAGCTACATCTTAGATATGGAAAGTGTTTCTTTTACACAGGTGATTAGCCTATCCTTGAGTTAACGTCTAGAAAGTGATTTAATCTTAATCATGCTGCTTTAAGATCAAAAGTTGTTGGGACTCTCACTTCCTTGAACAATATCTTATTAATTCAATGGTATGTAATGATATTTAAATGCAACCAAATCAATTTGCTAGGAAAGTGTTTTTGTGGTCAAATAAGATGTGGCTTTTTAATGACTATGATTAAAGCTTAACTATTGTCATTTACAGCAAAGCCTGGTAGAGAGGCATGGACTCCAGTGTGGTTTTTGTACTCCAGGTTTTGTGATGTCAGCATTTACATTGTTGAGAAATAACCCTCAACCAACTAGAGATGAAGTGGAACAGGCCCTAGAAGGTGGGTACCAGTGTAAACTTTAGGATTTTAGTGCAAAAACTGCATGATTGGGATATGTGTTTTTTATTCAGTTAAATTTTTTTATTAACTCTGCTGTTTTCAAAATATACACCCATGTAGCCTGCATCTGTAGGGCAGGCAGCGCCCACTTGTCTGGAGCAAAAGTCTGTCACCTTTTGTCTGATTGGCTTGAAACGGCATTTATGCTCCTCATGAATACAGAAAGCAGCGTATAAAAATGTATCACAAGCTAGCTTAATTTTTTAAATATTTCCATTAGTTGTTAGCTCACCTGAGCACGAAGTGCTCATGTGAGCTATTGTGATCACCTTTCCTCCGGCGTCCGTCCGTCGGTCGTCGTCCGTCGTCCGTCAACAATTTCTTTAAACGACATCTCCTCCTAAACTACTAGGCCAATTAACACCAAATTTTACAGAAATGTTGCTTAGGTGGTCCCCTTCAAAAATAGCTAAAAGAATTGAAATCCATGAAAAACTCTGGTTGCTATGGCAACAAAAGGTGAAATTTTAAGAAAATCTTTAAAATTCTTCTTCTCAACCAGTAGTCCTACAGTCTTAAAACTTGGCATGGATGATCAGTTCATAGACCTGAATAAAAATAGCTAAAATCATATCTTTTGGGCCACCAGGTGCGGAGCACCAGGGGGGAGGGGGTAGTACTCTGGGTAACATTTGTAATCTTTAAGCCTCTTCTTCTTCGGAACCAGGAGCCCTACAGACTTGAAAATTGTCATGGATGATCAGCTCATAGACCTTAATAAAAATAGCTAAAATCATATCTTTTGGGCTGCCAGGTGCGGAGCACCAGGGGGGAGGGGGTAGTACTTTTGTGAAAATTTTGTAATCTTTAACCTTCTTCTTCTTTTGAACCAGGAGCCTGACAGATTTGAATATTGGCATGGATGATCAGCATATGGACCTTTATATAAATAGCTAAAATCATGACTGTAGATTCACCAGGTGCGGTACACCAGGGGGGAGAGGGTAGTACTTTTGTGAAAATTTTGTTATCTTTGACCTTCTTCTTCTTCTGAACCACAAGCCCTTCAGACTTAAAAAATTGGCATGGAGGATCAGCTCATAGACCTTAATAAAAATAGCTAAAATCATGACTGTAATGCCACCAGGTGCAGAGGACCAGGGGGGAGGGGGTAGTACTTTTGTGAAAACTTTGTAACTTTAACCTTCATCTTCTAATGAACCAGGAACCCTACAGACTTCAATATTGGCATGGATGATAAGCATATGGATCTAAAATAAAATAGCTAAAATCATGAATGTAGGGCCACCAGATGGGGAGCATTAGGGGGGAGGGGATAGTATTTTGGATCAAATTTGAAATCTTTAACCTTATTCTTCTCCTGGATTAGGAACCATACAGACTTGAAAATTGTCATGGGTGATCAATATATTGACATTAATTAAAATAGCTAAAATCATGACTGTAGGGTCACAAGGTGCTGAGTGTCTTGGGGAGGGGTTAGTACTTTGGATCATTTTTGAAATCTTTAAACTTCTTCTAATGAACCAGGAGTCCTACAGACTTGAAAATTGGTATGGATGATCAGCATAATTATGGACATTAATTGAATTAGCTAAAATCATGACTGTAGATTCACCAGGTGCAGAGCATCTTGGGGGAGGGGGTGCTTTGTTGAGAATTTTGAGTCCCTACAGCCTTTATATTTGACATGGATTGATCAACTCATTAAAGAAAACTTTAAAAGTCTCAGACTCAGCCTGTATATCTGGCATAGATTAGCTGATCACAGACCTTTTATGAAAAAAAATGAAATAAATAATGACCAGGGGAGGAGCAGAGGGGGGAAGGATTATTTCAAATGTTATCTGATTGAATAAGTGAAATCTCTTTTTCTGTGGTTGCATGGACATACCTAGGTAATGAAGCTTTTTTCTCAGGTGAGCGACCCAGGGCCAACGGCCCTCTTGTTTTTCATACTTGGACATTTTTCAGTGTAACAGGTTAATCCTGTGACAATTTGCCATCTTGTTTAAGCATCTTGTTCTGTTCATTAGGATGTAAATGTTTGCCCAAGGTGATAAATGGTAATTATAATTGAATATGAAAATTTTTCTGCAACTTTTGATATAAATGTTCCCTCTCCATTCTCAATACAACACTTAATCTAAAAGCAGAACAAAAGATTATTTTTAATTCATAAGAGAAGTTGGGATTTTGTTCACTTTATATTATGCTATGCTTTGTACACACTGTAACTGTTATTGTTAGCCTATTGTCATAACCTTTGCTTTGATATTGTCAACATTGTTGTTGGCACTGGCATCAGTGTTGATGCTGGTGATGGTTTTGATTTGACAAACTTTAACCTTGGTCATATCTCTGTTGTGATAATTGAAGATATCTCCTTCAAATTTCATGTATATATATACTATAAGAAGAGATACCCAGACTACCAAGAATGAAAACTCTAGAATAATTTTTGTGAGAGTTGTGCACCTTTTTTGGATTAAGTTTTTTTGCCATTATATAGCACCTGTAGCTGAGTGTCAGCATCCACATATAGTACTCATGTACTATTTAATTTCTGTGTTTTGTTAATGGGTGTTATTTATCTATATGCTTTGCTTTTGGTTCAGTTTATTTTACATGCATTTCACTTTATTTATAGGAAACCTGTGTCGATGTACTGGCTATAGAGGAATCATTTCAGCGTTTGATTCATTCACAAAGGTTAATAGCCTAACAATCAGAGAAATAAGAAATTTATTGTAGATAATGCTTTTTTCCTCCACATGGCATATTACTGACTGACTCACTGTCCATCAGTGTTTGGCCACCTCTCTGAAAAACTTAATGTCACACTAACAGTTTAGTGTTACTGTGTGAATGTGTCTATCCATTAGTACACCGTAAAACAGTCCATCTGATGTTTTTCCTGGCAATTACCCCTACATCTATTAATTGGCAGACTTCAAGAAAACTTGGCACTTTCGTTTTCCACCATGAGAGGATATGTTATTTAAAAGAAAATTTTAGATGGCGCCAAGGTAAACGTCAAAGGCTTGACAGCAGTTGTCCTGTGAATTGTATCTAGCTAATTTCATGTACTCTTAGTTGTTATTTTTTTTACTTTTAATGTTCAGGATGAACAAAATTATTGATATTTATTACCTCCCTTTAATAGAATAATTATGCAAGTTCTGTGTATAGCTTCCCATTTCTTCAAGAACCACTTACAATTAAAATTATGTTAGTGAATTGTGATTTGTTTCTTTTAGATGAATTTTCAATCAAGCTGTTGATAGTATATTTTTAGCTCACCTGAGCACGAAGTGCTCAAGGTGCCCTATTGTGATCGTACAATGTCCGTAGTCTCTCGTCAGTTGTCCATTGTGCATTGTGTGACGTGCTTCGTGTGTCATTTTCTGTAAACATCTTCTCCTCCTAAACCTGTAGGTCAATCTTGATGAAACTTGGTAGGGATGTTCCTTTGGTCAAGCTCTTCTAAAGTTGTTCAAATAAATGAAATCCACCCTTAACTTTTCCTCTACCCTTAACAAAAAGGGTGAAAAAAGGAAAATCTTCAAAAATCTTCTTCTCTGAAACCAGAAGAAAGTCAGCTATCATATTTGGTATGTATCATCAACTAGTGGACCTCTAACAAGTTTGTTCATATAAAGACCCTGGGGTCACATTTGGGCTTAGCCCGGGCATAACCTTTTATTCATGGAATCAAAGAGTGAAAATCTTACAAAAATCTTCTTCTCTGAATCCAGATGGTAGACAGCTTTTATATATTAAGTATGTAGCATCATCTAGTTGATCTCTTCCAAGTTTTTTTATATCAAGGCCTTGGGGTCACATTTAGGCTCCACCCGGGTGCATCCCTTTTTAAATAGAATCAAAGAGCAAAAAGGCATATTTTTCTTGCTCTTGGCTGAAAACATTCCTTGGTATTGATCTTATGTAGAAATCATCTCCTTGTTAACATCTGCCTATTTAATTAATGTGATGTCCCAGGGATCGAAGAGACGCAGGTGAGCGATCTAGGACCATCATTGTCCTCTTGTTTAGTAATTTTGGAGTGTTTTTGAGTGATTCAGTGTTTAGAATGAATGAATGGAGGGCTGAGTGAGTAATGTAGAATGGTTTTGATTCAGATGAAAGTCAATTGGACGATGTAATTAACTGCATATTTGCCCAACAAAACAGAGATACAACTGTACCACATTCACCTTTAAGTAGTCATAATTGGCGTTTGCTTTAAAGACACAATGAAATTTAAAATATTTCCTTTTTACAGAATATTTTCTGAGATACTTTCAGACAAGCTTGCAAAAGAAAATTATTCTTTAATCTGTTTTAATACTAAATTGAATGCTTGGTGCATTATTCAGACACCAAGCCAATTAAAGAAGTCTTCATTGATATTACAACGGAAATGATGCCAAAGCCATGTTATCAATTAGCAACATCATCATACATTTTTGCACATCTGAATTTTTTTTTTTAAATTTTTGAAAATCCCACTTTTTTTTTTTCACTGATATGATATAATTTATTGCCAGTCCCAACTGTTTCATGCTGAGCCACGGATTAAGGTTCTACACTTATCCCATATAACAAACGATGTAATAATTTCAGGAGGGATGTCAAATGGGTGAAGATTGCTGCAAGAATTCTAATAGAATCTTAAAGGTAAACTCTTTAAGCTTTAAAGCTCAAATGTGGACAAACTGCTTAAATAAGCTGATCACATTATTTCTAGAATCCACCTGATATCCACCTGATATCCATTAATTTTTCATGGATTGCTTGTAAACAATATTTTAAGTTTAAAAACTGGGAGATTGAAAAGATATTTGGCAGAAATATTCATTTGGTTATAGATAATTCTAATGAGTTTTAACAAAATGGTATTCATTTACAAATAAATCAGACCAATAATATCTGCTTTTTAAGATATTTTGATTAAAAGAAGGGGACTTTGAAAATGGTCCCCTTGAAAATGCTCCTTTGATAGATGCATTTGCTCGAGAAATTGGACTGTACATGAATTGCAGTGTTACTTTAATCAAATGCTTTTAACCTGTCTGCTTTCAGGATGATAAAATGGTGCAAAATGTTTGCAAATTATACCCTGCTTTGAATGTAATTTGTATTGAAAGCAGGGTATAATTTGCAAACAGTTTGGCTCGTTTTGTCAACCTGTACAGTACACAGGAATGGCTTACAGAATTGGAATGCTTATGGATTTCTTTGAGAATTGCTTAAAGTCTAAAACGTGTTGGTTCTATAGGAAAGCTTTTTTCACTCTTAAAAGTATTTGCATTTATTTTTAGACTCCAAAAGGGAGTAAGCAGCAAGAGAACAATCCAGACTCTGATACACAAATACCAATTTTCCCTCCTGAATTACAGGTAAACTATAATAAACAATAAATAGAGACTATTGAACAAGACTAAGTGGTCTTGGAATACCTATTTTTATTAAGCAAGTCATCTTTAAACAGATAAAAACGAGGCTGTGCCAAGTTTTATCTGTTTTAGATGACAAGTTTTATAAATTCTATATTTTATGAGAACAAATTTTATATTCTTTTTATAATATGACCGGAATCTTCATGCAAAAAATCGTCAAAATTCTTGATATTCAACTTTCAACGCCATTTAAAACAGACATCATAATATATTCTTTATGACGTCATTTTCGCTGTTACAAAATAGCATTGCTATTCGATCTGAGCTCATTTGCATAATTATTCCACTAGTGTAATAACACCTGTGTAATATTAAAAATATTCAATGGGGGTTATTTCACTCTCTCGATGTAGGTCATGTTATAATAAACTCAATTGTTTCTGTTACTACGAATTTGAAATGTTATTCTCCACCAACAAATTTTAGAAAAGAATTTGTAAGTACAAAACTGTACTTTAGTACCTTAGTGTCACTTTGAACAATTTGTTTATAAAGAAAATCCTTCCAGTTTACTTACTTACTTTATATGGGGTGTTATGGGGTGTTGGTATACACTTCATAATCAGTCATGTTTTGGATAAAAAAGTCTGTTTAAAAGGGATTATTAACAGAATATCGCTGCTCTGTTCTATAAGTACGAATACGGGAAAAGCCTACTTTTCAGGAGCTTAATATCCTTTTACCTATAAACACTGGTACAACCATTTTGGTCGAAAACATTTTTAATCGAATCACTAAATATATTATCTGTCGTCATAAATATTAAATTTTGTCTCTATAATGAGTTATTTAAGAAAAACAACAAAAAAATCATCAAATATGTCATTTTTTCACTTAATTTTTACGGTACAAAATGCCGTATTCACAAAAAAAAGGCATAAAAGATAGATGCATGAAAAAACTAATTAAATTTGATGTTATATAAGATAAAGGAAAAATCGCCTGTAAAAAATTTCTTTTCGGGTGCATACGACGCCCCAAAAGCCGTTGAGTGAGACGTCTCTCGAAAAAAGTGAAAAAAGCATATAACAATTTTTATGTATGTAACTGAGACACGCGAATAATCTGGCCTTGGTAAAGGCTGTGTTCTTTTTCAAACTAATCTTTTAAAATAAACTTTTATCAAAAGGAAACATGAACAATTATCAAATTTGTCAATACTTCATTTTCGAACTTCACTTTTCGACCACTTTCGGAGCGAATATGACGTATCTTACAAGTCCATGAAGCTTTTTTGGGGGATACGAGTAGCTTTCAGGTCCAGCATCTTCGCAAAAGACGCGGGAATATCTTATGTGTGTGAAAACGCAATAAAAGAAAAAATGGAAATTGGCCTATGCGTCCTTATAGAACGGAGCCAACGATATGTACTTGATAGATGTATAAATTTTCATGAAAATCAAATCAACCACTTTATAATATTCTCATTTATCTTATAACTAACAAATATCTGTGCGATAACATCCCATGATATTTTTCATGACATCACATAGTTATTTTTAGAACAAAGATATAATGCGGTTATTTTTGGAAACCTGGACTTTAGTAAGAAACATCGATGAAAAGAAGACAAATAGAGGTTATAAGATAAATATAATACGTACTTAGTGTATTGTATGAAAAAAATATGTAACTTGGTTATGAGAATTGATAATTGTCTCGGCAGAGCTTCGACAATTTTCAATTCTCCCAAAATCGTTAGATATTTTTTTTCATATAATACACTAAGTACGTATTATATATTTATTTGTGTTAACCAAAAAAAGATCTATGATTACAGCTGAATCCCATACACAATACATCAACTGTGAGGTTTAAAGGTCCTAAATACACATGGATCAGTACATCCAGTCTACAGGAACTTCTACAACTGAAAACTGAATATCCTGACTCTACTGTTATCATGGGAAACACAACAGTTGGTTAGTATTAATTAGATTTGAATATTGGGGTTATTCCTCATTCTGTTAGATATAAATTTTGTTTAAAAAAACTTGAGACATCTTGATCAAGAGAGCAATGCTTGACCTGTCAACCAAAAATCCACATTTAATTCAAAATAGGGTTAAAGACAGCTTTTAAAAACGTTCAGTAAAGTTTATATGAGCCTGTGTGTGACATTTCCAACAATTTCAAATGTTAAACAAGCAAAGACTCTGGTCAATCTGTGCAGCCGCACAGTCTGACCAGAGTCTTCTCTATGCCCCTAGTATATAGATAACGTCTCAAAGTATCTGCAGACAATCAGGTAATTTCATATTTACTGTTTTTGTCTGTCTGAGCCTCTCTCTGTTTATATGTCATGAATATTTCAAGTTGTTGGAAATGTCATGCATAGGCTCATATATTCTTATAATTGTTGGTACTGCTAGTGCTAGGTTGGTTCTGAAATGCTTTGTCCTAGGACATTCTAATGTGACTAGTGGTGTACCAGAGATTTGAATCAACAACCATGGTTTTCTATCAAATACTGCCCTTACATAAGTGGGACCACTAAAGCTTGTTAGTGTATCTGTTTGAAACCTTAATCTCACCAATGGGTTGATAATCATAGACCTATGTTAGATAGTAGCTGGAGGCTACGAATGTCATAGTTGTACTGGTGAGAGAAATACCAGGAAACCATTGTGAGGTGCTCCAGCCGCAGCGATATAACTGATAAAATGTTGAAAGCAGCGTAAAACTCCATTCAATCAATCAATTGAAACCTTAAGATATGTGACCTGTCATGCCAAAAGGGACCATCAAGGAACTCTATTAAATAGATATTTGAACAAGAGATTTGGCCCAGCATGGGTCCAGCATGGTTCAACTAGAGGTTGCATTTCAAAAATTCTTTCATTCAAAGGTAGATTTATCAGTCTAGATTCAGAAAAATTTTGAGTCTAGTCGGTCTGCCCAATTGGTGCAAAACTATTGTAAGTGACTATGATTATATAGGTACTTACGTTGGTTTTGTGAATTACTCTAACAGGTTTACAGTTAAAGCAAGGCCAATTCAGTGAGGGTTCAGTGTTGTTATATGGATGTAACATACCAGAATTAAAGGCTGTAATAAAAACAGACTCAGGGGTCAAGTTTGGGGCTGCTGTGACAATTAATGAGATGAAAACAGAGATTCAACACCTAAAGAACAAAGGTTTGTACTGCTTAAATAGATAATGACAAATGAGGGTGTCAGGAAATACTGGGTTTATTAGATTGATCATATGTTAACAAATAAAATCAAGGCTTTGCCAAGTTTTTCTGCTATGATGAGTTAAAAAAAATGACCTTGTATTAAGTATTTCTGGATACATTGTATTTTATTTGTGAACCTATGTAATCACCCATATTATGAAGTAGTTTGTAAGGTTACATAAAGGCTATGCCAGGGGTGTGGGATTCCCATGCCCGACGTGTCCAACATGGGCTTTTCTACTTGGGGGCAAGTACATTTTTCTAGGCCACTTATCAGTGGACAAGTAAATACCTGAGCAAATATTGATACAGTACTAAAACCATCTAGGAGAAAATCATCCTTTTGTTTGTATCAAAGGGAAGATAACATTGTCTTTAAGGAAGAAAATGCTGGGTTACAGTATTTTCTTTATCAAAAGCAATATTTTCTCAATATTCATCTACCTACTTTTTTGTGGACAAGTTCATTTTGATCCTGGACAAGTAAGAAATCATCTTTTACTTGTCCATAGATAAGTGGAGAAACTCTTTATTTCCACACCCTTGGCCATGTTCTACAGGTGGATTAGTTTATGAAGTAATAATTTCAAAAGATAGAGTGTATGAGGAAATTTATAGTCTTTAGTGTACTTTTTGATAAAGTAGGCACACTTTCTATATTGTAATTATGTGAATACCTATCAATTAAATTGATAATGGTATTGGTTAAATACATTGGTCAATACAGTGGTCTTGCGTTACTTCGAGAGGGCGAAAACTCGAATTCATGCTAAGGCTCGAGCTAGTCTGCCGGTCCCGACATGTCTTACTCTATTTTCTTGTTGGTTAATACTGCACTAACTCGAAGGCGCGATTGCTCGATCGCTAGAGCAGCAATCTCAGTCCCGTGGTCAAATTTTACTGCATTCCCTCGAGCAAAGGGGTTCGCACCTTTCTTACATCTATTGTTTTGCATCTAAATTAACTAACGTATTGCGTATTTGTTATTTCGTCCCATCGTAAAGAAAACCTTTAGGCCTTTTTCACGTTTTTTGACGAGTCAGACAATATGTTTTCTCACCTTTTTGTATGCCACCTAATTCAATTTTAGGGTGTAAATGACAGGAATTTAATAATCAAAAAATAATTTTTAGACTTAGAATCATTCAAACATGTAAACAAACAAAATATTCATTTTTTGTCGAATTAATGCTCATTTTGAAAGTCTTGGAAAAGTATCCTCGTGACTCAGCAAATTATTCACCTTTATACCGAAAAAAAGTGATGATTGCCAACCAAAACATCATAACTACACTTTTTTCAGCTGTAGTTTATATATATCGGTCTCCCTTCAAAGTGTTCAGCACAAAAACATGGAAGAAAATGCATTGATTTTTAAATTGTATTGAGTCTGCTTCACCTTAAATTTTGTTTTCTGCTGAATAAAACTTTATGGTAATGTCCAGAAAAAAAAAAGTTTGTAAGCTTATTTCTTTGTTTCTTGTTGCCCTTCAACCTCGCCTATATTTTGTATGATAAAAAAGCTGAAATTTCGTCTTTAAGCAACGATGGTGACGAAAATATCATTAGGAAGAAATAATAAGTTTATTATAGTGCTTCTAATTAAAATTGCTAAATCTAAACTATTGTCATTCAAATGACCTATGAACAGAACACCGACACCAACAACATTGACGCCTACGCCTTCGCGACTTTTGTGGATTTTTCACTTTTCAACACTGACTATGTGACTAAATTAAATCGCCCAATTAAACAAAACAAGTTAATCAGTGTGATATTTCATAAAACTATTCCTCGAGGAGTTTTTTACATAGGTACTGCATATTTTGAAGGCAAAATATGCAAAGATAAGTTTAAAACGCAGTGAAACATATTCTTGAGGACAATTTTACTTACTGGCATTAACTCGAATCATATGATGACTCGAGCAAATTGGATGGTTCCATGTGTGTTCGAGATATTGCGAGACCACTTTATTTGATATTTCACATTCACTTTAAAACAGTAACATCGTGAAATTGACATTCACCTCAATCAAAATCACTCAAAACACTCAGTCTGTGCTCCATTCATCATTCAAAACACTTCCTCAAATCACTGAAGACACTTCAAAATCTTTCAGAATGATTTGAAATCGTTCGAAATGACCAACATTTTCATTGTTATTTTCAATTCTAGTGATGTATAATGATTTCTGGATTTTAAAGTGTCCAAATAGTAGAAATTGCCAATTACACAATGTTGTTAATTGTATATGTATGTATCCTTTGTTCGTGATGATATTTTTCTTTGTAATCTTTACAGATTCAAATCAGAATCATTATGACTGTATACTTCATATGATTCGATATTATGGTTCAGATCAGATTCGCAATGTAGCAGTAAGTATAAGATTATTTCATATATTTACATACTTCTGAGTATCAAACAAATATTAATTTCCAAATAACATAAAGTGCTTAAGCTGACCCAGTGGGAAAAAATGCTTAAATCGTTTTGATTTCAAGACAACTTATGCGATTTTCTGTAACTCCTGGATAGTAAATTTGCATCCAACACTTTGAACTTTGGCTATATGTTCATTTTCAAAAAAGCGACCTATACTACATGTATAAAATCGGATAACTGTAAATGTGTCTTGAATTTTGACCGATTTCAAAATAAAAATTTATCTTTTTTCCAGATATATAGTCAAATAACCTGCACTATACATTTTAGCAAACAGTGGCAAGATATTAAACCTGTGTATGTATATTTCAAAAATTTTAGTCATAGTCTTTAATGACAATCAGATCGTCCTTGCCCTCAGGTAGCAAAACACCGGCCAATCTTCAAAGATGACATCCCCACTTTTCAAGGAAATCCATGTGCAAAGCAGGATACTATTTCCTAAATATTTTGCAAACATTATCATATTGAATGCAGGACTGTTTCACATATGAAATGTTGAATGTGTGTATATTTCAGACAGTCAGTGGTAGTCTTCTATCAGGCAGATCTAACTCCGATATTTTGACTCTTTTGCTGGCACTGGATGCTAAAGTGACTGTGGATTCAGGTATACAGTTTAAACTCTTATTATGATTACAGTTACTTACATTGAGAAAGTGGCATTCATCCCAATCAAAACCATTCCAAATTGCTAACTCAGAGCTCCATAAATTTGTTTCAAACACTGAAACTCTAAAACGCTCCAAAATTACTTATTATATGTACAATCAACAGCCATATGAAAATTTGAATAAATAGAAAAAAAACTTGCAATTTCACTGACATAATTAAAATTGTAAGCATCTGATTGTTTCTTGAAGAAATGGGAAGTGTTTACAGAACTTGCAAATTTATTTTATTCAAGGGAGGAGAAAAATATTAAAATATTTCTAATTTTGTTCATTCTGAACAAAATTAGCAGTATTGGATTACCTCCCTTTAATATCACTCAAAACTCATTCTTCTCACTCATTCAATTTTATTCCAAAATCGTTCTAAAATCATTCACCATGTCAATTTCATGATGTTGTTAACTGTACTTGTTAATTAATTTTACATCCAGAAAATATTTTGATATTTTAAAAACTATTTTTCACCAAGAAAAGGAAAATAAAACTAATTTTAGAACTGTGATTGTGTTATAATGGATATACCGTAATTTCATTTTTGGGTTGATGTGTTTATGAATAAATTCTGATGGGGGAGGAGTTATATGAAAAACAAAATCCTCCGACTCTACCTGCAAGCTTTACCATTTGCATATATTTCCTCAGACTATCAAACTATATTCATAGACACATAAACACAAAAATGAAATTATTTCATTATTATTTTGTGAAAAGTTTTGCCAAATGTTTTATTTTGAGCCAAAAACTTTTGAATGACATCTCACAAACCACTGGGCTTATTTCAATGAAACTTTACCAGAATATTTCTTGGGTGACCTTTCTAAAAAATTGCTTGCAAAATATTGATTGGCCTATAGACATGGGCGTGGCAAAGGGGTGTATTTTGAGCCTGAAATCTTCTCCTGAACCACTGGGCCAATTTCAATGAAACTTTACCAGAATGTTCCTTGGGTGACCCTCTTCAAAAATTGTTTGCAAATTATTGATTGGCCCATAGATATGGGCGTGGCAGGGCGAGGCTTATTTTGAGCCTGAAATCTTTGAACAACTTCTCCTCCAGAATCCATGGGCAAATTTCAATGAAACTCGACCAGAATGTTCCTTTGATGACCCTTTCCAAAAATTGTATGCAAATTATTGATTTGCCCATAAATACTGGCATGGCAGGGCGGGCTTATTTTGAGTCTCCTTGGTAATGAATGGGTGGGCAGGGTTTATTATCACTTTGAATTCTTGGAATAACATCTCCTCTTCATGAAATAGGCAGATGTGGATAAAACTTTGCCAGAAAGTTACTTGTATGAAATCCACTGGACCGATAGAGTTCAGATAAGCGGTTTAGGGCCATTCTGGTCCTTGTCTATGTTTTTTCAGTTGATGGTGAAAGATCTGAACCAGTGCATGAGTTGAGTTTGAAACCCCATGAGATTATAACATCCATATGTATTCAAAACAGGCAACAGGTACAAAAAAGTTTAGATAAAACATTTGCTTAATTAAGTGTTAAACTTAAAGTATAATACATGGGTTGCTGCTTGTTTTTCTGTATAAAAAACCCTGGAAAAATTGCCTTAAAATGACCCAATTGTGAGTCACTATTCATTTGGAAAATAGTTTAAACTTTTCATGGGTTAAAAGATAAATCAGGTGAGAATGAAATGTTCATAAGTACTGGTCAATCTTTGTCTATACTTCTTGTCAAACAGAAATATTCTGTGAACAGCATTACAAAAAGAAAAAGGAATAAAAAAAAAGCAAGGCAACATTGAAGACTGTTACCTTAGTTGTTTTGTGGTTGTTGTCTAGTGATGGGCAGATTAAACAATTATAATTGATAATCAGTTGGTTTGAGCTTTTGATAGTGATAATTGACTTAGAAATTTCATGATCGATTAATCAGTTCCTAACACATAAATAAAAGCCATATTGTTTTGGAAACCGACATCAGTTTGATGGCTCAGTCTGAAACAGTTGTAACTGCCTATATATTTATAGGCAGTTACTACTGTTTCATGCTGATCCATGAAATTAGTAGAAAAATCTGCAGAAAGGGTCTTTAGGTCATTAGTTTTAACTAAATTTCTCATTCTATTCTTCAAAGGGCGATATTGGGAGTGCTATATTAATTTCTAAGAAAACAATTGTACGATCATTTACTCTTATAACTAAAAACCAATTATCGATTGTGATTTGAAGCGGATTGCCCGACACTATTGTTGTTGTGCAAAACTGTCATTAGCCTGTATCTATCATATCAGTCAAGTTAATTTGCCTTCTAAGGTTTTTCTTTGACTTTGCAAATGCTTGTGGTAGATTTATTTCTGTTATATTCTCTTCCATGGAATTTTCACCATAATCACACTAAACAAAGATTCTTTGTTCAAGTCTTCCATTCAACTGTTTTTTATCTGTTATGTCTCTGTTCCTATACTTGCTATCACTATTATATTTAAGATACATTATATATATATACATTGTTCTGATTATTGTCACAACAGAAGGTGACAACTAGCCATCAGATACTTTACACTTTCTCATTGTCTTTCTCTTTTTTGTGGTGGGGGGGGGGTTGGGGGCGTGTCTGGGATGTTTTCTTTTTACATGATGGGCCTTATAAAATGTTAATATGACTTTTTTTCCCAGAGAGAATATTGTAGATTCTTCAAACAGTCTGACAGACGGACATTTTCATTGGCTATCATCAATAGTGGAATGTTTGTTGGTCTATCAGATAACAACACTGTAAAGATATTAAGGTACAAAAAGCACAGAGCTACAAAATAGTGGGGGTATTCTGGATTCCTGATAAATACTTGTGCAAATCCTATATTTTTGGTATTCATTTGAATTGTCTGACAGAGACAATTCAAATGAGTACCCACATCAAAGGGTTTCAATGAGATATAAAGATTTCAGACTTGATTTACCCTCTGTTATCTGTACCTCTTACATAAACATTTTATTCATTATCTGAACACAAAATTTTGGACTGATTTTAATAAAGAAACAGAAATTACAAAATTACAAAATTATTTACCGGAACGTTTAAAACTAGCCCCCAAAGCGATAATGTGCTGGAAAAATTGGGCTATGCATTGCGCCATATTTTGGGTATATACTGACATTGCTTGGTAAATTAATGACGTCACAAAAAATTAATGTGTGAATAGGATTGATGTCTTTATTTATGCTCTGTATTAATGTTCGACAAAGAAACTGATAAAGTGTATTGGCCTAGACTGAGGATATTTAAGTGAAGAAAGCTGGCCTTAACGGCATGTGATTTCCCTTATAATCCACTTTTCCCTCCTGGGTTTTGTCCATTAACATATGGCGATAATGACCTTAAAACGTAAATTTTATGCAATGATACCTCAATAAACTTAAATTTAAATAAATTTTATTGAATAACTGTATAACACTGATGATCATTTGACCTCATCCGGCTGAAATTTGAAACCCTTTGTATATAATCTCAATTAACTAATTTCAGATTAAGTTTTGGTGGCATTGCTGATAAACCACTAATACCTTATAAATCAACTGATTTGGCTCAAGGGAGGTAAGTGAATAATTATATGTGATGCAACTGGCAAAAATGGGAAGTGGGTAAATGCACATCTTAACTTTGATGGAAGTATTTTGCATTTTGATATTTTTCTGATTCTAGATTGATTTATCACCTTTATGTGTAAGAACTCTTAAAATGTGACCTGCAGTTGACTTGAACTAGTACTGACATCTTTTAAACATATTTTTAAGTGCGGAGGCACTCATTCTTTATGACTATTTGTCTCTCACCAATGGGTTGATAATTGTAGACCTATTTGAGATAGCAGCTGCAGGCTAGGAAAGCATGTGATGGTTGTACAGGTGAGAGAAATACCTTGAAACCATTGTGAGGTGCTCCAGCCACCGCCATATATCTGAAATAATGTTGAAAGCGGCGTAAAACTCAATTCAATCAATCAATTTTTAAGTGGGTCCTAAGATGGACCTTATTTGTATGACAGGTTACCCACAGTCCTTTTCGATTTTTCAAAATTTTAGTTTTGTCCAATTAGAAATAGTAAGGTAACTGACAGCAAGGTTCACATTATTCAAATTAAACACATAAATTATTTTACAATACCCTCACATTTTTCTTTGTCATGATTGTCCAAACACGTAAGATCAATTTCACAAATCAGCAAATACAAATACACATCCCTATTCTCTTGCAAAGTTTTTAAGATGTTTGAATATTCAAATGATTGTTTAGAGGTAATTTACTTCTAATTATAGGAGTAGTCCCACAAATTTATTAAATGTTTGTTTATTTTTATCAAGTGGATTCAGTTTTCTCTATAAAAAGTGTTAGGGGATCTACTATTAGGGGGCATGCTCTTTTCAGTTGAAGTATGGTATAGAGACAATCTTGCTAAACGCGACCAAATCCATTAAGTGACCATTTTCATTAAGGGACTGTTTTCAAAATCCCCTTGTTTAAATCAAAATATCTCAAAAAGTTTCTATATTGTTGGTCTAGAAATTATTGTAAATAATCCTATGTTGTTAAATCTCATCAAGACGATTCTATTGAGTTTTTACCAACATATGATTTTGAGAAATTTGCAAAAACATACATATTCAATCCAAATTTTAATTCTGATTAGTAAGCATTTTACTAAGTGACTCTTCTCTTGAAAAACACTTTTTTCATGTAAGTGATCGCTTAATGCACATTTTACTGAACATTATTTTCAGACAGTGGGATGAGAGGTTACTACAAGACATTATTACCTCCCTGACTGAAGAATTGGGAACTGATAATGGTGGAAAATATGATGATTACAAAGTGTCTGTTGCCAAGGCTTTCTTTTTTAAATTCTTTACAGAAATCAGGAATGAAATTGTAAGTCTATTAAATTTATGCATAGCTCTTTGTTGATATAACATGAACGTATTCTTAGTGAATGGTTTGTCCTAGGAAGTAAACACATTGAGTATTCTAGCCGATACAGTTACAGTTATGGTTCAAATTTGATGAAACTTTATCAGACTTAATTTCAGGTTAAAGAAATAGGCCTACGGAAAAAAGGGGTGCTTCCACTATAAAACATTGTAATGAGGGCCTTAATGACTATTTCTATGTTATTCCTTTAGGGGCCACATTTTAATAAATCAAGATAAAATCGAACCAAATGATTAAGATAATGAATTTATGATAATAGATTGATTTCATTGTAAAACACAAATATTTATTATTTTGATATAGCCTTTGTCTTTGATGCACCCTTAACAATTAGTAAAGTCACTGGTATTACTTTTGTCTTTGGTGCACTAAACAATTAGTAAAGTCACATTATCATTCATGATCTAATTCCCTTTTTTAGCTCACCTGAGCATGAAGTGCTCAAGGTGAGCTATTGTGATCCTACAATGTCCGTCATGCAACAAGCGACGTGCGACGTGCGTCGTGTGTTGTCCGTCGTCCACAATTTCTTAAAACATCTTCTCCTCCTAAACCAGTGGGCAAATTTTGATGAAACATGGCAGGGATGTTCCTTGGGACAAGCTCTACGAAAGGTGTTCAAATAAATGAAGTCCTCCCTTAACTTACCCTTAACCCTAAACAAAAAGGGTGAAAATAGGAAAATCTTTAAAAAAGTCTTCTTCTCTGAAACCAGAAGGCAGACAGCTTTCATATTTGGGATGTAGCATCATCTAGTGGACCTCTTACAAGAATGTCAATATCAAGACCCTAGGGTCATATTAAGGCTTTGCCCTGGTGCAACCCTTTTTACATAGTATCAAAGAGCGAAAATCATTAGAAATCTTCTTCTCTGAAACCAGAAGGCATAGAGCCCTAGGATCATATTTGGGCTTTGCCTGGGTGCAACCCTTTTTACTAGGGATGGTAACAAGTGCCAGTTTTACTAATCCATTAATCTTTCACCTTTCCGATCGAGTACTCGGGTACTCGGACAGAATTGATGTCTTTGATAATTTTTTCTGTGTCTTCAAATGCAAAACTATACAGTATTTACTCCATATCTTTGGTTCTAAGGGGCAGTTGATTGTTAATTCATTTGAAGAAACGGTAAATTGTAAAATGCATGCTTAGCGACTGTCATTTCTCGGTTATATTTCTAGGCGATATTCATCGGTGTATATAATTTTCGTTAGAGAAAGAGAAATTAACTAATACATTGATAAGATTGCTTTACAACATTTTGGAACGACGATGCAACATTCCGTTGATCCGAAGATCCAAGTTCATCGCTCCGTCCCTATTCAGAGTACCAAAATTCAAAGGTGCGAAATGTTACATGATGCTGCGTATTGTTTGACAGCAAGAACAATGACAGTTGACTCTTGATTGCAAATTTGGAAAAAATTTCGAGGGATTAGACGTTCGGCAGACGACCAGGTGTTGCATACATTATCTGAAACTGAACAGCATTTCATATGAAGGAATGATATTTTGAGAAAATATATAAAAAAAAAAAAAAATTTTTTACCGATTAATCGATTAATGAAATTGGTAATCGATAATCGTTGGTTCGATCGAGTACTCGATTAATCGAATATTCGTTCCCAACCCTACTTTTTACATAGTATCAAAGAGCGAAAATCTATAAAAATCTCCTTCTCTGAGACCAGATGGCAGACAGCTTTCATATTTGGTATGAAGCATCATCTAGTGGACCTCTACCAAGTTTGTTCATATCAAGACCAAGGGGTCATATTTTGGCTTTGCCAGGGCGCATCCTTTTTAGCTCTTCTGAGCACGAAGGGGAAAAAAAAGAAAAACCTTCAAAAATTGTCTTGTCTGAAACCAGATTGCAAAGAGCTTTCATATTTGGTATGTAGTATCATCTAGTGGACCTCTACCAAGCATATCAAGACCCTGGGATCATATTTTGGCTACACCGAGGTACATCCCTTGTAGCTCATCTGAGCACAATGGATGAAAATAGGAAAATCTTTAAATATTGTCTTCTCTGAAACCAGAAGGCAGACAGCTTTCATATTTAGTATGTAGCATCATCTAGTGGACCTCTACCAAGATTTTTCATATCAAGACCCTGAGGTCACACTTGGGCTCCACCTGGGTGTATCCCTTTTTATATAGAATCAAAGAGTTAAAAGGCATATTTTTCTTGCTCTTGGCTGAAAACATTCCATGATATTGATCCCATGTAGAAATTATCTCCTTGTTGACATGTGCCTATTTAATTAATGTGATGTCCCAGGGGTCAAAGTGACTCAGGTGAGCAATCTAGGACCATCGTGGTCCTCTTGTATACTAATATCAGAGATTATGTAAAATATCAAAGTCACATATTAGAAAAATTAACCTAAAGTATTATTTTTAATCAACAGGAGCAGCATAATGTTTCTTCCTCCCTTGTGACTCCAGTGCCCCACCCCCCTGTGACCAGCGCCCAGTATTTTGACCCCTGTACAGACCCGGGTCAATCAGAAGATGATGCCCTAGGTAGACCCGTACCAAATGTGTCATCTGAGGCCATTGTGTCAGGACAAGCTCTGTTTGTTGATGACATCCCAAAACAAGATGGTACTCACTTTTATTTATTTTTATACTTTTTTATGATAAATTATCTTTCCTTGCTTTCTATCTCCAAGTCTTAGTAAAATTTAAAGTGTAATTATATATGTAGATACTTATAACTGCTTTAATTTGTTCAAAAGAATATGTCTGTCTATATTAACAAACTTGTGTAACAATTTTAGAGGCGGATGTGGGAGATTGGTTTATCCAAATGTTTATCCTCAATATATAAAATATTCATTGATGGATTCAAATTACCCTATTATGACCATTTTTAACATGAATGTATTCATTTTGCTTTAGATCAAAAACAAAAAGATAATATTTTTTTCTGAAATCTAAGTTTAAAGCCCAATGCTTTTGGAACTAAGTCTCCTACCAAAAAGGATTAGCATGGTGTGATTTGATTATCTGATGATGTGAATGCCAAGAAAAAATCCATCCTTATTGGTTTGGAATTATGAGGTGATGATATATCAAATTCTGCAGTTAACTAGAAACATTATCACAAGGTGAAGAGCAAGGTCTAGAAAGTTATTTTTCATAGCATAAACATATTTTAAAAAAGAAAAACCTTATCACTCTTTTTGAAAGAAAAACTTTGGTGGAAGTTCTTCTTATGCTTGATATGACAAATTGATATATGAGTTCCACTATTTGTTTCAGGAGAATTGTTTTTAGGGCTTGTATTAAGTGAGAGGGCCCATGCCAGGATAGTAATGGTAGATCCCAGTGTGGCCCTGGAGATGAATGGTATCCATGGTTACATAGATTACACTGATATACCTGGTCAAAATAGACTTGGAGAAGGGATAGATAGTGAAGAAATACTGGTCTCAAAGGAGGTAAATAACAGATCGCTTCTTTCAAATATAAGATTGACCAATCAATTCACCAATTGCCTAGGAATACTTAATTCACAACTGAAGCATGACTAAAAATAAATCGTGTCAGGGCAGGGTCAAACTCGTTGTCTTGCTCGTTTGGCAGTGGTAAGAGTGTTCAACTTGTAATCTGATGGTTGTGGGTTTTAGAGGTGGGTAGTGTATTTTAGCATGACACTTTACTGTCAACCAAGCAGTAAAATTTGTAAGAATCCATTGCCTTTCTCTTTATGTGCACGATACAATCTTGAATGAGTTAACCCTTTCCTGTTTTACAAAATTTTGGACCTGTCCAAATTCAAAAGTTTTGCAGACGAAAATCTAAAGTGGATTTAATTTGAAAAATAACCATCCAGTAGGGTAGAAAAAAGTGTGGAAAAAGAAGAAATTGCTTGTCAGAAGCAATTTCTTCTTTTTTCACAATGTTTTCTCAATCATAAAATCACAGGCACATAAAAAGCAGGTATTAAACAAGAAAGGGTTAAGACCACGATGGAAATAAGAGACTTTCAACCCTTTAATGTGTTATCCTCAAATAAAGATAAAAGAAAAAAACATGCAGACAAATGATTTTGAAATAAATGGCTTCAAGACCAATGCACTAACCATCGAGCCAAAGAATATCTTCACTGACACAGTTTTGAGGCTTTGTATGTAAACCATAGAATCTATGCAGGACATTAAAAATAGTCTATTGTTACCCACTTTGAACAAGCTATAGTCACAATATCAAGGTAGTCCTCTGATAATTCTTGTTTGTTTCATGTCCATCTTTATATCTTTTCTAGGTTAATTAAGATTTTATATTTGAGGAAGGATTTTAGGGTTACATCAACAAAATGGGGTACAAGTGCTTAATAGTTAGGATCATAGGCGTTCTTCTCAGTTTTGGGAGTATCTGCTTAAATATGGACTTTTTCTTTTGAGCTATCCTCATATTTTCATATAAAAGTTAAACTTTGTCTGGATTAAGCACTATAAGGTATTGTTTTTACCTTTTAGTATCAACTTCAGGGAAGAATTGAAGACTGTTTTAAAACAGTATTCAATTTATCTCTGATATTTATTCTCCAAGGGTCCTACGGACTTTCATCAGAAAGTTTTTAGAGTCCTGGCAACTTATTTAAGAATCTCAGACGACTCGCAAAACTTGAGCCCCTTAAAACCCTGTTTAGGGGTATATCGAGTTGGAGACCAGCAATTCATCATCTAGTGTTATTGTAAGAAGATACTTTAGCTTTTGGATAATTATGAGAGCTGGTTTGAAAATTCAAAATAAATATATCAGTGTTTTTTTGTTGAGTAGAAGAAATAAGATTTCAGTAAAAATAAATTTTGATGGGAAAAAAAGCCTATTTGAAGTTTTCATAGAAAATGTTATGTGGAAAGGATAAACTGCTTAAACAATGAACAATTCCTCCCAATTTTATTGTTGTAAAATCTGTAGATGTTGTATATCTGTTTATGAAGGTGTGGTATTGTGTATTTATGGTATAATAAATCCACCAACAGGTTCAGTGTGTTGGCCAGTGTATAGGAGGAGTTCTGGCAGAATCTAGAGAGCTGGCCTGGCAAGCTGCCAAACTAGTACAAGTGGTTTATGAAGACCTTAAGCCGATACTTACTTTTGAGGTATGGAACCATTTCTAGATGTTAAGGCAAATTATTTATAAGTATCAAAAATCAAGGGTTGTTCAGAAAGTTTGAAATCATGCTAGTTTTTTATGGAATGAAGATGAAGGATCATGATCAGTAATTAACAAAATGTATATTTTGTGTGAATAATCTCACTTTGAAATTTTCAGCACCTTCTCAAAACATTTTTGAACAGCCCTTGTATTTCTATGTTGTGGTATTGATCCCTTGATGTATGTTACCATGCACATGTTGTTTGAGTTTATTTACATTTATGGAAGATAGTACTGCTTTCATCCTTATTATTAAGTTCCATCTATTGACCAAAGGTCAGAAGAGCTATTAGGACATTGGTTTTCCCATCAGGCGTACAGCCATCTGGCCATCTGTCCTACTGTAAATTTTGTTTGTAAACGCTCTTGAGTCTGATTGTCTTCAAACTTGGTCAGAACGATATGACCATCACAAGGGTCTTTCCTTTCAAAAATGGGTCAGATTCGTCCTGATGCCTAATTGAAATTTAATTCAAAAATCCTTGTTAACACTCTAAAGTCCACAGTTTTCATCCAATTGACTTCAAACTTACCCAGAATGATTGTACTATTACAAGGATGGTTCCCTCTTGAAAATGGGCCTGATCCCTACAGTGTCAAAGGAAAAGAGGCAAATTGAAAATAAGTAAATCGAATTAGAAAATGCTTGTTAATGCTCTGGAGTCCACAGTTTTTATCTGATTGTCTTCAGACTTGGTCAGATCGATTGCACAATCACAAGGAAGGATCTGTCTGAATATGGATTTGATTCGTCGAGCTCCATGGGAAAAGAAGCCTTATTTAAATTTGATAAGAAAATCCTCGTTAACACTCTAAAGTCCATAGTTTTCATCTGATTGACTTCAAACTTGCTCAGAATGAATGCTCCCTTTTTAAATATTTCTGAGGGATAGAGCGTCACAAGAAAAGGGGCCTATACTTGATTTAATTTATAAAGATTCATTGTTAACACTTCTTCATTTATGCATGAAATTTCATGGAATTTTTACTTAGTACCTACATCATGTGACCATGTGCATATTGATGTGACCTGTTGATTTTATATGGGTTATAGAAAAAGAGGCCTAAATATATTTTTTCTTTTTAACAAAACTTCTCTTCATTATTGGATACATTCGTGTGAAACTTTTAAAGATTATTCTTTTTCCAGTGACTATGTGCATTTGTGGCTGTCCAGTTAAATGCCACACCATGTTAAAAGGGGCCTTTATGTATATTCATTGTTAACACAACTCCTTCATTTAAACATGGGTGTTAATGAAAATTTCACTTAGAATTCTACATCATGTTACCATGTGCATATTGATTTGTTCTAGTTTTTTGTCATGGAAAAAAGGACCTTAACATAAGCTTTTCAAAGAGTCAGTTCTCAGGCCCCCATGGGCTTCTTGTTTTAATATCTACAGTTGGTTACCTTACCATTCCTTCTTAATGGTTGTCACATCAGTTGGACACAATATTTCAATAAATCCACCAGTTGTCCTTTTCATTTAAGGAATGTACTTATCATTATCTGTTAGTTGGTGACCTTTTAATTTTAGAACATATTTTGTCAAGTATTGGTGCAAACTTGTAACATGGTTAAAACTATGAAAGAAAACCAAGCCTTCTATTTCTTTATAAGTGTCTCTTTTACATAGAAATTTGTCAAGATTTCAGTCTATATTATTTAAGAGATTAAGAGTTTAATTTTCTAATCCATCGGTAAACAAAAAAAGTTTACCAAGTCACACTTTATAAAAACACCAAGGCTAATTTTTGTCAACATAACCAGCCTTAACTCGAACACTGGTTAAGTATGAAATAATTCCATTTTCACGTTGATGTGTCCATGAGTTAAGTTTGATGATGGAGGAATAAATATCTCACAGAAAGCAAAGTGTGTCAATTAGTTCATGGGTTATGTGATGTCAAAAGCAACTTCATTCCAGTTAAAGATGGTGCTGAGTTGGTGAAGCTATCTGTGTACACAATACTACACATGACATATGAATTTTATTCGAAGTAAATTTCTAAGTATTTTGTTTTTATTATATGTATTCGTTCTAAGCCATTGAGTTATGATAATGCTTAATTGTCAATATATTAATTGACTGTACTTTTTTGTTTCTTAAGTCACATATAAAAACATCTTTAAAACTTTTTATCTTTACAGGAAGCTATTGCAGAAAATTCCTTCATTGGGTCTCCCCTCGTTCTGAAATCAGGTGATGTAGACAAGGGGTTTGATGATTCTGACCATATAGTTGAAGGTAAACAAATAAAGGAATTTATCAAGCAATGAAGCCTGTATTAACCTGATATCACCTGTCTGATAACATAACATGATATCAGAAGGTCTATTTTTGAAAAACAATTTGCATACACTTACACCTGAATTTCTTTGATTGTTAAGGCTTTATTATAATAAAGTGCGAAAAAAGATTGCATGATAAAAAGAATAACGTGTAAGTGTTTTAAAATATCAATGTTATCTGTTCTCTGCAGCAAGAAATAATCATGACTTGGCAAAGCGTCGTCCTTATAAATTCTCCCAACCTCAACCATATAACATTGATATCTTAAGACTCTCACATGTTATTCTCTTTATTCCTTGTTTTTTCTTTGCAAACTACTTTATGTGGAACTATACATAAAGGATGCATGCTTAAATTTTAATCATGGTATTTGTGAAAAAATCGATCCAACTAATCAGAAAAATAAGAATCTTATAGAAATTCAACCTAAATTACCTTTTTCACCAATCATTTGTTATTCCATGGTTCAGTGTATTACTATAGTAAGTGCCTATATATTTATACTTACTATAGTATTGCACTGACCACTACACATGTTAAGTTTTATAGGCCAATAGATACTTTGGTATTGATCAATGAAACTGATAGGTTGTAGTACAATATTATCAACAGCTACATCCTATATAAAGGATCTGTGCACATCTAGCAATGTTCATTTTCTCACATAAATAGCAAGGTTAAACACACTTTTAAATCTGATAGCCAAAGAAATGCAGTGTAATTATTCAATGATGTCATGGAAGTCACTTAAGGTTGTGGACTCATTATAGTTCCGTAATGTTTTAGAAGTAATGACCTTCGACATTGTTAACCAAGGTTTCCTAATGAATTCATTAGGAAATCTGGGTCAATATTGTGAAACATCATGACTTCCATAACATATGTGTAAGCCAAGGATATCTCTAATGGGTGTTAGTTATAGAAGAAAAGGGGAGCAAAGAGACAACTTTTTATCTGAAAATAGATATGTAAGTATGTGTATGCACTTTTTCAGGGGAATATAAGACAGGATTTCAAGAACATTTCTATCTAGAGCCCTATGCAGTTGTGGTTGTACCAAAAATAGAAAACAACGAGCTTGAAGTTAACATGACATGCCACAATGTAGAGTTGGTCCATGTAAGTCTGATTTACTATGGCCTGTTAATATAAACAGCCAGGTTTACTGAGGGGTTGAGAAGGTAAAGCTAGTTTGAAATCATTATTTCTGGATGAAACACTATGTTGTGGATGCTAATTTGAATCATCTTAATTTTATATTCCAAATGAGTACCAACAACATAGAATTTATCTTTGAAATAGAGAAATATTTAAATTTGAAAATCAAAATACTCCCTCTATCTGTAGCTCTGTTTACCTTAAGAATCTCTATAAGCTCACATCGCTAAATTAGGGGCATTTTGTATCACCAGTACCCAAACTGTCTGTCTATCTGCCGGTCTGTCTATCTGTTTGTCTATCTGCAAATAATGAACTATTTGCCTAACAATGCTGTTACTTTGCATGAAGGTTCCTCCCATCAAAATACATTTCTTTTATGTAAAGATCAAGGTCCTCTGTCATGAGAAGGTCAATCATCAATGTCAACCTTTTAAAAATTGCTGTTTAGGTGGGCAATATTGTCCCACAAACACATCTTGTTTAAAACCAGTATAACCTTGTTTCATGATCTTTAAACACTTGAGACTTTACCAAATAAGAAGATTTTCTACAACTATAAAATAGAGAATAATTGTTTGTTTCAGTGAAAGATTGAATTATCTTTCATTCAGTGAACAATAGAAGAAAAAATTCACAAGTGGTAGATCCAAAAGTCGAAAATGGCTTATGTATTTCATGCAATGGAAGAATTATTGATATTACACAAGAAACAAACAATTATTCTTTTTCTTTAATGCAAAATAGAACAAAATACAAAATGTTTTGGACAAATTATTTAAAACTTCATTTTGCACATGATTGCCATACAACTTTCATGATTACTTAGATTATGTCAGTGTAAAATGAATGAAAGCACGGTGCAAGTTTTTGATAATTTCACTGGTTTAGGCAGTGAGATCAATAAATGATAATATACAATTATTTCTTGATAATACACCTAATACACCTAAAAAGCATTAAGGGAAAAGGGTGTAATTTTGAAACAAATCATCCTATGGGATGGAAAATATTGTAGATAAAGTTTATGAACTTCTTTTCCATAATCTTTTGTCAAATATGAAATCACTTCGGGGGAATTCGAACAACAAAAAAGGGGGGAGTGTTTGTTTTTAGCTCTATTGTTTTCGGAGAAAACCAGAGGTATTGCTATAGCCTTGGTGTTGTCATTGTCGTCGCTGTCGTCATTGTTGTCTTCTTCGTGCGAAAACTTTTTGTGATAACATTTGAATAGTAAGTGATAAGGCTTTCATATTCCACATGATGATTGCCTGTGATAAGGCCTTTCTGTTGGTAACAAGTTCAAGGTCATCAGTCAAGGTCAAGGTCATTTTTTAAAGTCAAATTTGTGAAAAAATGCAAAAACTTTGAAATATTGTGATAATTTTTGAATGGTAAGTGACAGGGCCTTCATTTTTCACTTGATGATTGCCCGGGACAAGCACTTTCTGTTGGTACCAAGTTCAAGGTCATCAGTCAAAGTAAAGGTCATTTTTTTAAGGTCAATTTTTTTAAAAAAATGCAAAAACTTTGACTTTTTTAGTGATATCTCTGGTTCTATTGAAGGCATTCACTTGAAACTTGGCACACATATTCACCACCAAAAGAGCAATCTTTTCTATCAAGGGGGATAACTTTAGAAGCATTATAAGCAAATAATGCCCCTTTTTAGCTCACCTGAGCACATCGTGCTCAAGGTCAGCTTTTGTGATCATTGAATGTCCGTCGTCTGTCATGCGTCGTTCGTCGTCCGTCATCAACAATTTAAGAGGCCACAAATATGGCCCAATCTTCATGAAACTTGTTCAGAATGTTGGCAAGGTCACAAGGAAGAACCCTATTGAAAATCGGAAGGATCCATGCCATATCATGGGAAAAGGGGCCTTATTGACAATTTTCTTGTTTACACTCTAGAGGCCACAAATATGGCCCAATCTTCATGAAACTTGGTCAGAATGTTGGCCAGGTCACAAGGATGAAGCCTTTTGAAAATGGGAAGTATCCATGATATATCACGGGAAAAGGGGCCTTAAGGATATTTTTTTCTTAAGCTCTAGAGGCCACAAATATGGCCCAATCTTCATAAAACTTTGTGAGAATATTGGTCAGGTCACAAGGATGAACCCTATTGAAAATGGGAAGGATCTTTGCCATATCATTGGAAAAGGGGCCTTAAGGATAATTTTCTTTCTTAAGCCCTTGAAACCTTAAATAGGGCCCAATCCTCATGAAAATTGGTCATAATTTTTGTCAGGTTACAAGCATGAACTGTATTGAAAATTGGAAGGATCCATGCCATATCACGGGAAAAGGGGCCTCAATTATTATTTTCTTGTTTATACTCTAGGGACCACAATTTTGGCCCAAACTTCATGAAAGTTGGTTTTATGTAGAAATTGTCTCCTTTATGACATCTGCCTATTTAATTGATGTGATGTCTCAAGGGTCAAAGAGACTCAGGTGAGCGATCTAGGGCCATCATGGTCCTCTTGTTCTACTTAGTTTTTCACCATCCATTAGCTTTTTACCATCCAGCACTTACAGCCGGGAATAGGCACCCTTAGGTGATGCTCTTGTTCTTAGTATTACACAATTTAAAACCTAATCCTACTGAATTTGAATATTTACAGTTCTTATTACACTTTTTCAGACAGAACTTTGCAAGGTGTTGAATCTACCACAAAACAAGGTGACATGTAAAGTAAGGAGACTAGGTTGGTTGTACTCTAATTTTGTACATGGAAAGGACTTTTAACCCTTGTCGTGCTGAACCCGAAATATTCCTGCTTTGGCAGGAGGTATAGACAAAGATCAGCCTGCACATATGTGCAGTCTGTTTTTAGTTCATACCCCCTGAATTTCATTTTTAAACCAGAAGATGTAAAACAATGCATTTCCAAAATCAATACTCACTCACATTTGGTAACTTTCAGTGTTTTTAGCACTTTGATTTTACATTTATTTTTTGCAAAGATTTTAATTCAGCATGACAAGGGTTAATGTAATTGATTATCTTTGTGATAAAAAGCACAAACCCTGGCCAAGAAAGAAAAAAAGTTTAAGGTAAGCTTTATTAAGCTTGATACTATTTGTTTATCCAGGCTTACAAATTGAATCAGCTGCTTTAAGGTAGTGGACCTGTAATAGTTCCGCAACGTTTCCCAAGTAATGAACTTTAACAGTGTTAACCAAGGTTTCCTAATGAAAATCATTAGGAAACCTCGGTTAACACTGTTAAAGCTTGTTACTTCCAACACGTTGCGGAACTATTATAAGGTCCACTACCTTAATACATTCAAGATAATATTGAATAAGTCTATACTTAATCAATCCTACAATTTTCTGACCAGAGTCTTCACTATGTGCCCTGAAGATGACTTTGGACCTATAGTATCAATTCCAAATTCCAAAATATTTTTTATGCACAATGTGCTTATATCCAGTCCTGTGTTTAGGATGACAAAATGGTGCAAACTGTTTGCCAATTTTACTTAACATTGCATGCAATTGCACATGCAAAGAGGGATGTAATTTGCAAGCTGTTTGTACCACTTTGTCATCCTAAATGCAGAGCAGGCTTCTCAATGTCTGTGTGTCACACACATGTAATTTTTGGAAGTTTGAAACACGGGCTTGCTTATTATTCTACTGACTTTAAACTCATTTTTAAAAGATAAGTAATTTGAAGAGGGGATATATGCTCTGCACTTATTGGTCAGTCTGTAGGTTGATGGTCGTCTCTAGACCATTTTTAGTCCCCTACCGGTGTTCACACCGGAGGGGACTATAGGTTTGCTCTCCGTCTGTCCGTCCGTCTGTCCGCCTGTCCGTCCGTCTGTCCGTCCGTCCGTCCGTCCGTCTGTCCGCTCAAATCTGGATCCCGCGATAACTTAATAACTAAGCAAGCGTTTTTGATGAAAGTTGGTATATGACTAGATGGCAATGTGTAGATTATGCTCATCATTTTATTTTTGTTTTTCGACTTAAATTGAGGTTGCTATGGTTACAGAAATAGTGAAAATATGGCCAAAAATGGGATCCTGCGATAAGATAATAACTAAACAAGCTCGTTTGATGAGACTTGGTATATGACTATATGGCAATGTGTAGATTATGCACATCATTTCATTTTTGTTTTTAGACTAAAATTGTTGTTGCTATGGTTACGGAAATAGTGAAAATATGGCAAAAAATATTGGATCCTGCGATAAGTTAATAAGTAAGCAAGCTAATTTGATGAGACTTGGTATATGACTAGATGGCAATGTGTAGATTATGCACATCATTTTATCTTTGTTCTTTGACAAAAAGTGCGGTTGCTATGGTAACAGAAATAGTGAAAATATGGCAAAAAATGGATCCTGCAATAACTTAATAACTAAGCAAGCTAACTTGATAAAACCTGTTTTAAAATGTAAAAAAAATTATAAGCCATGTTAGTCAGGGTGGTGATGCAGCAGTATTAATCACCTCCAGTGAAAGTTCTCATTTCTTACCAACAAGACTGAAGAAAAACATCTTGGATCAGACAAGGTAACTGTTATTGATACTATTTCTTGCATCTGTCTATTGCTTGCATTGTATAGTGGGCACAGCAGAGACAACAACTCATGTAAGTCTTGTTTAACCCTTTCCAAAACAAGACCTGGTTTTGACGTCCCTGATAGAATTGGCGTGGGAAAACATTGAGACAAACAAAGCCGGTAGGGGACTTATGTCCATGTCCAACATGGCTCTTGTTTTGTAAAGAGCATATCTCAAAAAGTATGCAAACTAGAATCATGAAAATTCACAGGTGTATCTCATTTAGAAGAAGTGTAGTGCATAAGAACCATACCTCTACTAATCATATTTTTTTCAGTTCTTGCCCTTTTTGATTTACAAAGAATAGGCCATTGACCTGCCCTGATGGAGGGCATAAATATTTTACAAAATCTCTTGTTTTGGTGGCTCTACGACCCTTCTGGCTCATAGATGTTTTCTCACAATAGTTTAGTTGAAAGAAGGAAGAATAGGCTTCCATCAAACTTCAAGTCAGTGCAGGCTGATCTGCATCTTCACTGTTTGCCAGGAACATGCTAGATAAGCATGAGAAGAGTTTAGATCAGCATATCTAAGACATAAATGATGAAAGAATTTCGTTTTTACAAATAGGCAATAACTCTGAGCTATAAGCACATTTGAATTTCTAAACCAAAGTCAGTTGCTATTCAATATTTAATAACAAACTCAGTGTTTAGGGTGGCAGATGTGTGATCAAGGAGAAATTGTAGGTAATGGGTTTTAATACCTACCACACCACTATTCAAGAAAGTAGGTCCTTCTGCAAGGCATTTTAGTGCCCCAGCCTAGAACTGTTAAACACAGAAACACATGAATAATTAAAGCCTTAAGGTAGTTGACCTATGATAGTTCTGCAACATTTCAGAACTCATGGTCTTTCACAATGTTAGATGAGGTTTCCTAATGGAATCATTAGCAAACCTCGGTTAACACTGTTTAAGTTCATGACTTCAAAAATGTTATGGAACTTTAAGGAGTTGACTATCTTTATATGACATATAGACTGTTAAAGGCAAAGTAAAACACAAATTGAAAGCAAATTACATATAAGGATACTATATTTTAGGAGGTGGTTTTGGTGGAAAGGAGACCAGAATATCTTTGATCGCCATTCCTGCAGCATTGGCCGCACACAAGTAAGTGATTGTAGGAGTAGCATTGCATATTCATGGAATTTGACTTTAAATGTGAGGTACAGTTAAGAAAATTATGAAATTGACAAACTCATTCCAAAGCATTATCTCAGAGCTCCATTCATTCATTGGAAACACTCACTCAAACCCTTTCAAAAAATGTTTTAAATCAAAACCACCAGCATTTCATTCTAATTGATAAAATCACACCATGATTTTTTTTGCTTATGAGGATTCTGAGTGGACATTAGTACACACAAACAGAAAAATATATATTTTTTAAGGGGAGGTAATAAAATTTTACTTATTTGAATTAATGATAATATATAACCTCTCCTTCATTTCATTCAAAACTCGCTTCTCCCACCCACTCATTCAATTCTATTCAGAAATCTCATCAAAACCATTTACCTTGTCAACTTCATGATGTTTCTACTGTATATAGGATCTGTTATGTGATTTTATTTGAGATTGATCTGAATTGAATCTGGAATAGAAAGTGAGCTTGGCAAGCTTTATAGCTTTTCTAAAGAATACAGTGTTAAGATGTGCTTTTTTTCAAAGAAAATACAGAATTTTTCTTCACTCAGACTGGTATGTTTTACCACATTTTGTAACTTTTAGATGAAAGAAATACTGTGATATGGTAAACTAGATGACATAATTTTACACATGTGTAAGACTTTGATATCTGTAATATTAGTTTGTTACAAGGAAAAAGCTAGCTAGCTATTTGAGAAAATGTTTGTCACAATTTGATTTAAGATGTTAGTTTCAATATTGATCATTATTTCATGTTCTTAACCCTTGTCATGCTGAATAAAACTTGGCTAAAAATTTGCATCAAAAACAAAAGGCATTATAAAGCAACTGTTGGTCAATTTTCATTTAAAAAACTACATCTATTGACAATTCTGATTTGAAAGTGAGATACAGGTGGTGTAGACTAGAATCAGACTGCACATATCTGCAGGCTGAATTTTGTCTATAGCTCCTGCCAAAGCAGGAATATTCCCGGTTCAGCATGACAAGGGTTAAGAAATTTTACATTCACTTTGTTCCAGATAAAATACTAGTTCACAGCATGCTAAAAAATTAGAGAACCTATCTATGCTTTATTCCATACCAACACAATCATTGTTCAGGGTGAAACAGTTGCAACTGCCTATATGTTTATAGGCAGTTATAACTAGTTCACCCTGAGCGATCAGATCCATTGCTTTTTTAGCTCACCTGAGCACGAAGTGCTCATGTGAGCTATTGTGATCACCTTTCGTCCGGCGTCCGTCCGTCGGTCGTCGGTCGTCGGTCGTCGTCCGTCGTCCGGCGTCCGTCAACAATTTCTTTAAACGACATCTCCTCCTAAACTACTGGGCCAATTAACTCCAAATTTTACAGAAATGTTGCTTGGGTGGTCCCCTTCAAAAATAGCTAAAAGAATTGAAATCCATGAAAAACTCTGGTTGCTATGGCAACAAAAGGTGAAATTTTAAGAAAATCTTAAAAATTCTTCTCCTTCTCAACCAGTAGTCCTACAGACTTAAAACTTGGCATGGATGATCAGTTCATAGACCTGAATAAAAATAGCTAAAATTATAACTTTTGGGCCACCAGGTGCGGAGCACCAGGGGGGAGGGGGTAGTACTTTGGGTAAATTTTGTAATCTTTAAGTTTCTTCTTCTTCGGAGCCAGGAGCCCTACAGACTTGAAAATTGGCATGGATGATCAGCATATGGACCTTTATATAAATAGCTAAAATCATGTCTGTAGATTCACCAGGTGCGGAGCATCAGGGGGGGAGAGGGTAGTACTTTTGTGAAAATTTTGTAATCTTTAACCTTCTTCTTCTTCTGAACCACAAGCCCTACAGACTTGAAACTTGGCATGGAGGATCAGCTCATAGACCTTAATAAAAATAGCTAAAATAATATCTGTTGGGCTGTCAGGTGCGGAGCACCAGGGGGGAGGGGGGAGTACTTTTGTTAAAATTTTGTTATCTTTTACCTTCATCTTCTTCTGAACCAGGAGCCTGACAGATTTGAATATTGGCATGGATGATCAGCATATGAACCTTTATATAAATAGCTAAAATCATGTCTGTAGATTCACCAGGTGCGGAGCATCAGGGGGGAGAGGGTAGTACTTTTGTGAAAATTTTGTAATCTTTAACCTTCTTCTTCTTCTGAACCACAAGCCCTACAGACTTGAAAATTGGCATGGAGGATAAGCTCATAGACCTTGATAAAAATAGCAAAAATCATGACTGTTATGCCACCAGGTGCGGAGCACCAGGGGGGGGGGGTAGTACTTTTGTGAAAATTTTGTAACTTTAACCTTCATCTTCTAATGAACCAGGAGCCCTATAGACTTCAATATTGGCATTGATGATCAGCATATGGACCTTTATATAAATTGCTTAAATCATGACTGTAGATTCACCAGGTGCGGAGCATTAGGGGGGAGGGGGTAGTACTTTGGATCAATTTTGAAATCTTTAACCTTATTCTTCTTCTGGATCAGGAACCCTACAGACTTGAAAATTGTTATGGGTGATCAATATATGGACATTAATAAAAATAGCTAAAATCAGAACTGTTGGGTCACCAGGTGCTGAGTGTCTTGGGGAGGGGGTAGTACTTTGGATCATTTTTGAAATCTTTAAACTTCTTCTAATTCTGATTGAATAAGTGAAAATCTCTTTTTTCTGTGGTTGCATGGACATACCTAGGTAATGAAGCTTTTTTCTCAGGTGAGCGACCTAGGGCCAACGGCCCTCTTGTTTATCCCCTTGTAAGTCAAGTTTGTGGAAAATGTGAGAAATAAAGAAACTGTCTATTTGGCCCCTTTTAATAAAATCATCAATTTGAAATTGCTTTCTGAAATTTGTGAGCTAGTCTAAGATTTTGCCTGGTTATAAATTAAAGAATGAATTAGTTAAACTACTATATATCATCTTTCTCTATAACAGATACAAGAGGTCAGTACGATGTGTGTTACCCAGAGAAGTTGATATGGCCATCACTGGTAAAAGGCACCCATTCCTGGCAAAATATAAGGTACACAACAGATATTATTTGATTATTTAATTAATTTATGACTTATTTGTTGCCGTTAAGTTACTGAGAATTTCAGCTGTTTTATACTTCAAATGTATAAGGTCTTTAGATTAGCTCTCTGTCATTTCATAAAGATAGCAACAAATTTAGAAATCTGGTCCCTTTTCTATATGCTTTCAGTTAGCAACCTTAAATGGAACTAAAGGGCTAAAGATTTGGGGTATATTATTCCCCCTGTTTATCTACATAACTTAAACAAAATTTTATCTCTGCTTTATATTGTGGTTGGCCAGGCAGTTTGGGCTACTGGACAGTATAAGAACATTGCTAATAACTTCAAGTAGCCTATTTAATTTCCATATATCATGTATGTATCTTTTAGTACCAAGACCAGTGTTATCTGAGAAGGTCAAGGTCACTTATCAAGGTGAAACTTGTTAAAAAAAAATCTCAAAAAAATACTTGTATTTTTAGCTCACCTGAGTACTACATGCTCAAGGGGAGCTTTTAGGATCACCCTGAGTCCATCATCCACCGTGCATCATCTTCTTGTGTGATGAGATGTGCATCATCTGTCATCAACAATCATTAAAACTTCTTTTTCTCCTGAACCACTGGGCCGATTTCAATTAAATTTTACCAGAATGTTCCTTGGGTAACCCTCTTCAAACATTGTTCCCAAAATTCTGATTGGTCCATAAATATGGGCTTAGCAGGGCGTGTCAGTTTTTCACTTTGAAATCTTTGACCAACATCTCCTTCTTAACCACCGGACTAATTTTAATGAAACTTCACCAGAATGTTCTATGAGTGACTCTTTTCAATTTTTGTTGGCAAAATCCTGTTTGGCCCATAAATCTTGGCTTGGCAGGGAGGGGCTTATTTTGAACCTGAAATCTTTGAACAACATCTCCCCCTCAAACGCTGGGCCATTTTCAATGAAACTTTACCAGAATGTTCCTTGGGTAACCCTTTTAAAAATTGTTTTGATCGGCCCATTTATATGGGTGTGGCAGGACATGGCTTATTTTGAGCCACAAAGACATGAAGAACATCTCCTGAACCACTGGGCCCATTATAAATGAAACTTTACCAGAATGTTCCTTGTGTGACATTTATCAGAAATTGTATTTGTGAAATTTTGATTGGCCCATGAATATGGAAGTGGCCGCCGTCATAGCACAGTTGGTAGTGCCTCGGACTGTCATTCTAGAGGTCCCGGGTTCGATCCCCGACGGCAGCACTCATTCTTTCCAACTATTTGTCTCTCACCAATGGGTTGATAATCATAGACCTATGTGAGATAGCAGCTGGAGGCTAGGAAAGGATGTGGTGGTTGTACTGGTGAGAGAAATACCAGGAAACCATTGTTAGGTGCTCCAGCCATGGCATTATAACTGAAAATTGCGGGTTAAAAGTCCTTCAATCAATCAATCAATGAATATGGAAGTGGCAGGATGGGGCTTATTTTGAGCCCGAAATCTTTGAACAACATCTTCACCTGAACCACGGGGCCAATTTCAATTAAACTTTCCCAGAATGTTCCTTTGATGCCCTCTTCAAAAAATATTTGCAAAATTTTGATTGGCCCATAGATATGGGCATAGCGGGGCCGGGCTTATTTTGAGTCTCCTCACTAATGAATAGGTGGGTTAGGTCTATTTTCACTTTAAATTCTTAGATAAACGTCTCTTCTTCAACAATTAGGCAAATGTGAATCAAACTTTGTCAAAAAGTTACTATGATGAGATCGACTGGACCAATAAAATTCAGGTGAGCGGTTAAGGGCCATTCTAGCCCTCTTGTTTTACTATGTCACTTTTCAGATTGGGTTTGATAGAAATGGTACAATAAAAACTGTTAAACTACGACTGTTCTGTAATGGTGGAATAAGTGATGACGTCTCAACAATGGTAAACAGTGGTCCATAGATATGCAGGGGTGATGCAAGTCTAAAACCTTTAATTAAGAGATAAAGAGAGTATTTATGGATTTCATTCAGGTATGGAACTAAATACCCTATCACACTGTATTAATATACAAAGCAGATTCATAGACAAGTGTGATAAGGTTTTTTGTTTCATACCTTAATGAAATCAACAAATTTTCTCTATATCTCTTATGATTTTATTTCTTTAAGCAAAAATCTTAAAATTTATCCATAATAGCAGAGATTATTTGTGAGACTATTTTCTCTGAAATCTTAAAGATAAGCTGTTTAATCAAAATTGTTCATATTGAATAATAAAAGCAATTTTTCAGCCAATTCAAATTGGTGAATAAAATTAAATTATTTTTCAATGAAATCCTGTGTTGTGGTTACTCACTTTAATTGCCTAGATGAGATGAATCAAATGTGTACCCATATCACAGTTGTTGTCAGTATAATTTATCCTTCTGCTGTTCAGGACACAATCCTGCCGTAAGCTTTAGCAGACAGTAAAGACTAAGATCAGCCTGCACAGACTTGCAGTCTGATCTTAGCTTACACTGTCTGCTCTCATCACAATCATTGTGGAAAACATGATTAACTGGGTTGGTTGAAATGACCCTATAATTGACAATTCATTAGAAATGAAATTAAAAAGGTAGAAATATCAAAACTTTAGAATTCATTTTATTCTCTCTATCTGTATCTCCCGGTTATTTCCCCTATTGCATAAAAGCTAACAATTGGTTAATCTTTAGCTCACCTACTAAGTTTGTTCATATCAAGACCCTGATGTCATATTTGAGCTCCATCCAGGCACATCCCTTTTTGTATATGACCAAAGAGTGAAAATCTTCAAACATTTTCTTTTCTGAAACCAGAAGGCAGACAGCTTTCATATTCAATATGTAGCATTATCTAGTAGACCTTTATCAAGTTTGTTCATATCAAGACCCTTGGGCTATATTTGGAATCCACCCGGGCACATCCCTTTTTACATATGATCAAAGAGCAAAAATCTTTATAACTTTTCTTTTCTGAAACCAGCAGGCAGACAGCTTTTATATTTGGTATGAGCATCATCTAGCGGACTTCTAGATAGTTTGTTCATATAATGATCCTGGGGTCATATTTGGGCTTCACCCTGGCGCATCCCTTTTTACATAGAAACTGAAAGAGTGAAAAATGTAAATAATCTTCTTCTCTGCAACCAGAAGGTACTACTAGGTACAGCTAGTATATTTGGTATGTAGCACCATCTAGTGGCTCTCTAGAAAGTTTGTTCATATCAAGACCCTGAGGTCATAGTTGGGCTCCTTCGGGGTGCATACTGTTTTACATAGCAGCAAACTATGAAATCTTTAAAAATAATCTTTTTCTCTGAAACCAGAAGGTGGAAAGCCTTCATATTTTGAGGTAGTATAGTCTAGGGGTCTTTATCAAGTTTGTCCATATCAAACCCTTGGGGTAAAATTTGTGCTCCACCTGGGTGAACCCCATTTTACATAAAAACAAAGAGTGAAAAATTTAAAAACCTTCTATGAAACTAGATGGCAAAGAGCCTTTATACTTGGTATGTAGCATAATGTAGTGCACCTTTACTAATTTCGTTCATATCATTCCCTGGGAGTGTCAGATTTTGGCTCAGCACAGGTGCATTCTGTTTTACATAAAAAACAAAGTGGGAAATCCTGGAAAATCTTTGTCTCTGAGACCAAAAGGTAGACATCTTTCATATGTTGTATGTAATATTATAAATTAGACTTTTACCAATTCTGTTTATGTCATATTTCTTGGGTCATATTAAGGCCCAGAATGGACTCATCCCATTTTACATAGACACAAAGGAGGAAATCTTAAAAACTTGTTCTCTGAAAAGGCAGGGACTTTTCATAGTAGTTTCATTAAATTGAATTTTATCAAGTTTGTTCATTTCATGCCCCTATGTTCAAATATGGGCTGTGCCCAGGCATACCCTGATTACACACTAGACGAAACTACTACTGAGATCTACCTTGGTTCTTTAACATGCTAGGTGTAAAGCACGGTCTTACAAGACCTCAGTTCAATGTCTCATCTCAATCACAATTAGTTTTGATAGTGTGCAAGCCCGGGAATTGAACCCATGCTATCAGCCTTCAATTGTTTTGAAGTCTAGTGCTCTACTGATTGAGCTATTCAGGCTGGTAAGTGGGCCCTGAGAGTTACTTGCTAGGTTGTACAGCAAGCCAAGGCAGTGCAAATATCCCTCATACCCAACTCAGCAAAATAAATATGATTCAAATTGTCATTCACTGGCTTAATAAGGTTGCAATGGGTGTTTTTGCTTTCAGGTGATGTGGAATGCTGTTTATAGATTTGAGAACTGTATTAGACTGGATAATGTGGATGTTATGGGACAGGTGTGCAAGACTAACCTGCCATCCAACACATCATTTAGAGGCTTTGGTGGACCCCAGGCTGTTCTCATTATGGACAACATGTTGTTTAATGTAGCAGCTTATCTTAACATTTCACCAGAAAGAGTATGTACAAAATGATTTCTTAGGATTGTATTAGTTTGGCATCAGTTTGGAAGCCAGGAACTTTAACAGTGTTAAATGAGGTTTTCTTATGATTTCATTAGGGAACCTGGGTTAACATTCTGAAAGATCATGAGTTCCGAAATGCTTCATAACTATAACAGGTATACTATTTTAACCCTTTCCTGTTTCACTTGTTCATAAAGTATGTTTCTATTTCTTTAATAAAAAAGAGACATTTGCATGTGAATAACATGACTTACTTTGTTTAGTGGAATCCACCTAAATGACACTGAATGGTGTCACACAATCAAAAGTGAGCTTTGGTATGGTTATTTCTTACTCTTGTCTTCATTTTTTGAAAATAAGATGATCAATTCAGAATCCAAGAAAAAAGTATCAAAGAAGAGAATACATGGTTATGATCCATGAAGTATACATTGAGAGGTCTGTGCAATGCTTTTGTAAGTGCCTTTAAATATATAGGTACTAACAATAGTATTGTACTGACCCCTCAACATGGGCTTACATTAAAACTTGACCCTGTGGTCTAGATAAAATGTGATTGAACATATCTTTAATTTTAAATTCTCAATAAAATCCTATGTTTTGAGTACTCATTTGAAATGTCTGTGCAAGAGTATTGGATTGAATACCATCAGCATAAGGTTTGAGAGATTTTTATCGAAGAAAAAAAATAAATAAAAAAATCTAAAACAAAAAACAAGTGTCTTACTTTAGCTCTTATTTCAATGTGATAGGTAATTGAACAGAACTTGATTCAAGATGGTGATTGTACCCCTTATGGTCAAAAGTTGGAGAATTGTACAGTAAAGGAGATGTGGCATAAATGTGCAGAACAAAGTCATTATTATAAAAGGTTGGAGGATATCAACAATTTTAACAGGTACATGTACACAATTAGCTCAGCTGTTTTGGAATAAAAAGTACATCATCACCATATTGTTGAAAGCATTGTTGGAGACCTCGTTATAAGCGTTAGAAGTTTGGGGCTTGATAGACTTAATACTTGTTGAAACTCTGCCCTTAGTGAAGATTCTTGCTTGATACTATACTGAACATGTGTATTATCTAACACAAGAGCAATCTTTACTATCAAGGAGATGGGGATAAATCTAAATCCATTTTAAAAGAATTTTGCAATTTAGAATTTACAACTTAAAATCTTTCACTATCAAGGACCTGCAGCCAAGTATGGCATTCACTTTGAGTACTCATGTTTCTTTCCTTTTTTTATGCCCCCCTTCAAAGAAGAAGGGGTATATTGCTTTGCACTTGTTGGTCGGTTGGTCATTTGGGTTGTAAGTTCGTTGGTCCGTCCTTCCGTAGACCATTTCTTGTTTGGAGAATATCTCAAAAAGTATGCAATCTAGAATCCTGAAACTTCACAGGTGGATTGATCTTATTGAGGAGTAGCACTGTGCACAAGAACTATAATATTCTACTCTTCTAAAAAGGTGTGTTCCTAGCCAGGTGGAGCTAGATAGGAGACCTGCCCTGTGTTTAGGATCACAAACTGGTACAAACTGTTAGCAAATTATACCCTGCTTTGCACCTTTTTGTCATCTTGAATGCAGGGCAGAGGAAGTTTGCATACATCAATTAAATAGCTATATTCAGTCTTCAATTTTGGGAAAGTAAATACTCTAAGTAAGGTAGAATAATTATTCTAGATTATTGTATGTGAACAAGTTGTGGAGTCCTTGGTCTAGTCAGGTAAGATAGCTTAGGGACGGAAAGGTCCCAGGATCGAATCCCGACTGGTCCATGGAATTTTTTCTAGTTGCTCCACTCCACCCAGGTCTATTAATAAGAATAAGTGCCAAAGCGCTCTGTATGTAAACAACCAACTTGCAATTCCCTGCTTGGGGGTTAAAGTGTGTAGTTGGTTGAATATGCAGGCATAGAAACAGACTATAAACCAAACTTTAACTTTTAACTTTAAGTTGTGATCTATGTCAGAATTCACATTCTGATCAGGGTTTGTATTTTTTACGCTTATCAGGTATTCCCTTTCTAGCTTACCTGAGCACAAAGCTCTCAAGGTAGCTATTGTGATTGTCCAATGTCTGTCATCCATCATCAGTCTTGCGTCGTTCGTCATCCACAATTTCTTTGAACATCTTCTCCTCCTAAACCAGTTGCAGTTCTGAATTACTTCATGTCTTCAGCCCTGCTTTAGTTCTGGCTGGGATAGCACTTAGTTGTTTGAAATGAATAGATATAAGGCTAAAAAAGAAAACTGCAAAACCTTACAGTTTTGATAATTTCATTGGTTTGTTCACTGAACTTTTAAGTGATAAACCACTCAAAAATCTTTCACTGAAATATGTTATATAGAGGATAATAGTTTGGTTTAGTATAAGAAGGTTTTATATTTCATTGAGTGAACAACATCTGAAAAGCACAATATAAATTGATCTTACTCAAAATTCAGAAGATTATTCTATTTCTTTAATGCAAAAAAAATGGGACAAAATGTGAAAATTATGAGACAAACTTTCTTATGGCACTTTATTTCTCATGTGATTGTTGTGCTATGTTTATGATGATGTCACTCATTTGACTCTGCTTATAAAGCATCAGAGCAAATAGCAACACTATTTTTTAACCGCTAAAATGACATCATGATGTAAATATTGTGACATCATTTTTATATGATGTTATAAGCTACATGGAAAATTGAAATGTTGAGTTATATAGAGGATATTGAATGAGTGGTTATGGAATACTGAATTTATTAAACAAGTCATCTGCGCCAAGTTTTTATCTGTTTAAGATGACGAGTTTATAATTCTGTATTTTATGAACACAAATTTATATTTTATTTATAATATGATCTGTACTTTTGGGAAAAATCATCAAAATTCTTAATATTCAACATTTCAATTTTCCACGTAACTTATAACGCCTTATTAAAATGACGTCACAATATATACAATATGAAGTCATTTTAGCGGTGAAAAAATAGTATTGATATTCGCTCATTTGCATATTTATTGCACTAGTGTCATAACACTCATTTAATATCAAAAATATTCAACAGGGTTTTTCACTCCTGCGACGTAGGTCATATTATAAAGATTGTTAAAACTGGTTAGGCCATGAGAGTATCAATTGGTAATCTAACATTCTTTCTAAATCATCCAATGAAAAATATAAATGAATTAAAAAAAACCTTTCTTTTGACAGCGAAAATAGATGGAAGAAGCGTGGAATAGCAATGACTGCAATTAAATTTGGTATTGGATTTAATGCACTGATATGTTACAGGGTAAGTCCTTACAAGCCCTGAGTTCAGGATAAAACAGTGCAAGCTGTTTGAAAATTATATCCTGGTTTGCACATGCACTTGCATGCATAGTGGGGCATAATTTGCAAACATTTGTTACGGTTTTGTCATCCTGAACACAGGGCAGATAACAAAGAATTGGCCATGTTTATACAAGGTGTATTTAAGGACAATTAAGCTGAGCTACATACCAAGGAGGTATTTTGGATTGAAAATTAAAGTATATCAATAATTATAGCACAAACACTATGTTGTTGGTACTCATTCCAATCATCTTGTTAAAATGATTAAAAAGAATACACACAACATGGATTGTTTTTAGAAACAAAGATTTTAGATGGGATTTACCCCCTCTTATCTGTAACTCTGATCTAGTTTATGATTCACTGCTGCAAAAATTGCTTCCTGCAAAATCAGATAGTCTATAATTTTGTCTTTTGGAGCTGAAGTTTTTCTTACAAAACATTAAGTATTCCTGCACTTTATGCAATTAGAAACCATGTTTATTGAAGACATAGCTACTAAAAGAAAATTACTGAAAATCCCGATAAGTGATATCTTTTGTCTGTGTTCTCTGTTTTTGTTATTTGCCAACCTTTAAAGGAATCTAGATTGTCTATTTGATATTTGCTTCAGTTCAAATGAATGTAACAGATATACATGTGATACATAATGCACATCAATCTGTGCAGCCACACAGTATGATCAGATTCTTAACAATGCACTCAATACATTGCTACTGACCTAAAATCACTATTCACAACTCAAAAATAATGTAAACACACTATGTGATAGTCAAGGCTTGCCAACATCTTTCCATCACGCACACATGAAATTGTTGGAAATGTCACACACAGGCTCAAATATTTTGGAAAAAATTTGTCCAAGTTACAATTACAGGTCTATTTCATTCTGAAATCACTTCCAAATCATTCTCCCTGTCAATTGTTAAATATTCTTAGCTGTATTCCATTTCATCTGTGGAGACCATTCAATAAATCACCATTTACCTTAGCAATAAAACATATAGCTATTTCTTAACCTGTATACAGTTTATAACATCATACATTGACATCCATCCGACAAAAAACATTCTATATAGGGCGCCTGGCGCTCAAATGATTCATGTCAAACACTCACACAAATCATTTAAAATGTCTCTTAAGTTATTTGAAAATGCCATAGAACTTTTCTTAATGCATTAAAAACTTCCTTTAGATCAAGCTAATTGTTATTTGTTTTATAGCTGGTGTCGCTTTTAAAGCTCTAAAAAAGGCGCCAAAATCTTTATGTAGAAAATTACATATATTTGTTAAAGGGAGGAAATAGAGTATTGATAATTTTATCTGATTAAGATGAAATTATCAATAGTGTACTATGTCCCACTACATTTCATTAAAAAATTATTAATTTAATTTAATTTCAAAATAATTCAGAAATCATTCATCATGTAAATTTCACATTTTAAACAACTATAGATGTATATTGTCAGGGAACCGCTGTTGTGAATATCTACAAGGATGGTTCTGTTCTGTTGACTCATGGTGGGATAGAGATGGGACAAGGACTCAATACAAAACTAATCCAGGTCAGGCAGTTATTTTTGCTCTCCCTTGGCCAAAAGGTGGTATCTGATCAGACAGCTTTGACTTCGCATATTCAATGTTCAGTGTGATATATGCTTAAGTTTCATACTTTCATGAAGATAGTAACATTTTTACACCTCTGAAATTAATCCATCCTCTGTCAGAAAATTTAAAGATGCATGTTAGTAAACAAAGAAAGCTATATTTTCATGAGGTGTAGAGCTACAAGTGAAAATGTAGCTCATGTCATTCACCAAATGAAAGATCAATTGATCTTTCACTGTTCAATGAATATTTTATGTTTCAATTCAAACTGGGACAAATGTGAAAATTTTTGGACAAATTTACTTAAAAGCGTGCCATTTTCCACCTGATTATGAAGTAACATGAACAAGATATCATAAAGATTTGTTTATTGGACTCCGCTGAGTCCAGAGCCTCGACAATGATCAATTATCCCAACCTTGTTAGATATTTTTTTTTCATTTAAAACACTAAATACGTTTTCTTTATCACTCTGTCTAAACAAGTAATGTATTATTTGATCAACTTTGGTATGCTGTGTTCTGGGTCCAGCAGGCTTCCACTTCTTTGTCCAGAGCATACCTCTGTCACCTCATGTAGGATTGACTTGGAACCTTGCAGTAAAGGTCCTCTCATGAAAATGGATTGTAGTGTATGAAAGATAGTTACTGTACCTAGCTTAATATTTTAGTTATTTCCCTTTGTTTTTTTCTTAGTTGGACATACAGCGGGTTATAAATTAATGGGATTATCTTTTGATAATTTGCCACCTTGTTCAGCATGCATTTAACAAACAGTTGGTATAGTAAAACACAGTGTTTTAAGGATTTGTAGCTCCACTGGCCGAAGGCCAGCGAGCTATTTTCATGGCTGAGTGTCCATTGTGCGTGTGTGCGTAAACTTTTTCTTTAAACATCTTCTCCTCCCAAACCAATGGGCGCATTTCAACGAAACTTGGTAGGAATGATCTATGGGTGGCCCCCTTCTTAAATTGTTCAAAGAATTTTGATTGGCCCCCAAATATGGGCGTGGCAGGGCGTGGCATTTTTTCACCTTGAAATCTTAAAAAATCTTCTCCTCCCAAACCATTGGGCCGATTTCAATGAAACTTGGCATGGATGTTCCTTTGGAGACCCTTTACTTAAATTGTTCAAGAAATTTTGATTATCCCATAAATATGGGTGTGGCATGGCTGGGCTTATTTTGAGACCAAAATCTTTGAACGACATCTCCTCCTGAACTATTGGGCAGATTTCAATGAAACTTTATCAGAATGTTCCTTGGGTGACCCTTTACTTAAATTGTTCAAGAAATTTTGATTGATCCCCAAATATGGGCGTGGCAGGACGGGGCTTATTTTGAGCCCGAAATCTTTGAACGACATCTCCTCCTGATCTACTGGGCCAATTTCAATGAAACTTTATCAGAATGTTCCTTGGGTCACCCTTTACTTAAATTGTTCAAGAAATTTTGATTGGTCAATAAATATGGGCTTGGCGGGGCAGGGCTATTTTGAGCTCGAAATCTTTGAAGGACATCCCCTCCTGAACCACTGGGCCGATTTCAATGAAACTTTAACAGAATGTTCCTTGGGTGACCCTTTACTTAGATTGTTCAGGAAATTTTGATTGGACTTAAAATATGGGCGTGGCAGGGGGGGTGCTATTTTGAGCCCGACATTTTCAAATAACATTTTCTCCTGAACCACTTGGCTGATTTCAATGAAACTTTACCAGAATGTTCCTTGAGTATCTCTTTTGAAAAATTATTTGCTACATTTTGATAGGCCTGTAAATTTGGGCTTGGCAGGGCAGGGCTTATATTTAGGCCAAAATCTTTAAACGATATCTCATTCAGAACCACTCAGCCAAATTCAATGAAACTTTACCAGAATGTTTCTTGGGTGACTATTTACTTAAATTGTTCAAGAACTTTTGTTTGGTCAATAAATATGGGCATGTCAGGTGGGGTCTATTTTGAGCCCGAAATCTTTGAATGACATCTTCTGAACCTTATGTTTTAATAAGATTGGTCAAGGGTTGCAGGTTCATTGTGATTGAGTATTTTGGTGCAATATGGACCAGAACCATTTAATCATTACTAAATAGGTCTTAGGAGATTTTGGAGTGTTAATGTATTCATTTAAACTAAGCTTTATTTAAGATTTTAAAGCCAGTGGAGCGATACAGGCCCTCTTGGGCCTCTTGTTTTTTTCCCCAACTATTCACCTTCAGACATGAAAATATGGTAATTTTTATGTAAATGAGGAAGAAAAAAACTAAAAGCAACACAATGTACTGTTATTGGTACAATGATGACTGTTAAATGATTATAATGTACCTTCATTTAATGGGAAACAACTGGAATGTTATTGATATTATAGATGTTGACTATCCTTAATAAATCTACAAGGGAAAAAATGCTGACTTGTAAACTACAAGTCAAAGCTACAAAATTGTAAAGATACACTGACCTTTATTTATAAACATTTTCATAAAGACTGGTGATAAACTTACATAGATGCAAACCAAATTTTATGTTGATGCCAAATGTATAATCCTTGTCATGCTGAACCCGGAATATTCCTGTTTTGGCAGGAGCTAAAGACAAACATCAGCCTGCACATATGTGCAGTCTGATGTCAGTCTACACCACCTGTTTCTCACTTTCAAACCAGAATTGTCAATAGATTTAGTTTTTCCAATAAATATTGACCTACAGTTGGTACTTTCAGTGGTTTTTGCCCTTTGATTTTGATAAAAAAAATTAGCCAAAATTTGTTCAGCATGACAAGGGTTAAAGATTATTCAGACCTCTGTGTTTATAGGTAGCCTCAAGAGAGTTGTGTATATCAAGTGATAAGATCTACATTAATGAGATGGGAACACATATTATAGTAGATCCTTTCCCCACTGTCGGATCTATGGGAACAGATCTATATGCACCAGCTGTTAGCGTATGTAGTCATTTTCGTTTCACATTAATTTGAAATTTTAATGAATGATTCTGTGTGTGACATTTTCAACAATGTCACATGTGCAAAGCAAAGCCCATGGCCAGCCTGAGAAACATCAAAGTCTTACCAGTGTCTTCACTATGCAATCTGTGGATAGTTAAGGTCTAAATTGCTCTTTGGGGGGGGGGGGGGGGTGTCAGTTAATTTGTTGATGGCATTCTGTGGTTGTCTAGGTTGCAGAGTGTAGTAAATAGACTTTTTAAGACCTTTTGAAAATATGGTCACATTAGTTATTTTCATTTTTTTGTACGGTTAAACAGGGTATTAAACCCTTTTTGAAGAAATGTTTGTTTTTATTTCTAATTGCAATCTTCCAATTTCCTAGCTAGATATTTGAATTTCTATGATATCCTGCAGGATGCATGCAGAACACTGAAAGCTAGACTAGAGCCTATAGAGAAAGAATATCCTAATTTGACTTGGGAGGAAAAGGTAGGTATAATGTAGGGAATGCCAAAGGAAAAGCTTAAAATGAACTTGTGACATTTTTAGCTTAGATGTTTACAGATAAAACTCTAGGTTTTGCTATAACATTGGTGTCATTGTTGTTGTTGTTGTCATTGTGAAAAACTTTGACATTTTGTGATGACTCTGGTTTTACTGAAGGCAGACACTTGAAACTTGGCACACATGTTCACTATCAAGAGCAAAATAAACTATCAAAAGGGATAACTGTAGGTGCTTTTTGTGCTAATTATGCCCCTTTTTTATGCCCCCGTATCGAGAGACCGGGGGCATATTGTTTTAGTCATGTCCGTCTGTCTGTCTGTCTGTCTATCTGTCCGTCCGTCTGTCTGTTCATCCGTCCGTCTGTCCGAAAACTTAACCAAACTTAACCTTTGCCTTTTCTCCAAAAGTATTTGACATACAAAGCTGTACACCAAAGTCAAGTAATGTGATAAGGTCAAGGTAATCTGTCAAGGTCGTCAAGGTCAAGTGACAAGGTCAAGGTCATCTGTCAAGGTCAAGCTTTAAAATAAATGCTGTTACGGGGGCATTCGTGTTTCACAAACACATCTTGTTGACTTAGATATTTATCCACCATCCAGCCTTTAGCAGCCGAGCATAGTCATCCATAGGCAGTGCTCTTGTTGAGATAAGCCTTTGCTCTGTCAAAAGGACAGTGTCAGTTCTTCTTGGCTGGTTGAGATATTTTTAGGTTTCTGTTTTTTAGCTAGAGAAATATATTTGCTCTTTGTCTAAAATTGGGTAAATTAGTATAGGATAGACAACAAGTGCCTTTGTATATGGGAAATAGACATGAGCTACGAGATTTTCTGTCTGACTTAGACCTTACTTTTCTAATAATGTTTTTATTTTCTACCCGAACCTCTGTCTATGAAAATTGTAAAAGTCGCTGTAATATTACTGTATTTATGTGTAATTATGCTAAAATTACTAATGAATCTATTTTAATTATTTATTGCAGATCTTTTGAGTTTTTGTGACGGTCATATAAACCCTTGGCATCTCTTTTAGATGACTGAGCGCACATAAACCTGTCGAGATTCATGTGCATGACACACTGCCATCATATATCTGTAAATACAAGGCTCGGAGTTGTATCTGTGATATATACTTATTAAATTCTGTTCTCTAAAAATGTTGTATCATTATTTGCAGATTGAGAAAGCATTTTATCACAGAGTGAAGTTGCAGTCTTTTGGATTTTCTAGGTAGATATGAAGAAAATGTTATTTTCTCATGATGAACTTACTAAAGTAAATGATTTAATTTGCATAAATAACTTATGCATTGTTGTTATTATGAACTAATACTGTTGTTGATTTCCTTCTAAAATGGACCTGTAAAAGATGTTTATTACCTCATGTTTATTGGTCACAGGTTTGATGCTCCTTTTTCAACAATATTTTATCAGGAATAAATATACAAGAGATGTTCAATTCAAGGACTACATAGGGAGGGTTAAGTCTTAACCAAATATAAGGAGCATCGAACAAGCTCCTGCTATTATTACTCTTTTCCCTTCTTATAAAGTACCAGAATGTTACATTGTGAAATTGACATTCACCTCAATCACAACCATTCTTAATTGCTTACTCAGCGCTCCATTCATTCATTCCAAACACTCACTCAAACCATTCAAAAAGCCCAACCCATTAAAAAATATAGAAACAGCAACGTTATTTGAAATAAACTGGGATAGAGGAAAATCGCGATTTCACTGACATAATTCAAATTCTTAGCATCTCATAGGTTTGTGAAGAAATAGGAGGCTATGTAAAGAACTTGTATGCATTTTTTATGCATTCATCCTGAACAAAATTTGCGATATAAGATTACCTTCCATTAAATTCACTCAAAACTCGCTCCACACACACACAATTTCAATCCTAAATCATTCAGAAATCATTAACCTTGTCAATTTCACAATGTTGTTTACTGCAGAAGGAATAATCTTCTCTGTCTGTCTGTCTTGAGGTCTGTCTTGTTAGATTTGCATGATACTTCAACAGAATTTCTCCAATACTGTGACCATGAACATATTAAAGGCATTTAGCAATATCATACTGTGTTACAGAAAAAGGGACCTTTTTGATTGATGATTTCCAGTGAAAAAACTATGATAGATCGGGATCATATTGTTTTACCAGTGTTTGTCTGACTGTCTGTCTGCACATTTAACCTTAAATTTAACTTGATTACACTACTGCAATATCAACCATGAATCTGCCATGAAATTTTCATGGCTTGAGCCATAAAGATCGACCATTAAAAGCAACATTGTGCTGGGCATTAATAAACCATCAAGATGCCATGAATTTAACATGAAATTATTTTAATGGGTGAGTTATGGCCATGAAAGAAGTCATTCATGGCCATAAATGGAGAAAGGACAACATTAGATTTTCAGGAGTAATTACTGGGGAAATAATGACCATTACAAAAATGAATATTGATGGGCCTTGATTTTTTAATGGTAGCCATTATTGATATTAATGGTAGCCATGAATTTGTATAATTGCTAAATTCATGACCCATTAATATTGTTCATGGCTCATTTTAATGGATACTGGCCATTAAAAGCGACATTGTGCTGGGCATGAATTTAGATTAATGGTCAAGAATTTTATTTTCACTGCTATACCATGCCAATTATCCATAAACCCTGAAATAAATGTAATGGGCATTAAAAATAAAATGACAATTTAATGGTCAAAATATCTGCCAAGTAATGACCATGAAAAAGTTCTGAACTTTTTTAATAGACAAATTATGCCCATTAAAGTTTACCCCTTAAATGTTGTAAATAGGCATTAATTTTCTAATGACCAAACAATTGGGAGAAAATACCAGGCATGAACCAAAAATGATGGCCATGGAAAATTTTAATGCCTATTATTTTAATGCCCATTAATATAAATCATGCCCATTATCTTTTCACCTTAAATGTTGGTCATCTTTAGTTTCCTACAGCGTTGAAAGTTCATTGGTACAAATCTACAAACATTGTACAACTGGACAGATCTTATTCATACAACTCTACTATAAAATTGATGCAACAATTGTTTAATTTGGGTTTGAGTATATTTGCACAAATTATTTATCTCTAAAATCTTAAAAAGATAAAATCTGTTTTTCAATTTTTGCAAATTGGAAGGCTTCAGTTAAAATTTGTCTTATATTTTGTTAATCAATTGTTTTAAGTCAAACAGTACAAGATTCTATTTAAAATAATCAATTTTCAGCTTTTTACCTACCTTCTGCTTGCTATTCTTCCCAATGTACAAGAGAATAAGGTAAAAAACATTTCAAATGGAAATTTCGTTTGAAAATAGTAGCCATGTTGGATTTCCACAGACTGGATTCACAGTCACTTTTAGACTGGTACTCTTAGCCATGACTTTGTAGAAGGACTTATTCATGGTTTGTGTCATGGGCATGAATCAAAATGAAAGTGGTTAAAGCTTTAATTCTGTATTTAATTTGTCATTAATTAATAGCCATTTCAAATAATGTAAATGGCAATGAATGAACTGATTTAGAATTCAACACCATATATGAATGGCCAGAATTAATTGTCAGAATTTTTTCAATGACAATTAATTTAACTTGATTTTTTTTTATTATGGCCATTATTTATCATATTTGGTATTTAATTATCATCATTTATTTGGGTGATAAGCTTTAATAAATGTTCATGATAGTAACTGAGCATGAATCAAAATGAAAAAAAAGGTAAAACTTTTCTGTATTCCTTTCATCCCTATTAAAAACATAGTTAATGATCATGAATTATCTGATTCATAATTGCATGATATATTAGTGGCCATAAGTAAAAGTCAAGATTTTTGTCATGCCAATGAGTTTTTTATAATGGCCATTATTTGTTAGTGTTTTGTATTTAATTGTCATCTTCAGTGGTTGATTAATGGGCATGAATAATTGTTCATGTTTGTTAATGGGCATGATTCAAAATTAAAAGAGCAAATGGTTTTTATACGCCCGAAGGGTCATATTATGTTATGGCCTCGGTCGTCCGTCCGTCTGTCCTTCTGTCCGTTTGTCCATCTGTCCGTCTGTTAGCAATTTTTTGTGTGCCCGACTCCTCCTAAACTACCATATGGGAATAAGCTGAAACTACATACAATTACTCCCTATGATGTCTAGTTGTGCATAAGACCTTTGAAATTCAAATTGCTCCAGTCATTCCTAAGAAATCTTGAATTATCTGCCCTTTAATATAATCAAAATCACTGTTTTTTGTGTTCGCAACTCCTCCTAAACTATTAATGGGAATAAGCTGAAAGTAGACACAATTACAATATGATGTCTTGTTGTGCATAAGACCTTCGAAATTTAAATTGCTCTCGTCATTCCTGAGAAATCTTGAATTATCTGCCCTTGAATTTAACGAAAATCACTATTTTTTGTGAGCGCAACTCCTCCTAAACTATCAATGGGAATAAGCTGAAACAATTACAATATGATGTCTAGTTTTGCATAAGACTTTTCAATTCAAAATGCTCCAGTTATTCTAGAGTTATCTTGGATTATCTGCCCTTGAGTTGATGAAAAACAAAATTTCTTGTCGGCTCATTTTCTCCTACATTATGGATGGGATTGAAAGGAAACTTGCCATAATGACTCTGTAGGTTGTCATTGTGCTAAGGACTAAATATATTTTCATATTCAAATGTTATGGCACTAGTTGTCTGTCTGTTTGCAATATTTTTAGCTATTATTCAAGCTCACGCTACTGAAAAGCCAAGGTTACTGACAAGCCCCTTTGGGCGTATATGCGCCGCTCTGCGAAGCTCTTGTTAGGATTTTTTTATAATGGCCATTATTTGTTACTGTTTGGTATTTCATGGCCATCTTCAGTGTGTAATGATGGGCATGAATAAATGTCCATGGTAGTTAATGGGCATGATTCAAATTAATAGAACTTTAAAAAATTTCTGTATTTCTTTGATCTTAATACAATCAAAGCTAATGCCCATGAATGGCCTGACTCAAAATCAATGATATATTAATGGCCATGATTACATTTGTAATTGTCATAGTTTATTTTAATGCAAGTGACTTTTAGCAATCTTTTTAATGGCTATTATTTGTACTTTTTTTATTTAATGCCCATCATTCATGGGTGATTGATGGGCATGAAAAAATATTCATGGTAGTTGATGGGCATGAATTAAGCTAAAACAAAGAGTAATGGCCCATTACTTTTTTAATTCAAATTTTTTTATGCTGGTCCTTTATATTAATCTGCATTTCATATTTTTTTATGGTCAAATCATGAATTTATGGCCATTAGTTAGCATTTTAATGACTAAAAGTGTTACCCATTATTATTTTTTTACAAGGACTAATGGCTCATTTTAATGGTTTTCCTTGTTTTCATGGGCCATTAATGGTCTTTTAATGTAATTTTAATGGGACCCTTTTGCAGTAGTGTTACATAACATTGTCCTCAAATTTAAACACAATTTGAGCATCCTTTAGTCAGTAGATATCAAGATTCAACTTTGTTTGTGATAATATAATTATTACAACAAGTTTTATATCATACAGGAAGGATAAAGATCTAGATGAAGCCAACAATGTAAAACTGTCCAACACATTTGATTACTTTACATATGGGGTGGCCTGTACTGAGGTGGAAATTGATGTTCTTACAGGAGAAAACCAGGTCAGTAATTTTTAGCTGTAAAACATTTAATTAACGGTAAATGGTCAAATTATATAGTGAATGGTCAAATTGTATGCCGGTCAAAAGACAGGACATAATATAGGATCACCTGTTTGGTCAGGTGGGCAGCATCCACTTCTTTGTCCAGATAACTCCTTCATCTTAAGTCCGATTGACTAACAAATTGCCAGTTATATCCCTCTCTTTATTATAAAGTGCAATGGACAAGAACCAAAACTTTACATAGCTTATCTTTTGAGTAATTGCCCATTGTTGTTTCCATCCAGCAGTCTAACTGGCGTATCTTTTGACATTTTGCATCCTTGTTTTTAGTTTTGTCTTTCACAAGCAAGAGTTCTGATAGAAATGTTCCTTATTTACCGTCCTCAAATACTGACTATATTCTTTAGAATCTCATAGTCAGCTATTCAAAACTGTGTAGATTTAAAGAAGTGTTGAAATTCATCTTCTCAATTCTCTATATTGTAGGTCCTGCAGGTTGATATTGTGTTTGATGTTGGTAAAAGTTTAAATCCTGCTATAGACATAGGTCAGATAGAGGGTGGATTTGTACAAGTAAGTCTGTAAACAAATTGTTGTACTGGATTTAAGTTGATGGACACCTAATAGTTCTGCAACATTTTCGAAGTTATAATCTTTAACAGTGTTAACCAAGATTTCCTTATGATATCATTAGGAAACCTTGGATAGCATTGTGAAAGATCATGAGTTCCCAAATGTTGCACAACATCATTACTCTATATTAAGCTCTATTTACGTTGAAATGATGACATAGTTTCCATCAATCCATCTGGCTGTCCCTTATTACATAAATTTATCTCTTGCTTACAAGATAAGGTCTTCGGATATAGCCCAATTCTTTTAAAAGTTTAGATTGGCCCAATTTAAAAAAAAAAATTGCAGACTTAATTTTTAGTTGTATTTTACATTGTTTTGTGTAGATCTTTTTTCCTTACAGGAGATCAAAAAATAAAATTATTTAGGGATGGATTAAACCCATTGAAATAAGGAATAGAGAAAAAGTCATTGTGACAACCCATTGAAAGTAAACAAAAAGTTAATGTCAAGCGTCAAATGTCTCCCACCTATAAATTGACTAAGTAAGATGGGTAACTGATGGCTTGGATGAAAAGTTGTCATAAAACTGGTGTGAGAAATAACGTGAAACTATTGTTGGATGTATCAGTCACTGCCATATATCTGGGATACTACTGAAAGAGCCTTCAATCTCATTCAAAAAAGAAATATTGATGGCTCAGCTGAAAAAAATTAGGTAGTTACAACTCTTTTGTGTTGATTTATGAACTATAATATGCTTATAGGGTATGGGAATGGTGACATCAGAGAATATAAACATAGATGAGTATGGTAGAATGACTAACTGTAGTCCCCTTGACTACAAGATACCCAATGTAAGATCGGTTCCCAGAAAGTTTATTGTGACTCTCTTGAAGAACCAAGACTTCATAACCACCGCATACTCTTCTAAGGTAGGTCATGTCACACATAATTTGTTAATGTTATTCTAACTTTGAGCTTGGGTGTTGTGGAACTTACAGAAAGCTGCTTCATCGCATTTAAGTTGTTCATGTTGAAGTTGCCGTGCACATACTGTAAATGGGATAATTTTGGCGGTTGTTTTATTTTGGCTATATTGGCGGTCAAGCTAAGATGCGCCAAAATTAATCCGCCGCCAATATTTGCCATTAAGAAATGAAAAATTCCTTTATTGTAAGGAAAATGTTACCTTGCGCGATGTACTTTTTAAGGTTATATTGATAAACTTTACTTCAAATTTATGCAGACCACTCTTATTCGAATTAGAATAAGAAAATCGGCTGACAACTTTAATAAAATTCCAATAAAAACTTATTCCAAAATATTCCAGATTCAAGTTGGTTTAAATATTGTAACGAAAATCAGGGAGAAAATGTGTGAAAAACTGGTACACGAATTATAACTCTAGGGAGAGGTGTGTAATAAACTATTGTTTAGTTTGTAAAAAATGACACTACTCTAGAAAATTGGTTTTCTTATACTTTCAAGGTTTTAAACGACGAAAAATGAAAAATAGATAAGATGTTTTATTTTGACGGTACATGTTAGATGCGCCTAAATTAATCACCGCCAAAAAATCGAAAATGAAAAACCGCCAAATGTAGACACTGCCAATATAAAGCCGTTTACAGTAGCCAAAATTTACCTTGTTTATATCTTTTTTTTTGTTATTGAAGATATCTTCTTTACTTTTTGCATATATGTGTTCACCATAACAAGAGCTATCCAGGGTTAATCAGAGTTACTCTAAATGCAGAAGAGTGTTTTGCAAGAGAGTGTTTCCAATCCATTTGTCTGTCTTTCTCTCCGGAAATAAATCTTGTATACATGATAAAAGTCTAAAAATATATTATCAGATTTCATTTAATCTTTGACTAGAGGATTGTAGCATCTCAAGGTAGGTTCCTTTTGAAAATTGAGCTGATCTGTCAGATAGTATTGAAAAAGGCTTAATGGAATTTGCACAAAATATTCCTGTGTATGCAATAAACTTCCAAAACATTAATGGATTTCCTTGAAAAATTCCATGAATTTATTCCAATCTACTTGATACATCATGATTGTAGGATCAAAGGAAAAGTTGGTTCTGAAAATGGGACTGATCCTTATGAAAATACAGGAAAATTGGCTGAACAGACTTTTGCCCAAAACAATCTTTTTACGCATTCAAGTCCCTAAAGATTATCTGATTTGCTGGAAAATTCCACAGGATGATTGTAGGGACAGTAAGGAACTTCTTTTTTTGAAAAAAGATCAATCCATGGGAAAACAAAAGAAAAGGGACTGAAAGGAAAAATGGTTGTAAAGAAAATCACATGTGAAAATTTAATGAAAACATAGGAGCTCTAACTATTGCTTAATACATATTGAAGGTGAAAAATCTCTGAGGTCATTTTCTCTTTTCACATATTCTCAAAGCTATAGAGGTTGGTCATAGACAGTATAAATAGGCGGAGGAGCATCTCAGGCTCTCATGGCCCTCTTGTTTGCACAATATTTTCTCAATTATGAAATATCAGGAAGGCGAAGTCCTTGGATTGTACAAGAAATAGTAAAGGTTTTAAATGCCCCTGCATCAATTGATTGGGTGTATATTGTTTTTGTCCTTTCTGTCTGTATATTTGTTTGTCCCCCGACTTTGTCAAATTGACAATTGTTATAACTTTTGATTATAAAGTGGTAAAGTCTTCAAAACTCACATCTGTGACAAAACCTTTCTTTTGGTTACAACTTCAGTCATTAGTCAAGGTAAATGTCATTTTTAGCTCGGCTGTTTTCGAAGAAAACCCGAGGTATTGCTATAGCCTCCGTGTCGTTGTCGTTGTCGTCGTCGTGCGAAAACTTTAACATTTTGTTATATCTCTGGTTCTACTGAAGGCATTCACTTGAAACTTGGCACACATGTTCACCATCGAAAGAGCAACCTATGCTATCAAGGGGGATAACTATAGATGCATTTTGTGCAAATTATGCCCTTTTTTTACTTAGACAGCCAAGCGTAGGCACCCGTAGGCGGTGCTCTTGTTAGATCTACTGACCAGAAGAGCTATTGCGATACCGGTTTTCCCGTCCCGCCTCTGTTCTTCTGGCCGTCTTCTGTCCGTTTGCTTGATAATGCTCCACAGTTTTAATCCAATTGTCATCGAACTTATTCAGAATGATTGGACTTTTACAAGGATTGATCCTTTGAAAATGTGTCAGATCCATCAAGCGACATGGGAAAAGGAGTCTAATTAAAATTTAATTAGAAAATCCTCGTTTACGCTCTAAAGTCTAGTTTTCATCAGATTGACTTCAAATTTCTAAGAATAATTTCACTATCACAAGGATGGTTCCTTTTGAAATCGGGCCTGATCCGTCAAGCGTCATGTGAAAAAGGGACCAAATGATGATAATTGAAAAATTAATTAGAAAGTCCTCGTTTACACTCTTAAGTCTGCAGTTTTTATCTCGATGTCTTTAAACTTGGTCAGAAAGATTAGACCATCATAAAAATGGTTCCTTTCGTATTAGGTAAGATCCGTCAAGCGTCATGGGAATAGGAGTCAAATTAAAATTTAATTGGGAAGTCCCTGTTAACGCTTTAAGATCAACAGTTTTCATCCGATTGATGTCAAACTTCATCAGATTGATTGTGCTATCACAAGGATGGTTCTTACCTTTCGAAAAAGGACATGATCCGTCAAGCGTCACTGGAAAATGGGCCCGATCCATCAAGCGTTACGAGAAAAAAGACCAAATAAAGATAATTGAAAAAATTGTTTAGAAAATCCTCGTCAACAATCCACACTTTTCATCTGATTGTCCTTAACTTATTTGCTCAGAATGATTGTACCTTTATAGTAATGCTTTCTTTGATTTCAAACTTGTTCAGAATGATTGTATTATCACCATTTTGCTCACCTAAATTTTTTTCTCGTAGATAGAGCGTCACGAGAAAAGAAGTGTATATTTTAATTTAAACTTTGAGAATTCATTTTTAAAACTTCTTCATATATGCATGAAAGTTAATGAAAATTTCACTTAGCATTTCACATCATTTTGATGTGGCCTTGTGATTTTATTCTACGTCATAGAAAAAGGGACCTAAATGTAAAATTTCTTCTTAACTAAACTTCTCTTTTATTAATGGATACATTCCTATGACTTTGTGTATTTAGGGCTTTTTAGTTCATATACACATGGAAGATAATGAAAATTTCACTTAGAATTCTACATCATCTGACCTTGTGCATATTGATATGGTCTATTGATTTCAAACTGCGTCATAGAAAAAGGGGCCTTAATGTTAATTTCTTTTTTTTAAAAAAAGTCACATTTTTTAATGGATACATTCATGTAAAAGTTTCAAAGAATATTCTTTTTCCAGTGACTGCATTTGTGGATGTCTAGTTTTATGCCGTCATGATAAAAGGGAGCCTCAATGTATTTTTATTGTTAACACAACTCCTTCATTTGTTCACATAGTATTTCACATTATGTGAAGATGTCCATATTGATGTGGTCTGGTGATTTGATACCACATCAAAGAAAAAGTGGCCTTTATGTTAAACAAAACAACTCTTTTATTAATGGATACATTCATGTGAAACTTTCACAGAATAAAGCATTTCTTTTGACTTTGTGCATTTGTGGCAATATATTTACAAGCTGTGTCATGATAAAAGGACCCTTATGTATATTTATTGTGAACATAACTCCATCATTTATACATGCCACTTAATGGAAAAAGCACTCTGTATTCTACATCATGTGAAGTTGATTTGGTATAGTGATTTTGCGTCATAGAAATGTGGGCATTAATATAAACATCTTGTTAATAAAAATTCTCTTTTATAAAGAATACATTCATGTGAAACTTTCACAAAATATCCCATTTCCAGTGACTATATGCAGTTGTGGCTTTGTAGTTACATGATAAAAGGGGCCAGATATGTACATTATTCTTTGTAAACACAACTCCTTCATTTTTAACTCAGATTTTCATAAAAACTTGACAGAATATTTCTCAGTATATGACCATAACAACTTTTATTTTACCATTTGGTGATATGCCATCTCATGGAAAAAGGGGCCTTAATGTTACCTTCCTTGTTAGCAAAACTCCTCTTTTGTTTATAGATATGTTTGTATAATAGAAAGTCCCTTATCAAGTGACTACATGTATGTGCATTTCACGGAGGTTTGGTGACAATATATAGTGTCGTGGGAAAAAGGGCTTTATTTTTATACTTATTATTAATTGTTTACTCAAATTCTTCATTTATGCATAAAATGTCATGAAACTGAAACAAAATATTTCACATTTGATCATGGCCACTACTTTGTCATTTGATGCAATTATGCAGGATCATGGGAAAAAGGGCCTTTCAGTCAATTTCCTTATCAACACAGCTCTTTCTTCATTTATTGATATATTTTCATGAAAATTTCTGGTTATATCCTGATTAGCACTATTAAGACATGTTTTTCAAAGAATCAGAAAAGCGGTCTCAGTTCCTCATTGGCCTTTTGGTTTTTGCTGTTTTAAATTCCTAAAGTTAATTAATGCTTTTAACTTTTTTCATTTTTTAGCTCCACTGGCTGAAAGCCACTGGTGCTATTGTCATGGCGTTGTGTCCGTCGTGCGTCCGTCCGTGCGTCCGTGCGTCCGGTCGTAAACTTTTTCTTTAAAAATCTTCTCCTCAGAAACTACTGGATGAATTTCAACCAAACTTTACAGGAATGATCCTTGAGTGACCCTCTTTCAAAGTTGTTCAAGAAATTTTGATCCAATGAAAAACATGGATTTAATGGGGGTGGCTAATTTCCAAATATGGTAAAAAGTGAGTTTTCTCAGATTCTAATTGATGGATACCAATGTAATTTTACATGAATGATCCTTGTGTGACCCTACATCAGTCTACAAAAGATTATTGAGATCGGATGAAAAATATGCATTTTATGGGCGGAGGTCATTTCTCTATATAATAAAGTGGAAACTTTGAAAATCATTTTCTCAGAATCTAATTGATAGATATCAACCAAATTTTACATGAATGATCCTTAGGTGACCCTTTATCTGTCTACCTAAAATTATTGTGATCAAATGAAAAATGTGTATTTTATTGGCAGAGGTCATTTCTCTATATGTTATATAGTGGAAACTTTGAAAATCATTTTCTCAGAATCTAACCAATGGATATCAACCAAATTTTACTGGAATAATCCTTGAGTGACCCTTTATCAGTCTACCAAAATTTATTGTGATCAGATGAAAAATGTGTATTTTATGGGCGGAGGTCATTTCTCTATATGTTATAAAGTGAAAACTTTGAAAACCATTTTCTCAGAATCTAATTGATAGATATCAACCAAATTTTACATGAATGATCCTTGGGTGACCCTTTATCTGTCTACCAAAAATTATTGTGATTAGAAAGAAAATATGTATTTTATGGGCGGAGGTCATTTCTCTATATGTTATATAGTGGAAACTTTGAAAATCAATTTCTCAGAATGTAACTTATGGGTATCAATCAAACTTCATAAGTATGATCCTTAGGTGACCCATTATCATGCAGCCAAAAATTATTGTCATTGGATGAAAAATATGTCTTTTATGAGCGGGGGGGGGGGGGGTCATTTATCTATATGTTAACTTTTATAATATGGAAACTTTGAAAATCATTTCAACATCAGTGGAACCCAAAATATCCAAAAATCTAGTCAAAACTTAGATTTGCTATTACAAGAAATTCAAGCCTGTGGAGCGACACAAGCCATTCATGGCTTTCTAGTTTAACTCACCTGAGCACATCTTGCTCACGGTGAGCGTTTGTGATCATTGAATGTCCGTTGTCTGTCGTGCGTCATGCGTCGTTCGTCGTCCAGTGTCAACAATTTAAGAGTTTACACTATAGAGGCCACAACTATGATCCAATCTTCATGAAACTTGGTCAGAATGTTCCCCAGGTCACAAGGATGAAGCCCATTGAAAATGGGAAGGATCCATAAGAAATCAAGGGAAAAGGAGCCTTATTGACAATTCTTTTGTTTACACTCTACAGGCCACAAATATGGCCATGAAACTTGGTCAGAATGTTCCCGAAGTCACAAGGATACACCCTATTGAAAATAGGAGGGATCCATGCCATATCACAGGAAAAGGGGCCTTAATGACAATATTCTTGTTTATGCTCTAGAGGCCACAAATATGGCCAAATCTTCATGAAACTTGGTCAGAATGTTCCCCAGGTCACAAGGATGAACCCTATCGAAAATGGGAAGGATCCATGTCTTATCACAGGAAAAGGGGCCTTATTGACAATTTTCTTGTTAACACTATAGAGGCCACAAATATGGTCCTATCTTCATGAAACTTGGTCAGAATGTAGGCCAGAACACAAGGATAAACAGTATAAAAAATGGGGAGGATCCATGTAAAATCAAGGGAAAAGGGGCCTTATTGACAAATTTCTTGTTTATGCTCTAGAGGCCACAAATATTATCCAATCTTCATGAAACTTGGTCAGGATGTTGGCAGGGTCACAAGGATTAATCCTATCGAAAATTAGAGGGATCCATGCCATATCAAGGGAAAAGGGGCGTTTATGACAGTTTTCTTGTTCACACTCTAGATGCCACAAATATGGCCCAATCTTCATGAAACTTGGTCAGAATGATGATCACGTGAAAAGGAGCCTTAATGATTATTCTCATGTTATGTTCTAAAGGCCAGCCATTTTTTGGTCCAAACTTCATGAAATTTGTTTTTTTACTATCTTCTATATGACATCTGCCTATTTAATTGCTGTGACATCCCAGGGGTCAAAAAGAATCAGGTGAGCGATCTAGGACCATCATGGTCCTCTTGTTTTCACTATCAACGTATGTTGCATCTGCATCAGCACTCCTTTTAGTTTTGAAATTTGAGATACACATTATAAAGGATTAAATCTTAACAGAAATGAAGCAGTGTGGAGTTCATAAGATCTTAAAGAGGCCTTCAAAGCATTGAAAAGATAAACAAACATTTCAATTGAATTCAAAAAATCTTTAAATTTTCAGCGAAACCAAACCGTACGGTACTTGAAATTTAAAGAGTTTTTGAGCCCTTAAATTAATTCTTTTCCTAGAAGATAATGGGAGCTTTGTGACAATGTCATTCTTAACCTTTGTCATGCTGAACCCGGAATATTCCTGCTTTGGCAGGAGCTATAGACAAAAATCATCCTGCACACATGTGCAGTCTGATGTAAGTCTACACCACCTGTTTCTCACTTTGTCAATAGATTTAGTCTTTCAAATAAAAATTGACCTACAGTTGGAACTTTAAGTGCTTTTTGACCTTTGATTTTGATGAAAACTTTTAGCCAAAATTTATTCAGCATGACAAGGATTAATATCTGAAAATTTTGTTTTGTCTTGACAGGGTATTGGAGAACCTCCACTGTTATTAGCTGGGTCCGTATTACAAGGAATAAAGATGGCTGTTTTGGTGGCACGATTAGATAAAGGGTTGACAGGCTATTTTAGACTGGATAGCCCAGCTACAGTAAATAACATACGAGAAGCGTGTGGTGACTACATGAAGCTGGAAGCTTAAGAGGATTGATCCTTTACTTAGAGACCACCTCCTGCTGTTGTACAGAAAATACTCAGGAATTTGTATTCTATGTATATTTTACTTGGTGAAGGGGAAGCATGTCGTCCTTCTGTCTGTCAGTAACAAAAAACATAAATCTCAGTCTTCTAAGCAACAATGAATCTTAGCAACCTTAAACTTGGTATGGCATATTAGACAGTTGTCTCATACATTGCTTACCAAATCTAGGTCTGTGGCATATCAACATCCTGTTTTACCATTAAGTTTACTTTCAGACTTAACTTGTTACAATAGGAAAATCTTGTCGCACTTTTCTTAGCATCTATAGATCTTGGCCTTATGCGCCGCCTTAGGAATTCAGGACCGATGGATATCCTCTTCCTGTTTCACGGCATAATTTATTTAAAGACAAAACATTGTAATTTTTTTTCACACTTTCCCAACACCTTTGACCAAAAGCTACTTCATTTTGCACAATTGTTACGTTGCATATACCATTATGTTTTAAGGATTCTAGGGCTAGATAATACTTTAAATTACTTTTGGACGTGTCAAATTACTTTATCAGAAATGAATATAATACATTGATCCTCACTTAAAATGGTGTAATGTGTACATGTATTTCATCGATTTCACAACTTAATGGAAAGTCCCCTGTTTTGGATTTTGACTCCTATAAAAAGGTCCAACCAACATATCCTTAACTTTATGGAAAGCCGGTATTTGTCAGTCTACGACAGTTCTTCTCTCTACACATCCTGGATGCAGCCACACATAAGTGAGTTTGTCACTTCCAATTCTGCCACATACTTGTTTTGATGCTTCCAGAGCTTTTTTTCGAGTTGTTTTGGAAGTTTTAACACATGTATTGATTTTCACATTTACTGCCTTTTCTCTGGTGGTTGCAGCAAGTTAACCGCATGTTATTTAATTCAACTAACAAATGTGTTTTTAGTCAATGTTTATTCCAATTTTGTACATTGTTGAATGATCCTAACATGGCTCATGTGCGTATGGTAAAAGCTGAAAATGGATAGAGGATTATAACTTCTGTGTTTCATACAGAAACCATGTATTATTTGACCTTGAAAAACAGTCATGATTAATTTTGCAGCAGAAAGAGAAGACCAAGATCAGACTGCACATAAATGCACCCTGATCCTAGGCTCAAACTTCTGAAGGTGACCAAAGCGACATTTTCATAACAAGACTTCTGACAAAAATCTACAATGTTTAACGTGATCCAATCCAGTGAACAAGTCTCGCATCATTTAAGAAAAAAATGTCACACTCGAGCAAATAAATCCTTCATGTCTAAGAGATATTCTTAAAATAGGAACAAGAGACATTGGAATAAGTATTCCACAATTAAAACTGATTAAATCTGGAATAACCACTATCAATGTCTGCTGAACAACATGGTACCTTTAACCTTAATTTACTGATACTATCTAGAAAATTACCTAGTATCGAGTTGAAATAAAAATAAGCAATTAATAGAAGACTATTACAAAAATATTTCCTTATTTCAAATTGATTAAATACCGACTTTATCCCACCAGCACAAGCATTTATCTGGTTACCATTGTCCTCCAAATGATGACCAATTTGCCTTGCAGCACGCGTAGAATCCTAGGCTGTAAAGTCAGATTCTAAGCGCACAGGAGTGCAAGAATAAAAGGACGTCAACTAAACACAAATCTTTAGCGTTCCAAAAATACTTAAATAAACCTTTGAAGTATGATAAAATATCATTCAACAGATTAATCAAGTAGAGAATTGGCTATACTTACACCAAGGTGGTATTACAGAGCCCTAACATGCTCTTTACAAACAAATGGCTGTCTTTACACGTGGAAATCTCCCGTGCAAATACGAGTTCGACAACACGAAACAAAACAGGAAGTGATGCAGTATCAAAGTACCTTCCGAATAGAAAGTACTCCGAATAGAAAATCAAAGCACCTTCGGTACTGCAAAAAGTGGAGCGACCAACTGTTCCAGCACACTCCCAATCTGATATATATATATCAATTTAATCACTTTAAACTAAAACTTAAAAAATGTGAAATTGATAGCCAACAATCAAAGAAACAAACCTCTTTCCCATTATTTACAAATTTCTAGTAAATGTTTTATCAAATGCTAAGGTCAACATCTTTAAATCTGTAATTTTTTTGTTCCTATATCATTTAACGGAAGATCTAAAAAAATGATAATCTTGTACAAAACTATCATTCCAATCAATCACCTGTCACCTTAAATCCTTAAGAGACCAATGTAGTTAGCTCTCTTAAAATGTAATAACTTTAATATTCTTTGCAGGATATGAACAACGAATATGAAAAGGGAAGCTCAATTCCCAAAAAGTTATCCTAGTTCAATGTTTTACTATGCAGCAATTAGCTTAACTAGGTCAACAACTGGCCTAATATAAAAAGTTCTTTTGTCATTTTTCATGACAGCTATTTCTACCTCCCTAACTTGACCATCTTTGCTCTGGAATACCCGTTGCACTAAACCCATAGGCCAATAACAACGACCAATCTCATTATCCTTCATTAAGACATCACCAACATTTAAATTGTCTTTAAGATTGGTCCATTTTCTCCTTTGTTGTAGAGACTGCAGATAGTCTCTTTGCCATTTAGACCAAAACTTGTCTGCTAAAAACTTAACTTTTTGCCATTGACTTTAATAGAGGTTTTTCAGGTCAAGATCACAAGCAGGTAGTTTGCTGCAAGATAACTTCATGGTCGAAAAGGTAGATGGACTCAGAATTTCAGGTTCTGACGCATCATTCGAAATAGAGACTATAGGTCTTGAATTGATTATGGCTGTAACCTCAGCCATGAAGGTGACCAATATGTCATGTGTTTAAGTCTTGACCTCAGAAATCAGCGAGTCTAATATTCGTATGGAAATACCTATCATGCGCTCTCAGACACCACCTATATGAGAACTGTGTGGAGAATTGAAAACCCAAACTGTACCCGAGTCATACAAAAGCTTTTTGTATTTATCATCCTCAACATTGATTGCATCAATCTTGAGACAATCTGTAGCACCTATGAAGTTTGAACCCCTGTCGGAACGATACTGTTTGACTTGACCACGAATGACCGTAAATCTTTTTAGGGCATTTATAAAAGCAGATGAAGACATCTCTTCAATGACTTCTATGTGAACTGCTCTTATGGCTAAACAAGTAAACAAAACTGCCCAACGCTAAGAATGGACTAACCAACCACGAGTGCGACGCAAGGTAATTTGCCAAGGACCAAACACATCAACTCCTACATACGAAAATGATAAGCTTTGCTCAACCCTATCAATGGGCAACTCTGACATTTTTTGACACTCAAGTCGTCCACGAAGCTTCTTGCAAATTACACAAGTGTAAATGACCGAAGAGACTAAACGTTTGGCTCCTACAATCCAAAATCCTCCAGATCGTATAGCGCCTTCTGTAAGGAGACGCCCATGATGCTTAACCCTTTGGTGAAAGTAATTGGCCAATAACTTTGATATGTGATGCTTACCAGGTAACAACACTGGGTGCTTTTCAGACTCTAACAAACTACTGTTACCTGAACGACCACCAACTCTCAAAATACCAGATCCTTCAATGAAAGGGTCTAATCTCACCAAAGAACTTTGGCCTGGCAACCGTTTTTGTTCTCTAAGACAGACTATTTCCTCCCAATACGACTGTTTTGAACTTGTTTGATAATGAATTGTTCAACATCATTTCTTAAGTTGACTGACCTTGACATTTCACAAATATACCATCCTTTGCATGACCCAGAACTGTGAAAAGAAGTAGCAATATGTTGCAGTATACCTATGGCCATGGTATGTCTTGACCAAGAGGAAAATCGATCAAAACGCTCTGTCCCCAAAACGCATATGGAGTCGTAACCATTATCAATTGAGGACACTTTACAAGTCACACAAGGTCTGATATCCGAGTCCTGATCAGGGCTAATCAAAGGAAAACTTAGGACATTTTTGTCTTTCGGTTTCCAAAGGAAAGGAGGTCCCTTAAACCACATACTCTGGCAAAGTGAATGAGGGGCCATTCCTCTACAGCCAATATCTGCTGGGTTTAAATTGGAAGATACATAATTCCATTGATTAGGATCACTTGACTGTCTAATCCTTTGAACCCGATTGCTCACGTAAGTATAAAATCGTCTAGACTGATTATTCAGGTAACCTAGAACAATTTTACTGTCTGAATAGAACTGCGTGTCATTGATTTCGACCCCTATATTTTCTGAAATTGTTTCAAAAATTTGAATGGCCAAAACTGCTGCACAAAGTTCTAACCTTGGTATTGTATTACCGGTTGTGGGGGCAACTTTTGATTTGCCATGTACAAAAGCAACTTGCCTACTATTGTCTGAATAGCCTACCATGTAGGCAACAGCTGAGATTGCTTTCTCTGAAGCATCACAGAAGATGTGTAACTCAACCCTAGACATATTACCGAGATTAGAACATTCAAGCTAAGGGCGCTTTATCTCAACATTCTCCAGATTCTTAAGAGATTTAAGCCAAACAATCCACTTTTGCTGCAGACCAGGATACACAAGATCATCCCTGTCTCCGCCACTTGAAGTAACATCTCTCAAATCGAGCTTACCTGTTATGGTGAAAGGGGCCAAAAAACCTAACGGATCAAATATGCTATTGACAGTACCCAAGATCCCTCTGCGGGTATACGGGCGATTGAGGCTATTCATAGTAAACATGAAAGAATCTGAATTGAGATCCCAACCTTTACCAAAGCTTCTCTGTTGGGGTAATTGACCTTTCTCAAAACACAAATTTTCAAATTTGACGCTAAATCATCCTCATTGAAGGCTTTCATAACTTCCGGAGAATTCGATGAAATTTTGTGTAGTCTGAAACCATAACCAGATCTGATCTTGATCTTTGTAACAAATCAATTGCTTCATCCACTGTGGGAAGAGATGTAAGGCCATCGTCAACACAAAAATCTTTAGTGACAAACGATTTAACATCAAGGTCAGAGGCTTCTACAGATTTACGCAAACTAAATGTCGTAATTGCAGGAGACGGGCTATTGCCAAACACGTGACTACACATACGATATTCAATGAGCTCTTTGTCTAGGTCATTATCTCTGTACCACAAAAACCTAAGGAAATTTCTGTGTTCCTTTAAAACACTGAATGAGTAGAACATCTGTTCTATATCTGCCATAATGGCTACGTGATTGCTGCGAAAGCGCATTAATACCCCTATCAAACTATTTCCAAATCTGGACCTGGTAACAAAACTGAATTAAGGGAAACACCCTTAAATTGGGCAGAAGAGTCAAACACTATCTTTATCTTGTCTGGCTTTTTGGGGTGATATACACCAATCAAGGGCAAATACCAACATTCTTCACTTGGTTTTAAGGTAGGGGCTACCTCAGCATGACCATGATCAAAGATATTTTTCATGAAATCAATACTATGCTGTCTTTTCTCAGCATTCCTACATAATGAAGACTTAAACAAACATGCTCGTTTGAGAGCTTGTTCATAGTTGTTCGGTAACATTTGTCGTGGTGTCCTAAAGGGAAGGGGTGATACCCAGTGATTTTGTTCGACTAATACCATACCATTTTGCATGACGTTCAAAAAATCATGATCATCTATTGACAAAGATACTTTGTTGTCTTCTGAGGTCCTAATGAAAATAGGGTCATAACCAAAATAACTCTCAGGATGCCCAATGACAGATCTCTTATTTGGACAAGTCTTGAATAGAAAAGGACCACCATCTGACAAAATGCTTGTTTTGTTAACATTTACAACATTCTGAAAATGCATAGTTTCAAGGCAAAATTCACCCACTACTACCCAGCCTAATCTGAGCCTTTGTGCAATGGGTGTTCCAGGAAAACCCGTTATTTGTTCAAGTACACGATGTGCATCTATAACACCTCTACCCAACAACAGTAAAACCTCAGCATTTCCATCAATTTCTTGTAAAGGCAAGTCACGCAAATGAGGAAAATATTTCGCCTGTCTGGATGTGCATATCTCGAGCTTACTGCTAGGGAGATCAGCACATTCAATCAGACTTGGTATACAATAAGATATAGACCTGTCTATTGCCTCTTCAATACAATTGCTTATCCACAAGTAACAACAGTTCCAGAGCATGACTTAAGTGTATATTGTTGCTCTGGAGCATTTACACCTGAATACGAGAAGCATGTAAACTAATATCAACCAAAACTATTTTGGCACAGGAAGCTGTACTTTTATTTTTGTTACAAATATCAGTACATTTACTATCAATATCTGTATTTGACCTTTCATTTTTTCGGCCTCCCCACCATGAGGGTTAAAAGGGATTTCTATGTGCATAGCCATGGCATGACCTCTGCTGCATTTGGTGCAAACTACTTTTTTTGGCCAATTGAAACACATTCTCATTTCACGTAATAACTTTGTTTTCTCGCTATGAGGTTTTGACATAAAACTCCTACATTCATTAAAGTATGGTTTGCTTTGTGTAAAGGACACTTTGACTCTGGATCGTCAGAATTCTGTTGGGCCAACAATGTCTTGTTTGTCTTCACTTCTTTGGGTTTTGAGTCCTTGTTCTTCTGTTGTGAAGCTGTATTTTCTGAAAAAAGACTAGGGTCATTTCTCAATTTACACTGTCGACGCATGAAGTTACAGAAAACTGAAAAGGGGGGAAAGGTACACTGAACTTTTCTTTGTAATTCAATGCCTCTGATGCCAATCTCTTTTGTATGAATATTGGCAGCTTACTCACAATAGGTTTCACTCCGAACGCCGAATCAAAAAAGGATAGTGTGAGGGAATATGTGGGGTGAAGCTTTAAACTCTCAATGTCTGAAAGAATATCGCATAGTTGGTAGTATTTTGAAGAATCTTTGGGTCCTAGTTGGGGAAACGAATTCAACTTTTTAAGGGTTGCTTCATAAACACTTTCTGCAGAACCATAGCGTTGGTCTAGTCTCTCCCAAATCTTTGCCAGCCCTTCTTTGTTATCGTGTGAGTAGGCGGCTTTAAGTGAGGTCGCCTGAATCTTTGATGAAGTTCCTAGCCATCGAATGAGTAAGTCTGTTTCCTCTTCTGCAGAGGCCCCAACCTCTGATACAACAGATTTAAATGTTGTTTTCCAAGACATGTAATGTTTTGGCTGTTCATTGAACACAGACAGTCGTGAAGACAAAATTTCTTTTCTCAACATGAATTTTGAAAAGTCATTTATACTTTGCTGGGGTTGATATGGACGATGAAATTGCGGCATATCAAAAGGGGGCGCATCTGGATTCAACATATTGGTGATATTATTCTCTGTTGATCTAACAAAGTTTTCCGTTTTTGTCTTAGCATCTAAAGGAGGTACATTTACAAGAGATGTTACCTCCTGGTAATCATTTTCAGAATCTAGCTCACTCTCTGCAATAGCAACTTCTTGACGCTCCTGAAGTAATTTGATGTCGATTTCCAAATTTTCTTTCTTGAAAGACATTTGAGCTGCTTCAATTTTTTCTTTCTCTTCTAGAGCTAGTTTTTGTCGCTCTAATTCAGCTGCTTTCTCTGCAAACAATGCTTTTGTTCATGCTGACTTAAGCTTCGTTAGGGATTTTGTCTTTGAACTACGAGATGCGTTGCTATTACTATGTCCAGTATCAGATTTACTCATTTCCGTTTCCACATGTCCGGTTTCTGTTTTTCTTGTTTCTGTCTCCACAAGACGTGCAAGAATGTTTTGTATACATTGTCTATTTTTAGAAATGGTATTTTCGACATACTTTTTTGTAGAAAGACTATCCTCTGTGTGGTATTTTTCAAGGAAATGTAAGTAATCTGTAGTTAGATTGTCATAATGACTAAATGCACTAATAATGTCACCTTTAAGGTTCTCTCTTTGTGAATTATGTGCAAACTTGAGTTCTGTATTGCTTTCTATTAGCTTACACGGGGAAGCCCATTGCGCATGTATCTTTCATAAGCTTCCGACTGCTCCATATATATAACTGTAGCCTTTTCCGAGAGAGTCCTTATTCTTTTGCCCAAGGTGAGGCCATGATGAACTTATGCCTAATGACGTCTGTTGATTTTGTTGTCCTAATGTCCTAATGACTACAGTGCTTGATGGCTTGGTCTTTTACTTTTCTTCATTTTCTTTGGTGGTTGCAGCAAGTTAACCGCATGTTATTTAATTCAACTAACAAATGTGTTTTTAGTCAATGTTTATTCCAATTTTGTACATTGTTGAATGATCCTTACATGGCTCGTGTGCGTATGGTAAAAGCTGAAAATAGATAGAGGATTATAACTACTGTGTTTCATACAGATACCATGTATTATTTGACCTTGAAAAACAGTCATGATTAATTTTGCAGCAGTAAGAGAAGACCAAGATCAGACTGCACATAAATGCACCCTGATCCTAGGCTCAAACTTCTGAAGGTGACCATAGCGATAATTTCATAACAAGACTTCTGACAAAAATCTACAATGTTTAACGTGATCCAATCCAGTGAACAAGTCTCGCTTCATTTAAGAAAAAAAAATGTCACACTCGAGCAAATAAATCCTTCATGTCTAAGAGATATTCTTAAAATAGGAACAAGAGACATTGGAATAAGTATTCCACAATTAAAACTGATTAAATCTGGAATAACCACTATCAATGTCTGCTGAACAACATGGTACCTTTAACCTTAATTTACTGATACTATCTAGAAAATTACCTAGTATCGAGTTGAAATAAAAATAAGCAATTAATAGAAGACTATTACAAAAATATTTCCTTATTTCAAATTGATTAAATACCGACTTTATCCCACCAGCACAAGCATTTATCTGGTTACCATTGTCTTCCAAATGATGACCAATTTGCCTTGCAGCACGCGTAGAATCCTAGGCTGTAAAGTCAGATTCTAAGCGCACTGGAGTGCAAGAATAAAAGGACGTCAACTAAACACAAATCTTTAGCGTTCCAAAAATACTTAAATAAACCTTTGCAGTATGATATAATATCATTCAACAGATTAATCAAGTAGAGAAATGGCTATACTTACACCAAGGTGGTATTACAGAGCCCTAACATGCTCTTTACAAACAAATGGCTGTCTTTCCACGTGGAAATCTCCCGTGCAAATGCGAGTTCGACAAGACGAAACAAAACAGGAAGTGATGCAGTATCAAAGTACCTTCCGAATAGAAAGTACTCCGAATAGAAAATCAAAGCACCTTCGGTACTGCAAAAAGTGGAGCGATTAACTGTTCCAGCACATCACTAATACAGAAACCATAAAATTACTTACTCATTTGTATTAAAACGGGTATACCACGGCTATTGAAAGAAAGACAGAAATAAGACTAGCAGTATACTTGCATGTTTGTTTGCCAAGTTGCTCTTCATTTTGGGAGAGGAAACTCAGCATTTACAAGCCGGCTTAAAACTGCTGCTCCGCTTAGCTTAGTGAGAAATGTGTAAGGACCTGAAACCGGAGGTCGTCAGTTATTTCCGCATCTCGGCCAACTTTTGTCCCATATATGGTAAAGTCGATATGACTCGCATCTTTTGTCTTCCGAAGATGGGCAAGTGATAGGCCTAAATTGGAAGGACAGCTGGTGGCTCGGATGGTATGACCTGGTTTTACTTTGAGAAACGACAACAAAACTGTTTCTAGCGTAAGAATTCTTAAGTGTATTTTTTTCTGAATTTGGAAGGAATTTTCATGAAAATTGACATATATTATTAAACTTATAAGGGCTATTTTGGGACTATTACTAACGCAAATAGGGAACATTTTGCAAAATTCCACTGACAAATTCGTCCCATCTAAATCAGTGAGTACCAACGCTTTGCACAACCTACTATAATATAAGCAAAGCTTTGATAGAAGCGATATTTTTTCTTTAACTCGGAGCCCAGTTGAGTGTATTTATACTGCGTTGTTTCTTTTGTGGTTCAACATATACAGTTTCAGCGCGACACAGCTCCAAAAAATCATATTAAATTTCCTTTTTTTGCTGTTTATTATCTTTGATAAAGCTGCTAATTGATTTAATGTGTTTCATGTATTGAATTTCTCAGGAACTGAATTTAATGTGTAATAAAACAAGTTTTTTGTGTTTTTAGTCGTGTTAATATACTCATCAATTGTAAGGAATAGTTCTGGTGACAGGTTTTATTATCATTTGATATGTTATTTATGAGTGAATAAATATCATAATACATATATTTTTTAAATAAAGAATAATTATTTGATATGTAACTTGAGAAATGAATAAATATCATAGAACATTTATTTTGTAATGAATATTTATTACTTTAGATACGTATTTCTGGCGACCAAACTCCTGTAAATGGAGTTTAATGCCATGAATGTTCCTTTGGTGACCCTTTACTGAAATTGTTCTAGAATTTTTTATTACCCCCAAATATGAGCAGGACAGTGCATATTTTCACGTTGAAATCTTTAAAAATCTTCTCCAAATTCATTGGGCCGATTTCAATGAAACTTGGCATGGATGTTCCTTTGGTGACCTTTTAATTAAATTATTCAAGAAATTTTGATTGACCCTTAAATATGGGCGTGGCAGGCCAGGTCATTTTTTCACGTAAAAATATTTTCCTTCCAAACCATTGGGCGGATTTCAATGAAAATTGGCATGAATGTTCCTTGGGTGACCCTTTACTGAAATTGTTCTAGAAATTTTGTTTGACCCCCTAATATGGGCGTGGCAGGGCGGCGCATTATTTTCATTTTTTTATTATTCTTTAAAGATCCTCTCCTCCCAAACCATTGGGCCGATTTCAATGAAACTTTGCATGGATGTTCCTTGGGTGACCCTTAACGTAGATTGTTCAAGAAAATTTGATTGACTCCCAAATATGGGCATGGCAGGGCAAAAGTCTTTGGTTATTAAAGCCAGGGGAGCGATACCTCTCGGGTCTCTTGTTTTTATTGAAATCCGACCAGTAGAAGGACAAGTTGGCTTCACAAGATAGTTGGGATAAAGATACAGCCAGATATATCACAAAACCCCGACAATAGGCATAAGGTCGTGTGCAAAGAACAAAATATTGTAAACATTTCATACAAATCGACCAAACATGTTGGAGGAGTTACGTTCACAAATTAATTGCAGACGTACGGACGGACTTACGGGCAGACATAATGCTACCAATATACGACCACCTTTAGGTGGCATGTAAAAAGAGGTCATTTTTCTTTGCTACTTATCTTTGGTGATATAGATTGCTTTCATGAATAATTGTGTCTAACTATTTCTATACTCACACTGTACTGACTACCCCCCCCCCCTCCCCCAACACTTTTTGATTGCTAACTACATATAACCCTTTTACTTTTCCGGACACACTTCAAGCAGTCTGGCTAAAGTTGTTCCCACAATAATTAAGTACAACATTTGCATTGCCTGTAGCCTTAGATCAGACTGCTCATGTGTACAGGCTTATCTTAGTCTATATATACAGTCTACTTTTCTCAATTTTGACCGTAACATATTTCACTGTGTCTAAAATTAGCATCGCATTCCGAGGACAGAACTCTGTACTATACGGTATACGTCAATAATCTGCAGGGGCCCGTTTTACTAAACATCTTACGAAAAAAATGGTCGTAAGTCAAAATCATAAATCGTACATAGTGTTTGCATTAAGTGTTAGATTCTGCCTTGCAATATCTCATTGGAATCGTCTTTAGAAGACGATTCCGATGATATGGTGCGTGGCAGAATTCCATATTTAGTTACCTCTTTAGAAGCAACTCTAAATTTAGATTTACGCAAAAATGATCGTAAGAGGGTTAGTAAGACGGGCCCCAGGAAACTACCATTAGTTTTTTGGTTCCGACCTCTTTGATGTGTGTTCTTCAAGAGTTGAATAGGCAAGGACATTCCACCAAGTACTGTACCCAGTACAATATTGTGGTCATGGGCCTAACTAGAATTTTGAAATTTATACTCATAAAAGACATGCACTATATAACTGCCAAGGCTGCCCAAGGTTTGTACCTCACGCAGGTGTCAAAATTATCGCGCAAACACACAAATGATTTTGAATGTATTGAACAAGTCTATTAACCAAACTAGGTAAAATGGGGAATGAATAAACACATTAATTCACATTTCCACTTTTTTCCTCAAAATGTAATTAAAAATATATCTATACATGCAAAATGGTTGGATAATAAAAGTTGCTGTTGCCACATTGTCTCAGGTGTGGTCCCTTGGTGAATGATGGATCCTGTAGTTGATTCCATTTACAATTCTCGAGTTTAAATTGTTTCGTAAAACACAGCCGGATCTCACTCAGTAGATATCTATCTTTCTGAAAAGTGAAAAAAAAAATAAATGGTTGAATCCCGTATAGCCTTCAAATATCCCTCTTCGAATTGACGCTGAGCGCCAAAGAAAATGTATTGGTTGACCAGTGAAACAGTTTCAGGGTTGCCCATTCCCAAAGGAAGTTGCAGACGACAGTTACAAGATACAAGACACAAAATTTTATTTATAGTCTGTTTTGTGATAACATATTAACATTAGCGATGTATCGCTATTTTCCGACTTAGTGGGCCCAATTTCAATCCGAGTCTTCTATTTATTCCAATTAATTTCAAGGCAACTTTATTTAAGTCTGGTCGAATTACAAGGAACGTGAATACGCCCTTGAAATGGAGTAACGGTCTGGAACAAGCAACTGCTTCATTTTGCGACATGTTTCCCATGTTTTTTTTTGTTGTTGTTGTTTGTTTGCTTTTGGTTTTTTATTGTTGGTGTTGTTGTTGTTGTTTTCTGGGCGCATCAATGTCATGGCTATGTAATGGAGTGGTTAAAACGTAGGCTGAAATCATTCTTGCAAATCGTTCAAAAACAAAGAATCGTTTGCAATACTTCACAATAATTCAAATCGAACAAATCATTCCTTTTTTATTAGCGGCTGTTAATCTGGAAGCGTCCACGAAGACGCCCAAATATTTTTTGTGGAAAAGTACGTAGATTTTTGAAAGGGGAATTATAAAATATCAACGATCTTGTTCAAGTTTTATTTATATACAAATTTGAATAAGTGTTTTGAAGCATTTACTAAGGCAAGTACATTTTGCTGCCTACAGGGACATATAAGAAAAAAAATATGATAACCATTCGTCTCATTTAGATTTATCTAAGTACCTTTTGCTTGTAGCAGTGTAGGTCAGGAACCTTCCCTAGGTACTTTGTTAGACATTTTCTAACTACATCAGCCTGTAAAATACAAATATAAAGCATATATAAGATAAAAAGATCTTACCTTTAAGAATTCACAGAGTTTTGAAGCTAAAGCCTGAAGCGAAGCGGATTCATACATAAGTGATCTTAGGTTTTGGGTTGCATGAATTAAAAAAAGATTCATTGAGTCAGACAGCAAGTTAATCCACCTCTTACGTTAGGTTCTCTTGAACGCACCCTTGTTAAACAATGGAGACGTATTCCCCCCCCCCCCCCCAGGCATTGTTCACAAACGTACTCAGATCCATGAGGATGCGTTGTATTGCTGTAAGAGATGCTAGAGGTGGACACAATCAATATTGAAAACAGAAAATGCAATCTTTTGGTCATCCTGCGAATCTTACTTTGGGGTACCCTACATTTTTTTTAATTTATCAGTAAAATCTCATATCCCTACGATTGGCCAGATAGTTCGTGCACATTATGCACAAAAACGTATACCTTATATAAAGATCCAGGTAAAAAAAAATCGGACTGTCAAGTTTTAATTTCTGCTCAGTATATTAGGAATTTTCTATATTGAGATAAGGTTTTCGGGACCAATTTGTATACTCGCTTGAAAATAGCTCCGTACAAAATATTTTTCATGGAGGTATAAAATGAATTTTCAAGTCAATCAGAATTCACATATATTGACACTGAAATTAAATTGTTACCCGATAACTCCTAGAAGTCGTTGGCAGAATACCACATCTGTCTAACATCCTATAAATAAAAAGAATTATCATGAACATTCAAATATATGCAAAAGTATCCAATTATTCATTTTCACACGTATATGATATCTAAATTACTTTCTTTGAATTATAAACTCGCTCTGTAGACCTTATTTCTAAAACGTTAAAAAAAAATCTTAAGTCAATTTCGCAATTTTATTAACCGGATATACATGTATATAATTCACGTCAATACCTACGATTTTAATTCGTAGTTCTTTCGTAGTTCCAATCCTTTCTGGAAGTATAATTTTTCACTACTTGTTGATTTTACTTCAAGCGCACATGTTCCATGTGTTATCCATTCATGAGCCCTGAAAGAAAATGACAACTTACTGGAGGTTAATATGTGTGTACGTTTGTGGTTAACGCTATTTCAGCAGTATTTCGAATTGTAACTCGCAAATAAATAATCGACTTCCTCTGGATTCGAACCCAGGATCTCTGTGTCCCAAAGCGAGTGCTCTACCACGTCGTTATACGACAAGGCAGTGCACACGACACGGCTACAAACACCCCCTCTAAAAGTGAGATTTTTCAAAGATTATTCTCAATTCAACATCATCAACTACATAATTACATAAACATCACCTCATTTTGTTATTTACGCTGGGCGCCAAATGTAACCCGCAATTAAATATTTGACTCCATGGGGATTCGTACCCGGGACTTCTGTGTTCCTAAGCGAGTACTCTACCACCTCGCTATAAAAGCTAGCTTGTGCGTCAAGGCAGTACAAACATCCCTTATACACAACCCGGCTACACAATTCCAAAATTCCAAAATGGCTGATGAAAATGACCACCGCTGGAATAATTTTGCAAAGAAGTACAGTCACAACTTTCCAACCGAACCATCATTTGCTTATTCCATTTAATTGCATTGAACACACACTCAGCTCACTCTTAAACGTTCCGAAATCGTTAAAAAACAATTCGAAATCGATCAACATTTCGTTGAAATCGATCCGATTATTTTACGATTCTTTTACCTGGTGAGGATTTTCAAACATCTCATTGGTACGTGAAGAAACAAAAAAAATGGAAAGAACGGATTTTTTTACATGGAGGTAATAAATTATTGCTTATTCCCTCTAGTTTAGACGACATTATTGTTAAATTATTATCTCCCAAGAATTTCATTTAAAACTCGCACCACACAATTATTCAATTCCGATCCTAATTCATTCCAAAATCACCCATATTGTCAATATAACGATATTGTTCACTTTAATACACTTATATTTTTGGATGCGAAAAAAAAGATACATTGAATCGTCATAAGTATCCTATGGAATGCAATGAATAAAGTTGTCGGGTAACACACAGAAAACTTGGCCATCTTCATATAGCTTAAAAAACCATCATATTTTGAGTTAGATTCAATAAAAATCGTGTTAGATATAGTTTTACTTCTGGTAATCCATGTACAAGGTCTCATTTTCTCAGACTTCGTCCATGAATTCGACCTGTATAGCAATCCAACTTAAAACCTCTGTTGATTGATGTTATTTCATAGATATTGTTTTCCTACTAACATTTTGGTATCTGAGTCACATTTATGTGTTCTGCGTAATTAATGAACTGGCAGGGCGGGGTTTAACCGTAACGTAATTTGGCGAGTTTACTTTTCAATAGTCTGGGTTGTTTCAAATTTTAGTCGGCAATCATCGTTAAGGCGTGCAATTAACTGTATCCTTAAACCTAAAGGATTCACGCGCTTTGAGAGAGTGAACACATTTCATCGTTTGATTATTGTGAAACATTGTTGACCTGTCGCTCATTTAATATTCCTGTTGACCTTCATTGATATCCGGTACCCACTACCTTATATAGATTAAAAATACGCGAACAGTACATTCAAATACTAAAATATACCCAGTTAAGTTTAGAACAGTACACAGCTAAAGTGAAAGGTCAGGAACTTGGAAAGCAGAGGTCCAAAGATTGAATCTCACTCTCGTCTTATCTTTTTTTAATTATATTTTTTTTTTAAATTTTGAAAAAAACGATGTTACTTTTAATTGCTGTAATTCAAATCTTTGATATAAAAAATCACGGCACAGTTTACTTAATTTTGTTCATCGTTCTGTGTGGGTGATCCGTTTGATATTCTGCATCAAATGATTTCCTATTGCTCAGTAGCTTACGCATCTTTTCTTGTTAGAAAAATACATGCTAAATTTATCACACTCCTCAAAAAAGAATAAGAAAAACGGATAAAGAATACCGTAAACAGAATTTACAGAAGGAACGGCAAGCAATGAAATGTATCGCACGTTCAGAAAATTTGTAATAATATCATATGCATCAAATATCATGACCGAAAGAAGATAATTCGATTCAGTCGCTTAGGTGCTGCGTTAGAGAAGCTAACTTAACTATCAAAAGCCTATAGACCTCAGCTTGAATAGGTGACAACAGCTTATTAATTCCATGACAATAATGTAATGAGAGATTTTAATTAGGAAAAAAACTGCGAATATAGAAAATTTCAAACAAGAAATTTAAGAGACAATAAAACTGTTCCTTCATTTAATACTAAAAATAAAGTAAAACCAAATTTGGACAAAGGTTACTGTATCCGACTGTGTGCGTATTCGAACCAGGTCTGGTCAGTTCAATGACTCTAAATGGTTAATGGTTTAGACCACTGCGCTACGGACCCAATTATAACAATTGAAGTTTTTATTTGACCTTAAGATAAGATTCTTTTGGTAACCTCGCGGATATTAACGAAAGTTTACGAAAAATAATGAGTGACAGGTCAACAATGTTTCACAATACCAACGCCTCGTAACTTCAGCTTGATTATAGGTAAACCATGCTATCTGAATGTTTATAAACAGACTTTCGACGAGATTAATGCAGAGAAATTGGGACCAACTAATGAATTACTGTCACGGTCTTTTAACTATACTGAAGGATCAAAGAAACTCATAACTATTGGCATTTTAACCATCATTTGAATTACATCTGTAAACGTCATGTGTCATAGCGTAAAGTAATATGCTTGCGAAACCGACTTCACCATGAAGCAAATAAAATTGAAACGACAAAAGTATTGAAATTCAATTGGAAGAGAAAAATATTTTTCTTGATGAGTTTCTTTACTCTAACAGTATACAGGTGATTGCATTTGTAATTCAGTACCGTTATCTCACGCTTGTTTAATTCAGTTCAGTCCACCCCTACTACTGGCTATACCATATTTTCCCGCGTTTTCGAATACCGCGGTTGGACTATAGGTTGTTTATGTCTACTCTCTTTAGAAGAAGGTTATTTTAGATAAAAGCTGATTCCCTTAACCTTAAGTGCAACGACCCTTTACTTAGGCTCCGCCCTGCCAGGGCATTAATCATGGATAATATCTCAATGTCACCAGCTACCTTTTGTTATGGTGATATTCCGTCAAAAGTATCTTATTATTATTATCATAATTATTATATTTAATTTTTTTTTAAAAAAAAGGAGAGAGAGAGAGAGAATTTTTCTCCCGTTATCAATTAGCTCCCCTGGATTGTGTCCTGCGTACTAATGTCATCGTCTTTCGTCCGGCATGCGTCCATCAGTCCGTCCGTTCGTGCGTTAACTTTGACTTAGTTAAAACACCAGGGACCAGTTTTATGAAAACATGAAAGATTCCGAGAAGGACTCTAGATTCCAACTTGTATGTTACCAAAGAAATTCCGATTTCTTTATTGAGAAATACTATCACCAGGAACACAATCGCTGCTTTTCGACGTCAAAGGCGTGGCCAGCACGACGTAAAATAAGTGAAGCTGTGATTTCTATGTCTGAAAATATAGTCTTTCTCCTTGCAAACACAAAAAAACACGTTTGAGTCAATTTCCTTGGCATCTTTGAACCTATGGCCGCCTCAAAAATGGGAAAAATAAACGCTACTGAAACACCATATATCAAAATCCCTGTGTACGATACAAATAACTTTCATAAATTAAATTAAAGTCTTCTAAATAGGTTTTTAGCAGCTGAAAAATATAAGAGTGTGGACGTTCAAACACTTTGCATTCAAGCTAACTTGTTCGTTACTACGTCAATTTGACGTCGATTCAATCTGCAAGTTAAGCTTTGATTTTGCTATAACCTTTACCAAACGAAATATGTTGACCAACATGTTATGATTATCGACGATTTTAACAGAAATCACGGAATATTTGTTTTTATTTTCGGTTGAAAAGATGGACAGTTTTTTTTAAAGTATAAACGGTTTCATTAAATGACTTCATAATCCTTTCAAAATTTAATATAGTACATCAAATAAGTAAACTATTATAAGTAAATAAACTATTCTGCGTTACTATATATGGCGGACAGGTGAAACGTATCAGTGTATCATTGTGTAATTTTTGGATATTATGTGAAAATAAAAACTCTAAAAAGGAAATTAAATCGACAAAACTGTGTATGAACAACTACATCATCAGATGAGTATAAAATTGTCGTACTCTAACATGAAATAAAAAAAGTATTTGATTATTTTCTGAAAGACAATAGATATCGAGAAAATAACAAAGAACGTACAACAAAGAACGTATAGACGCTATTTTTAGTGACGCCTAAAGCCTAAAGTTAATTTCGTATCTAACGCCGTATAACGGTTTCGAGTACAATTAAAATGAATTACAGGGGATTTACCATGTTAGCTAAGCCTCAATGTTAACTTTGCCTGTAGAGATCAGACTACACAAAATGGCAACAAATATAATCGAAGAAAATGATTTAGTTTACTATGATATGGACACACGTCAGCTCATATCTAATAGCCTAATAGAGAATCATCAATGTGACGGCGACAAAAACAAATATCAAGAGAACCTCGATGACAATGAAAATACGTGCCAAGAAACTGAGATGCACTCTCAAATACCAAATCAACAATTCTACACGCAGTTAAATAAATCGCTACAAAACAAACCAAAACATGAATTTATAGAACGTCTGATAGAATTATGCAATAACGATGCAAATCTTATTGACTGGTACCGAAGTTACTTGACCCAGGTAGCTCAAAAATACGAAGACTGTCCAAAAGGTAAATTGATAACACGCAGAAATACGATACGATCATCAGCTAAATGTAAACTAGCATTGGATTGTTTCATCATATCCTCGTTCATATCTGGTGATAAAAACCCTGAGATACATGATGTGTTTCAAAGAGCAGAGCGATTAAGAACAGATACTGATTCAGATAGAACACTAATAGAGAGTCTCGACAAATCAGAGATACTAACTAGCCTTCACCTTCTACAAGAAGAGGTGGCAAACCTTAAACAGGAACATAGTAATGACTTTGAGGTTTACCATAACCTTATCAAAAGAGTAAATAACCTAGAAACAGAGCTTAGAATGGGCAAAGAAAAACACCGTGAACTAGAAAACAATTTCACAATATGTAAAAGAAAACTATCCGAACTTAAACAGGAAAATGAAGAATTACGCTCTAAAATAGAAATAGCGAATGTGATAAACGAACAAACAAATAAAAAAGTACAGTCGCTGGAAGACAAATGTACCAAAAGAGAGGACACAGTGAAGGATCAAACAAAAAAACACATACCTACAATAATCATAGATGAAAATTACATAGAAAACCACGAAGAATCTACCATACAAAAATCAAACAAAGCAAACACAGAATTAGAAGATGTCTTCTTACCAGGCTACATGAAAAATACAGATCCTACAAACACATGCAACAATGGCCAGAATATCCAAAAAGACTCTTACTCACGAAAAGTTGCGGGACAGCGCTCCACACAAACAGCTAGCCTACCCACAACTGATGCGAATAAAGGTCACCATGAAAACGAAAAGACAAACATAGAAAAGGAAACCAGCAAATCAGTCCAAGATAAAGATAGACAAACCAACATCTCAAATAAAGAAACAACTAGAGACGAAACCAATGAGACTAATAATAACACAAACAACAAAACCAACGTGCAACATAGTCAACATACACAAAATAAAGCCATGTTTGGTGGTGCGTCGAAACCTAAAAACAGTGAAATATTCCTTGGAGTACGACGAACTAAAATATCTAAGTACTATATCGGCAATATCAGCCCCGATACAAATGAACAAGGTATTCAAAAACACTTCCGTGATCAAGGTGTCAGGGTGACAAGAGTCGCCATATACCAATCACGCACGGGCTACAGATACGCGAGGATAAACGTACCCAGCACATACGCGGATAGCGTAGAGAGTAAAGATCTTTCCTTGCCAGATGATGTCGTTCTTAAACCATGGTTACCACAATCACGTGAACGTCAAACATATAATAAAAACAATGAAAAACAGAACAGGTACGATCGGCGTTACAACACGGATTCTAGAAAATCAGATAAACAATCAAATACTATTGATTGGTATGACTATAATACAGATCGAAACGATAATTATACAAGGTACAATTCAAACTATGACTATAATACTAACTATGACTAAGATACAAACTATGACTATGAAGATGATAACCATAATCACAACAAAGCGAGGTCATGGGGAAACCGATCCGAAAACGACTGGAATGACGATGCTGATAAGTGGGGTACAAATAGGAACTATTATAAATAGATAAATACATAGTACGAACCCTTAATCATGTTTAAATCAATATTAATCATTTACATATTGCTTTTAATAATGCTTAACATAGCAGTGTGGAATGTAAGAGGAACTATGTCCTCCACCAAATGTGTGAACGAATTATTAGACTCCTACTATTGTGACATAATGTTAATTAGCGAACACAAACTATATCCCCATTCTCTCATGTTTTTAGACTCAATCAACACAAATTTTAGTAACTATAGTCGTGCTGATAACGACCTCTTATCGTACGACATACGGACGTGTGGCAAAGCAGGCGTGTCCATATTGTATAAAAAAGCCCTTACAAAGCATATAAATTATCTTGACTGTGGCAATGATAGAATTATCGGGATTCAAATTTCAGGTATATACGAACAACCATTATTCGTTTTTAGTGTTTATATGCCATCAAATAATGATATGGCTTCATACCAACAAAACATGCAATTATTATACGATATTGTATCGTTTTACCAAGACAAAGGCTACTTACTTATAGGTGGAGATTTCTACGCAAGCGTTATAGACGATAACCACGTTAACGTACAAAAGTCAACACAACTCAAGGAGGGCATAACAACCTGGTCGCTTTAAATACAGTAACACAGCCGATAAAATACACCTACTGTACGTACAAAACTACTATAGACTATATACTGTGCGATAAGATGTTGATTAACAACGTACTTCAATGTGAAACCGTTGAAAATAACTCGATCGCATTAGCGTCCGATCATTTACCGATCATAGCCTCAATTAAAACAGATAAGCCGCTCGAAAACAAAACTTTTTCAAATATTAGACTAGAATATCTGGCATGGCATAGAGCGAAAGGTAACAACCTAGAAAGGTATAGAGAAATCATTCGGACAGAATTGCAGAAAATTGACCATCAGTCAAATGACCTAGAAAGTAATATAGAAATGTATTACTCTTTTATTGTAAAAACCCTAATAAGCTCAGCTCAACGAGCGATACCACATTCCAAACCTAACCCCTACACCAAACCATACTGGTCTAAAGAAGTGAAACACAGTCATACTATAGCCAGGAGAGCTAGAATAGACTGGATACTTAATGGGCGATCTCGTGATCCAGAAAATTACCATTATAAAAGATACAAGATTGCGAAATGCGGTTTCAGAAAACAACAGAGATTTGCTAGTAATAATATTCTAAATAACTCGTACAGAAAGCTCGAGAAAGCTGCAGAAATTGATTCAAAACTTTTTTGGCACCTAGTTAAGAAAAGCAAAGGAACCAGTAAGGCAAGTATCACCAGCATCTCCGTTAACAATGAAACAACCTATGATTACAGTCGTATGGCAAAAGCGTTCGCTAATTATTACGAGAACCTTTATACACCAAACTCCGATATTATCGATAAACACTCGGCTAATAAAATCACCGAAAATCTACGTCGTTACAGCGTAGAAAACGACCGATCCATACACAACGTTATCCTTGACTCACCTATTATCCCAAAGGAAGTACAAGATCAAGTATAAACACTTAAAAAGAACAAATCTCCCGGAAATGACCAAATTCAGAACGAACATATAATACATGGCGGGGAGGAACTCATCCAATGTATAACTAATTTATTCAATCTGGTGCTTAAGCATGAAAAACTCCCATCCGCTTGGAACTATGGGCTAATCATACCCATATATAAAGGAAAAGGGAAGGCGCAAAACGACGTAAAAAGTTATCGCCCAATCACCCTTCTAAGTTGTTTGTACAAACTATTTGGAAAGGTTTACACAGCACGCCTGTGGAAATTTACAAATATATTGAATAAATCCTTCCCGCATCCGTATCAACACGGATTTCAAGCCAATTTAGGCTGCACAACAGCATCATACGTATTACAAGAAACCATAGATTATAACATTTCGGCGGGAAACGATGTTCACGCAGTTCTCCTCGACACTAAATCGGCTTTCGACACCGTGCGACATGACGCACTGCTCGTAAAGCTATACGAACTGGGAATATGCGGCAAATTATGGCGAATCATATACGAATCATACAAAAATATCAGAAGTGCTGTTGTTGTAAATGGCAAAAAATCGGACTGGTTCCCGATTAGACAAAGTATCAGACAAGGCGGATCAGCCTCTGGGTTCATGTATCTAGTCTTCATTGATAATTTATTGTCAAAACTACATGATAGCGATCTAGCAGCAAAAGTATGTAATATCGACGCAGGCTGTCCAGCACTCGCCGATGACATAACACTTACCGCATTAAACCCTTCAAATATGCAAAGTTTGATATCTATCGCCGAAACATATGCGAGCCAATGGGGGTTCGAATTTAACACAGAAAAAACAGTCGGTATAGTTTTCAAAGCAAGGCCCTCTAAGCAATTCATACATCCGAGATATACCCTAAATAGAAATGAAATCCAAATGTATGAAACAGTTACCCACCTCGGGATAATTCTCACATCAAATCGTAAAAACTCTGAGACCGTTAGAGAATCGGTTAAAATGGGGAGATCATCCTTCTTTTGCTACAACACTGTTGGGTTGAGACCAAAGGGAGTTAACCCAATAGTCTCTCGATCCCTTTATCAAAAAGTTGTTATACCGACTACCTTGTATGGCTGCGAATTATGGTCAAATCTATCGAATGATGATATAAAATATATCAACAAATTTCAACACTTCGTGGTAAAGAATATTCAAAACTTCCCACGACAAACCAGATCAATTATGACAGAATCCATGCTAGGGCTTTATCCACTAAGCACGGCCATAGATAGTAGGAAATTGGGCTTCCTACAGAAACTCATATCCCTCCCGCCCACCTCTACTGTTAAACAAATATTTTTAAAAACGCTTTACTTCTTCATTGAAAGGCCATTATTTTGCCGCGGTTTTGCCCCAGACATCTATAAATGCCTCTTAAAGTATGGGTTAGAATATGAAATTCAATCGTTTTTAACACATAAAACATTTCATAACAAAATACAGTGGAAAACAATTGTCAAGAATGGAATAATCGGGTACGAAAGTCACAATTTACAACAAGCGTGCGATAATGACCCCGACTTTTCGAGATTCCGAACTATTCATTTATGTAGTAAGAACGCGATAGTCTGGAAGATCGCCACAACTACGTACGAATTAAACAATGCGTATATTGTATCGAAGTTATGGGTTAAACCACCAATTTACAACATTGATAATATATGCACCCTATGCAACTGCAATATAAACGTTGAAAATCTAATCCACTTGCTAACAACCTGCTCTGTCACATCTCCAATACGAAACAACTTCCTCCGAAACATAAGATTACAGTGTGGTGATAACATTTACTTTGAACTATTGAACGAACAGAACAGCGAAATTGTTTACCAGAAACTTCTTGCAAAACCTCCGATCTCTTGGTTACCCTCCATGAAGACATTTCATCAAATATGTCATACTTATATCGCAACAATTTATAGACATTATATGACAGTATAATCTATACAACAGTAACCGATAACTAAAAACGATGGTATGATTCAACGTCGTAATTGCAGCCCGGTTATAGCTGTGGTTATGAGGTTTCGATAACACACCAAAAAAAATTGAACGGGCATCCGTATGTGAAAAAATGTCGTCGTTGGACGAGTGAGTGTCGTAAATGCAGCCTTAACGGGCTGTACTTGCGACGTTTCGATCACCCAACGACATAAGTTTGTACCATGCAGTAAAATAAAAGCACTGTGATATCTACGTAGACTCAACTATAAAGTCATGTATATTCTTGATTGTGTACCATCATTTTGTTTGTTTGTTTGTATGTTGTTTGTATGCTCTTTGTATGTTTGTCCATGTCTCCATTGTCCTTGTTTAAATATGTTTGTTTGTTGCTAATCTCCGCATAGTCGGGGGAATTAAAATAAATGAATGAATGAATGAGGAATGAAATTGAATGAGAATGTGGAGCGAGTGTTGGGTGAATTTAATGGGAGGTAATCCTATATCGCAAATTTTGTTCAAGTTGAAAAAAATTAGCGATATTGATTACCCCTTTTGATAAAATATGCATACAAGTTACATACATAACTTCCTATTTCTTTAAGAACCTATGAGAAGCTAATAATTTGAATTATGTCAGTGAAATCGCGATTTTCTCCATCAAAATTTATTTTGAATGACGTGGGTTTGAACGTTTTTGATTGGTTTGAGTGAGTGTTTGGAATGAATGAATGAAAACACATCTTTGTTATGGGCCGCAAATTTAACTAATGATGGTTGAATCATTTTAGCGAAATATCAAAGAAAATTTCTTCACTGAAATAAATTTTCGATGAACATGGAGAAAGTCAGAATTGGTCTTTGGAAATACATTGATCAGATTTTGTTTGTGATTAAGCGAATGATGCTGCTTTAAAGAAAAGGGGCATTTGCGATGTAACATTCCTTGATACCAAAACTTGTATTTCTTTACATTTTTTCGTGAAACTTTCAAAAATTGTTGCTGTACACAAATATTAATCAACGTCACATGAAAAGTTGGCATTCGCGTATAATTGTTTTTTCAATAATGTTTTTCCAGAAACTCAAATATACGTTTTTTCTTTATCTCTGACTATGTACATGTTATGGTTATTTGGCTATATGTTATTGTTTCAAAGAAGTAGGTATCACCATGTACAGTTTCCTGGGAAAACACAATTCCTTTATTTTCGGATCACCTGAGTGATGAGCTTAATGTGACCTATTGTGATCGATAGATACCCGTCGTCTATCTGTCTATCTGATTGGTGGTCCGTCAGTAAATGATTAATAAAATATTCTCATCTGAAACTACTTAAAAGAACTTACCATTTCTACAGAAGTTATCTTTTGGTTACGCATTTCAAAATACTTAAAGGGGTTTGAATCGGACTCAAAACGCGTTTAAAAGAAACCAAATCAAATCTAATAAGAATCTTCTTCTCTTGGTAGGCAGGGTACAGCCATTTTAGGTGAAATTATGCCATCTCCTGTCACGTCCATGTTTGGGAGTATATCAAAATTTCTTGTACAACTTAGGCACATTGCCAACCAAAGAACATTCGTGCAAAGTTGCATTTAAATTGGACGAATGATTTAGGAGAAGAGGACTTTTGAATAATCTAAAGTGAAAATAGGTCCCGCCCTGCCACGACCATATTTAGGGATCAATTAAAATTCCTTGAACCACTTAAGGACATGGTCACCAAACACCGTCACGCCAAGTTTCATCCAAGTTGGCTTAATGGTTAAAGAGGAAAAGATTTCAAAAAAATTTAAAGTGAAAATAAGCCCCGCTCTGCTACGCTAATATTTCGGGGTCATTCATTTTAACAACTTTTGAAGAGGGTTGCCGATTAAACATTTCTGTCAAGTTTCATTTAAAATGCCCAAAGGTTTACGCACGGATGCACGACAGTCACAACGCCATGACAATAGTTCGCTGGCATTCTGCGAGCAAAGATAAAAATAGGTAATCCTGGGTCAAAAAGTATGCCACAAGTAGAAATCTTATAAGAAATATAATTTTTGCTCTAGATATCAAAGTTTTGGCTCAATCGTTATCACAATTAGTAAGAATGTTTGTCTCAGTGAGGAAAAAAATATGTTACAAGGTCAAATCTTTGAAAACCTTAAACGTGCAACTTGTATTTGCTGTAGAGGACACAATTTTGTATTATAAATTAACTTCATATCTCCGTCTTGTTCAACATTTCTTTACAAATACAGTTAGAAACATCATTAAATTGACACTCATTTCGACCAAAACCATTCTAAATCGCTCACTCAGCGTTCCATTTATTCATTCCAAACTCATCAACCCATTCAGAAACGCTCAAACCCATTGGAAAATATAGAATCAAAAACGTCATTCAAAATAAATTTTGATAGAGACAAATCTCGACTTCACTGACATAATTCAAATTTTAAGCGTCTATTAGATTCTTAAAGAAATATGAAGCTATCTAAAGAATTTATTTTCTTATCTTTTTAAAGGGAGGTAATCAATATCGCTAATTTTGTTCATCCTGAACAAAATTTGCTACATTGGGTTACCTCCCATTAAATTCACTCAATACTCGCTCCACACACTCATTCAATTCCACTCCTTAATCATTCCAAAATCATTCACCTTGTCATTTTCTTGATGTTGTTTACTGTAGATAATATCTCGACCTAATTCTTTGCAATTTCATAACTCGGCATTGATTGCCGATGAAGTAATAGTGGTCCTCTTGTTGAGCTCCATTATAAGCAAAATAATTAAAACTGGCCATTATAAGGCGTTCTTTAGGTAGAGTTAGTCACACAGTGGAATTGACACTCATTCCGATCAAAGCCGTTCCCGATTGCTCACTCAGCGATCCATTCATTCATTCCAAACACTCACTCATGCAATTCGATACGAAAACACTTTATGATTACAAAAAAATAGGCAACTATATTCAAAGCGCTCCCAAAATTATACGGTATCACAATTATTCTTTGTTATCTTCTGATCTGTTCGTGAAGACAATGAAATATAGAAAAGTATGTGAGTTTTATAAAGGGGGGGAGGGGTAATAAATATCGATAATTTTGTCCAATCTATCGATATGTATTGCTTCGTTTAAATTTCATTCATCCCTCGCCCTACAGACTCGTTTTTTCCCTTTTCGAGATCATTCAAAATTATTTAATTTTGTCAATTTCACGATGTTATTAACTGTAGTCAAGCCAAAACCTTTCCATTACGAACTAAATTTGGACTTACCATAGTGTAGCGTTCTTAAGGTAGTCCGGCCAAAAGCGATCCATCCAAAATTCAAGATCCTAAAATTAAATAAAAAGAACTCAAAAATGATTAACAAATAAATAAACAAAATGACCTATATCGCTCACCTGAATATGCAAGTTCAAAGTCTGAAGAATTTTTTAAATTTTGTCTTCGAACTTTTCGGAAGTACCATAATGCTTATGAAATTCTAATTAATAAGAAGTCAAATGGTAAAAGCACTATGATTTAAAACTGTGTTATGCATGTATAAATGTAAAATGTATAATGGTTATCCTATGACTATTTTTAGAATTAGTCTAGGAATTTTCCAATACCTTGACTAATAGGAAAATGTATGTAGAATATTTTAGCTCTTTCTAGAAAGGACTTTTAGAAAGTGATACAAGCTCTAGAATCTTCAAATTTTCTATGCTATTCTAGACCAAGAATCAATTGCTAGGTGCTCAACCCGCCGCAAATTAACTGAAAGATTGATGAAAGCGATGTTAAACCCCCTTCAAACAAAATATTCAACATTTTTTTTGCGTGAGGGGACTTCACATTTTTTGGAAAGGAGCCACAAGACATACCTACAGATACAAAAATGTAAAACTTAAGACTTCCAGTTCAGGGAGTTATTTTGAAAGCACTTGGCCTAATGATCATTTATGTGAAGTTTGGCTGAAATCTGATAGCAAGTTTGGGAGATTTTCAATAACTGTTGACGGACAGACGGATTGACAGAGAGAAAGACAGACGGACGCCTGATATTGACCGATCACAATACATGAAGCTCAACTGTACACCCCGTGCTCGCTTAAGGGAAATAAAACAGACTTAATATTCAGCATTACAAAATAAGACAGCATTTTTGTTCAACACAAATGCCGTTCAATCAGTATTCAGTGATCTTTTTACCTTCCTTTTAATACAATCTATGTTCTTTTTCTAATTTTGTTTCATCATGGACAAATCAGAGGCTTAAATACAATGCATTAGTTACATCGTGAAATTGACATTCAATTTAATCAAAACAGTTCTAGATCACTCACTTATTCCGTTCAAAATAAATAAGGCTATAGTAAAATCGCGATTTCACTGACATAATGGAAATTTTAAGCGTCTGATTAGTCCTTGAAAAAGTGGTTAACTATTTATAGAACATGTACGAATATTTTATTAAAGGAATGTAATGGATATCTCCGATTTTGTTCATCCTGAACAAAATTAGCTATATATGGTTACCTCCCTTGAATTTCACTCAAAACTTTCGAAAATCCGCACAGTCTGACCAGGGTCTTCACTATGCGCTTTACAGATAGATAAGGTGTCAAAGTATCTGTAGACAATCAGGTAACTTTATTTTAACAGTATACGGCTGTCTATGCTGCCCAATGTTTACACTTTGCGAACATTTTAAATTGTTGGAAATGTCACGCACAGGCTCAATTGGTGTTGATTTGGAAGCGCCTGCGAAGACACACAAATCCTTCTATAGAAATATACGTAGATATTTTGAAGGGAGGTAATTAATTATCGATATTTTCGTCCAATTTGGACGAAACTGGCGATCGCAATGAGCGATATGTATAACACCCCCTTAAATTCATTGAAAAATCGCTCCACACACTTATTCAAGATCATTTCAAAATCATTCAGTTTCGCGATGTTATCAACTGCATAAAGAGCTTACCTTTATTTGATTCTTGTCGAATTTCACATCTTCACAGAAGGTAGGTGAGTAGTTTCCAAAAGTAGAGGGCCTAGAATGAAATAATCAAAGCACTGAACGTACTAAAGGTGGACGTTACTGGTGGCATGGTGGTAAAAAAAGTAAAGAAAAAAAAGCCATACATGTACTTGTTTAAATATTTTATTGCAAAATCCTACGACACAAGTCTAGCAAGTTTCAATGTCAATGTATAATGTATGTATATATCATAATATATATCGGTGGCTCAACGCGAAACAGTTGTAACTCCCTATATATTTATAGGGAGTTACAACCGTTTCGCGCTTAGCCATCGATATGATCGGGGAAAACTAGGCTTTCAGATATTTTCACAAATAAACTAAATGAAATTTGTTCAAAGGATTTTCCTTTTCCTTATTGTTCGCAAATAATGCGATTTTTCATAAGAAAGTTATTGGAATTATATATCTGAGATGTACGTCAAAATATTTTCTTCAAGACTTACTCACGATATTTAAATGATACACCGATGTTATTAGAAATTTGCTTCTCAATAATTAACCTTGTCAATCGTCAAGTAACTAGAAGGAAATACACTATTTTAAACAACTTATGACGCTGTAATAAGATTTTAATTTATATATTCTTTTATTCCTCTAAAATGAACGACAACTGATTTATCAAGGGTTATGAGCGTCAGGGGAAGATTGTTAATGATTTTTATCTTGATGTCGCATGATGCATAGATTTAAATTGAGAGGCATTGTTTTTCTCATCTCTTCTTTTCCCACGAAATTTGGTAACTTTACTTTAATAATGTCGCGAACAAGTCCATATAGTTAAGCTACATGTGTCAAATCGATACAGATCAAAAACACCACACGCCGCCTTTGTAGCCCCTTGACTTTCTGGGGAGTATGGCATCCTGGTAGACGAAATCAACATGCAGATGTTTAATTGAACGGATGAATATTAAATGCATATGCATATCAATGAACCACGAAAAGGGGCGAGGGTGTCGTCTGTTTCTTCTTGTCCTTTCATTGCACGGCCAGACTGGTACAACCGCCGTCTTAAAAAGCTATTGTATAGTGGATAGTGGCAACGTGTAAACACACATGTTGTCTTAGATTCAAACAATAAATTCGACTGAAGGATCAAAGTTCAGAGTGGTGCCAGTTGAAACGCCGATCTGGCCAATGTTACACTTGTACCGTGTATGTGTAAAACCTTGACACGTAGTAGTATAAGTGGAGATAACAAGTCTATCAAAACGTCAATTAGCTGTTGTTTCCATTAGACCACGATAAAACACCATAGGCGAATCACCGCACTGTCCTTATTTTTCTTGTGTGAAAGTTCAATACGCCTGGGTGTAATTGGTGAGGTTTTTTTGTAATTAAAAGGGTCCTCTAAATATTCTACAAATTGTATACAATCCGTGTATCATATCTTTTTCAGAATGCAAAGTTGTCTGCCGGAAACAAGTCTTGAAAAGGCGTGAATTGATCTTCAGTGGTAATTAATTTTTGGCCTGGTTTAGCAGGCCATAGTTAACAACTCTGTAACAGATAGTTGTCGAGTATAGTTTGGTTGACCCCCGCCGTCACTGTGCATTTACTTTCACATATTTTTGTGGATGGAGGACGTAGACGTCGGAACAGCGGCTTTTGTGGGCTGTGGTTGTGACTTTTGCGTTGCTCACCGAAGAAACGGCGATATGGTCCTCTGACCAATTGTGACCAATGGCTGTCTTGTATTGATTATGAAGGGATGCCTGTTAGGCTTTTATATATTTTTGTTCGATTGCGTTTGCGAGTGCGCGGCTTGTGCGTCGTGGCATCGGCATGAATATGCTGTAGTCGCGACGTTTGGGTCGATCACATATGACTCACTAAGCTTGATAGCCATGCATTTGATATGTTGTCGGTGGACTGGGTGTGAGTTTGAGGGTTTATAGTCGTATTTCTAACATTGCTGATGTATCGCTGCCGTTTGGCATTAGGGATGTATGTTTCGGTTTCAAATAAGCGATTGAACTGGGTTTTTTACGGATTGTTGGGCGCCGTAGTTGCTGTAGATGAGACATGCTCAGTCTTCTGTTGCAGTGATTGTATCGCCCATATTTTTCTCCCCTTTCTTTGTTATATAGCTGTTTTTTATGTTTGCAATCGTTTGTTGTCCGGTACCTGCAAGAACACATCTTAGGGTTGTGTACGCGAAATGGTTGCGCGGTGTCTCGGAGCTCGTGATCTTTTGCGGTGTTGACCGGGGTTTCCTAATGAGAATCCTTGGGAGACCTTAGTTGGCACTGTCGGGGTTCCTCGGTGACGCTGAGAGACTGTTACGGGTCCACTACCTTAATGGGCATGATAGGCGATCCATCAGTTGCTCCGCGTGTCCCCTTCCAAAGGACTTTGTGCACGTTTATCCGTTTGTTCATGCTGATAACGATGAAAGTTTTGTCCGACCTGTTTTCTCGCATTAGAGTTTCACCACTGTTTTTGAATCACTATTTTTTGTTCTGTTTTGGTGTTTGGAAGCGCTTTTTGAGGAATTTTGTGGTTCCCGCATGCATTGAGTCTTTGTGGCGGATTTGACACTCCTACGTTGTTCATGGTCATTGTAGTGTTTTGATGACGTCAACGTTACTTTGACGGCGTACATAACGGTTCAATTCATAGGATTCACCTGATGTAGGCGGCTGTGCCGCTGAGGGCTGGTGTATAAATATGTTATTATTAAAGTATATATCTCAAGAAGAGAACGTTTTATTCGTTTATTTGAATTCAAAATAGTACATGTATTTGTTTAATTGATTGCACATTTCATCTTTTGTTCAATTGAATTTTGTGTTGTGCATGCGTGTGTGGCGTATGTTTGTATGTATGTGTGTATGTATGAGTGTTTGCTGTTTATATGTTTGTTTTGTTGACCTTGAATTTATATATGTTTTTCAATTTGTTGTCACGAGAAACTGTTTGTAGTTAAAGTTACTGAAATAAAATGTCTATGTCTATGTCTATGTCTGTATCCTGGTAATTGCCTAGGAAGAAGATAATCGAGTCAAACGACCGAACAACGTGTATGATATGTAGCTTTTTTGTGCTCACGCGCGCGCAAAAATATGTCTAGTATACGTCATCAACTTTTGTACAACACGAATTGCATTGTGTGTTCAACGCAGTGCTTGCATATTACTACGCTGTGCTAAAATCAAAGTTCTGATAGTACTGAAGGCGAGGGAACTGAATAGACGAAACAACAAACGAGGTCAGTTTTCTGGAATATAACCTTGATTTTTCACCTTGTCCTTATCATATATACCATATATTTTTTTACAGACTGGGCCAACTTGGAACAGGTTGCAGACAATAAATCAACATGAGTGCAATTTGATATATATCTAGGGTAGAAATTAAAAGTTCATGAGTTGTGAGTATAGGGTGGACAATATTGTGGGAAAGAGAGAAATTGACCCTATGTAACGACAAGCTTGTGCCCCTAGAAAAACAGTATTACTAAGATTGTTAGACGGAATGATCGAATGGATAAATTGACGGACTACTAGCAAACCAATCAACTAGAATTATAAAAAAACCCCGAGTTGCGCCTGTCTGCAAAGCGGTATCGGACGAAGTAATCTATACCTTGGGAATTAGTTGTTTTTGGCGGACCCAGCGCTATAAAGTGAGCATACCGTTCGAAATTTTTTCTTTGAACTGAGTTCGGAATGTGGCTTACGACCCATATTAGTAAATTGAACCCTTGGTTTCCCTTGCTAAAAGAATTTAAAAAAAGGAGTGCATGCCTTCAAATGTGACCATGCCTCTTTATAAACAAGGCCTTTGGCGCTTTTAGCGCTTTGATTTTGAAAAGCTATAATCATCTGACTGGATTGTTCTCACGTATTAACACTGGTGAACATAAACGTCCTGAAAACTGGTATGTGTAGTTTTTAAGTTGGAATGCGGAGCAATTCCAACTTAGATTTAACAAAACCGCAAAATGAACACAAGATAATTTCATTTCGGGTTTTTTGATAACACATATCACGTGAACAGGATGTGAATACACTTTGGCCTATTTTGTTTATCTCAACTTGATATCGACAGACAGTTAATTAAACCAAAAAGAAATAATGTTGTACAATTAAACAACTATCACTTCATATATATTATTAAGACGCTAATTTATGTTTTAAACGATATCAATAAAAAGTTGCGTACGAAATTACTAGTATCATGTGTTTGCATTACTATATTTGGAAATCATGTGATAAGTCAACTCCAATAATGTCAGCTATTGCAAATAGCACTAGCCAATCACGTGATCTGCTTATTTGGTAATGTCTCGATCTGTTTTCTCTGTATTGTGTCAATAGCACAAGCCAGTCACGTGATCTGCTTATTTGGTAATGTCGCAACCTATTTTTCGTAGAATTATGTTATAGCTTCTTTTAGAGGTCTAGTTTCTCTTTCTGAACGACCTTATTACACACTTCAACAAAATGGTTCAAATGTTTTGTAATTTATTGTTCCGTAAACCATCATTAGAAACGCGGAACATCTACAGATTATTTATCTGTATTAAAAACCCGATTAAGAAAATATTCTCTTTTATTACCTCTCTATGCACCGTAAAATCTTTTTCCCATATACTCTCCTATGACACGAGTTGAACTCCCGCATGTGTAAACAAAAGCCGTTTTCTGATTGGCCATACCACACGACCTGATGACCTACTACGATTATATCTGCCCTTTAATGAATGAAAACTCTACTCGTGTGTTACGAAAGGTCAAGTTTACAAACGAATGGAATGTTCCTATACATATGAAGTAAAATTTACCCCAACAGCAGACGACTTATGCTCTCAATTGTCCCGGCAATTTACACCTCTCGTATATATCTCAAACTTTGTTGTTGCATTCGTGTGTAATGTAAATATTTTGTTTCGGTTACCTTCTTTGTTTCATATTCCCGAAATCCCATTTCTTGATTTTTCGTTTCGAACAAGAACGGAAAAAACAAGGAATATAGCCATCTTGGCACGAATTACTGTAATTATATATGCATATCGTTGTTATTTTGTACTCAATCAAATAAAAGATAAATAATTATCCCAACACAAAAGATCTATTCGATTTCAATTTATAATATCAAATGGAGACCGAAACGTCGTAACTATAGCATACTTAACCTTTAGCTGCGATGTTTTAAGTCCCAACCGGCAAGTTTTCTTGTCCACTAGTTTACCACTGATAACAAAATATAATTCTTCAAAGTACTTGACAAAGTAACTACAACTGTATAGTAGCGCTTCTATCCCTCGGATGTGTCTAAAATTTCCCAAATCCAATCATTCATCTATTTGTTTTACCGGAAGCACTTAAATTATTACAAATAACATTATTAATGTATATTGTCCATATTGTACCCCATTGTTCTTGGATGAATATAAAAGATATGTTCTTCTATTCTGTTCTGTTCTTAAAAACCAGAAAACAATTTCCAAATAGCACGATAATTTAACTTGATTGTGGACGCAGCAAGGATCGATGAAGGTAGGCAAACATTTATCTTCTCTTTCTGCTTTTGTCCATTTTCTTTAAGATTGCGTAGACATTAATTCACTTATGCAAAAATACGCACGTGCGCAATCCTTTAAATATCATTGAAGATAAGCACAAGTTAACTACAGCCTTTTTTTTTTAGCTCACATGAGCACATCGTGCTCAAGGTGAGCTTTTGCGATCATTGAATGTCGGTCGTCCGTCGTGCGTCGTCTGTCGTCTGTCGTCCGTCGTCAACAATTTAAGTGTGTACACTCTAGAGGCCACAAATATGATCCAATCTTCATGAAACTTGGTCAGAATGTTGGTCAGGTCACAAGAATGAACCCTATTGAAAATGGGAAGGATCCATGCCAAATCACGGGAAAAGGGGCCTTATTGACAATTTTCTTGTTTATACTTTAGAGGCCACAAATATGGCCCAATCTTCATGAAACTTAGTCAGCATATTGGTCATGTCACAAAGATGAACCCAATCGGAAATAGTAAGGATCCATGCCAAATCACGGGAAAGGGGGCCTTAATGACAATTTTCTTGTTGTGTGTCTAGTAGCCACAAATATGGCCAAATCTTAATAAATCTTGGTCAGAATATTGGCCAAGTCACAAGATGAACCCTGTTGGAAGCATCCATGCCGTATCACGGGAAAAGGGGTCTTAATGACAATTTTCTTGTTTACACTCTAAAAGCCACATATATGGCCCAATCTTCACGAAACTTGGTCAGAATATTGGTCAAGTCACAAGGATGAACCCTATTGAAAATGGGGAAGATCCATGCCATATTACAGGAGAAGGAGTCTTAATGATATTTTTCTTGTCATAACTTTAGAGGCCACAATTTCAGCCCAAACTTCATGAAACTTGGTTTTGTGTAGAAATTATCTCCTTTATGGCATCTGCCAAGGGGTCAAAGAGACTCAGGTGAGCAATCTAGGACCATCTTGGTCCTCTTGTTTCTAATATCTGAACGAGTTTACCAACCCCACGTGTTTTGCTTTCATGTCCAGTTTGTTCTACTCCCACCGGAATACCTACAATACCAATGAACAATTATGCTCTTTTCTCCTAAATTCGCTCATGGTAATCATATCATCCGCGTGTGCATTGATTAAAAGTGAGCGCCAATATATACTTATTGAAAAAAGTCTTGTCCGGTTTCGCGAATATGCAAATAAGGCTAAACATTTTTATGAGACATAGAACGTGAATGAATGAAGCGCTATTTAAAGTAGACAGTTAAACATTTCAATCTACGTTGGTTTTGTAAAACTTTGATCTACGGTCTAAGAATAAAACGATGATATAACAAACGCGTTAGATTGTCTAATTACGACTCGGCCTAATCGAAGCGAGGGCAAAATTCAATAAATAGAAATCATGCATGCTTGTACTCAATATCTTGATGATATCGCGCATAGATTTTCCTAAAAAAATAATAAAGGGTTTAACATAACGTTCAATTGTTCTGACTGACGTCGTTAAATTCAGATAAAAGATATCACTCATAAACAATGTCGTTAATAAAAAAATGGCAGAAGACGTCTTTATTTCATAATCGAACAATAAACCTGCGAAAAATTATGACGCACCCTAAATGAAAATAGTGTCTCTCAAAACCAACCAATTTTCTACCAATTTTTTAGTGTTTTTCTATTAGATTATAAATAAAAAATGGCTCTGGTACAAAAATTCACTATGTTATGTCTTTTGCTGCGTGAAAAAAAGTTAAAAATATCATCAACGTCGTTTGGACTAAATAAAAGTCATTTGTGATCCAATGCCGGTGAAAACAGTCCCTATGATTTGAAAATTTGGTCGATACCACAAAGCAATAATTCCGATACATTAACTTTCAACTTAAAGTGTCATTGGATAAGACAAAACCGGACAGAACTTTTGTCCTTAAGTATATTTTCTTGGTTTACTATATTATCTACTATATTTTCTTGGGATACTTGGTCATTTCTATGTGTGTTATATAGTGGACACTCTCAAAATCATTTTCTCAGAACCTAAAACTTGGATATCAACCAAAGCTTAGGCCTGTGAAGCTAATCACTTACTTAAGCCGCTTTACTTATTGAATTTTAAGAAGAAAAATGGCTTCCTTTGCTCTACAAACAACTTAAGTTCAAAATGGTTTGACTCTTACTTCAGTGAAAACTTTGAACACAAAGAGCCAAAGCTAAACTAGGGATACTTAAATACTAAGGTGAAAGTGTGGACAAGAAGAAAGTGCTTTTTTATAACAAACAACAACTTCTTTTCGACAATACTTGCCAATAATAATATTGATGGCTCAGTGTAAAACAGTTGTAACTTCCTATAGGCATATAAGAAGTAACAACTGTTTTCGCATTGAGCCATTGATATGTTTTTGTTGAGTTTTAAATTATATGTAATGGATGAAAAAACTTGTACCTGCAAAAACTTGAGCAAACCTTTGACTGAAACATCAAAAAAGAAAACTCTGCTTTTGTTAAAGTGATTATACGCTTTTAAAGTTAATAAATAATTTTGAAACATATTGTAGTTTGTTTTCCGTCATATTGCAGTTATCCACATGAATGTTTCATTGTCAAAACCCAATATTCATCCAATAAAAGCCTGGCCACCATATCTTTAATGGAATTATGAATATCTTTGCCCAATTGCATCCAATCGCCAAGATGATTTGCCATTTGAAACAAACCTACTAGTACAACTTGTTTTCTTCACATTCTTGCACATGAAAACGTTTAAGAGCACCATCACACCCCTAACTCAGAAGTAGAGGAGCATATATTAATTTCATCACGTCTGTCTGTCCATTGACCATTTGCTTTCCGCTAGCTAAACGGAGGAGCAATTGACCTGCAATAACGATACTTTACACAAATGTTGACCATGACCCCCAAAAAGGCCCTAGTGTTTCGAGGTCATACATGTCAATGCATTAACCGTGTAGTAAGCTTTAACTCTTAACAGTTTCCACTCTAACTGAACAAGAAATTGACCCAAATTATGAAACTTGACACAAATGTTGTCAACGACCCAAGAAAGTGCCCAATTATGGAGTCACGGAGGTTGAAGTCAAAATTTAACTTCGTGAAAAAATTTTCTTGAGATTCCAACTCATGAAGTAAAAGACTTCCCTGCGAAAATAGCTTTCATCAGGACCAAAGCGCTTGTTAAGGTCCACTTTGCGACAATTCTGTATGTAATTCAAAACTCTAATTTAGCAGAAGCCAATTGAAAAATAGCATAGTAACTGTGTCCGCCTTTGCGTATATTAGTCTGCTGTATGGTCCGTATCATTTTCTTCCTTTTTGTCATTTTTTCTTTCATCAGATTCAGCGATTCAGGTTTTTCAGCGTATATCGTTGTTGAAATACATTGATTTATATTCGACCGTAAAAAAACGCGACGTATTATGTGATCACCTGTGGAGGGCGGGAGGCGACAGCCTTGTTAGTGGCTTGAGGTCACCGTCTCTTGAACGCATTCCAACTTATCAGTACTTTCAGTACTTTGATTATCGGGGTAAAGAAAATTAAGATAACACCGTATGAAAGAGCAAATTAACTAAAAATCAAAACATCCGAGAGTAAATCAAATTGCAATATTGCTATTTGAGGACGAAGAAAATCTTTTCGAGATAAGACTTTAAGTTTCATTCTTCAATCAAATCAATATACAAATCCACGCGGCATCTTATGATAAGATATCATCATTATAGAAAGTTGGTGTTTAGAATCATGAGACATATTTATTTTAGGGTTATATTTATCTATAATCTAGCAAAATAACAAGGTACTGAGAGTTGTTTTCATTGAGTCCTGAAAACCAATTATTAAACCGATCGGAATGAAGAAATTCTGAAAAGTTAAATTGATATGATTATGTACTGGAACTTTCTACTTCGTTTTTTTACTTACACAGTGGTCAAGCTTTATCTGTTTTGACTTACCAGAGACCGTGAATGGTTCAGTAATCTATCTTTCGAGGAATCAAGCAACCCTGAAATAGGACAAAGACAACTATAAATCAAGCTAGTACATGTAACTGCTTTTGTCAAACGTCAGTGAAAGGGGATTGTTTTGTCCGTTCTTTGATAAGGTAATTTCTCTGTTCCGAGAATTAATTAAGAAGAAATACACAATTTTCAATTCACTGGAGAAAAAAGGTTACCTTTCCTTCTGCTCTCGCCTTGATACAAAACGATTGTGGCCATTGTTGAACAAATACGAATACATCCCAAGTCTGATTCTTCGTCCAAGCATTAACCACAAAAAGGCTGAAGAAGAAAAGGAAATAAGAACTGTGCCGCTTTCATATTTAAACCTTACGTGAGATATTCTGGAAATTAAGTTCAGCTTTGCACGTGCAAGGCAGGTTATCCTGTCTGTAAATTTCCTATTGTCTTATACCCTGAACTGAGGGCGGGCTTTAGTAAGAAAGAATTGTCTGATTTAGAAAAGAAGAGTCTCATAGGGCAGTTACACATACGATGAGACTTAAATCGGTCCTTACTCGGTCCTTAAATGGTGAATTATTTCCCTCATATGATCGGTTGTCATCGGTGTCAGCATTTCAGACTTTATGTGTAACAGGGTATCGGCGATAAAATACAAAGAAGATCGGTTGTCCGTAGGCGACAAATAGCTGACCAGTAGGAGCTTGGTCGGTGGTGTTCGCTTATTTGCCTTATTTTCCATCGGCTGTCGCAGCCTTTACAACGGTTGTCAACCAGGCAGTCGGTGATTGATCGGTGATCTACCAGAAGTCAATCGCTTTCCATCGGATACAACCGGTAATCCGTATGTATTCACCGGTCAAAGATCGGTGATGTCGGTGATGAAAAGCTGCCAAATCTTTGTTCAGCAGACTGTCGTCCGTTTTTAATGAAAATGATATATAAGCGATGAAAACCGATAAATTTTAATTCAGTGAATGATATAATGACTGTTGAAAGGGCAATCTAACAGTTGGGTCTATTGCTGCAACAGCAAGCTCTCTTAAACCTCTGGCATGGCATTCATTTGGGCTCCCGAGGCGGGAGTGGACGAAGCAATGGCTAACGCAAGAAAGAAGACTTCTCACCGTCCAAGGCAGTATCATTTTTTGCCTCTTGTACCTCGGATCCATCAGGATCCATATCTTGAGTCCTACACGTCTTCTTCCGCGTTGACCTTTGCCCGATTTCATAATCTGTGACTGTCTCGTAAGAAAGTTTTTACAGGAATGGATATCTGGCTGGAAAATACCCCATCTTTTCCCATCGCTAATAGATATTTGAAAATCGGTTGCTTATCACTGGCCAATCGGGGATATCGGTTATAAATAGCCTGTCAATCGCTTATTCATTTGAAATTTTCACCGATCGAGAATTTTAAACAGTTTAAAAATCCCGATCGGTTAGTTTTCACCGATGAAACTCATCTTTTCCAAATAGTTTGTGGTGAGTGAAAAACGTCTTTCAATCGGTAACGTCGGTTGTATATCGGTTTTGGTCGGTTCCGTCCTTACCTGGATAAAACGAACAACCGATCTATCACCGATTGCTATGTGTTACTGCCCCATGAGAAATCAATATTTTCAGAGAAAGTCATCCGAGCAAAAACATCTTGCGAGATGACAGGCACCTGACGCATAAATATTTCAAGAAATATGGGGATGAATAGTTTCGTTATATGAGATAATGAAGTGTGACGAAAAGGCCGGGCTGACCGCCCGGAAGCTTCTAGTCTAGTAAGTCTCCAGTCTAGGAAATATAAAATGATCATCGTTTTGTGAAAAAACGGGATTTTCTAAACTTGATTGTGAAGAGACTTATGGCTATCCTCCTTTATTTATACCCTTATTTGATTTGTCCTAGATGAAATTACCTTAACCTATCGTTTTACCCTTCTTCATTCGATTTCTATTGAGAAATCAGCCTTTATACGGTAATTATCATCTAGACGTTTGCATTGTTCTTTGTGTGTAGACGCTCATCAAAGTACGTTAAAGTAACATTAAACGAACGGCACCGAGGACCACAGATTGGTTTCTTGCACGTGACTATTTTCGGATATAAAAGGAGGCGAATCGCCAGATTTTATCAGTTCGTGCTTGGTCTTCACATCGAGCACTTGGAACTCAAATAGCTAGCGATTGTTCTTATTTGGGAATACGTTAGTGGACATAATTTGCTGACCCTCAGAGTTGCAGCGGACGCTCAGAGTTGTTGGGTCACATACATGTTCACAATTTCTCCCGGTTTGAACAGTAGCCAAGCTTATTTTGCCTTGTATAAGGTCGTTGGTATAATACAAGGTATTATCCTCGTCCTGTACTAACCCCGTTTTATACCGGTTTAATACAACGTGGGTTGGTTGATACAATACTGGTCTAGTATAAGGCTATCCCGTCTTATACTTAGCCCAGTGTTGTTATTGATAGGCAGTTTAAGACTTGAATTTAGTATAAGACAAGTTCGTCTTGTACTTGGTTCTGTACCCTTTGGTTCAGTACAGAACTGACTGGGCATAACCCAGTGTTGACGTGCTGATGAAATAGAAATCCGCTCGGTGCACGTCACAAAATTTGGTGGCAGAGGTGGGATATTTAGATAGCCGACAAACTATCTCTTTCCCACTACCTGATTAAACTTTGATCAAACCATGTCCTTTCAAAGCACTGAAGGCATGGATGGACTCAATGACAAATTGTCAGAGATGGGAGGGTCAAATGAACGCAGTTTTGCCCGTTCAGAACAAGCGCTCCTTAGGCAGATGCAAGACCTACAACGTGAAAACTTAGGTCTAAGGACTCGTGTGGAGGAGTTTGAGCAAAAGCAGGCTTCTTCTAGGTTCTATACGTCCACACCAGGGAATGTAGACACTAGACAGAAGAGAACACTTCCCCATCTGCCAGAGACACCTCCCCCATCGGCGTTTCAGCCTGTACCGTCCGAAACTGCTCAAGGTAAAATACAATTAGACCTTGGGCACAGGCCTAGCCCAGTTTTGGAAACAGGTAGTGTACCAAACGATGAGTATGTCACTAGACGTAAACCACAGGGTAGGAACGTGTATAGCCCTAGTGGTGACATTGGTTTGGACACAAAGTTGTCTAGAACTGGTCTGCACATGAAACCAGATAAGTACGATGGTTCTGGCTCATGGCATGACTACATAGCCCATTTTGAAGTATGTGCAACAATAAATGGGTGGTAAGAATATGACAAAGGCTTGTACCTTGCCGCATCCCTGCAAGGTCAAGCACGCAACTTAGCCGTCTCATTTGATGGCCCACTGCATGATTTCAACGGCTTGAAAGATGTATTACAAGACCGTTTTGCACCGCCCAATCAAACTGAGCTGTATCGAACGCAACTCAAAGAAAGGCGGCAGAGAGCTTCTGAGTCTTTGTCAGAACTTGCTCAAGACATCCGCAATTTAACGGGCATGGCTTACCCAAGTGCTCCGCAGGATGTCAAGGAGACTCTTGCTAAAGAGCAGTTCATTGACTCTTTAGTGAGTTCTGACATGAGGCTTCGTATAAAACAGGCTAGACCAACCTGTTTGAACGATGCCGTTAGACACGCTGTCGAGTTAGAGGCCTTTGATAGGGCTGAGCTGAAACTTGCAGAAAGGCAGGGTTATACTCGTCATGTAGACAGCCGTGAAAAATCAGATGACTCTTGTAGGCGGGATATTGGCAACTTACAGAAGGCTGTTGCAGAACTTTGTGATAAGTTCAGGACATGGGAAAAGTTGCAATCGACTGAGCCAAAAGTTCCTACTGGTAGGAAGCAACAGGGTTATGTGAGCAAACCCAATGGCAAACGACCTGGTCAGCAAAAACGTCGTTGCTACGAGTGTGGCTCAGAAATGCATTTGAGACCTAGTTGCCCTAAATTACAGGAATCAAAGCCCAGTTGTTCATCGGCATATGTATGTACTGTGGGTAGGGACCAATACGACATGATGAAACAAATTGAAAGTCTTCAGAACATTGTGTCTGAACTGTGTCAGGCTTTTACAAAACTGAGTCAAAAGGTGACTGGTTCCTTCTCAGTGTCTCGGGTACCGTGTGTCAGAAAAGGTTCAACGCAGGAAGTAAAGAAGAATGCCTCAAAGAGATTTTGCTATGAATGTGGTGATTCTTCTCACGTTAGACCTGCTTGTTCGAGGTTTACGAAAGCTTTGAAGTCCGAAAATTCTTCAGGCAAGCATGAAACCTCAGCAGGTTTTGTTGGCACAGCTCTTGTCAAAGTACGAGAACATATGTCAAAGGTTCCAACCAAGTCCAAGAAGGCAAGACACGTACTGAAACGTTCAGGGTTTTCCTTAATGAATGCTGGGGTTGTTTTGAAACCATCCGTTGACTATTGTGAGGATAGAGGTCAGTCTCAAAGAAAAGAAGACGGTACTAGCTCAGATGATTGTGTTGTTAATTGTATGGGAAACAATGTACAATCATCTAGCTCTGGTACGGTAACTGAGTTAACAAGGCACTTTGTCAAGTCAGTAAAGCCTTGCAACAGTTATGTTTGTGTCTGTTGTGGGAAATCTTATGTGAAGAAGAAGTATCTCACAAGACATATGAAGAGGGCAAAACATCTTGGTAGCGGCCGAGCTCAAAAGACAGGATTGTCCTTGAATAACCATATGGGTTTTAAATCTGGTGAACCACGCGAGGACGCTATAGTCGGAGCCGTGGGTAGTGTGACGAAAAGGCCGGGCTGACCGCCCGGAAGCTTCTAGTTTAGTAAGTCTCCAGTCTAGGAAATATAAAATGATCATCGTTTTGTGAAAAAACGGGATTTTCTAGACTTGATTGTGAAGAGACTTATGGCTATCCTCCTTTATTTATACCCTTATTTGATTTGTCCTAGATGAAATTACCTTAACCTATCGTTTTACCCTTCTTCATTCGATTTCTATTGAGAAATCAGCCTTTATACGGTAATTATCATCTAGACGTTTGCATTGTTCTTTGTGTGTAGACGCTCATCAAAGTACGTTAAAGTAACATTAAACGAACGGCACCGAGGACCACAGATTGGTTTCTTGCACGTGACTATTTTCGGGTATAAAAGGAGGCGAATCGCCCGATTTTATCAGTTCGTGCTTGGTCTTCACATCGAGCACTTGGAACTCAAATAGCTAGCGATTGTTCTTATTTGGGAATACGTTAGTGGACATAATTTGCTGACCCTCAGAGTTGCAGCGGACGCTCAGAGTTGTTGGGTCACATACATGTTCACAATTTCTCCCGGTTTGAACAGTAGCCAAGCTTATTTTGCCTTGTATAAGGTCGTTGGTATAATACAAGGTATTATCCTCGTCCTGTACTAACCCCGTTTTATACCGGTTTAATACAACGTGGGTTGGTTGATACAATACTGGTCTAGTATAAGGCTATCCCGTCTTATACTTAGCCCAGTGTTGTTATTGATAGGCAGTTTAAGACTTGAATTTAGTATAAGACAAGTTCGTCTTGTACTTGGTTCTGTACCCTTTGGTTCAGTACAGAACTGACTGGGCATAACCCAGTGTTGACGTGCTGACAAAATAGAAATCCGCTCGGTGCACGTCACAGAAGTGTTTCTCATATGAAATTTAGCATAAGCCTTATCCAAGCCTTTTAGAATTATTGAATTATTCAAATCGATCCCTGACGGCGGCACTCATTCTTTCCGACTAATTGTTTCTCACCAATGGGTTGATAATCGTAAACCTACGATGTGAGATAGCAACTGGAGGCTAGGAAAGGATGTGGTGGTTGCACTGGTGAGAAAAATACCAGGAAACTATCGCAAGATGCTCCAGCCGCCGCGATGTAACTGAAAAAATGTTGAAAGCGGCGTAAAACTCCATTCAATCAACTATTTACTGTTGAAGGGGGTTCGGCTTTTTGTGCTTAAACCTCTGTAGAATGTGAAAAAAGACACGTTGAATTCTCACCTCAAAAATGCGACTTTTACTATAGGCTGCATACTTTTTTTTCTTTTTATGTGCTTCCTTATTCCTGAAAATCAAAATCGATATAACTCTTATTGCAAAAAAGGACCGCCAATTAATGTTTTAAACACTAGACAATTCCATTTTGTTTCCATCGATAATATGAAATAATAAGCCTTAACTGTGTATGATATTTGAGCCTGTGTGTGACATTTCCAACAATTTCACATGTGCCACCATCAACACTCAGATCAGGCTATATCTGCACAGTCTGATCAGAGTCTTCACTTTGTGCCCAGTGCATACCTGTGGTACTTTAGTTTCTGTTCACAATCTTAAAATACCTTAAGTACACTGTATGATTGTCGAAGCTGCTCTATGTATGGCCATCACAGGAATGTTTTGGAAATATCACGCACAAGGTCATTTTATTCTCACAGATAGGATATTCTCCACGAGTAAACGTGTTAATGTTTCCAGTATAAATCTAAAAAAAAAGTATTGCAACATCCAGAATGTGTCAACAATTGCTCTGAACAATAGCGATCTGTAGTAACTAATAGAGTCATAAAACAAGAAAACATCTTTACATTGTATCTCATAAAAGGAAATGAAACTGAAATCAAGCATTTTTACCAGTTCATCCATAAAACAAGAAAACATCTTTACATTGTATCTCATAAAAGGAAATGAAACTGAAATCAAGCATTTTTACCAGTTCATCCATAAAACAAGAAAACATCTTTACATTGTATCTCATAAAAGGAAATGAAACTGAAATCAAGCATTTTTACCAGTTCATCCATAAAACAAGAAAACATCTTTACATTGTATCTCATAAAAGGAAATGAAACTGAAATCAAGCATTTTTACCAGTTCATCCATAAAACAAGAAAACATCTTTACATTGTATCTCATAAAAGGAAATGAAACTGAAATCAAGCATTTTTACCAGTTCATCCATAAAACAAGAAAACATCTTTACATTGTATCTCATAAAAGGAAATGAAACTGAAATCAAGCATTTTTACCAGTTCATTCATAAAACAAGAAAACATCTTTACATTGTATCTCATTAAAGGAAATGAAACTGAAATCAAGCATTTTTAACAGTTCATTCATAACACCAGAAAACATCTTTACATTGTATCTCATCAAAGGAAATGAAACTGAAATCAAGCATTTTTAACAGTTCATCAATAACACAAGAAAACATCTTTACATTGTATCTCATAAAAGGAAATGAAACTGAAATCAAGCATTTTACCAGTTCATCAATAACACAAGAAAACATCTTTACATTGTATCTCATAAAAGGAAATGAAACTGAAATCAAGCATTTTTACCAGTTCATTCATAACACCAGAAAACATCTTTACATTGTATCTCATAAAAGGAAATGAAACTGAAATCAAGCATTTTTACCAGTTCATCCATAACACAAGAAAACATCTTTACATTGTATCTCATCAAAGGAAATGAAACTGAAATCAAGCATTTTTACCAGTTCATCCATAACACAAGAAAACATCTTTACATTGTATCTCATCAAAGGAAATGAAACTGAAATCAAGCATTTTTACCAGTTCATTCATAACACCAGAAAACATCTTTACATTGTATCTCATAGAAGGAAATGAAACCGAAATCAAGCATTTTTACCAGTTCATCCATGATGTTATTTCTTTGGCCTTTATCAAAAGGACATGTTTTTCATAAAATAATGACACTCAATTACCTATGGCTGCATCGAACAATTATGCTATATGAGATTTCAAGCTGATCATTGTATCTAATCCAAAATTGGTCCTAATTGTGCATTCATGTCATGTAAGTAATATCATTATGAAACTGACAAGCGTTCGGTGGGGTTCAAATTCTGTCTTTGCGAAAGTAATTTGATAGCTCCATATATAAGGCGTTGCAATACTTTTTTTCTTTATGTATAAATCGTAGACAGGTGGCATAACATCTTATAACTGTACAAATATCCGTGTGATAACATACCGTATGATATTTTTTGTGATATCACATCACATAGTTATTTTTTGAACAATGATATAATGCGGTTATTTTTAGAAACTTGCATTTCAGTTAGAAACATCGACGAAAACAAGACAAATAAAGGTTATCAGATAAATATAATACGTACTAAGTGTATTCTATGAAAAAAAGTATTTAACTTGGTTGCGAGAATTGATAATTGTCGAGGCAAAGCGTCGACAATTATCTATTCTCCCAACCTCGTTAGATATTTTATTTCATACAATACACTAAGTATGTATTATATATGTATCGCGCTGAGCTATCGAAATAATATCTAGTAAAATATTTTTTCTGCTCATATTTAGGAATAAATCATATATACGAGGATAATAAAAAAATAAGTAAATAGTAAGTGTGAAAATTTAACAGTGAAAATACAGTCAAACTCACAAGAACGACCCAGTCTAGCGACCACTTTTTATTCAGAGAACCCCTTAACCCTTTGCTGTTTAATCCCTGCTTTTTACATGCCTGTGATTTTATGATTGAGAAAACCTTGTGAAAAAAGAAGAAAATGCTTCTGACAAGCAATTTATTCTTTTTTCCACAGTTTTTTCTACCATATAGAATGGTTATTTTTCAAATAAAATCCACTTTAAATTTTCGTCTGCAAAACCTTTGAATTTGGACAGGTCCAAAATTTTGTAATACAGGAAGGGGTTAAATTAGGTAGGAGAACGACTATTTTTGCTCTAAAGTTTATCGAAATGAATCACGTGTCGCTTAACTCAAAAGAAAAGTACCATTAAGTTTTAACAACATAGGGTTATATATATAGAAGATCACAATTATTCACATATCTTATCACAATTTTGTTTCTTAGGTTTAAACGACTATTTTTTTAAACGGCAGCTTTTTGTTGGTCCAATTAGCAGTCGTTGAATACAGCCCTGTGTTCAGGATGTAAAAAAGTTTCGCGAGCGCTTTGAGTTGATACCCAGCTTTGCACATGTACATACGTGTAAAGCGAGGTATCATGTCGAAAGCGCTTCGCTAAAGTTTTCATTCTGAACGCAGGGTAGGTTGTACCGTATAATGATAACCTACCTTTGACAGAAATACCCTCACTAATATCCTTGTTCTAACTAACTTCACACTCCGGTACGTTTGTTTCAGTAATTTGAGATTAAAGATCTGTACACAAAAATAGAATGTATGTTAAATATATTCTTTTCAATTGGCCAACACTTTTTTGGTAGAGGTTTTATGGAGAAGTGCATTTATATAGCTTAAAATGTATATTTAAGAAATCCTCTAATAAATTGTTTAAAAAGATTGAGAATGTCCCAAAATTACAAAAAAGAGATATATATTTTAACATGACGGGGCTCCTATCCACGGCATTCACAAGAAGGAAACTTGGTACACGAGAAAAAAGTGCAAAATGGTCTTTTTTTGAAGGAAGCTTTTGATGACTTTCGTCGGGATATTTTGCATCAAAACGTAGATTTCTTTAGAAATAAATAAATAAATAAATGAATAAAAAGATAAATAAATAAATAAATAAATAAATAAATAAATAAATAAACAGCAAGCGGTATCCCTCATTAAAAAAAACAACTTTTGCCATAAACCAACCACGCAACTCTCAGTATACATGCTAACCTGGGACTAGGAGATAAGGTATGGTATGATAGAATGACCATTTTCAGTCAGAATATGCCGTATCCGAAAAGATTTCAATTCCAATGAGACTTAGCTGTTAACTCAGTCAGATCTGATCATTACTCTTTATAAGTTCTAGATGATGCATTTTCGGGATACAGGAGACATTTGTCAAACAAAGAGTTTTCTTTTATTAAAAAACGAAACAAAAACAAAAAAAAAAAAAACGTTTTATTTGCTAAACGAAAGAATGTGTAACATTACGTCCTGGTCTAAATATGAAACAGGAAGTTTTGAATCGTTTATTTAATTTCCTGGTGATATCAGGTCTTCTTTAGTTATCTAAGATACGATAAGTAAAATTGTTAAAACGACATTCATATCAATCAAAACCATACTAAATCGTTCACTTAAGACTCGATTCATTCATTCCTAACTCTACCTCAAAGCATTCGAAAAAACGATCCAAAATCACAAATATTATAAAATCAACCACTACATTAAAAACAAACACCGCAAGAGGAAATCCACAATTTTATTGACTTGATCGAATTTTCTAAGCGTATGGTGGGCTCGAGAAGACATAAAACTATTCATAGAACCTGTATGCATATGTTATTGTAGGGATGTAATAACTGTCGCTAATTTTGTTAATCTTGAACAATGTAAGCAATATCGGATTGCCTCTTTTTAATTTCATTCAAAACTCATTCATCGCAATCATTCAATTCCATTCCAAAATCATTCCAATATCATTTAGCTTTTCGTTTTCACGATGTTGTTAACTGTAACAATTGGGACTCATCGACGTTAAAAAAAGATCGGTGTGATGGAGAGGGAAACGTCTATGATAGGTTTGTTTGTTTTGGGTTTTAACGCTTCCTTCAATAGTATTGCACAGTTAGTTATATCGTGGAATTGACATTCTTCTTAGTCAAATCTACTCTACATTATTCACTCAGTACTCCTTTAAATCATCCCAAACAACCTCTAAAACCATTCAAAAATGCTCAAAAAATGACTACAAAAGCTACATTCAAAAAATATAAATAGACACAACCGCGATTTCACTGAATTAATTGACATTGTTAGCATTTAGTTGTTTCTTGAAGAAATAGAAAGCTATCCAGAGATATATGGATATTTTATCAAAGGGATATAATACATATCGCTAAATATGGATTATATAACGAGCCATGTGCTAAGGAAACTTCCCTAAACCCCAATAAACGCAGTAAATAGACTCGGCCCTTATAATTGGTGGTCTTCGTCTACTCGCTGTAAGCATCTGAACTGCATGATTTTAATCATATTTTTTTTGAAAATTCTTATTTTCTAATATATTGAATAGCAATATTACGGTGTGGAATGGTAACGTATTTTTTTGCGTTTTTACAACATAGGACATGCAGATCGAAGGACGGGGTTTCCCGAAAGACCTATTGCATTTTTTAACAGAAATAAAGTGCAGCGGATTTCCCCACGTGATGCGATTTTAACCAATCAAAATTCTTTATTTTTGGTATTGCAATTATATTGTTTTGTTTTGTCAACGGGCAGTAAATTGATATATGCCCCCTGCTAAGGACATATCGATCGATACGCGACCTTACCGAATGAGCCAAAATAACGTGGGGAGAAAGATTTGTGTTACTATTTATAGAAACAGATTGTAATAAGCGACTTTATTTCACACATAAATAATTAAGATCAATGACATCGTTTTTGCATCGCGTAAGAGTGAAATATCTAGATCCATATTGTACAACCAGAACGAGGCTGCTGTGCAATACTGATTTTTTTCCAAAACGAGGCAACCTATATTGTACGATGATTTAGGTCTAGGGGAACTAATTCAATTTCCGGTGATCTGTCAAGAAACTTTAGGGAAACTCCGGTCCATATACTCAAATGTTGAAGGTGATCTCTGATTGGTCAATATTATTGAAATTCAAAATTGTTTGAATATTTTTCAGCGATTATAATCTGTTGTTGAAATACAATCGAAAAATTAAAGATTTTAAACTATTTTCCTGGTCCAATAGCTATTTTTAAACATGGGTATATTTTTTTGAGGGGCCGGTAAAAACAGCTTCGCGGTAAGGGTCATCTCAAAATGGCCCAAAGAGTCGTAGAGAAAAGGGATCATGCCATACTAATTTTCAATTCATTTCATGTGCAAATGAACGGGCCTCAATTTAAGGCAGGTTTGATCACTCTCGCAAACTCTTGGACTGAGCTATGACCGGAAAGGTTATAATGGCCGCTAACGGAAAATGAATTAGTTCCCCTTGACCATGAAAGTGAGGCTGCAGTCCCGAATACCGATATCGACAATTTTCGCGGCTCTTACAATGTATGAAACCCTCTGTTCGGAGGTTTAAAAATAAGTTTGATCTTGATAAGATTCTTGATTTCTTCATTTGTTACATTGTTTTGTAATTAAAAGAAGATTACAAGTGACATTGTCACAGAACTGTCGTTGATTCTTGATTTAAGAATATCGGACTAGGTAACACGAAAATGTACATTTCAAGCGACGGCGGGTAGTTAATCTTTTTTATGTCAGTTACATACATGTATTATAATCATTGAGCACAAACCGACTTGTCACTTGAAATAAACATTTCACATGGATTTCTATTTTTAGAACACGTGTTTGTTTTAAAATTCATTCTGTTCATAGTGACTTGCATTTGACGCCATATTCCGGATAATCTTTGATATATTCCTTTTGTCTCTCTCGAGTGTCGTAAATCGTAAACTGTGGAACTTTCTCTGTAAGGTGTGAAATAAAGATGTCATTTAACCTGATCGCGTACATTACTGAATTGATCTATTTTTTGACGAGGCGACTTGTTCTGCAGGGTACTCATCCAATAGAATTCAGTTTTGTACTCGATAATGTTAAATAGCCTCTTATTAATGACCTGGCGGGGCATGGCTTAGCCGTGACGTTTATTGGCAAGTTTACTTTGCAAAATTTCAAAAGTTAGTCGGCAATTAATATTTTAGCGTGTAAAAACTGTAACCCTTTAGCAAAATGATAAACATGTTAGCAAAAGTGAAGACATTTCATCGTTAAGTTACAAAAAAATCGTTATTTTAGCTTGGACAAGCTAAAGCTACGAGTATTTGGTTAACCTTTGACGATTTTTAAATAACGTTTCAAGTTATATATGGAGGGTTTTTGGGCTAAAGTGTACTAAATGTATATACATTTTATATACACTTAATGCAGTCTTGCACTGATTCCTCGATGTGTCGACTGTCAAAAAATGAGGGTGAATATAAAGAAAAAAGCTGATTTACTTTAACCTTTTAAACAAAAAATGAAACGACCCATTTCTTAGGCTTCGCCTTGCCAGGGCTAAAATTCATGTAGTATATCATTGACAATATTAATATTGTGTCTCAGGGCACATCCATTCGCAGAGTAATGATAATAATTGCATAGAATGCTTTCAATGATATTTATCAAGTTTCGATCCATATGTAACAAAATATATCTATATTATGCTCTTGGTATACTGTATGAAAGAAAATATCTAACGAGATTGGAGGAATTTATAATTGTCGAGATTCTATCAACCGAGATGGATAATCTTTTAAACAATACACAAAGTTCGTATTATATTTACCTTAAAAATTTTTAGCCTTCTTTCCTTCGATGGTTCTAACAGAAATACATTTTTTATTAAATAAAAATTGACATAGATATATTAAAGGTTATTGAATTTATATAGGAAAATATTGTGTCGGGCGAGTTCTTTTGGCAGAGTGGCCGAGCTTGCGAGGGCAACTACGCCAAAAGAACGAGTCCGACACAATATATTCCCATTTAAATTCAACAACCTTTTTATTGTATACTTTGATATTGTTGGACGATATTCACTTCTTATTTATTAGTTTTTTACATTACCTATACTTCAAGAACTACTTTTTTTTGTTTAAATTTAAACCGTTTTTTAATAACAGTTACGCCATTGACCTTTTCCCGCAAAATCTTTTCCATTATATTTTTACGTTCGGATGAATACATCCGTTGCTATGAAGTAACAGTGGAAACAAAAAAGGCGGCGGACATTTTTGTGTCGATTCGCCTTTTCGATTTTTAAATACGCGTTGATTTCGACTTATTTTGAATAAAATTAAATAAATGTATTTATTAAAACTTGTTCATTTGTTATTCTTACCAGTTACATGTTCCAGAACTTACTCAATCGGCGTACTTGATACCGGACAAGAATAGCGATAGTCACGAAGAACAGGACGTAGTGAAAGACGAGATAAAATAGAAAAATAGGGAGGAAGAGAGATAGATACTAGAATTATGATAGACACAAGGGAATGGGCATGAATTAGTTTTGAAAGAGTTATAAAACAACATAGATACGTAAAGGAGAAACAAAAACAGTGATTTGGAAGACATTTAAGGGGGCGGGTCTGAGGAAAGGTGGAGAGGGGGAGGGGATGAAGTGGTTGATTTCTCGGAAAATGTTTTCAAATAAATGATAAACAAACAATGGCGAATTGCCCTTAGGCATTCAAAGAACTTGAAAAGTATTTCTCTGACAAAACTATTTCTCGAATATTGAACGTTAAAAGAAAGCGTTGATAATGCGCTTTTAGGTTGACTTATGGCGAGGAAGCAACCAGAAAGTAGTCCAGTCCAGTCCATGTGTGCACGTAAAAATAATCTAGTGCAATATCAAAGTATGCAATATCAAAAAATATTGCATACTTTCCTCCCGTTCGAATATGTAGAAAAAATATCAAAGTATAAAATAAGATGACATCTATATAGTAGAAACTAAATGAATTACACATTGGTTATAAAGAAGTGAGTTAGTTGCCGTCATTAATTGATACTACATATATCTTATATTGTATAAGATGATAAGAAGTGGCAAAGGTCAACCAATGAATATGCTTTCCATTTTTGATTGGAATTGGACTAATGGTAGCCCAGAGGAAGTTTTTTTTAATTTCAAGAAAAAAAGATTTATTATAATGTATTTTCTAACCTGTCCATTAAAAGTGCCAACTTTCTCGCATGTCCAACCGCTTTCGTATCACAACATCGCAGAATGAAGAAGTGTGACTACATGGTACGTCACTTTGTACCTATTTACTTTTCATCGGACCTACGACTCGGGTGACATCATTTTTTCCAGCCGGGAATAAATCGTCATACACCCCGACTAGAAACCGTATAACTAAAATACGATCACAGATCGTTTTGCGGTAGTAACGTTTTTTTTGTGACGGTTTATCAAAAGGATGGTTTGATCCTATCATTTTAACTATGCGAAATAAAAGTGTGATTTTTTTCGGTAAGGGCGCCGGAACCAACGATTTGACTGGCTTAAAAATATTTTTTTTTCAAATGAAAATACCAAAATAAAAATCTAAGGAAATTTTGGTACCCGTTCATTTTATTTAGTTTTTCTTCTTCGAAGGGATATAAATCCTTTAATAATTTCGCAAGATTTTAATCGTCAGTATTCACCTCTCGAAACGTCAACATCATCCCACTTCCTGTTATCCTCGACTCAGATAAATTTTATCTAAATCTGCCAGGGTTTTTCTAGATATATTCTCAAAATGCTCATAAATATGTCATAATAGTAAAAACTAAATCGAAATGTAATTTTTTATTGACTGATTTCCTTTCCATTTAAACTTTAATAACAATAATAGTCCGGCAGAAAAATGGCATGTTTTACTTGAACGATTCTTGTAGTAAATGCCTTACTTATCAAGAATCTGGCTGATGACACCTTTTCATCATTGAGCATTTTGATAAAATCGAGATGGCAGCCAGGACCTCTTTAATGAGTACATGTAACCTCTTGACTTGTCTTGATGATAGGTTTTTAAATATTTTTGAGTTAAGTTTTGACAAAAAGATTCTACCTTTAAGTATTATGATAAAATAAACCCATAAAACGAAGGAAACGATTGATACTGTAGACAATATGGCAGCCAAATAGAAATTTTACACGGCATTAAGTAAAAAAAAGATTCTCTTAGACAAACCAAAGTTTGGAATTATTTCAATTGCAATAATGTCACAAAATGTGAGCTGCGTTCTTACATACTTAAAATCAAATTGATAGTGCCATCACCAATGGTAAATTGTCTTCTTAACTCCGAGATGGCAGCCAGTAATGCAGAATTAAGAATAATACCATTTGGTTAATTACAATCTTCATGACATTTATACTTAATTTTTACTATAAATGCTGCTACTTTGACGACTTCTGATAAAGTAAATACTAAAATGGATAGTCAAAATTGTGGTTATCAGTTAGGATGGCTGTCAAACAGAACAGTTGCTTGTTGGGCAACAGATGTAAGATGTATCACGTGACCTATGTGAGAGAAGGTCGATGTAAATTCACCTGGGTTAATTTTCCGCAAAAAAACTGTATTTACTGAAATTTTATTGTCGTTTGAATTCGTTGGGATCATAAATTAAGGATAAAGCTATGGGGAGAGGTCAACGAAGAAAGGCTGGCAATGGAAAATCAGTGGAAAACAGTAATTTAAGTGGAGACCATGGGTGTAGCGTAATCTTTCATTTATTTATTAAAAATGCCTCTCGTTATTAGTGTTTAATTTTCAAATATAAAACTTGATCTACCTATTTTCTCTGACCGACTTCAAACAATCTATGGCTGATAACACTCAAGCTAACCATTTTTAGTCTGCTAGATTTGGGCGGCTTGGTCGTTATCTGCCCCAGACCTTACCTACATCTGGCAGTACAGGGATTTTCCCGACTTAACAAAAATTCTACCTTATCAATATACTTACATATGTCTAAGATAACTTATTGCTTATAGCCATTAACCAAGATCGATCTTTTCTCACAAATGTTTGCTTTATATAGATTGCAATTCCTATCATTGTACAATTTGTTTGTACCTTAGTGAAATAAAGTATATGCTATGTTATGTTATGTTAACATTGAAATGTGAAGAGGAGTCTACACAGTTTTTATCAATTCTTTTTAATCAATATCAAATTGTATCCTCTTTTCATCTTCTTTTTATCTAGCGTATTGTATCTGTCATTACATATGCATCATTTTTCTTAGTTTGAGGTGACAACAAGGAATGTGGGCAATAGCATTGTTTACCCTTTCTTTATGCTGATTTTTCTTTAAATTTCCACATGTGCTTCCCTTAGAATTGTAATTTGGTATGAAGCTTTACCCCAAAATAAGTAATGTTATCGTCCTTATTCTGACTCAGAGAGGTCCAATGAAACAAATAAATATCCCTCTTCAACATTCCTTAGTGGGTGTGATGTGACTCTTACTGGTCCACAGACCAAAATAAAAAAAGAGAGACAATTTTTGTTCTTAAGACTGGCTGCCATCTCGCAATTATGATTTCATAATTTCCTTATTGACCCTGATTATCGATCTAGAGATAACGCTTATTGACATCTTGGATATGCTTAACAGAGGTCAAATGAATTCTATCATACCTTATTTCGCGAGATCGCTTCGAGGAATGTATGATGCCCCCTTCCTGATCCAATGATTATACATGTATTTGAATATATGCAAATTTCGTTTTTAAAACTGACTGCCATCTCGCATTGAGAATGTTATGATCTTAAAATTAGCACTTGATTACTGAAATGAGAATTTAAACCTTAAACAAGGACGTTAGGGCCACTAAAATAAGACAAAAGACAAAAAGATGCCTTAACAGTTTTTTATCGGTCAAATGAACATTTCAATCAATTGTCTTCTTGACTGCCATTCCATGTTCACAAATATCATTAACATTTGTTTATTGCCAATTCAAATTTAATGTTTGTCTCAGCTTGGCATTATCTCTTAATGACCAAAGAAATTTAAAGAAAGACAAACTTCAAAATCAATTAATTTGTTGAACTTGGGTTTACCACCACTTTAAGCAGTATTTCAGTAATACGATATATATATAATACGTACTTAGTGTATTATATGAAAAAAAATATCTAACGAGGTTGGGAGAATTGATAATTGTCGAGGCTCTGCCGAGACAATTATCAATTCTAACAACCGAGTTTGATATTTTTTCATACAATACACTTAGTACGTATTATATTTATCTTATAACCTATATTTGTCTTGTTTTCGTCGGTGTTTCCAACTGAAATGCAAGTTTCTAAAAATAACTAACAATATATCATTGTTCTAAAAATAACTATGTGATATCATAAAAAATATCATATGGGATGTTATCATACGGATATTTGTATAGTTATAAGATAAAATATTTACCTCGGGCAGAGATCGAACCATGGTACCTACGGTTGAGAGTTTGCATTACTGTGCAATAGTCTAGGTCCATATTTAATCAATTGCGATAAACATTTGAAACGTTTCCTCTGTCCAGATGTGCCATTCTACTTAAATTGGCTTTTACAATAATTGCTTTATTACGAGATTCCGATGAATAGCCTGCATCTTTTAAACTGAAGTTCTACAACAAAATCTAGATCAAATACAATGTATAAGGCTGGAAATGAACTGATACCAAAAATACTTTTATATTTTTTATTTGTGGCTGCTATCTTGAAAATTAAAAATCAAAATGCTTTTTTTTATTATTTTGTTTCATTTAGAGATTATTATGCACATTTCTGTCTTCTATCTTTGGCTTTAGAACCAAAAACACACATAATAAAGGCTGTCATTAATCCAAGTTTCAAATAAGTCTGATCTCAGATGTAAATTTACATAAGAACAATATACTTTTATTTTTCAATAGCTTATGTATACCTTCACTTCTTTTAGGGTAATGACCTTCATTTTTTTAAAAAAAGAGCTCAACTTACATTTTTTACGCTAAACTAATAATCATAATGAATTTTAGTTTTATGTAAGGCTGTCTCTTTGTCACCCATTTTGGTAGGGCATGTTAACAGCAAAACTGGCGAGTTAATTTCATAGAAGATATAAGATTGATTTGCTGTGTAGTGGAAATCAACATTTCATTATTCATACCTTCCAATTTAAATTTCAAAAACTAAATTCAAATAGGGAGTAGGCTTTAAGCGCGTATTTTCAAAATTGATTTCCATGTCATGTGTAGTGGGAACTAAACTTTAAAAGTTATTCAAGGGTTCATGTTGGTCTTAACATGATTTTAAGAATTCCATTTGGCTGCCATCTTGATTAAAATTCTAGATTTTTATACGAATTTTAGCAGGTTTATTTTGTTATTTTGTTTTTCCAGTTTTTATTAGCTAAAGAGAGATGAAACAATATATTAAGAAATATCTAGATATCATGCTTATGGTACGGTTGTTTATTATGTGAAAGGCCTGGCTGCCATCTTTATTTTTCAAAAAATTCAACGATCACAGGGTGTTATAAGTATTGTTATTGATAAATAATGCTTTGGTACAAGAATCAATCAAAGAAAACTGCTTAACTGGTCTGAAAAAATTAACAATTGATTTTGAACAGTAATCCGCATTTCTACTTTCCTGGCTGCCAAGTTGAAACCTTAAAAAAGTTCAAATATATGACGAGATCGCTTTACCATTTTTTTCTAAAAAGGAATTAGTTTCAGCCTTTGAACAAAATGTTTGAAACTATTCTGAGGTTAAGTCTGTCACAACATGGCTTTTTACATGGTTCACTAATCCAGAATTCAAATTGGCTGCCATCTTGATTACAATCCGGGATTCAAATTTAAATTCAGGCATTTATTCATTCTGTGAGTTCTAATAAGCTTCTTAGTGACAATGATTAGTGAATTATAGGTAAATAAATATAAATTTACCGAGATAATGATCATTTTGTATATTTCACGATATCCCTGGCTGCCATCTCCATTTTTTCAAAATGCTCAATGATGACAAGATGTCATCAGTCAGATTCTTGATGTGCAAAGCCTTGGCTACTAGAATCAATCAAGAAAAAAACTTTATACTACACTACTTGGTCCAGCTAAATATCTGCTGGACTATAATATATCTTTTTATTTAAGAAAACCGCGAGGAAAAAAATCTTTAAAGTAAGTTTCGCTGTATCTTTTTCATCACATTCTCATCTAGTATAATATTGTTTTCAATTGTCAAGTGTGTTTGATTGTAGGTTTTAGGTCCCTCCATACTCAATAGGCATGTATGGTATGGGCCTTGAGAGAGAATGAATTGATGGTGTTTTGAAGTCCGTCGACAACTCCGGTCATGTCGGGCGCAAAACGTTTAAAGGAATGAATATCAAAAGGCAACGATCATGTAAACCAAAAAACTAAGATATCTAAAGCTCTATAAAACAAATCACTGTAAATCGTATGATAAAAATAATGTAAACGGTAGAATTAAAAAGAAATGCGTTATAATTTCAAACTTTAAAAGGAATGGTGCTCAAAAGAGCACTCAATATTATTGTTAAAATGCAATGAAACACTTACTTTGAAATCTAAAGGAAAATTGGATTTAAAACATAAAATCATATTTTACCATACAAACCAATGCCTTCAGGAAATCAAATATCAGCTCAATTTTTATATAGATAAACAAGTCCTTCATACTGTCAACTTTGAATTATCTATCTCTTGTACAAGAGAAATCTACACAATCAATAAAAATATGCTTGATAGTAAGAGGGGGGCTGCAAGGAATGCACAATGGAATATCTTCTCCTTTTAGAAAGTAAGATTGCGTGAGGTAAGTGTGACCATGCGTAAGCGAGTCAGGATAAGTTCTTCGCGACGGTTTGACCTATAACTTAGTTAGCAATCGCCAAGATCCTTTCGGACAGAATACAGTTTATTATAAATATTGACAGGATCAGTCCAGCTGTTCCTCCAGACTTCCTGAATAAAACCATGAATCAAAGGTTTAAAATTAGTGAAGGTGCTGTAGAAGGTAAACTCTCGAGTAATAATGCCTCCTTAACAGCTTTATCTGCCTCTACAATACCATGAATACCAACGTGGCTAGGAAGCCAGCAGAAAATGAGATCAACATCATGAAATTGAGCTATTTAATCTAATAATCTTACTTAAAGGAGATTGTCGGTTTTCTCGTTCTCAATCGCTTGTATACTTGTCATAGAGTCAGTAAAAATAATGTAGCGAGAGAAGCGCTCTTCGATTATATGATCGAGCGCGAGCCTTTAGCTCGGATGAAATTATCGAAGAGTTATTTAGCAAACGGAATTGATACTTTTCACCATCTAAAATAGTGGCTGAGGCAACTTTTTCGCCGTCCTTTGAACCATCTGTATAAATCTCTTCATTTGAAGAGTCTTAAATTTCTAAAAACTTTGTTTTAAAAATAGTTGGGTCTGTTGTATCCTTTTTGCTAGAAGCAAGATCGTAAAGAAATGTGAACAATTTGTTCTGCCACATCCTCTAGATCAAAATCTAGAGAGTTAATATCTGCTTCGCAACGTAAGCTAAACGGGGGTATTGCACTAGGTTTCCTGTCAAAAGCCCGTCTGTGTCTAGGTTCAAAATCAGTTTAATACGTTATATTGTCAGGATTAGATTTTAGCTTTAAATGTACTGCATTGAAAGCCTTTACCTCAATAGGCTCAAGGAAGATTCATTTGCTTCAATGTAAAGACTATTAACTGGTGATGTTACAAAAGCACCAAGCGCAAGGCGCAATCCTTGATTTTGAATGGTATCAAGTTTGCGAAGGTATGAAGGGCGTGCAGAACCGTAAACAACACAACCATAATCTAATTTAGATCTGACAAGTGCCCTGTAAAGGCGTAACAAGACCTTTTTGTCGGCTCCCCAGTCCATACTAGATACAACACGTAAAAGGTTAAGCGCATATAAGCATTTATTTTTTAAGTTGTCAATATGGGGTAAAAACGTCAGTTTAGAATCGAAAAGGAGTCCCAGGAATTTAAATTCTTTTACAACTTCTATTTGCACTCCATCCAGCTTTAATTCTGGATCAGGGTGCATTTTCCTAGATTGACAAAAATGCATACATTTAGTTTTGTCTGGGAAAACTTTTTCATTGGACTATTTTGAAAGATTTTTTAAGACTTGCTGCAGCTGTCTTTCAATCGTAAACATATGTTTTGATCTGTAACAGATGCAGAAGTCATCAACATAGAGAAAAAAATCAACTCCTGGACAAACAGTTTTTAGGATAATGTTTATTTTGACACTAAAAAGTGTCACAGACAAAATACTTCCCTGGGGTACACCCATTTCCTGTTCGTGGGGATCAGACAAAGTATCTCCAACTCGTACTCTAAACTGACGTTCATCCAAAAATGTAGAAATGAAATAAGCAAGGCGACCTCGAATACCGAAATCAAAGAGGTCATTCATTATCCCATACTTTCATGTGGTATCATAAGCACTTTCAAGATCGAAAAAGACAGAAACAACGTGTTCTTTCTTAATAAAAGCTTCTCGAATAAATGTCTCGAAGCGAACAAGATGATCAAGAGTGCTTCTGTGTTTACGAAAGCCACTTTGGACTGATGTGATAAGGTGGTTCTTTTCCAGAAACCAGACAAGACGATCATTAACCATTCTTTCCATGGTTTTGCAATTGCAAATAGTTAAGGCAAAAGGGCGATAGTTTGATGGATCCGTAGAATCTTTACCTGGTTTGGGTATTGGAATAACGATAGCTGCCCGCTTTCCAAACCTGGTTAAAAATTTCAAGTAAGCAATGCAAAGAACGAGAGGGCAAACGTTTGAGGAATTGATAATGTAAATTATCATTTCCTACAGCAATGTCATGACACTTCTTTAAAGCCTTCTTCAATTCTTTGACAGAAAAGTCTCTATTATAATGTTCCAGTCGACTGGAACTGAAGTGAAGTTTTGACTTTTCTTTATCACCTTTTGAATTTTTGAAATGCAGGTGAGTAATTGGATAATGATGACTTCTTGGCAAACGTATCTGCCAATACATTCGCAATATCAGCATTGACAGAAACGTCACTGAGGTCAGTTCTTAAATGACCAACTCCAATTGAAGTGTTCTTTTCGCTGATTTTTCACACAATATCCCATGTCTTTTTGACAGATGATCTAGAATTAAATCTAGAAACATACTGTCTCCAAGACGAACGCTTACTTTGTTTAATGGTACGACGAACTTTCGCTCGTGCAATTTTAAATTTGTACAGGTTCTCCTTTGATGGTCTTAAATCAAATGACCTAAGAGCAGACTTACGCTCAGCTATAGCCTCTTTGCAATCTTCATTAAACCATGGTTTGTTAGGGTGTTGAGGGGCAGGCGACGTCCTAGGAATAGCTTTCTCTGCAGCCGAATATTGTACGGCTGTAAATAGCTCTGTAGAGTTTTCACAATCTTCAAAAGCCTTTGGAAAAGTGGATTTATTGATTGTTCGCAGGTAGTTTTGAATAACCCCCAATTAGCTTTATGGAGTTTCCATTGCCTTGGGCGTTCTTGAACCGATGGTCATAATTCAGAAATATGAATAGGAAAATGGTCACTACCATGAAAATCACAGTCCACTTTCCAGCTAAAAGCCGAGAAAATGTTTGGAGTGCAAACACTTAAATCCAGTGCAGAATAAGAGCAAGTGGCCGGATGATGATATGTGGAGGACTTATCATTTAATTAAACAAGATCATGATTTGTTAAAAAATCTTCAATTGTGCGATCTTTGTCGTCTGTATAAGTACAACCCCAAAGCGTATGATGGGAATTGAAATCTCCCATTATTATGAAAGGCTTTGGTAACTGTTCGACAAGATCGTCTAGTCTCCTACGATTGATGGGAAAACTAGGGGGGAGATAAATTGAACAAAGGGTTATTGTTTTATTAAGGGGTACGCTTACAGCTATAGCTTGTAGCGAAGTATTAAGAGGAATGGTGAGATTAACACTTTTGTTAACAATAATTCCTACATCGCCCGAAGCTTTCTCATTCCCTTCAAAATTTTTCAAATAGCAAGAGTGATACTTAAAAGAGAATTTGTCAGAATCTTTTTGAAAAGTCTCTTGCAAACAAACTGCCACTGGCTTTCCATTCGAAACTAATACATTCATTTCTTCAAAGTTGGCTTTGATGCTGCGACAATTCCATTGAATAATTTTGTTCGCCATAATTAAATTAAGGGGGGAAATATACTTATTAGAGTTGGAAGTATGAATTTTATTTCTTTATATGTGAAAGATCTATCATATGTTTACCTTGCTTATTTTTCTTTGAAGAATCTGAGCCTTCGGTGTTTTCCGTATCCATATCTTCTTCAAGACTGTGGTAACGGTTGTATTGTTTAATAGGATCATCAGATTCCTTTGGCTGACGATTATATATTGCCGCCCTAGGAGACGAAGTTCTGCTCTTAGGTTTCAAAAAGGATTTTGAATCTTTATCTTCTGGCACTTTAGTAACTGGAGAATTTGACTTCTCCAGCTGCATTTGTGCTTTCTTGCGTCTTCTCATTTCAGCTAGATCTAATCGAAGAACATCGTCTTTTCCAGAGGAAGGTACAGTGCTTGTGTGCGCTGAAGGTTTAGCGGGCCGGAGAGAAATGTTATCTTTTCCTGGAGTTACCTTACCGGAGTAAGATTGAGACTCAGTCGCTTTACCAGAGTTGCCCTGGTCTGTGTTATAGGGTTTACTCCATAACTGCTAAAGATGGAAATAACTTTGAAAATGCATCCTTCTGTTCAGGAAAGAGAATACACAACTTTCCGAAAAGATCTTTACAGTTATCACATTCATTGGTATCTCGTTTTGCTCATGCTAATTATCTTAGAGATTTTGTTACATTTGCATAAGTATTTGTAAGATTGACCCTATTTTCAACAACCTTTTATTGCTTCATGAAAAGATAAACCTTCTTTATACTCGACGGTAACAATTTCCTTTTCTCTTTGCCAAACGGGACATTTTCGTGTAGTTGAAGGATGTTCCCCACCACAATTCAAACATTACATGTCATCAGTGCAGTGGATAGAACCATGTTTATCTTCGGCGGCACAAAACTCCTTCGCCAGCCCTGCACTTTTTCTCATGGTGTCCAAATTTGAAACACCTGTAAAATTGCAAGAGGTTTGGGATATATAGATCAACGTTCAGTCGTAGGTAACCTACTTTTGGTAAAATAGCCGAGCCGAAAGTCAGAATAAATGTGTTAGTATTTCGCTTTTCGCCATCTCTATAAACAGTTATGCGTTTAACTTCAGTAACGATTTGGCTTCTAAGTTCCTCTAGAATTTCAGTTTCTGGAATATCTTCTAAATCACGAGATCTTATGACCCCCTTGGAGTATTAAGTGTAGAATGTGGTGTACATGTTACCGGAATATTAAAGAAAGAGTCCATTTTCATAAGGTTATCACAATTTGTAGGTCTTTCAACTTCAACGAGAAGGCTTTTATTTCAACTTCTTAACAGATTAAGGTTCACCAATAACTGACTTGATTACTTTATCTATTACGAAGGGAGACAGTCTGGTAAGGGGTTTGTTACCGTCGGTTGAATCAATAACTGGAAATCCGTGAAAGTTAGGAGAACTAAGACGTATGGCTGTAGACGTACCGATTTCCCATTCCCTTGATTCTGCATCGTTCTTTCGTTTTTTGGTTTCGGTATCCATGATTTTATTTTGTGGTATTCACTATACGGGGGCCACCACCCACACCGGAGTCCTACAAGGGGACATGAAGGGGCGGGTCTCCAGCCACCCCCCTGCCATGGCTACCCGGATAGTATACTCGAGCCAAAATGACCAAAATAATTGACAGCAATTGCACGAACAATTTCCTAACCAAGAATCAAGCCGTGCAAATGATGCCAAATCAGAAAATCATTTCAATCCGATTAGCCCATGGGGCTTTATAGACAAGGACTAAAATACTATTAAAATATAAATTATGTGTGACACGGGCAAATAAACCTTTCACTTACAAGAGAACAATGAATTGATACCAGTTTTTCACTGAAATATGGTACAACAGGTTTTTAAGGAGTGTGTCAGTAAATAATGTGAAACAGTTTATTATAACATGATATTCTATATGACAAAAGTAGATGCCCCAGTCAAAACGACCAGCCGATTGCCTAGACCGGGCCCATCCAGGCTCCCGTTTCAGCCGAAGCCGAGGCCAAAGCAGCGTGTTGAGAAGCTGGAGATCCCTGAGCTTCCCTCAACTACCAGGACCCTTTATTCCGGCCTTACAAGTCTCCACCCACGGCAAACAGGCGGGCCTATTTGTTAGGGGACATACCATTGACTACATGGGCAGCAGCCGACTTTTTCTCCCCCCGCCCAGTTTGGGGCCGCCGTGATGGAGAATTGAATACTATTGAAGAAATATGATTAAGGGTTTAAGTCCTGGTAAATTCGTGAAGAATTCTGCTTTTTGTTTTTGTCTATTCACATTTTCATAATTTACAATTTCATTTCTTTTCATTTGGGACAATTTGATAATTTCTTTTTTACATTTGGTTCCCCCTCCATTTCCAATATCAAATCTGTAAATTGCAAACATATAATGTTTATTCTATTTATTAATTGATTTAAAAAAAATTAGACAGAAATAATCAAGACAACACAATACCCCTTTTAATGATAAAAATGGTTTGTGAAACGTCTAAATAATATTAAAAATGTAGTGAAACGTCCAAAAGTGAAACGTCTAAATAGTGAAACACCTTCGTAGAAAACGTCTCAATAGTAAAATGCCTATGCCTGACATTCAACTTAAAGCCATGTCATGTTTCATGGTGATTTTGCAGGTGACCGGTCAATTCGTCCCATTTTTGTCTCGACAAAAAGACAACTCGGCACAGCACAAAACATGGTATGGTCAACTCTGTTCCTTGTCAGCCCAATCAGCTCAGTTGGTAGAGCACTGGACTTCAAAACCATTGAAGTTCGACCACGTATGATCGATTCCCCGGTCGACACACTCACAAAACTAATTGTCTTTCAGATGAGACAATAGATAGGTCCCGTGAGACGGTGCTTTATACCAAGCACGTTAACAAACCATGGCAGATCTCAGCACTAGTTTCGTCATGTATCGATGCACTTCCCCCGTATCAATTAACCGTCTGTGGGCGTCGCTCAAATGGGCATGTGCTACGGTAGTGACGATAAATGAAAGGAAATACACTCGCTCAGTTCCAATATATTGTATACAGATGTAATGTTAAATAGTTATGCATATACTATTTGTTTCTATAAAGGGGACCTAGTTACCTAGAGTTTGTTTGGGAACAAGCATCAACCCAGAACATTGTAACTACTACACTTTGGCAAGCCAGCGCTCGTCATCGAATACATGAACGGCATGCGCTTTGTGTGTGTTGAATAAAATATCGTGTGTAAAAGTGTTTAGATAGAAAAACATGGAATTAAAAGCATTTATATAAGATAAGTGTGCATTGTTTTATTCGTGCACTATGGTTTTAAAGTATAGTACCTTAGTATTCTGCGTAATTAATGAACTGGCAGGGCGGGGATTAACCGTGACGTAATGTGGCATGTTCACTGTTCAATACTTCAATGGGTTCTTTCAAATTTTAGTCGGTATTCATCGTTAATGCGTGCAAAAAACTGTATCCTAAAACCTAAAGGATTAACGTGCTTTGAGAGAGTGAACACATTTCATCGTTGGTGGTTAATAAAGCCTCTTAACTCCACCTTAAGTCCTGGTCACATTTAGGCTAATTAACGTGGTTGGTCGTAGTTATGCATCAACGTAGTCAGCCGTACAATTTATGTAGCTGAGCGTATACTGCGCAGTATGTCGAAATAAGCCGTGCTTACGCGTGGTGAGTAACGTAGTGCAAACTCATGAGTTTGACCTTAGTGTTTTGGATACTGTAAACCGTAGTAGCACGCTATGATATCGTAAACTACGTTACTACGGTTAACCAAAGTTAAACTAGCGATTCACTACTCTTGCAGTACGTGTATCCGATTTTTGTCCATGGTTAGGTGGGGTAAAATGACGTTGTAAAAAATCGCGATCACATTTCACGTTGTAAACTTAATCTCGACGAAGAGAAAGAATGCCGTACTACAACGTACCCTACCGTAGACTGCGTAGTTTCACCTAGTCAACCGTGGACTGGACGTTCTTCTACCGTAAAATCCTACCGTAGTGGCCGCACAAATCTTGGGCATGTTCAAAATCCCTACGGTGAAAAAGGACTTTCTGTCGTAGTTTGAATGTAGTTCAACGTAGTAAGATCTTGCTGAATCGTACTCTTGCCGAATTAGTTGAATCGTACTCTTGCCGAATTAGAACGTATCGTTTACCCTAGTTAACCGTGCAAACCGTTTAATAAACATGTGTCCAAGTGTAAGCTATGGTCACATTTACGGCAATTATCGTAGTAAGTCGTACTCCATTCTACCGTAGGCAAGCCGTGTCACTTATACGATTAACTGAGTTGAAGCAAGACAAATTACATTTAACAAAGGTACTATCGAACAGTTGTCGTAGAAAGAAGTACGTGCGAGAAGGAACAACTACGAAGTACTACGTAAAAATAAGAAGTTTAATTAGATTAATTATTAATTTTAATTAATGGAAAATTGCAATTTATTTATTTCCCGAGCCCTAATATATCTTGTTTGTCATTCTATAGATAAGAATCACGATCTTTTAGTTTATCATAAGGTTTAAAACCTAGCATATCGATCAGTCACCTTCCGGTATTATAATCAATTTGTTATAAAAACACGCGAGTTTCAAACCATTGATTTCACGTGCACTTCGTGATTAGGTTTTATCAATTTCACCAAATCTATTCGTACTCTGAACGTAGTCCAACCCCACTGCTTCCCTGCTTGGTCGTAGCATTAACTTGGACAAATGTTTATTCAACGGTTTGTACGGTAAACTAGGGTAAACGACACGTTCTAATTCGACAAGAGTACGATTCAACAAGATCTTACTACGTTGAACTACATTCAAACTACGACAGAAAGTCCTTTTACACCGTAGGGATTTTGAACATGCCCAAGATTTGTGCAGCCACTACGGTAGGATTATACGGAAGAAGAACGTCCAGCCCGCCGTCGACTAGGTTAAACTACGCAGTCTACGGTAGGGTACGTTGTAGTACGACATTCTTTCACTACGTCGAGATAAAGTTTACAACGTGAAATTTGACCGCGATTCTTTACAACGTACTTTTTCCCTACCTAACCGTGGCCAAAAATCGGATACACGTACTGCAAGAGTAGTGAATCGCTAGTTAAACTTTGGTTAACCGTAGTATCGGGGACAAACGTTTACGATATCATAGCGTGCTACTACGGTTAATTTACGGATAAGCAGGGATCAACTACTGTGACAGTACGGCCAAATAAGAGACAAAATAACGTACTTTACCGTGGTTAGAGTTTTGAACATTTTTTACAATATCAAAGACACTACGGTCAAACTCACGAGTTTGCACTACGTTACTCACTACGCATAAGCACGACTAACTTCGACTCACTGCGCAGTATACGCTCAGCTACGTGAATTTTACGGCTAACAACGTTGATGCGTAACTACGGCCAACCACGTGAATTAACGTAAATGTGACCAAGCCTTAATGCTTCGACCAACAGGGAAACAGTGGGGTTGGACTACGTTCAGAGTACGGAAAGATTTGGTGAAATTGATAAAACCTAATCACGAAGTGCACGTGAAATCAATGGTTTGAAACTCGCTTGTTTTTACAACATATTAATTGTAATACCCGAAGGTGACTGATCGAAATGCTACGTTTTAAACCTTATAATATACTTAAAGATCGTGATACTTATCTATAGAATGACAGACAAGAGATATCAGGGCTTTGGTAACAAATAAATCGCAATATTCTATTAGTTAAAATTAATAATTAATGTAATTGAACTTCTTTTTTTTACGTAGTTGTTCGTTGTTGTTCCTACTCTTAAATACTTCTTTCTACGGAAACTGTTCGATAGTACCTTGTACTTTGTCTTACTTCAACTTAGTTAATCGTAAAAGTGACACGGCTTGCCTACGGTAGAATGGAGTACGACTTACTACGATAATTGCCGTAAATGTTACCATAGCTTTAATTAAGCCGAAGCTACGACAATTTGGTTAGCAATCTACGTTTTAAGTCTCGAGTTATTTATGTCGTCTCCCTGTAGAAGTAGGTTTTTAAGATAAAAGCTTGGTTACCTTAACCTTAAGTGCAACGACCCGATACTTAGGCTCCGCCCTGCCAGGGCATTTTTCATAGACTATAAGTGATAAAATAATGTGTATATTGATCGGTGATTCAGAATATTACCGATCGTTCTCCTAATGTTATGAACTTTTCGTATACCCGATAATTCCGCCCTCTATACGCTTTCAAGTAAACCGGATTGTGCACAGTAGTGAGGATGCCTTACCGATGGATTGAGGATACAGTTGATTTATAACGGATGGTATCGGATACGTACCGTTAGTTCCTCGTATTGTTTCGCAATTACATCGTACTTAGGCCCCAGTATGTAGTAGAGTGTGTAATATGCGAATTGGCCATGGTCAATATTAGAATAAAAGTCAAAATTAAGTTTTGAGTAGGTATTTGAACATGTTAACGCAAAAGGTTGCTTAAAATGGTCCTAGGATGTAATTTTGAGACCATTTAACAGGTCATGACCTTTTCATGGTTTTTCTGCACCAGGTGACACTGTAAACAAAATACGGTTGGGTATCAGATTTTAGCCGGCTGTACGGGCCGAAAAATTAGGGAAGGTGTTCCGCAGAATATTTGAAAAAGATGGTTGGCAAATACTTTGTGATGCATTACCGGAATTGGCACTATTTTTGCTTTACAGAAAACAATCCTAACAAAAAAATTTATTTCCCTTGCGGCAACCATGGAAGTTTGAATTTCGTGCGAAACAGCCAAATTTTCATCGGTTTTCGCGACCAAAACAAATAACCATGATCGGTTAATTTGAAATCTATTTCATGCATAGATTAAATGTTTTGGTTTTTCTTTGCAGCGAAACACTTGGTTCAAACTAGTTAAATGATTGTTTCATTGTAGGCTGTTGCTTGATAGGCTGTAATTGGATGCAGTGTGACTGGGGTGTTGTGAACAGAGAATTTGTGAAATCTACTGCAGTCTGTACCCATATCGGAAAATTTATCCGCTCTACAGGTTTTGTCTAGCTCAAAACTTTCAGCGCGAATGAAATCACAATGGACGGACGCTTAACGGACAGCGCGTATGCAAAGCGTATGAACAGGGTAAGAAACAGATGCAAAGCGTCTTTTCAACAGATGTAAAGATTTTCATACGTTCTGCGTCCCCACTGCATCCGTTAGTGCAGTGGGACCGGGTCTTAACAATGGATTGGAAATGTTGGAGGAGAAAAAAATGATTATATATATTTTATCTGTCATCTGACAGTATATGTGTTTACTTGCCAATGCTGCGAATAAAGACTTTTCATGCGAATTTTACAGAAAAAAGATACCTTGGGTGGAAAAGGGAATATTGTTCCCGGAACACTTAATTTTCAGTTTATCATATGCAACCCTGCGAACTCACACTGCAACAGAAGATGTTCCGCTGAGTACGGATCCGTTTACAGACTGCACATTCTGGAGATTCCTTTTTAGCTCACCTCAGCATGCTAAATGGAGGGGGGAGGGCTTCTAGGATTGTCCTGAGTCCGTTGTGCATCTTCTGTCGTCCTTCATAAACAATCAAAAAATTTCTTCTTCTCCTATACCTCAAGGCCATTTTCAATTAAACTTTTCCTAAATGTTCCTTGGGTGACCCTCTCAAGAAATTGTTTACAAACATCTGATTGCCCAATAAATATGGGCATGGCAGGGCTGGGCATTTATTCACTTTGGAATCTCTGAACGACATCTCCTCCTGAACCACTGGGTTGATTTTAATGAAACTTTATCCGAATAAAAATGGACATGGCAGGGTGGGGCTTATATTGATTTTTGCTAGCATAGATAAGTAACTTAAATATTTATCCAGTGGTTTCAACATTTAAAGCATTGCCAGGTTTGTTTTAAAAGAAAAATGTTGGTTAAGTGCTTTAAAAAATAATTCTTACAGGAAATGTACTGTTGATAGGCATGGGTTCAATTCCTTGAGTAGAAGATCGTTTTTGGTAATCTGTTGCAATGTACTGGTATCGGTTTAAGATATTTAAATAAATACTCTTTATGATGGTTGCTTCAAGGAATTTTATGTCCATCTTAAAAAGTGATATATTAGTGTATATGAATGGTTTTATTGATAATAGTTCAGAAAACTGTTTCACACTTTGGTCTTTCGATTCATTTGCCATTATTCCAAGCTAAACGCTAAATGTTTAGCAATTTATTCAATAGTTAAAAAAAAAGATTTAAACGAATTGCTGGTACAATGTTAGAATATTTGAATTTGAGATAAAAGCTTCAGGAGGAAGGTGAAATTACTTCTGCAAATTAAAGAAAGAACACAATTCAAATTCAATACATGAATTTTAAGAGTGGTAAGCAGTTAGAATACATTAAAAAACAACAATAATTGTAGACTGCGATCGTTTTGAGGCTTTGACTTTTTCATATAAATGTCTACCTACCTCGCACTTATATATGTCAATTTAAGTTTTACGAACAAGATTTGAGAAGGGTCAACCAAAGAAACAACTCTGTTAGGGCAGGATTAAGCCTGACCGCTGGTTTCAGATGAGAAAAAAAATAAAATTGAGTGAACAACAAAAGCTATATTTTCACGAGTGGCGGAGCCACGAATGAAAATATAGCTTTTGTTTTTCACGAAATGAAATATTAATCGATCTTACTCGAAAAACAAACGATTATTCTATTTCTTTAATGCAAAAATGAGAAAAAATATGAAAATTCTAGGACAATTCTTCATAAAGCGCGTCATTTTGCACGTGATTGCTATGCAACGTTCATTGTGACGTCACATATTTCGCCCCGCAAAGATGACGTCAGATAGGATGAAATGCACAAAAGCAGGGTATACGTTTTTGATAATTTCACTGCTTTTGTGGTGAGATTATCGAGTGATAATCTACCGTTATTTCTCGATAAACCACAGAAAAGCATTAAAGAATAATGTATTTTTGGTGACTTCCGGCCCACGACAGACAAAAGATGATCCCAAAATCTCATCTTGGCCACGTTACTATGGCGAGCTATAAAAAACACGACACTGTATTTATACCATCATTTAATGTCCAAAATAGTAAGGAATGATCTAATATGCATTTTGTCAACTAAATCTAGTTTAATTTACATCTTGGAAAGAAAGTTCAAGTCATCTAACTAATACATATCTGAAATGAGTCGAAGATATTCCAAATTAAAACACATATTATTTTTAACGTCCAACAAACGAGTAAATTAGCTCGATATTCATTAGAAACGTTCAATTATGTTGACTAGCTATTGAAAAGAATTAAGAATCTATTAATATGTGTATCATTTTTGCGATGGCATTTCGAGCATGTACTTAACAGTTCAACTAACCAAACAAAAAAGAACGAAGGATTTTTGTCAATAATGTCGCCATCAATTGAATTTTTTGTCTCGTTCTAAGTGAGTCATAGGCAATTACTTCATAATTGAGTAATTTCATGAAGGTTCGTTTTCAAGAGTAACACGGAGGATGATCGTATGTTGCAATGTAAGATCGATCTATATGTCTTTGAGTGAACAAAAATCTTTATATTTTCACGATTAGCGGTGTATTTTTGTGCCTAGATCCTCAGCAATGACAATGACACTTAATATTTTTATATTGGGTGAAGTCTCGGTTATGGTTCAAATTATTTTTAATAACTCATATAATTATTGGTTAACTGACTTTTGTAGCGATGTTTTAATTAACGGAGCACTATCAAAGAACTGTTTAACAAATCATTTGTTCATTTCAACTGAAAGTGTAATGTCAACTATTGTCATTTTTCGCCATTAAAATCAACATATGTTCGATAGTTGGTGACTTAAACATAGTTAATACATAGAGATTACTCTATACAGCATAAGATCGGTTTATGGTTCATTGAAGCCACGATTTAAAATATAGCTTTTGTTGTTCACGAAATGAAAAACCAATCGATCTTATTAAAAAAAAACAACTATTATTCTATTCCTTTAATGCAAAACAAGGATATAACTGCTAAATTTAAGGAAACATTTTCTAAAACTATGTATTTTTCTCGTGATGTTAATGAAATATTCATAATGACGTCACATTCTTATTAACTTCGCTTAGATAATGTCAAATAGGATGAAATGTACAAATGCGGGGTAAAAATTGTTGATAGTTTCACTGGTAAAGCGGTGACTTTATCAAAATGATAATCTGCCATTATTCCTTGATAAACCCCTGGTAAGCATAAACGAAAGTTATTCAAGCTGCAAACTACGAATTCTATTCACCTACTAGCGAAATAGTTTTGATTTAATTGAAAAAGCATAACTTTATATTCACAAGACCCATGCACTTTTGATATCTGACACAGACTGTCAAGTTTGAAGTCAATGGTCGATAATAGAGATTGGCAAAATTATCATAGTAGTATAGTCGTAGTATACTTTTGATCTTTGACTTTTAAACATAGAAGGCGACGGTGGACTTACAACGATTTTAAATAAAGATACCTAACTTGTTTCTACGACAGAAGTTCATCCATCTATATAACAGTTAACAACATCGCGAAATTGACATTAATCTCGATGAAAACCACTCCAAATCAATCGTTCAGCGCTCCATTTGTTCATTCAAAACACTCACTCAAACCATTCAAAAATGATCCCAACTGACTGAAAAAGATAAATCAACAGCGTCTTTCAAAATAAATAAAGTTAGAAAAATCGCGATTTCACTGACAAAATTGAAATTTTGAGCGTTTGATTGGTTTTGAAGAAAAATAAAGCTTTTTATAGAACTTGTTTGCATATCTTATTAAAGGGAGGTAAAAGATGTGAAAAAATATCAATATCGGATATCCTTTCTTTGAATTCACTCAATTGCAATCCACATGCTTAATCAATTGTTGTCCAAAATCATTCCAATAGCATTCATCTCGTCAATTTCATGATGTCTTTTACTTTATCTTTTACTTCATGACAAGTATGTAGTAGAATCTAGTAATGTTTTAAAAAAAAGTTTTCAACGAAATTTCTTATCAAATGTCAATGTTCGTGCCTAGATATTTGCAAGTTGTTAGAAATGTCCCGCACATGCTCGTCTTTTTTTTCCTCTGGCACTAGGGTCTCTTCTTTCCCAGACAACTGCATATCTTATTTTTACCTCCAGAGTCCGACCGGGATCCACAGCCTCCACTTCCGCCACCTCCACCTGTTAAAATAAATATTTAGAGGATATTAAATGAGTGGTCAATAAATAACGGAATTTGTTAAACGAGTCATCTATTGTTAAACGAGTCATCTATAAACAGATAAAATCGAGCGAGCTTTCATCTGATTTAGATGACATTATTGATGAAATCAGTATTTTATCTACACTAATTTGATATTCTTTTTATAATGTAATCTTTTTTCTTTGACTAAAATCGAGAAAAAATCAGAAATATATCGTTTTTAGGTTTTCTATGAAACTTATTCCACAAATGAATTATGCCGTCATTATCACAACGATAACATAACGTTGATATATATTATACGCTCATTTGCATAAGTATTCCACTAGTGTAAAAGCACCAGTGTTATATCAAAATATTCAACGGTATTTCTCACTTCCGCGACGAAAGCTATATTTTCTTTAAAGTTTTTTTTAGTCTTTGAAGTGTTACCCTTGCCTCGTCAAACTTCACGTACTGTGCAGTCTGAATAGGCTTAGCTCGCAACAAATTCTTCGGAACAAGAATGAACATTATACGAGAATTGTAATGTTATGAAACAACTTGTTGGAAATGTAGACTGTCTCTTGAGAAATAGCAATGTTTGAATTTAACCAAAGCGCCTAGCACTACAGAATAGGAAACGCGAATCTTTCCACGTTTGCTTTCGATAGTTATTACTAAGTAAAGATTAACTTTCAATACCTTGAGTACCAACTTTGAATCCACGTAGGCCAATTGTGAGGCCTGGTCTCTGCGGTGTGGTGTCTAATTGTAGGGCTAAAGTAGTGTTTCTTGATTCAGGAAGTTCTTCAAAGTTCACACCATCACCAGCATTAACACCAACCTACAAAAAAATCTTACTTTTGTTGAATTTTTAAATATGACCTTCGTCGAGAGAGTGAATTTACCCAGTTGAATATTATAGGTTATTGAATTTATATGGGAATATATTGTGTCGAACGAGTTCTTTTGGCAGAGTGTCCGAGCTTGCGATAACTTTTTTATTGTATACATTGATATTGTTGGACGATGTTCACTTCTTCTTTATCATTTTTTTACATCACCTATACTTCAAGAACGATTTTTTTGTTTAGATTTAAACCGCTTTTAAATAACAGTTTTCCAATGGAACTTTTCCCGCAAAATCTTTTCCGTTATATTTTTACGTTCGGATTAATACAACCGTTGCTATGAAGTAACAGTGTAAACAAAAAGGACGGCGGACATTTTTGTATCGATTCGCATTTTCAATTTTTAAAAGCGCGTTGATTCCGACTTACTTTGAATAAAAATATAATAAATATATTTAAAAAGAACAAAACTTTTGTTATTCTTACCAGTTACATGTTCCAGAACTTACTAAATCGACAACAATGATTTGGAAGAAATTTGAGGGGGGGGGGGCATTTGAGGAAAGACGGAGAGGGGTAGATGTTGAAGTTGTTGATTTCTCGGAAAATGTTTTCAAACAGATGCAAGCAAACAATGTTGTATCGCTCTTAAGCATTCAAAGAACATGAAACGTATTTCTTTACTATGGAAAAAACTCTTTCTCGAATATTGAACGCAAAAAGAAAAAGTTGATAATGCGAATTTGTGTTGACTTATGGCGAGGTAGCAACCAGAAAGTAGTCCAGCCCATTTGTGCACGTGAAAATAATCTTAGTGCAATATCAAGTATGCAAAATCAAAAAGATACTGCATACTTTCCTCCCGTTCAATAACATAGAAACCATATCAAAGTATATAATAATTTCATATATTAAACGGGTGTTATTACAGTGGGATACCTATGCAGATTAGCTAAAACGAAAATAAACGTTGTACTTTCGTTGTGATAGTGACGTCCAAATGGTTTTGGTGAAGTTATTTCGCAAACGGCGTGAAATATTTCGCGAAATAACTTCAATTGAAAGAATATCGTAATTTCCTGGTTTTATCACGAAATGCGGGTCATATTATAAATGGAATATCAAATTTGTGGTCATTAAATACCGAATTTGTTAAACTCGTCATCCTAACAGATACAAACTCTAATTTGTATCTGTCTATGGATGACTCGTTTAATAAATCCGGTATTCAATGTCCACTCATTTAATGCTCTCTTCTTCCATAATTTTGTAAAAAAGAGGTTCACGGTAGCTTTATATCAATCGACTTAAGATGTTATTTTAAAGATCAAATAACTCCATTCTGTTTGTATTTGGACTTATATAAGAAATATTATGATACATTACTGTAATTCCTTCATGCTTCTCATTTATTGGTAGTAATCGAAAACACAAGAGGGCTCAATTAGATCAAACAGCAACAAATAATTTATTGGTAGGAGTCAAAATATATTCCAAATGGTAACACTTGTATACTGTAGGTATTCTTATTTGAAAATGGAAAATTGTTGGTGCGTTTTTATATTCTTTTACTTACGACAAGAATTTGCCTGAGACAGAAAAAACCTATATCACTTGCATTATAGAAGAACATCATCAATGTTTATCTGAAAAGAAAGTGTCTTTGAAACAGCGCTAGACACGTAGTCTCATAATGCTTTACAATAACATTAACAGGTAGCAAAAAAAGCACTGAAAGCACTGGAGGTGGACGTTTCTGGTGGCATTGTGGTGAAAATAAAACGAAACGAAAAGAAATTATCCATGTAAACGTGTGATTAATGTAAAATAATTCGATCCAAGTATGACAGGTTTCAATGTTAATGCAAACTTTATAACACCTTAGGTTTATTTTGTTTATGAAATATGCGCGACCCGTCACGCAAAAAAGGAGCACCCGAAAAAGAATTTGAGAAAAATAGATCTAATCCAGTACCGGTCAACCAGAGGTCGCGTTTTTAAAAATATTTTACGCTATACCCAGATCGTTCCTTTTTTGAATGGTGGGTCACATAATGATCAGGGGCATCCAACCCTCTTTAATCCAGATGAGCTGTTTACTTCACTTTTATTATAAAATTGACTCTAAATTTAAAAGTAACTAAGAGTGTGATAATGTTAATTTGTGATAGATTTGTAACTCTAATGTACATATCCACAAATAGCACCAAACAACTATATTGATAAGGAACAAATGAAATCTCGCTAACACAGCTGTGACTTCAAGGTTAATGCTATCATTCGCTAATACAGCTGCGTCTATCATTGAAATTCTATGTCTCAAAACATAGGCCTCCAATTCTTTATCTAAATTTAGTGTATTCGATAAATATAAATTGCAAGTCACTGTTTTGCTAGTGATGATTCTTCTCATATCTTTTTCACGAAGCTTGGTTAGAATCATGATAAAAAGTTAATGGGAAAACGAATATTTCTGGTATACCTGTCCGCATTTCGGAGAGAAAAAAATGAATGAAAGACCTAGAGATAGTAAAAATAGAGTTAATAGGCATAGCGCCCGTGTTTTACATATTTTAAAATTGGGTTTCAAGAACGGTTGTTTGGAAATCTGCTATCCGCGGAACCGCTATACGGAAAATACATCAAAGTTTTAGATGAAGACAATGTATGCATGTCCAAAAATGCCTTTTAATTAGTTGAATCAATGTTGTAACTCCGTACATCACGTACGATATCTGACGTCATTTGGTCTCCGGGCCAGGCAAAGTGCAAAACCTCCCATGAAAGGCACTGAGTATTTTCCCTTGGGACAGAGTATTTCTCCTTGGGCTGTACAATCTCGGAAGATATTGCTCTTTAATATCCTCGGCAGGAGACTTTTTTGAGGATGCGATCGTTTTCCGTTACCCATGCAATACAAACAAGAAGAGAATAAACCGAAATATAAATAACAAAAAGATGCGGAAGGTAAACCTCGCGTCCTCCGTATAATATCCCTTACAACCCCCGCAACGGCATAGAAATTGGCGGAAATATGCATTTACTCTGTAGACTTTGAGTTCCCTAAATATACGATAAGACGATTATCAGTATTAGACGACGTAAGTATATATAAGGTAACACAAAAGACATATCGTCTACCAGAAATATAAGCGGAGAACCCCTCAACTGGACCCGAAGACTTTAACTTTAGCTTTCTTTCAGTTACTTTTAAGAAAACACCGCGGACTGAGTTTATAATCGATTTTAGATGTTTGTGATTAAAATGTCCTAACTCCCTTTACAGCTTTATCTGAGTAACGACATTCTAGACCAGAAAAAACGCAAACTTTCTGAAAAGTGTACAGGATTGATCACCGAAGAAAGATTTGCCTAGAAAACATGCACTTGTGCCCCCGTTGAGCGTTTATCCCCTGAAAAACATTGAAAGAACCAATGATCCTTTCCGCGTCAACACATGTTTTACGGTAATTCGATTTAGGCGGAGGAGACTACCGGCTATATATAGAATACAGACGACGTTGTTTGATTAATTCTAGAAAGATTCTAAAATGTCCAATTTGGTATTGGAAGACCCCTCAACTGGGAGCAAATGACTTATATTTTAGGCTCCATTCGTAGGAAAAGTGTTAAAACAACGGAGAGTGTCAAAAGTTGACTTTTGTGTGTTCGTGATCGGGTGTCTTAACTCGCTATAGAAATACAAAGTATTTACGACCTTCTTATAACAAACCCTAAAACAGCTAAAATTTCCTGGAAATGCTCAAGAGTGTTCACTAAGGCGATCTAGACCCAAGAGGATCTGCATTAGAGATAGATTTTCCTGAAGTCCGAGTATGTAAATGTGGGCTACCAGTTAGGCCTATCGAATTTGGAATTAGAAATTGAAAAAAATGTGACTTTTTGTGATACCACTTTAATTCTTCATGAAATTTGATAAAAGTCTTTTGGAATCGTGCGTTATTTTGAGACAAACTGCCACGAAGCAAATCAGGTATGTTGTATAGAATGTTTTTCGAACGTCAACACGTTCTCTAATTGCGATGCAATTCAGGGATCATAAAAGTTAAATGTTGAGAATGTAAATTATTGACAAAAATAAAGAGAAATAAATAAAAACTGCAAAGTAAATAACGATAGTTTTTGTACATTAAAATTCTTTAAATTGCCATTTTAAGTGTATTAGATATGAGTTTGATAACATGTGAGGGCTAGGAGATATGACCAGATATGTATGGTTTAGGGTATATGGTCGGAGACAAATGTTTAAGGTGCTGGAGTAACGGTTGTTACTGTCAGTAACATCGTTAAATTGACATTCATTTCAATCAGAACCATTCTAAATCATTCCCTCAGTGGTCAATTCATTAATTCCAAACACTCACTAAAACCATTGAAAAACACTCCAAACTAACTGAAAAACATATAACAACAACTTCGTTTGAAATAGAAATATCTAGGAATAATAATCGGGATTTCACTTTATTTAATTGGATTTGTAAGCGTCGTTAGATCGTGAAGAAAAGGACACTATTTATAGAATATATATATACAATATTTTTAAAGGGAGGTAATTGATATCGCTCATGTTTCAGCATGAACAAAATTTGCGATATTGGATTACCTCCCATTAAATTCACTCAAAACTCGCTCCACAAACTCATTCAATTTCATTCCAAAATCATTCCATAATCATTCATCTTGTCAATTTCACAATGTTCTTATATGTTAACATGCCTCTTGTCGGCAATTTGATCCGAAAGTGTTAGCGTTTGAAGTTGCTCGCTTTTATTGTAAAGGGGATATGGTTTTGACAAATATGTAAAGTAAATGTAAACAAAGAACAAATGGAAATATCCCCACATAGAAGAATTGGAGGTACACGGCACAACACTAAACATCTCCTAATACCGAAATAGTATTAAGTTTTAAGTTTAATGTTACTATTAGCTACGATATAGGAGTATCGGACAAAAAAAAAAGACGAAGGGACAGAATCGAGCAAGCCGATAGCCACAACCAGCAACCGATAGGGTACGAGTAATAAAATAATAAGTAAAATAATAAGTGTACATTAATCAAGGCCGCCGAAAGTTATTTTCATATAGGTGGAAGATGCATGTTTCCTGGTGTGTGTGTGTGTGTGTGTGTGTGTGTGTTGAGAGAGTAGTCAGGAAATGGTGAACATAAACAAATTCTCCAAATGCATTTTCACCAAGTGAAAAGATGTGTAAACATTCCAAAAACAGACAGAACTCGACTAAAATTCGAATATTTCTAAAACTATAAAGAAAATTGAGTAGGCAGACATTTGGAGAAAAAATACAAAATCTAAATGACTTTTTCTTTAGTTTTTTGAAATGTAATTATCAAAAGAACATACTTCAATATTTCGACTTTGACAAATTGGCATATTCTTGCTTCCTATGGAACATTTTTAAGCCTCCGGCTTTTTTATTGTATTTTTCATTAACAAATTATTACAAAGATTCTGAAGTCAGTCAGCGTTGTATTCAACTTGCAGGCCGTGGCTAAACCTTGACATAATTTAGCGAATTAATTTTTCAATATTATGGGTTCTTTCAAATCTTAGTCGGCAAATTGGATAAACGCGTGCCAATAGCTAAACCCAAATTCGAAGCGGATTTTCGTGCTAAGAAAAAATGATCACATGCCATCGTAGGGATACAACAACCATTTAATTTCAGTAAGGACAAGCTGAAGTAACGAGGGTTTGGTTACTAACCAACGAATAAAGGTTTCAAGTTATCCGTTTTGACTATCAATAGAAGTACGTGATTATAAATTAAATCTGATCTACCTTAATTTTAGGTACAATGACACGTAAATTATGCTCCGCTCTGCCAGGGCAAAACTCTTGGATCATAACATAACAATTCTGACCTCATCAAAATCATTTGGAATGGTGACTTATAAGGATTTAGCTATAGAAAAAGAAAGAAAATCTAAAAAGAACCCAGGGGAAGCCAAATAGGGCAATTAAATTGTTAAAAATGGAAGTGAAATTAAATTTCTAATAACGCAATTTGTACGATTGATTTATAGGGCATATTCAAATACAATCAGTTTCTTGCATCTCATCCATTGTAATATTTGAATATCATTCGCTTTGAAAAAAGAAAAAAAAAGAACAATTAAATGGATCGAAAATGACTTTTGAGACAATTACGTTCAAATCTCGAAAACCACAATTTGTCTCCTTGCATTGACCCTTCTAAGTAATCAAAGTATTAGAAATTTTGATAGTTTTTATGCAAGGCAATAGGATGTGTATAAGGATGAATTGTAAATATCAACATCAACGCATAATTAGAAAGGTCACAAGATTTCCGCTTGATAAAAAGCTAAATAAGTTAGGTGGAGTTTCGATTCTTGTGCATTGCACTCCTGTTATATATAAATAATCCTAATGGTTTTTACCGTGTCTATTTTTAGAATTAGTCTGGGAATTTTCCGATCTCTTGACACTGTTAGGTAAACAGCATATGTTTGTAGACTATTTTAGAACTTTCTAGAAAGGACTTCTAGAAAGTGATTCCCACTCTAGAGTCTTCTTATGCTCTATGTTATTCTAGATTGTTCTATGGTAATATATAAAGGGATTCCTACAGCAGTTTTGGTTCACTTGGTTTAGACTAATGGTTTCATTTAGTAGTACTGTGTTAAACTAAAAGGAGATTTCTCGTTATCTTAAATTTTTGATTAAAAGTTTGCTTAGTTTTAAATATTCGGATATTATTTGACTTATTATTTGTGGACCAGGAACTTAATTTATTTGGATTTAAATTAAAGATAGATAGATAGATGTTTTATTGAAGTAACGTAAACTATACAGTTTTTTGTTACACAACAATGATGTACAATAAATCAACAAGGTCAAACAAGCATATATACAAACAAACAACTTGACAAATACATTTCAAACACTAAGGATAATATAAGAATCATGTATAGACCAAATTCGCTAATTTGACCAGTGGTTTGCTTACAAATGTACGGTAATCACTGCTCATAAGAGCGAATCCTAGTTAGCTGTATGAAGTATGGTAAAGAAACATTAAATCGAGAGAAAATTATATATTGAATAACGTTTATAGCATAGGAACTGGTGACAAATTAACATTTCTTTTTATTGACATTTATCTTTTTTTCAAATATTTAGCTTTCCATAAAATATAAAAAAACCATCTAGATTAGAGTGAATTATCCATTTTCGAACATTATTCTTCGCTGAAAGGCCTCTTGTAAGAATTTAGCAAGATTCATTAATATTATTTCATTATTGCTATTAAGTAGCTCAACTAACTTAAACACGGATGGTTTGTTTCTAAAATATTTTTTTAATATAGGTATTTCGCGAATCAAAATAAGATGAGCAAATGAGGATGAAAATTAATGGTATTCATCTTCAACTTCACCTGTGTCACAATAAGGACAAATACGCTCATTATATTCCATTCGGTGTGCACCGTAACGACCCGTTTCTACTTTTAAATTGTTTGAGGATAATCGAATTTTTGCAATATATTTACAAAAGTTTTCTAGGTAATTATGTAATATACTCTTCGATGAAGAAAGAGTCTTTCATGCTTTTATAGATCCTTGTAGAATTGACTTCTCTAATCGAACAAAAGCAGTTTTCGATGAATACATGTAGAATTCTCCTTTTAAAGATTGAAAGGAATGATTTATGATTTGAATTTGATTGATTATTCCATATATCAGTAAACCCGGTATTATCAAGAACAGTTTTTACATTCGATGCCCAATTACTTAAACCGCTTTCACAGTCATGTATCATAGTCTGATATATTTTTTGAATGAGTACATTTTCAGATTTAAGTATCTTGCACCAGTATTTGATAATTCGCGTATGCCTTGATATGTACAAGGGATTGCGATTCAATTCTCCATAAAGACTCATTGTACATGTTGATTGCTTAACATTAAGAATGTATTTAAGGAATTTGAGATGCACCCTCTCTATCTGTTTGTGTTTAGAAAAACCGGTTATTTCACACCCGTAATTTAAAGTAGCTCCTACAAAGGAATCGAAAAGTTGCAATAAAGTTTTAGCATTAAAATCAAATTTATTTGTATTTGCAATAAGTGTATGCAGGGCTTTTAATCCTTTTCCAACTATGTACTCATTATTTAATATAAATGACCCTGTATAATTGAATACTGTTCCCAGATAATTAAAATTGTCTACTATTTCTATAGTATTATTATCGAAAATTTTAGGATTATACATTCAAGGTATTGTAATTTGTTTTTGAATTAATATCATATTGTCAATAACTCTGTTATTATTGTCTATAAATATTGTTAATTGTAAAGTTTGTTGCTGGCTTCTTTGTTCTTGTTACATTGGCACGTTACACTCCATGTATGACTTTCATCGTCTCGCTTAAAACATCGTAAAAGTTCATTTTTTTAGTGGTTGAGGAAATCGACCATAAGATAGGATGGAGTCTATGTTAAGATGTTTATTATTCATTTAACTGTGTTTAACCATGCGGAATATTTTATGTAATTTATTTAGCAGAAATCTCGTAAATTACGAACAGATAGTTTTGAACAAAAAGTCATAAAATAATGCATAGGAAACCAAAATCTTAAGCCGGAAACAAACAAAAATGCCATTTTATAATGTATTCTTGCTGCAGAGACCTTTAAAGAAAGACCTTTTTTTTCAAAACGTATTGATTGGGCAAATCAATTTTTTGTCAAAAATTACTAAAATACTTTGGGTGTTTAAGCCAAAAGTATGAAAAATAACCTTCGAAAAAAGAGAAAGGATCAAGTGTTATGCGCCATTAAAATCAAAATCCCCACATTTGACCATAATTATGTTTCCAACTCCATAATCATACTCAAGTTTTTACCTACTATTACTCAATAAATTAAATTTTTAATGGCCTTTGATTATCTCAAATGCTGGAAAATAACCATTATTCTGAAAATATTACTTACATCTACTTATTCTTAGTCTCAAGTGTCTGAGCTACATAGTGTGTTTAATTGCCTTTTAAGTTATTTCAAGGAAAATGTATTTGCTTTTATAAGGGAAACAATAGATTTTGCTTTCATTTTTCACTCATATACTGTAGTGCATAAGAAAATTATCCGTAAATGAAAATCGATAGTTTAACTGTTTATGATACGCGTTAATTAACTTGTATATTTTACGAATAGACATATTCGATCCCTTTCTAGCATACCAGATGTCTACATAACGCCATAACATGTTTTAGGCAGAATAAAAGATTTTCTGTTGGTATAAAAGTTCGGCTGCTTTTAAAAATCTAAGTGAAAAAGGTCATAATCTGTGCAAAAAGACATCTTCTTTGATAAAATTGGTTGACCTTTTAATCGTTTACATGTATAAATTGAAAATTTCAAGTACATGACAAAAGTAAAAGCAGAGAGAATGTGTTTTGTGTATAAGCGTAAGAATATTTGTTGTAAAAATTTTCCGGTAAATCGGCTTCCGGGTGTGCCGCTTCCGGCTGTTCTTTGGTCGGTTCGTTTTAAGGTAGCAATGGATACATGGCGTCAAATTTTCCGCCCAATGATTTTTTCTTGGTCACATATGTTGTAGATAAACATTGTGTAGTCATTATATCAAAATTTGAAGGTACCATTCCATGCTCGTTTTCATGCTTGAGTTATCTGCCCTTGGGCGGTATTGGCCATTTTTTCAGTAAAACGTTTATATTCATTTTAGGATTTGTATAAACTAATTTACAGCTCATAGCTATAAAACACATACATTTTAATAAATTGTAAAAAAAGGCTGTTCGGTGATCGGTCGTCACGAACGGTCGTGTTTAAAATGCTCTGATATTTTCTTACAAAAAAGTGGTTGTTAAAAAGTTTTTAGTGACAAAAATTAATGGACATGTAGATACGAGTGTATTTTATCGGATACTAGTGAAAAAATAGTGAATTTGGACAGGATCTTATGGAATAAACACTTTTTCGGTAAATTCCTTTGTTATCAAAGTAGAATATAGAACCTATAAATAGAATTTAACGGTTTTCGTGTGACCAAGGGCTATTTCTTCCCATTCATGAACACTCTTCAATAACCGTCTGTATAGAAATTAAAGTACAACAAATATTTAACATGTCGAATAGAGGCTCCACACAGAGGTCAACCAAATCTAAACAAACGAGTAAAAACACGGAGGACACCCGCTCAAATAACACTTTAAATCAATCAGATTTAAACGAAACGAGTGAAAATACAAACGACAGTACGTCTCTTCAAAAAAAGCTAGACAACATTTCTTCCGATCTATTACAAATAAAATCCGATTTGAAGTATACGCTGAAAAAGGATGATATCGAGATTTTAATCAAAAGTGCTGTCAAAAATGCATTTGAATCGTTAGAACAGAAGATGAAACAGGAGCTTGAGAAGCAATTAAACACAAAATGCAGAATCCTCGAAGAACAATTAGAATCATTAAAACACGAAAATAATATTTTGACAGAGTCTATGAAAACGAAAGATGAAAAACTAAAAAAGACTACAGATGATCACGAGGAAAAATTAGCAACAAATACCAATCGTATCAATGAGGCAATTCGTATGGCAAATTACAACGAGCAATATTCGAGGAAAAATAACATCAAAGTAATGAATATTCCAACAGACGAACACGAAACAGAAGAAACACTGAGGGAAAAGATTACTGTTGTTCTGAATAAAGAAGGAGTCGATTTACTGCCAAATGAGATCGTAGCAATTCATAGACTCCCATCTAGAAGACCTGGAGACAAAACTATACTTATGAAAACCATAAACAATAATGTGAAATCCAAAATCATGAAACTGAGAAAGAAGATGAAAGTTGCCGGAAATAGACTCGCTGACGATGTAACAAAACTAAACTCAGGATTGATTAATAGACTTACACTTCATAGTCAGATCGAGAGCGCTTGGTTCTTCAATGGTGCAGTTTATGGCTTAACAAAAGACAATCTTCGGATAAAATTTGATCATTTTGACAATATCCAAAATACAATTAATAATGCCCAAAAGGAGCCCCATGTGTAATTTTTCATAATATTTGCAACTGCAAAAGATTTTTTAATATGAATGAATTAAGTTGCTTGTTTCTCTATATCGTAAGAAAATGTATATATTTTCCCTAGATCACAATGTAAATACCAGTTATTTAGATTTTTTTCGGTGGATTTTTTCTGGGTTTGGGCTTAATCGCAGTGTGTGTTTATACAGTGTATGGACACTTGCAGCCTTTTGCTCAAAACTTTCAATATGTAAAAGTATAATAAAAGAAATAATGATCCATGAAATACTTTTATTTTCCAGAAAATGCAAGGAAGTATTAATCTTTAAATAAAAAATGTACGAAATCCTTTATTATATCAGACAATTTAATATTTGAATATTGGTTATATTTTTATACGAAACAATTGTTGTCAATAGTTTATGCAAATACACTGAATTGGTTTTAATTCAAGAAAGGTTGAAAAAGATCAAAATCAATATAAACCTCTTTTTTCCTCTTTTTTTTTCCTTTATAGAAAATTGCATGAGTTATAACAACAATGCGATAAATTAATTCAAATCCGGTATTAAAAAAATTACTTATCATGAGATTTTTTTTAAAAAAAATATGTTTACATGCATGTATATTGTAAAGAGCGATTAATCTTGAAGGAAAGAAATCGGATGACAAGAACAGTTATCTCCCTTTGTACAATCAACCCACTAAACAGCAAACTTCTTGACCATCATCAGCCACTCAAGGATAAAAATGTGTATGTCTCGAGTCAAATCAATTTAATCGTTTCTTTTGAACGAAGCTCAATCTTTGACTGTATAGCAATTCCTGAGTGGGTGATCAAAACCTAGTAACCGCAGCATAGTTTAAGTAGCGGTGAATAATTATTGAAACCCCAACGAAATGTAAAAATATCAATAACATGCAAACTGGTTTCGTGTAGAAAATTATAATTCATACTTACTGAAAATACTTTTCGAATTAATTTTCTAATCGTGTCGTTTTTGTTTTTTTACCTATGATAGTACAAACTTGTCAGTCTTCCGAGGTTACGTTTAATTCATATATTATGAATATTTTATCTGTAGTAATCGATCAGCTACTTTGCATTAACCCTTATTACGCTCTTGTAGATGTATGCAAATCGTCGTTGGACAGTGTAGACTGAGATCAGCCAACACAGACGTGCAATCTGATATCAGCCTGAATTGTCTGCTTTGTACTTAGTTACTTTAGTTAAAACTTGATCTAGACTGAATGAAACTGTGCCATATAATGGATTTTGTTTGAAACTAAATTTAAATTCTGTAGGATATGAGTTAATTCACAAAATGTTTTTATTATTTGCTTAAAACAGCATTTATTTGAAAATCAATGCCTATCTACAGAGGGTCATTCAAATTTAACTAGAATCTCAATAATATCCAGCGTTAAAATCCATTAATAGAGAAAATCAAAATATAGTTAAATACATCGTGAACTTGATACTCATTCCGATCAATATCATTCTAAATCATTCACTCAGCGCTCCATTCATATACTACTAGCACTCACTCAAACCATTCAGGGACGCCCCCAAAACACTTAAATTATCAGATCAAAAAGTGTATTTTAGGTTTAAATCGCACAAAAATACACAACTTCACTAATTTAATTGAATTTTTAAGAGAATGTGGGTTCTTAAAGAAATAGAAAACTATTAAGAGAACCTAACTGAATATATCATCAAAGAGAGGTAATAATCACCGCTAATTTTGCTCATCTTGAACGAAGTAAGCGATGATGAATTACCTCCCCTGAATGTCACTCAAAACTCAATCCTCACACACATTCAATTAAATTCTAAAATCATCATAAAATCACTCACGCCGTCAATTTCACGATGTTGTTTTAACTTGACCTAACTATTGATTTTACAACTGATCAGCCTCAAACATATATAGGTAGATAACAGAACTATAGAGATGCAGGTTTGGGTGGGTGATCGAGGGTTGTTTTTCTCTACTCAGGCGTGGAGATCGCTGACCTTTGATCGCTCACTACATCTTGTACATCTGTACTCATATTTGGTGAAGATAGATTTTTCGAGTACGTGACATCGGATGATATCACACTGGACTCAACCTATAGTCTGATCTTTTCCTTATCATTTATTTTGCAATCTTATAGTATGTAGAGGTTTTTAAAACTTGATGGTGGTAAATACAGCTAAAAGAAGATACATGACTGACCTATCTTTAGTTACTGTAGTTTATATGCATGTCGTAGAAGTTGTAACATCAACAAGTAAAAAATGAATTGCGTGGAGACGCATTTTGAATACACTTTTTTGTATTTCTACTATTGTTCAGTCAGGGTGCGACTTGGGTATCGCGTACAATGGCAAGTTTAATTCTTAATTATTGGACTCTGTCAACTGTTTGTCAGCAATTATTGTTAAATATGTATACAAATGTGCCCTGAAACTTAATACATTGCCGTTCCTAGTAAAAAGTGGACAAATTATGTCGTTGATTTTTCAAAACTGCGTAACTTCAGATTTTTTAAATCAGAGGTTTCGGGGTTTTTTTGTGTTTTTTTTTATTTTTTCTTAATGGCTCAATAATGGTTCAATCTGTACTCAGTAACTTAGTATTAAATTAGTCCACAATTTGAATAAAAAGCCTATCGATATACGATAATCAATCGATTAAAACATGCTTTTATACTGAAGGTCAAACACTGTATAGTGTGGAGGCCCAGTATTGGAGCTCAAATAATACTGAAGTCTTTATGCACTTTTACTATTACGTTTTACCGTAAAAATTTATAGCTCACTTTAGTTTATTAGTGTAAACTATGAAATCGGCCTAATCTTAATTTCTCGTTTCATTTTCCTATGAAAATATTTCTTTGTATTTGTTCCCATTTTACATACGTTATGTATAAATTAAGTCAACACACAACATCGTCTACCAAACTCTAATTACCTTTTTCTTCAAAATATTTCTTAAAATTCTTACAATATGTACATGTGTTCTAAAATTTAAGATAATGGATTATTTCAAGCTGAAGAATCGATTACAAAACACTATGGTACTAACACAATTTCTTTAGTCTAAACCGTCCTGTTTTTTTAAAAATTACACTTGCAAATAAATTGTTTTTTTCAATTATCTATTTTTGCAATCACTATAAACCCTCGTATAATTGTTATGCTACATTTTTTTCCATACTTTATTGTAATTTCAATTGACCAATATGTTTTTTACATCAAAAACTTACAAGAAATACGTGTTGACGTTGTAACTAATACACAAGCCTCTACTTATAATATGTATCCCCTTTGTGATTTTGTACCACTCAATTTACTAAATAGTTCAGTAACCTATTATTTCAAACAGGAATATGACAATGGATAACTTCGAAATATACTCTTACAATTGCCGTGGTCTAAATAACAACAAGAAAAGATTTGATTTATTTTCTTTGCTTAAACAAAAAAATGCCGATATAATTTGTCTTCAAGAAACTCATTTCACTCCGGAAATAGAAAAAAATGTCTATTCTGAATGGAACGGTGATTGCTATTTTAGCCATGGACGAGCTAATGCTAAAGGGGTAGGCGTCTTAATCAAAAGACATTCTAATATCAAAGTTCAAAGAGTAGAAAAAGATACAAATGGACAATATATTATCTTAGAATTGTCCTTTTCTGACAATAAATTTCTTTTGGTAAATGTCTACGCTCCAAACTCAGACGAGCCAGTTTTCTTTCAGAATATCTTTCGAACAATCGATTCGATGCCTAACAATGAATCTTTTATTATCTGTGGAGACTTTAATCTAGTTTTAAATCCAACTTTAGACTATAGAAACTATAAAAACAAAAATCACAATATTAACGCAAGAAATTATCTTTTATCTCAAATATCCGACAGAGACTTGATAGATCCATTACGACTTTTACATGGCGACACTAAAAAATTTACATGGAAAAGAATCACGCCATTACAACAAGGAAGATTAGACTTTTTTCTCACCACCAATAACTTGGTAGAATATGTTCAAAATTGTGACGTTGATCTCAGTTACCAATCCGATCACTCAATTGTCATCTTAGCTCTTAAATTTTCGGAACTTAAACACGGAAAAGGTTATTGGAAGTTCAATAATTCACTTTTGAACGATATCAACTACTTACAATGTATAAATGAAAAAATAGATGAAACGATTTTACAATATTGTCTTCCTATTTATAACCATGATAATGTTTTAAACATGAATAAGTGCGAAATACAATTTTCTATAAACGATGAACTATTTTTAGAAACCCTGTTAATGGAAATACGTGGAAAAACCATTTCGTATTCAGTACATAAGAAAAAAGAATCACATGAACGCGAAAAATACCTGTTTGCAAAAATTGAAGAATTAGAAAATAACTTAACCGAATCTAATAAAGAAATGTTAGCAAACTTACAAACAGAGTTGAACGCCTTAAGAACTGAACGATTAAAAGGCGCTTTCATAAGATCAAAAGCAAAATGGATTGATGAAGGAGAAAAAGTCACAAATTTTTTCTGCAATCTCGAAAAACACCATAACCTCAGTAAAAATATACCTTTCATCGAAAAAGAAAATGGGGCGCGTATATATTCCCAAAAAGATATATTAAATGAAACAAAATTATATTATGAAAAGCTGTATGATAAACACAATAGCTATTCAATTGAAAACCTAGAAAAGGATTTTGATAATATATTCTGTAATAAACTTAACGCTAGCCAGTCAGAAATTTTAGAAGGTTTACTAACTTATAATGAAGTATCAGAAACCCTTAAGAATATGAAAAATGATAAAAGTCCTGGATGTGATGGCTTTACCTCGAATTTCTACAAAGTTTTCTGGAATAAAATTGGACATTTTGTCGTCAGATTTATAAATCACGCTTACCGTTTAGGCTCATTTTCGCGAAATACTAAACTAGGAAATATCATATGTATACCGAAAGATAATAAACCAAAACAATTTCTGAAAAACTGGAGACCTATTACACTATTAAATGTACTTTACAAGTTAGCGTCCGGTTCTATTGCCAATAGACTTAAGAAAACATTACATCATTTAATCTCAGAAGATCAAACAGGGTTCGTCAAGGATAGATATATAGGTGAAAATACTAGAGTCGTTTACGATATCATGAAGCATTGTGAAGATAATAAGATTCCAGGACTTTTAATGTTAATAGACTTTGAGAAAGCTTTTGACTCGCTATCATTTAATTTCATCGAAAAAACCCTTTCCTTCTTTAACTTTGGAGAGTCTATTAAAAAATGGATCAAGCTCTTCTTGTATAACACTGAGGTCTCAGTACAACTAAACGGTTTCATATCAGATTATTTCTCTATAAAAAGAGGCTGCAGACAAGGTGATCCCATTTCTTCCTACATCTTCATTTTATGCACACAGACTCTAAACGTAAAAATTAAATCGTGCAAAGGCATTTCTGGTCTAAAAATCAATGGCAGTGAATACCTTATTTCACAATTCGCTGACGATACAACTATTCTATTAGATGGCACGGAAAAATCTTTACACTCAACTCTAGAAATCTTAAATCATTTCTCAGACATGTCTGGACTGAAAGTTAACTTCGATAAAACAAAGCTAATCTGGATAGGTTCTCTAAAATACAGTACACGTTCGATTAAAACTAGATGGAAATTATCCTGGGGAGAAACACATTTCAAACTCTTAGGAATAGTTTTTGATGTCGATCTTCAAAAATTGATAAGTCTTAATTTTGATAGCAAGCTAGAAAATATTAAAAAATCTATAAACTTTTGGAAAAGAAGAAAATTGACCCCCCTTGGTCGAATAACAGTTGTTAAATCATTATTGTTACCCGCTTTAAACCATCTTTTTATAAGTTTACCTTCTCCATCATCCGATTTTTTAAAAAAATTAAACGAACTATTTATTGAGTTCATTTGGGATGGAAGACCTAAAATTAAAAACTCAGTAGTGGTAAAAAGACTTGAGGATGGAGGCTTAAACATAACAGACATTGAAAGTTTTGCTAAAAGTCTGAAAATCAAGTGGTTAAAAAATACGATCATACATCCAAATAGCTCATGTTATAAATTAGCTGACACATTATTCGATATAACCAAAATATTCAACTTTGGACAGATGTATTGCAAACTTACCTCTGAAAATTTGAGCAACGACTTTTGGACTGATGTTCTCAAAGCGTATTTTTGCTACACCAATAAATTTGAGTTTGAGAATTGGAACCAAATACTACATTCACCTTTATTTTACAATGAAAACATAAAAATAAACTCAAAATATATCTTCAATAAATTATTATACGAAAAAGGTATTTTTCTAGTCAAAGATTTGCTCTTGGAAAATGGTAACTTTAAATCGTATGAAAGGATAAAAAATTTAGTACAAGGAAAATTAAACTTTCTAGAATTTTATAGTATACGCAACTCAGTGAGAGCGTTTATGCGTAAACAAAATATTCAAATTGATTATTCTAGCTTAGATAAAGTACACAACCCTAGTACATCTTGTTATATTTACCCTTTAATTTCTAAACAACACATAAATAGATATGTGTACTCTGTGCTAATCAAAAACGATATAGAACCAACAAGTCAGAAGAAATGGCATTCGGTCTTTAACAATTTCGATAGAGATTGGAAGAGCGTGTACATAAACACTTTCAAATTAACAAATGACACATATATTCAATGGATGCAAACGAGAATAATACACAGAATATTCCCAACAAAATACCTTTTACATAAAATGAATATTGTTGAAAACTCATTATGCACATTTTGTCATCATAATGTGGAAACCTTAAAACATTTGTTTTATGATTGTGAAAAAATCAAGCCAATAATTCGTTTTGTAGATAATATTCTGAGAGAAGTACACACTAACTTTCACATACAATATATTGACATCATTTTGTGCTGCAAAAATAACCCAAAAATTGACTTACTATTTTTAGAGTTCAAAAGATATATCTATGCATGCAAACTAAGGGAAATCGTGCCTTCAGTCAACGGCCTTGTAAATAGCCTAAAATTATCCACCTCGATTTATGACGAAACGTCAAGCAACGAAAAATATAAAGGAAATTGGGCAATTGTAAAAAGGCTGGTACAAAATCACCATCCTTTTGATACATAAAGGTCAATTGAAAATTCTAAAGTTTTTTTTTCTCACATAATATATTATTTTTGTTTATCCTTATCATCTGCTCAATCATACGAATATCTATTGATGCCTTTATGAACTGATATGAAGCTGAATATTTAGCCATAATTGTTTATATTGTATTTCAGATAGTATACTTTTACATGTTATAAATGTTGTAAATGAAATAACTGTTTTTGTAAACTAAGGATGAATAAAAAAAAAAAAAAAAAAAAAAAAAAAGGCTGTTGCCAAGAATTTTTTTTTGATCAATTGCATGTGCACGATTTACCCTCAAAAATAATTTGTCGTTTTTTTCATATAAATTCTAGAAAGAAGTATTGTCAATGTAACATATGTTGGTGCAACGTTTCTTCCGACATTTTCGCCTTTGCTTTGCAAGTAGAATGTTTCGTTGAGCGCGAAAGAGTAAATAGGTATACTCAGTACATTAAGAAAACGCAGAGAATTAAATCATGAAAAAATGATATTTCTTGTGCACCGAATACTTTGATGATGAACAAAGTTTATTACAAACATTTTTTTGTATTTTTTGATAAAAACTAGCCATGTTCCTACTTTTGCTTTCGGGCTTATAAGGTAAGTACTGATTTTACCTTTTTTGTTCTGATTTTTGCTTTGATAACATTGTTAAAATGAACAGTGCATCTCGAGGGCGTTGTTTGAAATTGGATAAGATTTTTTTCTCTTTCCGCGTGAAGTGGGTATTTTCGCACGCAGAAATGCACCAAGGGGCATTGTTTGGCACGCCCGTTTTTTCTCTTGACTGTATGGGCTTATTTCTAAAACAAACTGAACGATAATGAAATGACAGCCTAACTTTTCGTTCATTATGTCAAAGATTTTGCAAGATTAACAGCGATTGCAACTTTCGATCTAAAATTGACATGGTAACTAAAGATACGAGGATAAGGTGAATTGTTGAAAACCTCCAGAAATTAACATGATTGTAAATTGCATCGACGTTGCCGTAAACGATAAAAAACTAACTACCTCAAAGTTTAAAAAGAATTTATCTTTAAAATTGGGGTCTACGTTATCGGACAATTTTCACCATTTTGTTCTTTTTAATCTAAGCTTATTACGCAAAATTAACGAAAATTTTCTATTGTTACTCGAAAATAGTGAGTGGCGATTTGAAAAAAGAAAAAAAAAGGATTGAGAAATTCTGTGTCCGCTATTAAAGTATTTAGCCTGCCTAGAGACCTTTCAAGTTATCAATTTTTGGACTTAATGGGCTTTTTTCTATTCATCTGGGTCCAGTCACTTATGTAAATTCACACATTGCCCTGCAGGTGTCATTAATTGGATTTGCAATTGTTACCCCTGTGTGATTTAAGGATGACGAAAAGTCATTTACTTCGACTATTGTTTAGTGTTTCATGCTCAAAACGATTGCTTTAGGAATGACAACTCCAAAATGTCATTCCTTTGATATTTCTATAGTTTACACCAGGAGATATCGGAAATACTTTCACCTCTGCGTTTTTTAAATATACCAAGTATACTTTAAATTTGAAATAGTTGAGAAACAATTCGTTTGTAAATCTTCGCGAAAATTAATATCTGTTTATTTGTATCCAATATTTAACGGCTTAATACCAAAAGTCAGGTCTAAGTTGTGAAGAAATTTTACAAACAATTTCATCACTTTCTCCTACTGTTATAGATAACTTTCTAAATCATTGGTAAAACTGTATTCTAACAGAATACTTCCTTTCTGTATGTTTTTGATCACGACGGCTTCATTCTTCAAGGAAAATATTTGCATTGATAGAATTGATTAGGTGTTTTTCTGTCAATTATGTCTACAAATGTATTCAACAGAGACATCAAATGCATAATCAGTTGCCAAACGTAAGAGTGCATCAATGTAGAATAGAATTTGGGGTACTTTATATTTGTTCAGAACGACGATGTCTGATAAATGAAGAGTATTGGTTATGGAATCGACGTCACTTCTTTCAAGAATTTTACAATGTGTACCACTTAGATATAATACCTGAAGACACTTATAAATGTGGTTCGAGTGATAAACGCCACCAGGAAGTTAAATATGAATTTCATATTAAACTTTGAAATAACAACTGGTAAAGTGACCATTACGACAGATGTTCCTCTTACTGTTGCCTATCAAGAAGGGTTCCATCCAACTTATGAGCTAGGCGACTCCCCAAACATTAAAGGATATGTTACAATAAATAATAATGGAACAATAATCTCATACATATGAACGGACTAGTTAAGCATAGTTAAGTCGTTGACTTCATTAATTTAACAAAAATGCTATCAAAACTTTTGGGTACTTTAGGCAGACGTTAAAATAAAGGTTTTTATTTGAATGAAACAAATGAAAAAAATTTTATCGTTCGACAACTCTTGGGTTTTCTAATATGTATATATATATATATATAAATATATATTAAACATGGTCACAATAACGATTAATTAGGTCACGAAGACCATTTTGGGTCAACTAATTGTTATTTTTAAGGTTTATTGGCTAGCGTAAGTACGTAGGTCAAATTAGCTATGATTCAGTTTATTTAAAACCCCTGAAGAAGAAACGTTATGTTTCGAAAGCGCTTGGGTTTTATTTAATAATCCGTAAATTATAACACTGTTTGAGCAAATATATTTCTCATATATATATATATATATATATATATATATATATATATATATATATATATATATATATATATATATATATATATATATATATATATATATATATATATATATATATATTTATATATATTTATATATTTACATTGAATATGAAAAATCACTGATTTTGTAAGATTACTAAAAATTTCGGGGATTTTGTAAAATCACTAATTCCGTCAGGTATTTTGTAAAATGATTTTTTTCAGATAATATATGAAATGACGGAATATTTGTGATAAAATAGGGTAATACAGTAAATAGTAAGTGTACCATATTTACACATTACGCAGTTGTCACAATGGATTCCGCACACTACAAAGATATGATATACCAACATCTCGAAAAAGCAGATTACTATGAAAATCCATGCAAGTCAGATAAAACAAAATACAATAAGTTACTGATGAAATATGATAACTGTGGAACAGACAAAGAACAAGATTATTTACAGAATTTTGAGACAAAAGAGAGCAACTTTTATTGTTTACCAAAAGTACACAAAAGTAAGAAAATTTCAAGTGCTTGTCAAAAAAGCAATTCACAATACATTCACATCAAAGAAATCAATGACCTAGCAGAGCGACCCATTGTAGCTGGTCCGCAATGTCAAAACATCGTCTTTGTAATCTGATCGATATTCTTCTAAGACCATTCACCAAACACGTTAGAAGCTGTTTACGAGATAGTACTGATTTCCTGCAATCACTTCCTCCAACCACATCAAACGACACAATCCTAGTTTCATTTGATGTAGAATCTTTATACTCAAACATTCCGCATGATCTAGGAATATGCGCAATAAATTATTGGATAGACAAATACGAGAATGAAATACCAGCTAGATTCACCAAATTATTCATTATTGATGCGATAAAATTAATATTAGAAAATAATACGCTCTTCTTCAATGGGAATTTTTACCGTCAGGTAAAGGGTACCGCAATGGGTACTTAGTTCGCCCCAGTATATGCTACACTTGTCCTTGGTTACTTAGAGGAGAAATTGTACACACTTATTGGTATTAGATTCAACGAAGCTTTTCAGAATTACTTCGAAGAAAATTGTAAACGTTTTCTGGATGACATCTTCATCTTATGGATTAGATCAACCAATGACTTACACATTTAAGAAGATTTATAAGGTCAACTTAACAATGATCTAAAATTTACGATAAATACAAGCCAAAATCAACTACCAGACGTCTTAGTTATAAAATCAAATACAGAAATCCATTCAGATATTTACTATAAACCAACGGGCAGTAAACAATATTTTCTCTTTAATTCTTGCCACCCAAAGCATACTAAAGAAAATATTCCGTTTTGTCTAGCCAGACGCCTATGTACAATAGTATCAAATAAAACTACTCTACAACGAAGGATGGGAGAACTTAAGACATACTTGAGGTCCCAGAAATATCCGATCACATTAATTGAAAATGGTGTAAGAAAAGCGATGAAAATTCAGAGGAAAGACTTATTTAAAACCAAAGAAAGAGAAGTTAAACCAAGTATACCGTACGTATCAACGTATAATCCGAAAAATACCGAATTCTTTAAAATTATTCAGGATAATATATCAATACTACAAAATGATGAAACAATGGGCAAAATAATCCAAGAAAACAAAATCATCAAGAGCAAAAGACAACCGCCGAATTTGAAGAAATTATTAACAAGGGCGCGGTTTGAGGAAAACCCCGAAGAACCAAAAGTAGAAAAATGTGCCTGACCAAATTGTGGCCTATGTATCCATCTCGTTACGGGACAGAAATTCGTCTTCAAATGCGGAATTTTACATTAGATCTCGCGTATCATGCGATGTACAGAATGTGATTTAAAAAATGAAAATGCTAAAATAAAAATCTAAGAGGAAATTAAGATACACTTTCACTTTATTTATTTTTTCCTAAAATAAAACATTGAATAATTGCGTTAGATTTTAATCGTCAATATTCACCTCTCGAAATGTCAACAACATCCCACTTCCTGTTATCCTCGACTCAGGTAAGTTTTATCAAAATGTGTCAGGGTTTTCCTTAGTTTAAATGTAACGGGGATATTTTTTTGGTTTATTAGTTTTGAAATATGTTCAGTAACAGCATCCGCAAGCTGAATAACCCTAAATTTTGTAGGCTAGCCACCAAATCTATCAGTGATATTGGTTGCCAAGGTAGTTGGCAGGGTGGGTGGAGGTATTCTTTTCTATTCAAACAAGTTCTGAGTCTGATCTATTCTATTCATCAATGCAAACATTCATTGATTTATCAATATATCAATTCACCTTGCCTCCAAACAAATGATCTTTAAGCCATGTCACGTGTCATAGTAATTTTGCAGGTGACCAGTCAACTCGGCCCCTTTTTGTCTCGACCCAATGGGCAATAAAACTAGGCATGGTCAACTCGGTTTCAATATATTCTACACAGATGCAATGAAAAATAGTTATGTATTTATTATTTGGTTCTATACAGGCGGAAATTATTTTTTGATTCCTTTTGTTGTTAGTGTGATTACCAAGAGTTTGTTTGAGAGCAATCATCAACCCGGAACATTGTAACTTCTATGTTTATCAAGCCAAAGCTTGTCATTGAACGCATGAACCGCGTGGAGTTTGCGTATGCGGATTAAAACATTGTGTATAAAAGATAAATGGGATTTTCAACATATTAAATTTATTTGGAATGGATGAATGGATACAAGGAGAGCCAATATTTATGTACGGATAAGTTGAGAGAGGAACAATCAGAACAAAAAAGAATAATTATTTCAGGTAGACCCCTCCCAAGCTGCATAGACCATGAATTGGATGATAGCAACCAGGATCCAGATTGGCCTGCACAGCCTGGGGATAGCGGTCAATTTGCGACGGTTTAAGAGTCCATCTTGATCGCGTCCCTTCGGATTGTATGGTACAATTTCAGCAATACAACGTTGGAAAATGAGAAGTTAACAATGGATTGGAAATTTTGGAGGAAAAAAAGATTCTATTTTATCAGTCTTTTGAACGTCTATGTTTTGACAAGCCAATACTGCAAATAAAGACGTTTGATGCCTTTTTTTGTGGAAAAAGGATGTTTTGTGGTGGAAAAGGAATATCATTCCCCGAAAACTTGTTTTCAGTTTATCACATGCAACCCTGTGAATACCACAGTGCAGCAGAAGATGCTTCGCAGTGTACTGAACTTCACAGACTGCTCATTCTGGAGATTCCGTTTAGCTCACCTGAGTACTTCATGCTCTTTGGGGGCTTTTAGGATTGCCCTGAGTCTGTTGCGCATTTACTATCATCCTTGATCAACATTCATAAAATTTCTTCTTTTTCTGAACCACAGTCCCGATTTCAATGAAACTTTGCCTAAATGTTCCTTTGGTGACCCTCTAAAGAAATTGTTCACAAAATTGTGATTGGCCCATTAATATGGGTATGTTAGGGTAGGGCATTTTTTCACTTTGAAATCTTTGAACGAGATATACTCCTGATCCACAGGGCTGATTTCAATGAAACTAAATCAGAATGTTCCTTTGGTGACCGGCTTCAAAAAATGATCCCGAAATTTTTATTAGTCCACGAATATGAGCACGACATTGCTTATTTTGAGCCAAAAACTTTGAATAACATCTCCTGAACCTTTAAGCTGATTTCAATGAAACTTTTACCAGAATGTTCCTTGAGTGACCCTCTGCAAACTTATTTTGCTAAATTTTGATGGCCCCTCAATTTGGGCATGGCAGAGATGAAGAGAGTATTTTTCAATTTCATTGAGGTGTGAAACTAATAACCTAATCGCTTTGTATTAATAGGCGATGCAGATTAATACAAGAGTGTGATCAGGTTTTTAGTTTTAATACTCCATGAAATTAAAAAAAATCTCTTCATATCTTATAATTTAATACCATGAAGCCAAATTGGAAAAAGTCTCCATAATAAAACTGAATTCTACCTTTTGCACAAGCATATAAATAGCTGTGTGCTCAAAATTGGTTTCTTTAAAAAATAAAACCAACTTTGAACTCCACTGTCCGAAGGCCAGCGAGCTATTGTCATTGGGGTGTGTCTGCCGTGCGTGCCTCTGACTGTCCGTCTGTGCGTGCGTAAACGCTTTATTTAAACAACATATCCTCCCAAACTAATTGGCGGTTTTGCATTAAACTTGGTTGAAACGTTCCTTGGGTGACGCTCTTCTAAAACAGGTAAAGAAATTTTGAATAAAGCGTGGCAGTTTTTCGCTTTGAAATATCTAAAAGTCTTCTCCTTCCAAACCATTGGGCCATTCCAATGAAACTTGACATGGATGTTCCTTGGGTGACCGGACGCTTTACTTAATTTGTTCAAGAAATTTTGATTGGACCATAAATATGGGCGTGGCAATGTGGGACTTATTTCGAGCCCGAAATCTTTGAACAACATCTCCCGCTGAACCACCGGGCTGATTTCAATGAAACTTTACTAGAATGTTCCTTGGGTGACTCTCTACAATTTTTTTTTTTTTTCTTAATTTTGATTGGACCATAAACATGAGCATGGCAGGGCGGATTTATTTTGATTTTTGCTAGCAGAGACAAGTTAATCCAACATTTGTTCAGTGGTTTCAACATTTAAAGCATTTCAGGTTTGTTTTAATTGAAAAAAAAATCAGTGTAGTATTTCAAAAATAATTCTTACTGGAAACTTAGTGTTTACAAGCCTGGGTTCAATTCCCTGAATGGAGGATCCTTTTATGGTTATCAGTTACAAGGTACCTACTTAAGATATTTAAATGATTATTCTGTATGACAGTTGCTTCAAGGAATTTTGTGTTTATCTTAAAAAAGTGATATATTAATGTATTTGAATGGTTTTATTTCAATAGTTCAGGAAAATGTTTCACATTTTGGTCTTTTGATTTATTTTCATTTTTGTTTTAAAAAAAAATAAAAAGAATTGCTGGTACAAATTAAAATTATTTGAATTCGAAACAAAATCTTTGGGAGGGTTGAATTACTTCTGCAAATTGAAGAAAGAACATAATTCAATTCATTTATCTTTAAGAGTGGTAAGCAGTTGGAATACATTTAAAAAAAAACAACAACAATAATTGTAGACTGCGATCGTTTTGAGTCTTTGCCTCTTTCATTTTAAGAACCATCTTATTGCAAAATTTAACAAATTCGTCTGTGTTTCTAACCGAAATGCAAGTTTCTAAAAAAACCCGCATGATTTCATTGTTCTAAAGATAACTATGTGATAAAAAATCATAAAAAATACCTTACGGGATGTTATCACACTGATGTTTGTATAGTTATAAGATAAAACTGATTCCTTTTATACTTTCGAACATTTATATGAAGCCAAAATGAGCGCTCAGTTATGTTTCTTTTTAAGTACACAGAATAAACTCATTTTTTGTCCGGCTTCTGACACTTGAAAGGACTCTTAAGCCAAAAACAAAAGGCGGTTTATACTTTACCACTATTTCATTTGTACTGTCCGTTATTTCTCCATACAGAGTCAACACTACTGGCGGACGTTGATTAGAGCTGACTAGGACTGCTTGGAACGTGTTAAAAAACTACAATGGAAGAAAGAGAATAATTATATTTTCTTTCTTTTAGACAAGCTATTTCTTTTATCAGTTTCATGACTATTGACTTAAATATAGTTTCTGTCAGAACATTACGATAAATGTTTCTTTACGAATCCAAACAACTTCAAACTTTCTAAAAAAATATCTTGAAATATTTCAGAATTTTGAAGTTGCCTAGTAGCTCGCAATTATTGTCCAACCGCGGTATTCGGAAACGCGGGAAACTGTGGTATAGCAAGTAGTAGGGTTGGACTGAACTAAAATTTAACAAGCGTGAGATAACGGTACTGAATTCCAAATGTTATCACCTATAGATACTTATAAAGAAACTCATCAAGAAAAACACCTTTTTTTCTCAATCGATTTCCACTGCTTTTTGTCATTTCAATTTTTATTTCTTCGTGATGCAGTCAATTTTGCAGTTATTTTTATGCTATGAATCATGACATTTACAGATGTAATTATAATGCTCGAGAACAGGGATCCGTTTTATACCATCATTTTTTGCGTAAGTCAAAAATAAAAGTTGCTTCCGCAGTAGTAACTAAACATGGAATTAGAATCGTCTTCTAAAGAAATATTGCAGGGCAGAATGAATTTAAGAATGAATGAAAACACCAGGTACAATTTGAGATTTTTTCGTAAGAAATTAAGTTAAACGGGCCTTAATCTTTGCAAAAAAAAGCAGATCAGTCTACGATCTTGAAAGTAACTTTGATGCAAAAAGGATTTTTTGGATCCAAAAGGAATAATTTAAAAAAATAAAAACATATGGCGTGGAATTTAGCAAGTAGTTCTTAGCAAAGGATTTGTCTAAACATTTAATCGAAAGAATGGAATAACCATTTATTTTCTCTAAAAAGCGAATAAAACATATCAAATTCAAGTGAACATGAGGATAATATGTATGAAGGTAACATCTGTGACGTGTCATTTCAATTAAGCAATAAATGAAGACAAAATATTAGAAAGTACCTTGTATCAAGCATATACATTTCTGTAACTTGCAGGATTTTCAATATAAAATTAATATTCTTTACGCGTCAGAAGCCTTGTTAACCACTTTTGATTATTCAGTACTTGAGGATTCCCAAATAACTGACCAGAATCTATAAATGGGCCTTTCTATCAAAATAAAAATATAAACAATCCGAATAATTACTGTTCTAGATTTGACAAGTAAGATATTTGTCTTTATTTTGACTAGCCATTGTTATAGTGCAGTTGATTGGGCTATTTATCAAAGAGGTCCCTGGTCCGATCACCGACGGAGTCCCATATCTTCCCGACCATTTGTATACAGCCAATGGTCGATAATTGTAGATCTATGTGGGATAGTAGCTGGAGGCTAGAAATATAACATTGGTACTGGTGTGAGAAATACCTTGAATCCGTTGAAAGGTACTCCAGTCGTGAAATAACTGAATAATAGTTGAAAGTAGCGTAAATTCCCATGCAGACAAAAAATATACTAGGGGCATTTCATTGCAAATTGGAATCAATTATACTTGAGTGCCCTCTTCTAGAGTTCTTCGAGAAATTTGGATTAACCCCAAATATGAACGTGGCACGATAGAGCTTATTTTCACTATAATATTTTTAAAAAAAACTTCCCCTTCCAAAATTTTCGCCTGATTTCAAAGAATCTTGGCATGAATGGTCCTTGAGTTACTCTCTTACAGGGAAATGAGAGAATATTCATTGAACTAAGAATACGTTCTGTTAATCAAACGAATGATCAACCTGACTAAAATATCGTATTAAGCAGCATATAGCAGCGATCCGGGTCTAGAGAATTTAAGAAAGAGATGTGAAATAAATGGCCCATAATCATGGTGAATAGAACTCTGTCTAGGTAGTCTAGGCCTTCAGCTAGATGACATATTTGGGAAAAATCGCGTTGATGACATACTTTGTCTGAAAAGCGCTCAATTTGCCTACATCGGATACGAAATAGTTGTCAGATGGGTAATTCGGAAAAGTATTTCCATAAAAATATAACAAAACTATACCAAGGGATTAATTGTGAAAAATGATATTACATAAAATGGAAGAGAATTTGTCAACAAGTGGGGACTACTTCTATATCAAAACCTCAACCTTTGAAATCTGCATGAGGATGAAATGCCAGTTGTTCAAACGTCACCTTAGTGTTCTACAATCGACAAAATTATGATATATGAAACAGCTTAATGATACATTTCTCTGAATAAGGTAGGATTTTATGATATTTTACGGATAAGTAAAATTTAGACATGGTATAGAAACGGCATAGCGTGTTGTAAGGCCCTACCAGATAAACGTTTTTTTCATACGAGCAAAGCCTAATTAATCAATGCTATGAACGACACTACCAAAAATGAGCTTAGTGAAGTCTCTGAAAAATTGGCTAACAGTCCCTGTCACTATCGTCCTCCACCTTTATCTTAGTGACTTTACTTTACCGAATCACTCGTAAATCCGAATCACCAACTTTACCTGTCTCAATTTCATGTCAATTAATTTATTTAAGAACAAATGACCAAAATAAAACAAAAAAAAACAAAACAAAACAAAAAAAAAAAAAAAAAAAACAAACAAACAAACAAAAAAAAAAAAAAAAAAACAAGAAAAACTTGGATAAATGAGAGAAGATTGATTGACCTCTCTTTTCTTTTAGTTGAAGGCATGTTTTCCATTGCTGAATCGTCGACTTTTTCAGCATATAGCTAGATTATCAAAATACCAGTCTCTCTTCTTATTCCTTTGTTTATTTGTACTTTGTTTTCATATTGAATACTTGGGCAAGTGGGTTATATTCCTCTATCTAGTGGAGCATGCAGAGAATGGGTCAGGCAGTTATAAACACCCAGAGATCTCCAATCAAATATTTTTCAACTTCACGGGGAAATTCGATGGAAATCAGATAATGAGACTGAATTCCCACTCACTTTACAGAAAACCTACTCTAATGTCTGTCAAAACCATTTTTGCAATTTGTAATAAAAAATTGAATGGGATGAAAAGACAGTTGAATTTACTTAATAGGCAGGCAGGGGTTCGGGCTTTCTGTCCCCGGCATGCAGGATATTTATTTGATGGTTATGCAGTTTTCAAAGTCAGACTCTAGAATGTCAAGAAAGGGGGTGAATTTCCTCGAATTACGACAAAATTGCTGCCTTGAAGTGTTGCTCTTTTCTTTATAAATTCATCCGCTAAGATATTTATTCTTCGAACGTGGGAGTGGTATTTTTGAAAGATATCTGCTAAAATGAGCATTTTTACCTGTTTGAAAAGACACTGAGATTATTGCATTAGGGGTACGGACAAAACACCACCAGGACAAAACCCCACCAGACAAAACCCCATCAGACAAAACCCCACCAGGACAAAACCCCACCACTATATTTGGCAAGTAGGACAAAACCCCACCACTCTTTCATATCAATATATTAAGTGAAATCTATGTTGATTTAATTATGTTTTCATACAAATGATGAAAAAATATTTAGTTGTTAATTATTTCTTTTAAATCACTTGAATATTGATATTGTTTATTTCTAAATTCGACCCCTCCCCCTCTATCTTTACTTTGTTGAAACATTGCGAAACATTCTGGTTACAAACTTTAAGAAATCCTTGGTCTTTAAACTTTAAAGTAGACATATTGTTTAAGTTAACAGTTGGTTTTCTATCTGTGGATGATAAGCATCCTAGGAAGACTGTCAATCTTGAGGCACCAGGTTCAATCCCTGATGGCAGCAATCATCAATTCTGACCATTAGACTCCCACTAATGGGTTGATAATCTTAGACTTATGTGGGTTGCAGCTGAATGCTAGAAAAGACTGTAATGGTAGAACTGGAGTGGGGAATACCAAAATACCTTTGATAAGTGCCCCAGCCACTTCTATATCACTTAAAGATTGCTAAAATCGGCGTAAAATTTCATTCAAACAAAGAGACAAATCAGTTAAAGGGCAGCTTGTTTTTCGCTTTATTTTAAACCTCATAGTAATGAGGTGCATTTTAATTGTCCCTTGCAACACTCTTTAAAATGGTGTTGCGTGGTAAAGAATTAACAGTATTTTAGGAATTGGTATACCTGTTCATACAATTTGCACTTTCAACACTTACATTATAATATATAATGGTGGGGGTTTGTCCTGGTGGGGTTTTGTCCTGATGGGGTTTTATCCTTGTGGGGTTTTGTCTGGTGGGGTTTTGTCCCGGTGGGGTTTTGTCCTGGTGGGGTTTTGTCCTGCACTCATTGCATTATGCCCTATAGTATAGGGCTCGTGCTTGTAGTTGATATTTAGGAGTCATTGACTCCTAGTTAAGCAAATTCTTGGATCAGAACTGATTTTGATTGGGTCATAACAAAAGAAGGAGCGAAAAAAATCTGAATTTTCAATGTTAATATGTCAATTAACATTTCCCTGTTAAGATATGTAATTCGTAAAATTTTAGATCGCAAATGAAATACATCATTCAAATCAAAGTGAAAAAAACAGTTTTGACCGTCTGAAATATCTCTAAAAGGGGTCATATTGACCCTATTAGAGTAATTTCTAGGGTCAAAATAAGATGTTTTCATATATTTTGGGTCCAATCCGGAAGTCGTGGGTTCGATCCCCGGTGGAGGCAAATATCCTTTCCGACGTTTGTCTCTCACCAATGGGTAGATAATCGTAAACCTATGTTAAACCCATTCAAACAAACAAATCATATATTTTGGGGGTCAAAATCTTGGTTGAAGGGTCAAACACGAGCCGTGTCCTAAAGATAAGTATTTGATGTGTAGAAATATATAGTAACCGCTTTTAAAGGAATTCTTTTAAATCTGGCAGAGGTTCGTGAGCGCTGATCCTGACAGTATGTACGATTCTTGTATGTGTTTAATTTGTTTGGATAAAATGTTTAGTAGCACTACCTTTAAAATGTTTCTTATCATTACATTATGGTAATATCTCGATTTCTTTTGTCTTAACACCACTTTCAACATTATTAAAGTTGTATCATGACAGCTGGTGGTCCTACCTTTTGCTCACACGACTTGTAGAATAACTTTTCATCCAAGCCACCGGCTGCATACCTCACTAATTTGTACTGCTTGTCATAAACTCACTGAGGCGAGATAAATTACCTAAGTGTGAACCTAAGCTGTCAAATGTCGGATGATAGTAAGCCAAGCAGGAGTTTAAAATCATAAGGTTAGGATTGACAGCCCAAAGTATTACTATCACTGAGCTAACCATGTCATTTTATGGCAAAAACTTCACGTGTTTTCTTCAACTAAAGATATGAAGAGATTTTTTTCTAATTTTGATTGTATGAAAACATACCTTATATACTGTATAAATACAAATAAAAAATAAATTCAATTGTTGCTTGAATTTCTATGGAAAAATACTTTGTTTGCTGATTATGCAGGAGTTGCAGTTCATGGTTAATCTCTGTAAGCAGGCAAGAGCGCCCCCGACATTTGATAGATAAATACCGCTGAAGATCTGCAGTCATCCCTTTTCGGCGAAACTTGATGCCCTAAGAATTAATGCAAGGAATTTCGCTGTTATTTTACATGGCTTCCTCTGAACACTTGATCTCGGTTTAAAGAAAACTTATCCTCTCAAGTATCCTTTCATAAGATAAACACGTCGTGGATAAGTAACTTGTAAGTAAGTAATTTGATCATTGTACAATGATTACATAACACATGTCAAAGAAAAGAAATGCATTGGTTTTGGTCACCTAATAAACGCGGCCTCTCAAATAGACACCCCCAAAATGAGGTACGATTCTCGGAGTCATTGAAAATCCTGCCTTCCAATGTCTGTGGTGAAAAAACGCCAATGTAAAAGTAAATTTGAATGAAATTTATAGTAAGGGAAATCATGAAATTGAAAATCTGATTGGAACGTAATTGCACATGCAATGATGATTGAACGCTACTGATTGATTTTGATTGTCTGTTTATTTTTTTCCCTGGCCGCCACCAAAGCACAGTTGGTTAGGCATAAGACTTCCAATCTGGAAGTCGTGGGTTCGATCCCCGGTGGCGGCAAATATCCTTACCGACGTTTGTCTTTCACCAATGGGTAGATAATCGCAAGCCTATGTGAAATAGCAGTCGGAGGCTAGGAAAGGGTGTAATGGTAGTACAGGTGAAAGAAATACCAGGAATCCATTGTAAGGTGCTCCGGCCGCCGCGATATAACTGCAAGATTGTTGAAAGCGGCGTTAAACCTATTCAAACAAACAAACAAACAAACAATTAACTTTTCCCCCGTGAATAGTTGTTGGGCTAAATGCGATCTTTCGATCAATTGAACGTTGCTTCCAATCACTCAATTTAATGTTATGAAATTAGACAAAGCCTAGAAAACGGGCGAAATAATAATATATATAAAAATGTGAAATGTAATTAGTGCCTGTAAACTCATCTTAACCCAAAAGCCAAGATGTGTCTGTGCAGCATAGAATGATAGCACATCTTTCAGTTTCAGTCTGTCCTAGACCTTGCAGTATGTACAGAGAAACCACACAATATTTTGTATATATTTATACCACTTTGACCTTAAATCCCAAAATTAGCTGTATTGTCTAAAATAGAGCTAAATTATTATATTTTAGATCCACCGTCCATAGGAACAAAGTGCTCACATTGTAAAAGCTTTGCAATCACAAGAAGGGGTAATAAAAGATATGTCTTAAAACCTATTTCCCCTTGTAATTATTAGGAAAGTGTAAGCAGATCTATGAATTATCTCGAAGGTGATGGCAGGTTATGAAACCATAAGAAATTGGCACTTATTTTGTTAGTAATTACATTTCTGTCAAAACACGTCAAATAACAAATTAGCACAACAAAACATGACACTTTAGAAATTTATCTCTTTTTTATCCTTAACCAACTGATTTGAGTCAACTGTAGGCATACGAACAATCAAGTTAAACATGTATAATGTTTTTGCGCAATTTCATAACAGTAATTATATCAGAAAAGGGCTAGCAGGGCCCACAGACCTTTCATTTTTGGGCTCAGGGCTTATGAACTTTTGGTGCCTATCCCTAATATTATTACAACAAATTCAATTTTGGCTGACTGCGGCCCTGAATTTTGTCTATATTGAATTGCTAAAAACGTAAAATAGAAAAATAGAGGTTGTTTACTAAACTGAACAACAAAAATAACGCCTCGTTTATTTTTTTACAGAACAATTTCCATAATCTGAAATTTGGAAAAGTGGTTATAACAAAATAGACGTTTACCATTCGTTTTTTTGTGAAAAAAGGATGACACCGTAGCCATACGCTTTGAAGAGCTAAAAATGCATAGAGCCGACTACCGCCAAAATCAAAATCTTGCAATACCAGTCAGTTTCAAATGATCTGTAAAAGTCTATAACGCACGAGTTCATGTGCAACTTTGCTCTTAAATGATGCATAGCTTTTTGAATTTCACTAAATGTCTATCCTATCATGGTCATCCATTTGCTCTTCATGTTGCTCCAATCTGACTCAAAACCTCGGATTTTTGTGCTCTTCTTTTTTTTTTCGTTTTACTCACATTGCTAGCTCACACATTTTCCAGTCATGAAAGATTACAATGCGGCCTCCCCACCCTGTCGGCATCCTAGGTTCGGCAAGGGCAGTTGTTATTATCGACGTTTTAGGCTGACAACAGTCGAGTTATGACCCCTCATGGCTGTTTCAAGCGTCCTTGATTAATAATAGCGTGAATGAATCAGATAGAGATGACTTTGCGCAATCGAGTTCCGAAATTTAATTTGCACTCGAAGACTTTGCTTTATTTGATAATTGTATTCACGATTTTTCGTTACCATTATTATATGGTGTATAACTCAACGAACTTTAGTTTGGTAAGATGCATTCAATCGGCGGCATGATCAGAAAAAAAAATGTTTGTCATATTCAAGTGTCTCTGTTCCATCGTGTATTAAATTTTTCCATAATTGTTGTCCAAATTGTCGGCCGAAATAAAGTAAAGCCATGATGGCAAATCAGTCGGTTTCGGGACAGAGTTATTAATTATCGAAAGGTGATGTGTTATTTTTGTTGTTTAGTATATTTTGCAGATTGAATAGATTTAGTTTCACTAGATGTTGATTTACAAGTAGCCTAAAGCAATTTCGCATTACATTGTATCTAAATTGATGTTTGATTGTCTCACTGCTCTGAATGGATTTTTTCAGAATTGTCAAAACTGAATGAATATATTTGCAAAAGTATGTAAGCAATAATAATTGTATGATCGGCGGACGAAATAAAACAAAATGAATGGTTTTATCTGCATTTGATGATCATGTTAATGATTTTTACCTTTTATTTGATATCGTATGTATTTCTTTTGGTAAATTTTGGCACGTTTAAAAAAAAAGATTTATTTATCTTATCTTTAGGTTGATAGTCTTGGTATAATTAGATATAAGAAACTGATGCTTTTTGTTTTCCTATTCGCATGGTTTCTTGAATTGGGTTCAACCCTTACAAATAAAACCCTGTCCATGGATCCCATCTAGTTGTACAAAAAACACAGGACATTGAAACTATTTTATTTTCTACAACTAACAGAATTTTGCAAAAAATCGATATGTATGATATTGAGGTCGATATCTCCTTTTAATTTGGAGTACTTTAGAATATGAAATTTGTAAACGGGCTAACACATCACATAACAACTGTTCATTTTAAGGCAAAGCTAACTGTTGAAGCTCTATTACATCCCCGGGATATTAGATTAATCATATTTGTATAAGAAGGAGTAAAAAATTATAAAAGTCTCCAAGTTTTCCGAAAATTCTCAAACAATAATGTTTATTTGAACGATGCATGAGGAATTGGGGTCATAATTATTGTGAGAAAATGCGGCTTTACGAGAATTGTACGGTATCTGACTGTGTTTATTGATATAACCAAGTAGATATCTATTCTATATAGGTACTGAAAAGTCGGGACTAAATGATTACCAACATCAGAAGCATTTTAGACAGAATTTAAATGCATGATCAATGCTCACTCTTACTTCTGAGACTAAAAAGAAAGACAAGTGTTTCGGGGGGGGGGGTTCTTTGAACAAGCAATGATTTCCTCTTCTAGCATTTTCTAGACTGTAGCACTTGATCTATATTTGAAAATATGTACATTTGAATTGAGGGAGGAAGAGATCATTTTTCTTTAAATTACTTAAGGACGTCACTCATCCGGTTGTGGATGTTCAGGCATTAAAAACAAACAAAAACCTTTACGTTTCTGTAATCGTTATAAAACTATGAATCGAAATTCAAACTATGTTTTTTGGATAAAGCTGTATATTAGGTTATCAAATTGTGTAAAAAAATGTAAAAAGTCAAAAATGTATTTTTCCCCCATTTTTTTTTTTTTTTTTTTTTTTTTTTGGGGGGGGGGGCATTTTTCTCGATCTTATAGTATTCAGAGAAAACGAGAAGCATATATTCAAATGCTAATCCTTGAATATTTTTCGGAAAAAAAAGCAAATAAAACTTATGAATATAGTAAAAAGAACCACCTCCTCATATACCTGAACCAAAATACCAACTTATTTCCAATACTGAACAAGAGGGCCGTTGGCCCTGGGTGCGCTCACCTGAGAAAAAAGCTTCATTACCTAGGTATGTCCATGCAACCACAGAAAAAGAGATTTTCACTTATTCAATCAGATAACATTTGAAATAAACCTCCCCCCACACACACCCTCTGCTCCTCCCCTGGTCATTATTTATCTAAGCTTTTTCATAAAAGGTCTGTGATCAACTAATCTATGCCAGATATACAGGCTGAGTCTGAGACTTTTAAAGTTTTTCTTTAATGAGTTGATCAATCCATGTCAAATATAAAGGCTGTAGGGATTCAAAATTCTCAACCAAGCACTCCCCCCTCCCCCAAGATTCTCTGCACCTGGTGAATCTACAGTCATGATTTTAGCTAATTCAATTAATGTCCGAATGCTGATCATCCATACCAATTTTCAAGTTTGTAGGACTCCTGGTTCATTAGAAGAAGTTAAAAGATTTCAAAAATCATCCAAAGCACTACCCCCTCCCCAAGACACTCAACATCTGGTGACCCTACAGTCATCATTTTAGCTATTTTTATTAAGGTCAAAATATCGATCACCCATGACAATTTTCAAGGCTGTAGGATTCCTGAACCAGGAGAAGAATAAGGTTAAAGATTTCAAAATTGATCCAAAGTACTACCCCCTCCCCCCTAATGCTCCGCATCTGGTGACCCTACATTCATGATTTTACCTATTTAATTTTAGATCAATATGCTTATCATCCATGCCAAATTAAAGTCTGTAGGGCTCCTGGTTCATTAGAAGATGAAGGTTAAAGTTACAAAATTTTCACAAAAGTACTCCCCCCTCCCCCCTGGTGCTCCGAACCTGGTGGCATTACAGTCATGATTTTAGCTAATTAAATTAAGGTCTATGAGCTGATCCTCCATGCCAATTTTCAAGTCTGTAGGGCTTGTTGTTCAGAAGAAGAAGAAGGTTAAAGATTACATGATTTTCACAAAAGTACTACCCTCCCCCCTGGTGCTCTGCACCTGGTGAATCCACAGTCATGATTTTAGCTAATTCAATTAATGTCCAAATGCTGATCATCCATGCCAATATTCAATTCTGTCGGGCTCCTGGTTAAGAAAAAGAAGAAGGTTAAAGATTACAATATTTTCACAAAAGTACTACCCCTTCCCCCCTGGTGCTCAGCACCTGGTTGCCCAACAGATATGATTTCATGATTTTTTATTAAGGTCTATAAGCTGATCATCCATGCCAAATTTCAAGGCTGTAGGGCTGCTTGTTCAGAAGAAGAAGAATTTTAAAGATTTTCTTAAATTTTTAACTTTTGTTGCCATAGCAACCAGAGTTTTTCACTTCAATTCTTTTAGCAATTCTTTAAGGGGATCACCTAAGGAACATTTCTGCCAAGTTTGGTTAAAATTGGCCCAGTAGTTTAGGAGAAGATGTCATTTAAAGAAATTGTTGACGGACGACGGGCGGACGCCGGACAAAAGGTGATCACAATAGCTCACTTGAGCACGTTATGCTCAGGTTAGTTAAACATCTATTTTGAAATTCGATTTTTTTATGAATTACCTCCCTACATTTTAACAAATGAGTCAAAATATCTAAGAAGGTAAAACTGTGACCCATTTTTACATGTCAAAATATTCTTAATTATGTCACAAACTGATATCGGGAGTATAAGGAAAAGTTTAATATGGGAACTACATTTATTTTACTGTGAAGAATGTATAAGTACCGCTTAACATTAAAGGAAAAATACTTCAATTTGGGACCGAATAAATATGTCCTAGTTTTCTTTTCTTTCATTAAAATTCCATATTTCTGTAATATATTAGTGGAATGGGTTATTGTTTTTTAATAAAACATAAATCAATGGCTTTCAGAATATTTATTTGTCCAAAAATAGTTACTTATTTTCAAGGACGTAATTGTCAAGGAAATGCAACGGCAAGAACTGATTGGCACTAAATGATTTTGGAACCTATTTTCATACGGCTGTGAGAAAAAAAGAAAAAAAGCATGGTGACCCCATTTTTTTCAAAAATTGAAATAAAACATTTAGATCTTTCTAAAAATTAGATTTGAAGAAAAATTTTACTGTAGAAAAAAGCCGAGCGCACTTCCTTAAGGAAAGAAAGAAACTTGAAAGCTGTTTATCTCACTATAAATATGTGAATCGTAATAAATCTAAATTGATCATACATTTCTTAATATATTTATTTCCAACGGGGTGAACAGGATATTGGTAAAAGAAAGGGCTTCAGTATGGTTGATCACACTTTCGAAAATGAATCGATCAATCTTAACATCATAAAATCCATCGCATTGGATTTCTACAATTTCTGGATAGAAATGAGCTGATTTGAGTACTTTGTACTTTCTTTCTGGTATGACAAGGTCCTTTCTTGTACTATTTAAGTTAAAAAAAGAGTTTTGTAATATAGGCCGAGAATTGATCTGTTTTGGTCTTTTCTGGTTTCTACATTGTCCTTCCGGCTTGTTGTTGCCAGTTCCGGGTTAACCATTTACCAGGTTGGATTTAATATACGCTCGCGATCAATGACTTTGAAATAAGAAGATTTAACTATGGAACGCCTCGACTGCCTCATGGTGTTCGTATCCGATTCGTTATGTCTGAAAATCAGGTTGTTATGCGCATTTCTAGTTTGTCTTGATCAAAAGTCATTTCGTCTTGTGCAAGTATAAGTCTGTCGTGCAAATATATCAAATCGTTGTGTGCATTTAATGGTTTGTTATGCACATTTTGTAATTAGTCCTGTATGGAAATCAATATGTCTTGAGCGCTTATTAATTTGTTATGTGCAAAGGACAGTTTGTGATGTAAGTTTAACAATTGGTTGTGTAGACTTTTTAGTGCTTAATCTGTTTTTAGTATTTTGTTGTGTGTATTTGTATTTTGTCAAGTACAAAAGTCATTCCGTCTTGTGCAAACATTAGTTTGTTATGTCTTTGTTTTAATTTGTTACGTGCCGTTAATAATTTTTCATGCGCCTTTTGTATTTTGTCATGTGGGGAAACACGTCGACCTGTGCGCATAATAATTTGTTATGAGCATTTAGTATTTTGTTATGTGTGTAAGTACTTTGTCTTGTACAAAAGTCATTCCGTCCTGAGCAAACATTCCTTTGTGATGTCCATGTTATTACTTTGTTAAGTGCATTTTATAGTTTGTTCTGTAGGGAAACCAAGTTGTCCTGTGCGCATTATAAATTTATTATGTGCAAATAACAGCTCGAAATGTAGCTAAATCCGTTTGTCGTGTTGACTTATTGGTTCGTTTTGTGCATTTCATATTTCGTTATGTATTTTTGTAGCTTATCTTTTACAAAAGTCATTCCGTCCTGAGCAAACATTAGTTTGCGATGTTTATGTTTTAAATTGTACCGTGCAGTTAAATAATTCTTATGTAAATTTTGTATTTTGCTATGAGTTGAAAGCAATTTTTCTAGTGCGAATGGTTCTCCATGCCAATGTTTAGTTCGTTATGTGCAAATGTTAAATCGTAATGCAGTGCTTTCTCACGATACCTTCACATGAGATTTGCATCAAGGCGGCAGACAAAGATCGTCTGCAAATAACATTGAGAAGGGTTGGGCTTTAGGCATATTAGCACATTTTTTTGATATTTTTCCACGTTCATGTGGTAATTGAACACGACGATATGAATTTCAAACGTGACAATCTACAACTACACTTAGCACAATGCTAAGTGAACGAGACAAATCGCTACCACTCAGGACATATTGAAAGATTACAAAACAAATTGTTAACTGTACATAGCGAATTAAAATGTTAACACGACCAATAGATGTGAGCACAAGGCGAAGTGACTTTTGCACAAGATAAAATACAAATGTACATAACGAACTGAAAAATTGTATTGACTACATCTCAAACTGTTCTTTGCACATAACACATTGATATGCGCACTCCACGACTTGATTTCCCCACAGGACAAAAAATGAAATACACATATCAAACTATCAACTGCACATAACAAATAATAACATATCGCTGTGTCAGTATGAAACTATTGTAACTCCATTTTTTTCAAAAATTGTTTTTTTGCTTAGAATAACTCATTTCCATGGTTTACTCCAGTAAAAGAAACAAAAAGCTGTAAATAAGCCTTAAAATGACTTTAGAAGATATTATGCCAATTGTTGTAAGTCCACTCCTGAATAATTTGTTAGTGTGAAACTATTGTATCTCCATAGGTGGACATACAATAGTTTCACGCTAACAATTCTTCAATATTCTTTAGAATAAAATTATTGTATTTGCACTTTTTTCAACATACTGCATTTTAATGACTTCATTTATAATATAGAGCATCATGTAGATACTTTTAGTATATAACAAATGGTCCTCCTTAATATTGCAAAAAAGGGAGATATTTGATAAAACACTTATCTTCAAAATTCTGAAAAAAATAAAGGAGATATCTTAAACAATTACTTTACCTTATACATTCAATGCTTTTATAGTGACATTTTGAAAACATAACAACTCAAAATCTATGAGTAGATGGAGATACAATAGTTTCATTCTGAGATTGGTTTCAATACTAGTTGATTATCAGTGTACATACAATACTTTCACATTGAGTTGATAAACTTGTTTACATTAGAATCTTTACTTATGTCCAGAAATGAAGGGCAATTGTTCTTGCTTAATCACATAATCAGTCTGCCTGTCATTCTGTCTTTTCAAATTGCTTCCTGAAGAAAATTTGTATGCAGACATTAACTATACAGTGAAACCTGTTTTAGGGGCCACCTGTTTTTAGCAAGCAACCTGTCTTAAGCAAGCAGCCACCAAGTTCCAAAATGAACCATTTGCACTGAAATTGACCTGTATTAAGCAAGCACCTGTCTTACTGTGAGCAAGCGCTTTTTCAATGTCCCTTGGGTGCTTGCTTAGGACAGAGTTGACTGTATTTTCCTAGTTTCACAATTTTCAGGATTTCTAATTAATTTGTGTTGATTGTTTGCCTACATTGTTTGACATGTAAACATTATAGTTTTCTGAACTTATTTAGAAAAGCTTTATGAATATAGAAATCAATGTCGCTGTACATGTATAACTTTCCAGGGTTTGACACTAAGTCTTATTTCTATGAGACAAATTATGAAATTAAGGAGTCAAAATAAAAGCAAGGAGCCAGAATTTTAATTTTGGACAGAAAATTTGGAAAATTAGAAACTGCTGCTTACAAGCAAATCTTATCTGCAAAAGGTGTTATATTTTTCAAATCTTAAATTTTGATAGAGAATGATTACCCTGCTCATTTGTATGTCAAAATATTCTTATAGGATCAGTATGACTATTACATGACTCTTAACTTACAAAAGGAGTCCTGTCTAAAAAATGAAGTCTAGTCTCAGATTCCTGGACTCTCCCCGGTGGTCCTGCACTCTTTCACTGCTGTTTACACGATTAATTGTTGTATTAAAGATTGTGTTTATTTTCCTTCTGCTTTCAAGAAATATACAAGTTTAATTGTCCAAGATCATTTCTCTTAAGCCAGAAATTAAGAAACTTAGTTACAATTGTCTAGACTAAAATGTAGTTTAGATTAAATTATTGTTGTTTACTAGTAGACTGGCATCCATCCCACTAATCTGAAGTATTGTGAAATGAGTAGAATTCAAGTTTCTTATTGCTTATATTCCTCTGACTGGTCCTAAAAGTGGTCAGTTTTTGAGAATATAATGGGAGGTAATTGGATAGGATGGATTAGTAAAACATGAGTGGTGTGCATGAATTATTTTTAACTTAACACTAACTGAGAGCCTAGGAGCCAGGCTAGTTTATTAGTTTTATGAGGTAAAGTCCAACCTTAATCATTATTGCAGTAATTCCTATATGTATAGGTTGATAGCTGGGAATCATCTTTGGACATCTCAATCTCAAAGTTGACCCATTACCTCTTGACCACAGACACTGTCAGTACAACATCCCATCCCAGCCTCAAGCTGCTTATCCCTCAGTTCACCCATTATGATAATGACCAAATCAAATGATGGAAAGAAAAATGCTCAAGAACAAATTAGGTGTGTAGTCTATTTATGCTTTCCAAAGGGGGGACATATAACTGCCGTTCTGTCTGTCTGTCTCATTCAGTCTGTGCATGTATCCATCCTAATTAGTTATTTCTCCATAACCCTTGGGCCAAATTTAATGTAACTTCACATGTGAACATCCCCATATTAATATAATGCACTTTTTTCTTATAGAATTTAAAAAAAAATCTAAAGAAGTTTAAGATTATTTTTTTTTATTTCTTTCCATAAACATTTTGACAGTCATTGTAAAAAATTCCATAGGACAAAGGGTTGATAAGAAATTTCTTAATTTCTAAGTTAAAAGGTGCATCAAACTGTACTAACTGCACAAGAACAAAGCCCGATTTTCTTGTACATATTTATACAAATGCACAATTGTGTATCAAACAGTTATGGAAGATATTTTTTTGTCTTGAGATCAATGGTAAAATATGGTCCAGATTAGCTGTTTGAACTCTCGAAACTTACTTGCACAATGATGGACATGTTTGAAACAATTAACTTAAATTTTACTTGAGTAGGGATTTCAGACACTTTAATGAAATATCCTTGTGCTCAACATTTCAAATTTGTTCAAAACGTTGGCAAAAGGATTAAGCAGCAAGCTCTGGATAAAATTATGCTCTAATGACTAATATTTACCTGTCTGTCCCCCAAAAAACTTTTATACTTGCTGTAACTTTTGATTGGTTAGGAATAGAGTGTTCATATATCACATGGGTATTGCTTGTTACAGGACCTTTCTGTTGGTATCAGGTCATGGTTTTCTGTAAGGTCATTTTTCAAAGTCAATTTTTTTTTTAAATTTTCTTAAAACGACTGTGATAGGATATTGTTGTTCTATTCTTTTTATTGATTTTTAAACACCTCTTGTGTTGACTTAAATTCAACTAAAATAATACTTAAATACATGCTTCATTTCAAACAGAGTTAGCTGTAAATACCTTGGTATAGATCAAGTCAAACTGACATAATTCAAATTGTTGCTTTGAAAACAAAATCCTTTTTAAACATGCATGATACAGTCAGTAACTTTAAGAGAAATATTTGCAATTTAATGAGCCACTGGCATAGTGGGATTGGTAGCACGTTGGCTGCGAATCACTTAGTCAAGGGTTTGATCTTCGAGCAGCACTCATACTTTCCGACTATGAGTGTTCCACCAATGGGTTGATAATCTAGATAGACCTATGTGGGATAGCAACTGGAGGCTAGGAAAGGATGTAATTGAAGTACTGCTGTTAGGTGCTACAGCTGCCACGATGTAACTGAAAGATTATTTAAAGCAGCATTAAAACCCATTTAAATTTACAAATTTCAATTGAATGTAAGCCTGAGTCAGATTTCTAACTTGAAAGTAAACAATGAAATAGACTTTACTAAGGATGACAAAACACACATCAACATGGTATCCTAGTCCGGACATAAGTTTTTACCACCCAACATGGTTTCACTGAATACAGATGAACTAAGAATCAAGCAAATCTAAATAGATCAAACCTAAATTAAGCTTGTGTAATATAAATGGCTAAGGCTGCCATAAGCCGCCATTACATGCAGTCATGGGTTAGACCTTTTGTGGCGGCATACATCCTTTTTGACATTTGTCTCTCACCAGTGGGATAAGCAGCTTGGGATTCTGCTCAGTAAGGATACTGTGGTAGGACTGGAGAGAGAAATATCAGCGATCTATGATAAGGTGCTCAATCCAGGATATGTCCAAATGACCGTTCAAAGCTTCATTAAACCCAATTCAAAGAAACCAATCTAAACACCTTAACAGAGTGTTTTTAGTTCAGTTTTTCAGAAGATTGATCTTTTATAAGAACTTGGCCTGTCAAATAGCATTGACTTTTGTACATGCAGGTGTGTATCTTTTGAGATCTATCATTATGCTTAACATGGGTAAGCTTGAAGAAATTGTAAATGTTAAATTGCTTGGTAAAGTTTTGGAAATGTATGACTGTAACCTTGTAAAGCCACCTTGACTTTGATATCTGTAGATATGTATTAGTGAGATTCATCATCAAGACAATTATGAACATCACACCTTAAGTTATTAAGTGGTAAGCAATCTAGAAGTTTTAGCTCCACTGGATGAAGGTTATGTGTTATAAAGTCGGAGCTTTGAAAATCATTTTCTTAGAATATACCAGATGGATATAAACCAAATTTCAAAGGGATGATCCTTTAGTGATCCTTTATCAGTCTACCAAAATTTATTGTGATCTGATGAAAAATAATGCAGTAGTTTCTCTATATATTATATTGTGGAAATTATGAAAATCATTTTCTCAGAATCTAATTGATGGATTTCAACCAAATGTTACTTTGGTGACCCATTATCAGGCTGCAAAAAATTACTCTGAATGGATAAAAAATATGTATGTAATAGACTTCGGTCAGTTTTCTATGTGTTATTCATCAATCTTCAATGTTTCTTTACAGAATTAGTGCAGCATGAGGCACTTCTGAAAAATACTTATTTACTTGAAATTAAATTTAATCAAATAATGCATTCAATCACTGAATTTCTCATCATATCAGTCTATTCAACTATTCAACAATTTGGAGCAAATCAGCTGCTCAAGCAGCTCTAATTTGTTAAGTTTTGCAAGCATATGACATTGAATATGACAATGACCTTACCAAAATGACCTTGACTTTGGTATCTGTAGATGCATATCCTTGAGATTTATTGTTATACCAAATATGAACAATGTATCCTGAATAGCCTTCAAATGATTTGGAATGTCAAGTTTTGGGGTTAAATTTTCAGATAGATGGACAACAGTTTAACAAATGCTTCCAATCTTTTCATGATTGGACATGAAAATGTCTACATTAATATTTTATCAATCACTTTTGATTCGTCAGCTAGGCCCATTCTAATTTTCTGTTCCAAGACAGGCACAGGGATAATCAAAATTTGTCAGAAACTATTCTTAATAAATGGTGAGGCTTAATGTATATCCCTTAGGTTTGACTTTAGGAGGCTGAATGTAATTTAAAGCCAAAAGTGTCAAATTACAGAGGATGCAGTATGAAAAACTTAAAGGACTAGGTTCATGAACATAGGAAATGGGCCCTGTGAAGTCAGCATCTTTCAAATTTCTAATAAACAGAATTAAACCTACCTTTTCTACTAAACTATAAACAAATCCTCAAAAAATGTATGAAATATTTTTTCAAAACCTCACATATTTCTTAAAATAAGCCAATAAAGTAGCCTTAATACAAAGAAATGCTTTTCCCCCATAAAACAGTTGATTAAAGTTACAAAAAATATGAAGCCTCTCATACCACACATCCATATTTTCATCAAGTAAAAGCTATGACTTCTAGAAGGGTTTTAGTGAAATTCATGTATTGTGGTGTCGCAATTTGGAATTCATATTTTTTCAGCTGTATGAATTTTGAAATTTCTTGAAAAATGGGCTATTTCACAGTTTTATGCTTACTTTAATGCCAATTTCTGACGAAATGATGAATTTATAGAAAATATTCTTTGTACAATTTGAGAGCGGGGATTGGGTAACCATGAAAACTTGATACCATTGAGAACATTAGAATCAGAAAAAGTTGATTTTACATTGCCAAAATCTAGAGTTAGTGAACCATGTCCTCTCTGTCAAAGTTAAAAGAGCTGGCTGAGGAAAAAAAAATGAGTTTGATCATAACAAAATTTTGGCATTACAAGAAGATTTTTAGGTCAGCTACTTTCATATTTTTTCTTTTATAAGTAGTACTGCTAATGGCTGCAGCTGTTGCATTTTTTGTCAATTTCAAACAGTGGCCATAGTCTAGAAGAGATGGATTTAGTCTCATGATCATGAGTTCCTTGATTTTATCAGTAGCCGATACCTAGCATCTCGCAGATACCCTTGGATTGTCAATTGTTATTCTTAGTAGGATGAGCAGTTGAAGGCTTGGAAAAAAGGTTGTTGAGAAATACCAGCAATGATTAAATGCTCAAGCTGCCACGATTTGACTGAAATACTGTTAAGGGTAGCAGTAAACCCCATTCAATTCATCAAAATTTTCATTGTTAAGGGTTTGACTTGTCTTAAATATGATCATAAAAGGTATGATGGATTAAATTTACAAAAAGTTTATGTAGTTTCTTGTGTTTCTATAATATCTGGTTCTTTCATTCTATCATTTCATGTCTGAATGAGTCAATTTTGACAAACTTCTGTCACTTTTTGGATTTTAAAAATAATCTATCCCCAGTCAACACAATAATGTAATTGATTAAAACCACATTGTTATATAATGCTAATGTAAGGTTCCAAGGTGTTTGGGATATGCTAAAAGAATATTGTTCACTCCAGATAGGTGGAAATATGTAAATTTCTTCCAAAAACTCAATAAGTTCTTTTTGCTAAATTTCTTTTCTCATATAGAAGCCGAAGCTATGGCCAAACTGAAACCAATTAAGAAATAATACATAGTCACTGTTTTTGAATAACAAAGGTATTGAAATAACATCAAATCACTAAAAAAATGTTCATAATGAAAAATGGTTATCATTTAAGGTAGCAATGGACACATGGCGTCATTTTTTTCCGCCCAATGAATTTTTGTCTTGGTCACATATGTTGTAGATTAACATTGTGTAGTCATTATATCAAAATTTGAAGGTACCTTTCCACGGTCGTTTTCATGCTAGAGTTATCTGCCCTTGAGTGATATAGGCAATTTTTCAGTAAAACGGTTATATTCGTTTTAGGTCTAGTATAAACCCTGTACTAAGTTATAGCTATAAAACACATACATTTTGATAGACCTTATACATGTACAAAATTGCTATTGACAAGAAAATTTCTCTTTGATCAATTGCATTTACACAATTTGCTTCCAAAGGTTAAAAATGCACTAATTTTTGTAATTTTACTAGGTAAAAATGCCACAAAAACCTATCTTTTTAAGAAATTACCCAATAATTTTTTCTTATTTTCCGATATGTATATAATCCATATTTTTCCTTTGTTTGGTAAAAAATTCAGCATACCTTTCCATGCAAATAAGAACGTTTTTCGTTATTTTTCAGTGTTCCCCCTAATAGAATGACGGTTTTAACGCATTTTTATTGTTAAATTTAATGATCCACTCATTCAATTAATATCAAATGTTGAAAAGAAGCTTAATTATGAAGTTTACCATCATTATTCTACGTTATTTCAACCGGTCTTTTTAAACAACGCGCAAAAAGAGCCGTAAAATAAACGAAAACCCACTTCCTGTTTACAGAGTCGGGAGGCCGCTGTCCATTGCCACCTTAATGCATGAAAAACAAAAAAAGATGTACATACAATAGTCTCACACCCAGCAAAAAATATGAAAGTCCTCCGAAAGTCAGTGTAAAACTATTGTAAGTGACATTTTCACATAAAACTCAAAAACTATTTAATTATCATCTTTTATGTCAAAACAACTTATTCAAAGTTATGAAATAATGACTTAATCCAAATTTCATATGAATAAGAATGTATTTAAGAAAGATAAAAAGTTTTTTCTGCTTCCTGTAAAATTTTGTAAAACGGAGATACAATAGTTTCACACTGACACAGCGATATACATCACAAACTAATGTTTGTACAGGACGGGATGACTTTTGTACAAGACAAGCTACAAACACACATAACAAAATACTAAATGCACATTACAAACTAAAAAGTTTACGCGACAAATGGTTTTGGTTACATCACGAAATGTTCTTTGCACCAAACACATTGATATGCGTACAGGACGACTTATTTCCTCACAGGACCAAATATGAATGCACAAAACACAGTATTAAATGCACGCATATCAATGTGTTTGGTGCACATTATGACTTAAGACATTATGACTTTTGTACAAGACAAACTACTCATGCACATAACAAAATTCAAATGGTTTTGACCACATCACACACTGATATTTGCACAAGACAAATTGATTTCATCACAAAACAAATTGCAAAATGTACATAACAAACTGTTTAATGCACATAACAGATTGACACATTTGCTCGACCGACTAATTTTTGCACAAGACGAATTGACTTTTTATCAGGACAAACTAGAAATTCACATTACGACGTGTCAAGTGTTCATTACAATATGATTTTCAGACATAACGAATCAGATATTAACAACATGAGGCAGTCGAGGCGTTCCATGTGTTACACTCCTTAAAAATTTTCCTTTTCTAGAAGTGCCAATATTTCGAGCGCTTTATATGTTGGAAGCTAAATTACATATGGGAATCTTTGACCCGATTATGCAATAAATGTGTAAAGGTTTATCCTCTTATGTTTTCAGAGTGCAGGGCATAATAATGTTAACTCTGACAAGCTTATTTCTAGTTATTCCCCTTGGTTATTTTCTCAAACTTGGATCTTCTCCCGTCTTGACAAGTAACTCTGAAAGTATACGCGTATTGCTGAAAGTATAAAAGCTTTGATCATTCAATTTTGTGTGCTATACTGCTGATAAATTTCATCGAGCTTTTTTGAGCTTTTAGTATTCCTGTAAGCCATAAACTGGTTATATACATTGGTATAGTAAATATGAATGAAGTTCTTTTGTCTATATTTTTCAGTCTTTAAACATAATCCTATATGGCTTACGGTTACCATTTCCATGTTTTATATCAGGATTTGAGATTCACTTTATTGGTCTATTTATGAATAAACGTCTTGTCCGGTATCCCGAATATGCAAATATCGCAAGATCCTTTTGAGAAATGGTATATGAACGAATTAATAGTTTGTAAAGAAGACGGTTAAACCTTCCAATCTACAGTTTTGTAAAACTTTGATTTATGGTCGAAGAATAAAACGACGCAATAACAAGCACGTAAGATTGTCGTATTACGACTCCGTCTAATCCTAGCGAGGGCATCATTTGTGTACAAAAAGCATTGGTACTTCCTGTACAGAGCATCCATTTTAATTAATCACAAATCGATATTTCTTAAACCATAAAAGGGGTTAAGTCAACGTAGTTCACTTTTTGTGACTAACGTCGATGAAAACATGGTCTGATGAACTCTAAGATTGAGAAGAAAAAGATGTCGCGCTTCACAAACAATGCCTAATTAACTCAATGTGTGTACTGTTTTTTTTAAAATTTGAAGAAAACTTCTTTATTTCATGATCCAACAACAAACCCGCAAAAAAGTAAAACTTGGGCTAAAATGTATATAGCGTTTCTGTATGGCAACCAATTTTTTCAGTGCTTACCTATTGGATTATAATTATTGAAAGGCTTTGATGCAAAACTTTAAAATGTTATGTCGTTTGCATAGTGGTTTAATTATAAAAAGGCAATACCGTCGTTGGGACTTAATCATTTGTGATTCAATGCCGGTGAAACAGTCCATATTGTTTCAAGATAGGGCAGATATAGCTAAGAAATATTTTCAAACCCATATCTTTCAAGTCAAACACTTTATTGACAAATGAAACAAAAACGGACAGAACTTTTGTTCTTAATTACATTATTACTTTTTATAAGTTTACCTATTTCTAACAGAAGTTTGTTACTTCAACACAGGGAACCATTTATTGCTGACTAGACAGCCTGTGGTGCCCATATATATGGAGCGGTGCGATCAGGAATCAACTAAGTTGTTTGGAGAAAACAACAACATGTTCCTGGAATTATTTCATGAGCTTTTGGTGAGTTCTGGCCTAAAAAGTTAGCAGGGGAGATTTTTGAATATTTTACTATGAACGACAGTTGCTTAAGACACGATTTGTGGTAGAGCCCAAATGCGTAGCCTAATCAGAATGAAAATATAAGAGCATGGTCCTAGAAACAATGTTGAGAAATTCTGTTTAGGCTAACTACTTTTTACAGAGAATAAAAAAAAAAAAAAATAAAAAAAGTAGTGTTTCAGACACAGGGACGTGTAATTGCAAAGTTTACACACCGATCAACGGCGACGCTAAAATCAAGCTTTTTGATTTATTAAAAAAAATGAAAAACAAGGGGACCATGATCGTTCTTTATCGCTCAACTGAGTAAGTCAATTCATAACTTGTCAATCATATCAAGATTACTAGAGATTGTTTGATGTATATTTAGGGTTCTTTTGATAAAAACAGACCTTCATTACCCCCTACTGCAATTTGAGTTTCTTTAATTTTCGTAAATTTTCAACCTTCCTCTTACAATGGCAACCAAAGTTATTGGTGGAATTGAATTCTTTTAACATTTTAAGAACATCCCTGACAAGTTTGAAATTGATTGGCCCAATGGTTTAGAAGTAGATGAATTTGTTCTAAGTTTTTCGGAAATCTTTGGGCTTTCCATTACCATTGAAACCAGAGTTTTTGATGGAATTAAATTCTTTTAACAACTTGAGTAGAGCTTTACCCTAGGAACATCCCTGCCAAGTTTCAGCTTAAATGACCTAGTATTTCAGGGAATGAAGATTTTTTTCTTTGATTTACTGCAATTTTCCAGGGAAAACAGAAATTTTGATGAAATTAATTCATTTTAACAACTTTGGTAAAGCTTTAACAAAGGCTCATCTCAGCCAAGTTTCAGCTTGATTGGCCAAGTAGTTTAAAGGGAAAAAAATCCTCAAAGATTGTCTGCAATTTTTCGGCTATATTTTAACCTCTCCAATACCATTGAAACAAGAGTTTTTGATGAAATATTTTTTTTTTTAAACAACACTTGAATATCTTCACTAAAGGATCATCTCTGCAAGTTTCAGCTTGATTGACCAGGTAGTTTAGGAGGTAAAAAATCTTTATAAGAATTTCGGCAATTTACGGCCATTTTTCAGCCTTTCCATTACCGTGAAAAAAAGAGTTTAAGATGAAATTAAATTATTTTAACAACTATCAAAGAGCTCCAAAGGACGATATCTGTTAAGTTTCGGCTTGATAGGCTTAGTATTTTGATGGGAGACTTTTTATAAGAATTTCCGCAATTTTTGGCCGTTTTTGGCCTTTCTGTTCCCATGAAAACCGGAAAACCAGAGATAGAATTATATAATTAAATTCTTTTAAAAACTTTGAAAGAGCTTTACCCAAGGAACATCCCTATCAAGTTTCATCTTGATTGGCCTGGTGGTTTAGGAGGATAATATGTTAAAACGAAATTATTGACGGACGCACGGACGACGGAGAGTGAGTGATCGCAATAGCTCACCTTGAACACTGTGTGCTAAGGTGAGCTAATAAGGAAATAGACAAAAATAATTTCCATAACAAATCGAAACAGGTTCGAGAACGCAAGTATGTCTATATTTAAAACATTTTATCGGTTTGATAAACAATGTTACATGATAACAAAAGGAGTGAACATATTTAAATCGAGAAAGAATAAAAAAAATTACGTTGATTTGAATCCGCTAAATGTATTATTAGATTGTTACAAGACATTCATTTTGTATTAAGTATATTACCGGCAAACCGGCGCCTCCATAAACTACAAATCTATCCCATGTAACAACCACCACAGAAGAAGCGCCGTAAGGAGCCAAGTCTGGAAACAGCTCTTCCGTATAGGTATTAGCCAACTGAAAATATAGTTAACAATATTTTAAAAATACTTCTCGAATGTCAAGCGAACATTGAACTTCTCTGTACTGTGAGCATTTTCTATTCTGATTAGTTCATATTTAGTTCATAAATTTTTAAAAGAGTCTGATTAGTCAACGAAGACGTACAGATAGAAAAGTACGTAATTGTTATAAAAGAGACGTAAGAGAAATCACTTACTTGGTTCGTCTTGAACAAAATTAGCGAAAAGGGATTACCTCCCTTGAATTTTACTTTTTACTCGCTTCACAAACTCAATCAATTTCATTCCAAAATCATTCCAAAATCATTTATCTTTCGATTTAACGATGTTCTTATCTTATTTTAGGTGTAAGTTAAAGAAACGTAAATCTAAAAAAGGTTGTTGCATGACTGGAAAGGGGTTTTCGACATATTTATGTAACTCATTTTAACGTGTGTCCATATAAGCCATGGGATGACATGGAAATAGTTTCCTGTACCTACACGACAATGATAATGAGGGAAAAACAATTTGGTGATTGTTTTTATCTGTAGCTGTAAGTAAAACGAGCGTCAATCTAATAAGGGACTATGATTGACTGGAAAGGGGCTTTCGACATATTTATCTTACTGATATAAGCTGGGGTGACATAGCAATACGATTTCCTGTACTTGCACGACAATGATAATGATGCGATTGACAAGAAAAAAAATCACCCTTCATGATTTTGAAGTAAGTGACACCTTGTTTGATAGCTTGTTTAATTTCACTAATATTTCTCATATAGGACTCTCAAAAAGTCCATTTGATACTATCCGTTAGCTGTCTACCCTACATTACTATCCCTTCCGACATTTTGATGCGGAAATTAAATGCATCACACGTAGAATTATATCTAAAATAGATTTAAAGACTCGAGTGTTTGTCTGTTAATTTTGACGAGTAACGGGTACTTTTCCATGTCTTTTTAATTCCGATTATGTATGGAAACAAATCCGTATTTGATATCGATGTGGTTGGACCAGGTTAGTAGTAATAGACGGCACCCTATGGACTGGTCCGTAGAGTGCCGTCCAGATTTTGGGGTGGGTATTTGTGGATTTGGACTTAGTCTTTTCACAGAAATGTGAACTTAGGCTTGTAAGGAATATGCGTGCGGACTTAGTATTTTTACGAAACATGTGAAACTCGACTTGTGAGTTATTTGCATGTGGACTTGGTCTTTTTACAAGAAATGCGAGTTGGTTTGTGAGAAATTTACATGTGGACTAAGTCCCTATCTTACCGTTCAAAGACGGAAAGATAGGGACTTTGTATAGGGACCTTGTCTCTGAAATAAGTGCTTGAATGTATTGTGAAAGTGAGGAATGCAAAGGGGACTTTGACAATTTACGAAAGATAATGTATTCTTTCTTGGTGTTCGGTGGTCCTTAAAAGGACCGTTTTTGTTGGTTGATAGTTCTGCTATTCATCTCAGCACCTTTTTTTGGTCTTTGATTTCTTGAAGTTATCGATGTTCTTGCCGTAGGCACCCATCCCTGTCATTTTAGGAATTTTGTATCCCCTCTCTTTTTCTGAACAATGTCTTTTACTTGGACGAACTGTTTCTGTTAAAGATGATGATCTCTTGGTGGATGAAGTGTGTGACGATTGCTTCTTTTTGATCACAGTCATAATACTGTCTACGAGTTTGTGAAAGTTCGTTTGTTCAAAGTCAAATTCAACTGGAATCTTCAGCGGTGTTGGTATGGATGTGACTGGAGATGATGGTTGTTGACACAATTTTTGAACATTTTGGTTAAGAATTTGTATCCTCTCCGTCAGTGTCTTGAAATCCAAAAACGATTTGTTGAAGGCATTCAGCTCCGCAATAATTTTCTGTATGATAGCTTCTTGTCGCGAATTCATGGTTTTCAATTCAGCGAGGATGTTTTGAAGAACAACATCATTGGTACTCACTGGTTGGTAATTCTGTTGAATTATTGATGAATTCTCCTGAGGTCCCAGTATGTGACAACTCTGCGATCCAAATGTTGAATCCATGGCTGATGCTAGCAAATCATCGTGTGTGATTTTTGCCTGAGAAATGATTTCTTGTAAATTGAAATCTGAATTCATTTTTGCGTGTGTTCGCTTCGGAGGTTGACGAACGACTGATGAAGTTTTATACTGTTAGCCTACAGTGTAGGGCGCGCGGACCTTGGCGAAAGCACCTTTACTTTGACAAGTAAAATGGACGTCGAGATGGGAATTTGTGTTTTCTCAGTGATGATTTTTCTCAAATTTCTGCTTTATGATGAAGAAAATGTAAATATTTTCTATCTCAAACGCTTTATCTACCTATTCTTTTATCATTTCCATTAAGTTCTTCGCACAGTTATTGAACATGAAGAATAAATTCGCAAAAACTTTTGAAGCTGACGGTGAATTTCTGCTGTAGATCCAATGTTTTTTCCTTTGTTTTCTACTTGAAACTGATTTTATTTTTATTTTGTTGGCTGACAATGTTAGCTGAGATGTATTACTTGTATCATTTTCGACTGAAATCTTATCATTATTCAATCTTAACGCGACTATTTGAAACACGCTGATTTAAAACCGGTTGCCTATAGCTTTAAAATGTAAAACTCCGATATGAAATTGGTATCGGTGTACATGTCAGATAAAAATCGATATTTAATGTAGATGGGTGGATTAAACTCGCAAGTGAAGCATTGTTTTACTTGACTTAGCGTATTGTTGAATTTTTTTTGAAAATGCGATATTGGGTCTATGAAATCCTGTAACTACATTCTGAATACTTTATACGGGTTATGTTTGGTGTATTTTAAATGTGGCAAATTGAGAAATGGATGCATTCTTGCAATATGGTTGGCCCTGAAAAGGGCCGTTTATTCTTGAGGAAAGAGACTCTTATCCCAGTATTCTTCCCTGTAAATATCAGGAATGTTTGGGTGAACTCTCTCTCTCCTTGGCTGTCCGATGGGTGCCATGAATTCATACCACACCCAGTCATCTGTCATTTTCGGTGCCCAAGCACACGGCTCCTTCCTAGCGCTATACTGGATTTGCTCAAGAAGCAAAACCTGCGATGGTGGCGGGTGCCTAATGTAGATCACGGCAATTGATCGGATGTTTTCAAAGTCCATGTTTGAGTTTCAGACAATGAATTTCTTTTTGAGAACTGACGTCTTTTTATGCCCAAAAAGAGATATTGACTCAATCAGAGTATATATCAAAACCATCAAAATACTTTGAACTGATCAACAACCATAACTGTATTATTTAACATGTAGAAATATTCAATGAAGAATGTTCATTCATTCTGGTCAACTATGAATCAAGTTGGATCATGTTGAGACCTATGGTACAGCCAATTTCATTGTTGGATCATTTGTTACGACCTATGCTAGACTTGAATTGTATAGCATCCTAGAATAACTGAATGATATAGTGTTGTACTTTTGAAACTGATAGTTGCATGTACATTCACGACCCACAGTTATGGAATCCACCAAATATCAATAGTAGATTTGGGATATGGACCGATAAAGAACCCAAATCAAAAAATTTAAAGTTTAGAGGGTTTGGTCCGAAGAACTATGCATATCAATTGGTTACAAAAGATGGTGGTATCGAAAGTAAATGTAAAGTCAAGGCTATAATCTTAGACTACAAAACTTGTAAGTTGGTCAATTTCGATGCATTTACAAAATGTATGCAGGATCAAAGTACGGATCGGTCTATACAAAGAAAGTAATTGGTAATGATATAGACACTGTCCCATTTGGACATTCAAGCATAAGGAGTATAAATAGAGTGTAGAAATGTATGATGGATATCATTTCTTGTGAACAAGCTGAACACTGTACATTAAGATATTGATTTTGTCTCTTAGAAAACAATGTTTGTTTTAGTTCATTTGTTATTGTACTTAACACATGATTTTGTAAGACAAAAACTGACTAGGAATGAACTAGAAAAAGAGATTTCACGGTTATTACATCTAATAGACAATTCTATCAATGAGAAAAAATGATTAAAGAACTGTAAGATGATAACATTTCTGGCATCTATTATTTACTATTTATCTACGGTAAATTTCAAAATGTTGCCTCAACAACTTCCACTATCAATTGAGTTACGTGAAAAGATCTACAAGATATTCATCGGATATCATACATTGGATAAAGATATACAAGAAAAAATGAAAGTAGTTTGTATATCAATGTGGATTCGAAAGATGAAAAATGGAATCACGAAAGGTCAGGCTGCAATAGAACTGTTTAAAATGAGAGCATATATACAGGACATGATAAACGATACACAGTTCGACGATAGTGAAATAAAAGTGTTGACAAGTGACTTACTTAAAAACTTCTACATTTGGAGGGATAGAGATACATATCAGTGGACATTTAAAACACCAATGCTGAATGGGAGAACATGTAGTGAATTCATTGAGAAACTTAAAAGAAAAGCTAAGCAATTTAACTTTTACATGTTGTATAGAAAGACATGGATTGATCATGTGAATTATCGAACTACTCCAACTACTGTTGAAGAAGTTGAAGCAATAGAGGGAATCATCATATTTGACAGAGATGTTAGCAAAGAAATAGTGGCCTCCACAGTTTCATCATGTAGAGTGCTCCCTGTCAATGAAGTGAATTACAAAACGGATAGTAAAACATTCTTCTTTCCATATGAATTAGGAAATCGTGAAGTAGGAAAGACAAGTATTATACTATCCGAATCAATATTGAATATTGATTATTGGACATGGATAAGTGGTCTTAAAGGTGGATTTAATCATAACTAAAGTACTGTTTAAAACTGTTGATTTTGTTTTTTAAAAAATGTAAGTTATGATTTTTTTTCGAAAAACTTTTTTGTTAATATTTTTGTTTTTAAAAAGATAAAAAAATGAAATTGTAAATATGTTCTTGTAAAAAATGTTGTAAAACAATGTTTTATGTTCCAAAACTGTTAAAGAATAAAAGTTATGAAAATGAATATATCTTTGTCATTTTATTTCTACTAAGGACGTAAGAAATGGATGTAGATATTCTCTCCCTCTTGTTTAACCATCCTTGTAATATTTTCATTTCTGGTCCAAGTGGGTGTGGTAAAACAGAATTCGTTCACAAAATGATAGATTATCGTGAAGACTTATTTACCATTGCACCAAAAAGAATTACTTGGTGTTATAAAGAATGGCAAAATGCATACAGTATCATGAAAGAAAAATTTGATTTTATTACTTTCATTGACGGAATACCTGAAAGTGAAAATGAAATTGTAAGTGATGCATCTATACCACATTTGGTAATATTTGATGATATGTAAGGTGAAAAAGATGAAGAGAAAATTAAATTATGGTTTACTAGAAAAGGTCATCATCGTAATGCAAGTGTCATCTATATAACACAAAACATGTTTTCACAGTCAAAATCAAGTAGAACCATTAGTTTAAATTCAAGGTATATGATACTTTTTCGCAATGAACGTGATAATAACCAAATAAAGACTCTAGCAAATCAAATGCAAGCCCCACACTTGATTCCAGCGTACAATGATGTAACATCCTTACCTAATGGTTATTTGGTCATTGATTTTCATTCTCGAACTCAGAAAGTATTGAGATTAAGAACTGATATATTTCATAGATGGTATACAAAGAATGAAGATCAAGGTCCAATTATTTATTCACCTGTATAAATGGGCTATCGATCTATGCCATTGTGTGAAGATGGCCTTACCGAGAACATCTACATCAGTGATTCAAGCTTTACAGAACTTAAGTAGCCAGACAAACAAGTATGAAAGAGAAGCTTTATTGAATGCTGGTTTAAAGGAAATATTGAAATGGTTTTCTTTGGCAGCACAAAATATCATTGAAAATAGAATCAATCTACCAAAGCAAACTGTTACATATATGAATAAACATAGAGATGATGTAGCTAAGCTTGCAGATCCAAACATTAATGAACAAGTAAAACGTAAAATCATATTGAAATCGGTGGTGGTGGTTTTCTTGGTGGTGTAATAATTAGAAGTCTTCTTAGATGGGATGGAGAGAGAACTGCAAGAAAACTTGAACATAATAAAAAATCTGTTAAAAGAAAATCTCCTAAGAAAATTTCTGTTAAAAGAAAATCTCCAAAGAAGAAAGTTGTAAAAAGAAAATCTCCAAAGAAAAAAGTTGTGAAAAGAAAAAAGAAAAATTCTCCAAAGAAATCAAAAAACAAATTCTCAATTGATGAAAAGTTCATTACAATGAGAAGATCACATAGACCTTTTTCTAAAATGTCATCAACAAATGTAACACCAAATGTTTCCCCAATTTCATCAATTCATTCACCACAAACACCGATGCATATGTCTCCACCTTCATTCTTATCAAGTTCTTTGTCTCCGAATTCATCTGCCCGTTTTTCAACCCCGATCTCAAGTTCAACCTCTGATTGAAGTTATGACAATGATTTCATTACACCACAACGTATGTCAAAATCAAGTCAGCAGAAACTAAGACAAAGAAAATATGGAATTGCACCTTTTTCACCCTTAACAACTTTGGATATGAGAACTGTATCTTCTCCAGCTAGAATAGCTCTTACAGCAATACGAGAAAATTTTTCTACCTAATAAATACTTTTGATATTACACGTTCTTTTTCATTTATGATTTATCTGAAGAAGTGATAACATGGTGAAAAAAATAAGGAAAGTTCCTTTAATTAGGAAACATGGTCATACGGTCATGGCATTAATGAAATCTTCACCGAAGCTAAGAAAAAAATTAGTTAAAGAATTATCATCTACAGTGATAAGATGTATATCAGAATGTTGTCACAATGTTTAAAAGGCAATGTACACCTAACAGATGCTCAGAAGAAGAAGTTGTATTCAAACCGTCAACATCTTCGAAATCTTGCTTCAAAATCAGTGTCTGTAAAAAAGAAGAAACGCATTTTGAATCAGAAGGGTGGATTTCTCCCATTGTTAGGGTCTGCATTAATACCATTATTAGGTTAAGCTGTCATTGGAGGTATTGGTGATGCATTAAAAGCCTTATAATCTTAGGATAAAAATGTCAGTAAGAAAAATGGTCATTGTTCCATTTCAATTACTTAATGATATGAAGCAATGGAGGGATGAACAAAATCAAACACCTCTTTTACCACAAAATCCACAAATAACCAATGTTTCCCACCTATATAAGGATATGAAAAATACATTAGAAAGAACTGATATCTCTGAAACAGATAAAGCACAAAAGTATGGAGAAACATTGTTCAAACTACAAAATTCTTTTGAAAAGGTGAAACATCCGACATTTCCCCAATCTTCAAAAATTCAAGAGGTGGATCCAAAATCAGATTTAATAAATGTTTCATTGCATGATCGTATCCTAGAAAGTGTACCTAAAACCATGCAGAGAAAAGCCAAGCTTTTGTTAAATATTCTTAGAGATAGTGATAACATATCATGGGATAATCAAGGTATGGTAACATATAAAGGAAAACCTATCCCAGGTTCAAATATCATTGATCTCATATATGATTCATTACGTAAGAGAAAAGGAATTGAACCTAGAGACTGGGAAGTATTCTCTAAAGCTTTACATGGAAGCAATGTTCCACAAGAAGTAGTTGGAAACATGTCAAGATGGCAATGGATGCAAAAATATCAGCCTGAAAGTGAATCTAGTGAATCAGAAGTAAGTTTAAGTACACCCTTTAAAACCAGCGTCAGAAGTTTAGTAAGATCTCCAACCAAAATGAAAACCATAAAGAAGAAAACCTTAAGTCACTTAAGAAAAATGTCACCATATGTCACGACTCATGAAAAAGAAAAAAGAAAAGATCTTTACACTCAACAACTTTTATGTCCTATAAAAAAAGATTCAATTTCTAAAAGTCTTCAGTTATGGGAGGCATACTGAAGCGTTAGTCCAAAGATGCACTTTTGAGAAAATTATATTTTGGATTAAATAAAAATAAAGTTGCATTTTCAAGCATAAAAGAATTATACAAAGCAGCGAAATCCATTTTGAAAACATATCATATCAAGATGTTAAAAAATGGTTACAAGGGGAATCAACAAACACCTTACATTAACCGATTCATAGACGTAAAACAATTGCTAAAGGAATTGATCACCAATGGCAAGCTGATTTAGCAGACATGCAACAATTGTCAAAGCATAATAATGATTTATGATATTTACTTTGTGTTATTGATGTCTTTTCAAAATTTGCATGGGTTGTGCCTATCAAAAATAAGATGGGGAAAACACTTATTAAAGCATTTCAGTCCATCCTTAAATCAAGAAAACCTTTATCATTACAAACAGATAAAGGAAGTGAGTTCAAAAACCAAGACTTTCAAAAGTTTTTGAAAAAGAAAAAGATCCATTATTTCAAAACAGATAATCCAGAGACTAAAGCAAGAATTGTGGAAAGATTTCAACGTACGTTGAAAACTAGAATGTGGAGATATTTCACTCATAAAAGTACCCGATATACAAGATATATTGATGTTCTTCAGAACTTTGTGCATAATTATAACAATACTTTTCACCGGCGCATTAAAGCAAACCCATCAGATGTTAATCATTCTAATGAAGCAAAAATTTCAGAGAACTTATATGCAAAAAGTGAAACAGAAGTTTTAAAAAAGATAAAAAGGAAACCAAAATTAAAGAAAGGTGATCGTGTTCGTATCAATAAAACAAAACATACATTTGAGAAAGGATATCTTTCAAATTGGACACAAGAAATATTTGAAATCACTTATGTGAATTCAAAAACATCTCCAATCACATATAAAATTAAAGATCTAGCAAATGAACCTATCCTTGGGTCATTTTATGAACAAGAATTACAGCTTATAAAATATGATGAAGTTTATGAAATAGATTCAGTTCTTGATAAGCGAACAAGACGTGAGGGTAAAAAAATAATCAAAGAAATCAAAGTCAATTGGAAAGGTTATCGTAAAAAATTTCAGAGTTGGATACCAGAATCATATTTAACGGGATTTGAAAAACTTATAAAAACATAAGTAATTATCATGCAATCTCAGTTGGAATCTGGAGGTGACAGTGTCAGTCAGTCAACTCCTTTTACATGTTTTGGAAATCGTGTTCCTAAAAATCAGTTTACTTATGTTTCACAAATAATAGTCATTTATGACATTATTGCTACATCTATAGTACAACTCAGTATTCAAAGTGACAATCGTGAATTGTGGTTAATTCTTCTCAGTAGTTCCTTAGGCTACATTTTACCATCACCCGGATTAAAATTCACAAAACAGAATAAACATCCAGCATTTGATTTCATTGATGGTAAAAAATGAATTCCTTCTACATAACTTTGCCTAGTGATAGTTCTTTGAACTATTTTCCTACAAACACTCAATGTTGTTTTAAAGTTAAATTGCCTAAAACTGTTCATATTGGAAGATTGGGAAGTTGCACTTGCACAATTAATAACACCAAGTCAATTCCTAAATATCAGTGAAGAAGAAGCTAGGTTTGATATCATTACGACAGATACTGGTATCTACAGAAAGATATTTGATGAAAATAAAAGAAAAGCTAATCCATTAGAAATTACTGCCCTTAAAACTAATTCAACAGACCATGATATGAAATGGGCAATCAAATTTCGTTTCACACCTGGATCTTACATTTCACCATCTCATGTGTTAGATGTAGTCAATGAATGCATTGATGATGAAATTGGAAAAGTGCTTCATGATAGTAGTGCAACTATTCATGTTGGATATTCTGAATCATCAAAACGTCCAAAGTTTGAATTCAGAAATATTAATAAAACTGGAATAAAATTCAATAAATCATTATTTCAAAAACTTGGTGGTGATCTTATTTTTGATGGTAAAACAATGTACAAGCGAAAGAGTGTTTTTGAAATGTTTAAATATTCACCAAACATTGATGCAGGATATAATCATTTATTTGTATATTCAGACATTGTTGAATATTTCATTGTTGGTGATACATTAGTTCCAATACTTAGAGTTGTACCATTTAAAACATCTAATACCATTGAAAATGATAATGGAAGTCAGTATATTAATCATGAAATTATTGCTCTCCACATTATTTCCCAGTTTCAAAATCAGATTTTGATTCCATTCACATTGATATAACAGGTGATTCTGGTCATCCTATTCAGTTTGTCATTGGCAAGACAATAGTAAAGTTGCATTTTCGTAAGCGCAAAGAAAATCAAAAATAAAAAAAAAAACATGGTGCCTGTTTATAGAGGCGTTCAACATCAATATGGTTTTGGCTTAGGTTCTTTGTTTAAATCTGCATTAAGATCAGTAACACCATTGATAAAACTTATGGTAAAATCAGGACTGCATGTAATAAAAGATGAAGGTATTAAACAAGGATTAGGAATAGCAGAAGACATTTTAGTACATCGTAAAAAGCCAAAGGAAGTTCTCATGTCAAGAGGAAAACAATCCTTAAAACATTTGACTAATAAGTTGTTATCGAGTATAAATGAAAAGAAATCAGGCAAAGCACATCAATCTCATTCTCGATCTCGTCATGGTAAGATCACGTCAAAGAAACATCGGAATCACCAAAAGTCAGCCAGACCATTAGACATTTTTGATTAGCATTTTTGTAAAAAGTCCATAAAAAGATGATGCAAAGTGGATCATGTGAGTGTAGTAAAACTGAGTTAGATGTATTATTAGTACCTCCTACCATGACAAGCATGCAGGAATCTCAGTGGGTTGAACATTTTCCTGTTGCATCAATTGCAAATGATTCACCAATAGAATTTATGATACCACCTCAAACAGAGTTTTGGACGGATTTATCACAGTCCTTTCTGTATGTGAAATTTAAATTTATCCAAGCAGCAGATGATTCAGCTTTAGCAGATGGTGCTAACATTGCACCAGTGAATAATTTCTTACATAGTTTGTTCAGTAACATAGATCTATACCTGAATAACAAACTGATAACCAGTGGATCAAATAATTACCCATACAGAGCCTACATTGAAAACCTTTTGTCATATAGTCCAGAAAGTAAGATAACTCATTTGAGAGCAGGAGAACACTGGATTAAAGACACAGCAGGACATATGACCGATGCTCAAACCGAGGGAAATAACGTAGGGGCTAAACAACGAATAGCTGCTATTGCAGAAAGTAAGACAGTGGAATTATTTGGACGTCTTCATCTAGATGTTTTTCTCCAGGAAAAATATCTTCCCAATGGAGTGGAAATCAGACTAAGATTAAATAAGTCACGTCCAGAATTTTGCATAATGCAGCATACAGGTGAACCAAAAGTCAAAATTCAGTTTGGAACAGTAAGTTTCCATGTTAGAAATGTTGAATTGTCACCAGTAGTTGCAAATAATCTAAACCAACTCATTGCACAGAATAATATGAAAATTCCTATTCGTAGAGTAGAAGTCAAAACATTTTCAATCACTAACGGTACTCTATCAAAAGTGGAAGATCATTTGTTTCAAGGCCAGTTACCAAAACGTGTTTTTATTGGAATGGTAACAAATGGAGCCTTCAATGGATCTTATACATCAAACCCATTCAACTTTTCTCATTTCAACGTAAGAAAAATAGCCGTATCATGCAATGGACACAGTATTCATGGTAAACCATTTGAACCTGACTTCACTACTGGACTAACACTGAGATCATATCTGTCTTTGTTCAATGCCACAAAATCCATTGGTGCCGACAAATTATTTGGTATAACAAAAGAGGAATATGATGCTGGTTTCGCTCTTTGGGGTTTTGATCTCACACCAGATCAAGGCTGTGAAGAAGGACAGTTGCATCCTATAAAAACTGGAGGCATGAGAATAGAACTTCAGTTTGGATCTAACGTTGTAAGAGTCATCAACGTTATTGTTTTCGCTGATTTCGATAATCAAATCGAAATCAACAGTCTCAGAGAAGTTATCACTGATTACTAAAACCATGCTTGGATACCAGTACGCCATAAAACTTAGGGAAGAAGCAGAGAAAGTGAAATATTCATCAAACATTGAATCAGTTCGTAAAAATGACATTCACATCAGTTTTCAAAAATGTATGGTGGATCAACTACAAGAACTTATCAATGAAGAAGTTCATAACAATTGTAACGGGTGTCAAATAGATCATCGGAGTCAGATAGAACACCCTGTTTGCTTATTCATGAGTAGAGAAGAACATACAGACATTTTCATTGAGCAAGCAATGCTTAAAGTAAATCCATACAAAATAATGCAGGCATGGTATCCACATCTTGAAGAATTAAAACTAACGAACAAGAATCAGTAGAAGCCTATCGACTTTGGCGAAGTATAAAAAAGAACATTTTTGTGCGGATTCACATATACATGGCTAGAACAACGTTGGAGTGAGAAAGTAAAGCATTCTTGGGATCAATTATGTACACCAGTGAAATTCAACATATCTTGGATCGTGGAGTGTGGATTAAAAATCTCAATGGAAGAGTGTGTGCAAAAGTTATTACCAAAGCGAAAACCTTCACATGTGAAGGCTTATATCATCAATACAGCAGATTCACACAACTCAGGAGAACATTGGGTAGCAGTTATATTCTATCCAAATGGTAAAGCAATGTACTTTGACTCATATGGACTTCCACCACTTCATAGGGAAATATCTCATTTTAACCAAAATAATTCACGTTCATGGACTTATAATAACCAGCCTATTCAAAGCATCTTTGGAAAAGTTTGTGGACACTATTGTATTTTTGCCTTGGATGGGGTAGCAAGAGGATACAACTTTAAAAAATCTTCTAAGAAAGACATTCAGCACAAGGAACTTACACAAAAATGACAGAGTAGTCACATCGTGGTTCATACAGACATTTAGCAGAATTGTATAGACATTTTGTTATATTAAATTGATTGTAAATATGTTCATGTTTTTTCATTTTTGTTCTTAAATCCCAGTTCATTGATCAATAAAATATAGAAAATGTAAATATTTGTGTTTTGTTGTCATTAAATATTCCATCCTTCTCATGATTGTTCATGATAAAGGTAAAGAGAATCGGTTTCATGATAAAGAATAATGAGTAATATCGTATTTTCATGCTTGGAGAAAACACAAATTTCCATCTTGACATCCATTTTACTTGTCAAAGTAGAGGTGCTTCCAGCAAGGTCCGCGTCGTCAATATAAATATTAGTAGTAGATTTTCCACTCTTTAACATTCTAGATCATGGAACCGATTCGTAGAGAACTCACCGATATAGCAAAGGAATTGCTGAACATTACTGAGCGACTGTATCGCGTGCAGGGGATGATTAGACACACTAAAATCATTCCTCCACAAGAAAATGCCATTGAGCAGACACCAACCAATTATCTGCAAGATGTCATTTACTTGGATAGACCCATCCTGGGTAGGACAATCGCACAACAACCAAGTGGATTACCTGATGTCATTTACATGGGCACTCAATTTAGGAGGAGAGTGGTATGGAATGGAGAAACATTGGTCATAAGGAAAAGAATGAGGAGACATTGCCCAATTTGTAACGCACAATTTGGATGCAGCCACTACTAAAGAGATCAAAACTATCATCACAAACAAAAACGGTCCTTTTCAGGGCCACCGAACACCAAGAAAGAATTCATTCTCTTTCGCAAATTGTCAAAGTCCTTTTGCATTCCTCACTTTCACAAAACATTCAAACACTTATTTCAAAGACAAAACCCCTATACCAAGTCCCTATCTTTCCGTCTTTGGACGGTAAGATAAGGACTTAGTACACATACACATTACTCACAAACCAACCCGCATTTCTCCTTAAAAGACTAAGTCCACACGCATATTCCCCACAAGCCTAAGTTCACATGTTTCGTAAAAAAGTCTAAGTCCACACGCATATTCCTCACAAGCCTTAGTTCACATTTTCTGTGAAAAGACTAAGTCCAAATCCACAAATACCCACCCCGAAATCTTGACAGCACTCTACGGACCAGTCCGTAGGGTGCCGTCTATTACTAGTCAGGTTATTTTTCTGGTATTAGTGAATTTGTCTCATACATTCGAATTATCTTGTAGTTTTAAAGTCCATGTCACAAACATTTTTTTAAATGTACCTTGATTAATCATAATTGAACCAAAGCAATAGAAGATAAATGAGAAATGTTTTTTTTTCTGATGAAATAATCTAAAGCTTTGAAGAACATCCCATAGCATGCATGCATGTTACATTGTGTCAACCTGCTCGAAATTCAACGAAGAAATCTAAAAGAGCAAATCCTTAGAGCCTTTGTTTGAAATTAAGTTTAATTTGAATTTGTCGTTTCAAAGAAAAAGATAAAAGAAAAGGTTAACGGACGAACTGACCACCTACTCTTTCACTTACCCTGGACAACTGACCACGGCAAAAGTACCACTGACCAAATATTTCTACTCTTACATCCAAGGTACTTTCAAGTAAACGAAATAGTCTAGGCAATGTTAAGAATGATTTTATAATTATAGGGAAGACGCTCTTTGTTAATTAAGGATATAGTAGAAAAAAAAAGAAGAATGCATAGTGATGTCCGCCTAGAGTAAAACGGCGTTCGGCACGATAAGAAATTATTTGTGATTTCTCATTGAGAATAGATGGTTGGTGACTTGAGATGGAAAAGTTTGTCGGGCAAGACATAGGAATCTATCTGGTTAGCCGGAGCCGAGCCCGATAAACTTTTCCATATCAAGTCACCTATCATCTCTTCTTATTATCCTGTTACAATCTTTTATAAAGTCTATTTGTTATTTATTTCCGAATTTTTAACTCTGATACACGGCGAGTCCTCATCATAAGGGTGAATTGGTGGCAGAGGTGGGGTGGTCGCCTACGGCTAAACAACTCGATAATTGAAGGGTTCTAATGCAGTAGCAAGACAATATTTAACAAAAGAGACCTTAAGTAATATGTACATACCATAATAGTTATGAAGATATGAATCGGATGATTTTCGTTATCTTAAACGTTCTTTTTTTCTCCGAAATTTTGTTGTCATGCAGCTAAAAGCAAATCTCGATTCAATGCCTTCCTTGCTCTTAATCAGACGATGGACATAGATTGAGATCAGATGAAAATTAAGCTATTATCTCTGAAATTCTTCGCGGTGGAATAATTCTACATTGGATCCATTCAAATAATTGTTTTAAAATCCTGACAGTTTTCGAGGTCGAATGTAAACACCGAGATGAGCTTCGTCATAATTGTATAGATTACGTCATCAGTCATGTACTACGTCACCGATATGGTCGGCATTTTATTTTAAAATCATATGAGAATCGAGTGGATTTTTTTAAAAAGAAATAGACACTCAAATTCAAAAGAAAATAAATGTTAGACAGGACTGTTTATGACCTAATGGCTGCAAAAAAGAAGATCCGGTAGGCCACGTGACCAAGTGACATGATAAAGCTGTCACGTGATCAAGTGACCTGATATCAACAAGTGTATAGTACCCTTTTTTATTTGGCAATATTTATATCTGTTAACAGGATAAAAGTAAACCTAGAACTTACCGTTAAGTCAGAAGCCTCATTAGATTCCCTGACAAAGAAAGATGATTTGTCTGGGAAATGGTCATTCTGAAACACAAACACAGCGGGTCGGGTTTCATTTTTAGTCGGTAGTCTGCTAAACAAGCTTATGGAAGTGAACGATAAACCTCCATTGTCTGAAAACTGTAAATGAATAAAAAAAAATCATTTCACATGTAGCTGGTACTGTGTCTTAAAATCTATCTAAGATAAAAATTATATAAGCGTCTATTGTTTTATATATAAAATTGCCGTTTAAAACATATGCTACCTTAAAGTAATAAGTCATAAAGTTATTTTCTGTAGAAATGTGAAAGTAGATAAAGTCCGTATAAAAACGAAACGATTACCATTTTATAAAATAATTTTTTTCTTTATTTTGGAAACAATACAGAATTTCCACAGTTTGAGGCAATTACATAACACATGCAAAGTCAAATAACCAAAATCCAAAGCATCAGTTGCGCTTTTGATGTAAGCTACAGTCACATTTACGGCAATTTACGTAGTCGATCTTACTTCACATTTACCGGAAGTATGTCGTAGCCTTGATACAATCAAGTGCGTTTAGGTAATTTTAAGCGCGATAAACAAGGTAATTTCGTTAAATTACAAGATGATAATAGTAAGTATATTTATTACCACCCTTTGCTAAGATATACGTAATTTTCTGTTTGTGTGTTATTTTATGGACCAAATTTTATATTTTGAAATCCACAAATGCCAGCAAAATAGTAGAATAATTTGAATGAGCTGAGTAAGCGATTTAGAATGATTTTAGTCGGAATGAGTGTCAATTTTATGATTACTCTAAATGTACATAAGTACATTTGTTCTTCAAGCTCTACAATCTCTCATAGGTAACTGGACACTCATGAAACGAAATCGTAAAGCTTTATAAAAAGTTCATAATCGAGCAATTCATCATATTTCTCGGTGTGTTTTGAATGACTTACAGTTAAAAACTGCCGAACCCGATTTGGACAGTTGGTAACGCGTCTATCAATCATGAGTCGTGGTTCGATCTACGGCTCGGCCATCTTTCATCCAGTATTTGAAAAAAGTTTTTGTGACAAATATGTCTCATACGGAATGGGCGAGTGATACGCCGAATATATAAAGTTGACTGGTTACTTAGATGAAGTGTTCTAGCCGCGTTGTAAGAAAAGAAAAGAAACTATGGAAAGGTGCACCAGCCGCCAAGTTTTAAATCAAAAGCTATTGAAAGCGACGTTTTCGTCCGTATTATGAAACTAAAAATCAGTTTGCAACCACTGAAAGTGTCGGTCGAGATGAATTAAGTTCCGTGTTATGTCATGAAGAGGCGTTGTCACAATCGCATTTTTTCTCTTTCATTTCATTAAAGGAAGGATAACTGCAAGACAAGTACGTGTTGAGCTCGGACGTTGGCCACTCATGATTTTGGAGGGACTTTAAGCACGAAAACTTTAACGACTGATATTGAAAACATCACCGATAAACTTTCTTTAATATCCATGATTTTTTTGAAAACGACCCCTTTGTCCTTTGACCATCAAAAACAATACGTCATTTCACAGACGTCCGGTGCGAAACCGACATATAATGCTTTATATACCTGTAATATTTTAATTCTACATTTTTTTTCATAGCCACATTACGTGCCTTAGTAAGTCATATAAAGTTTTTTTTTTCAATGTATATGCGACCGTTCGGCAAAATAATACGACAGAAGTACGTTCAAACTACGGATGAGTAGGTTGAACTACGCAGGCTACAGTAAGGTACATTGCAACGTTATTGTTTCACTACGATGTGATATATACTGCCGAACCAAAATTGAGGGCCAGGAAAATAATCACTTGTACTTTCTCTAACATACAATGCAACAATTTTATATTTTTGCAAGAACTGAATTCAACATTTTGACTTTCTAGAACTGGAAAATTTCCAACAGAGCATCTTCAAATGTAGACGAATCGCCGAAATTACCCAACCCCCATTTCGTAAAGATGAAAAAAAGTTTGTTTTTTTAAGTCCAGGGCCGGATGTGTAAATCTTCTTCCGAAAAGCAATTGATGTCCCAAGTAAACGTTGAGTTAGCAAAGGTTCTGTAGCACCTAATTTTGAGTCGCTATCTGCAACCTCTGAAAGAAATGGAAGAGCTTATTAACACCAGCTGGAGCAAGTTCTCCTCCTTTCTGACCGAATGATATCCAAAGGGTCACCCTTTAGCAACAAGTCAGTTTACCGGTGCAATGGTTAATCTGCACCTGTATTTTGCTTTTGATGAGAAAAAATGGACAAATTTAGTGTGAAATGATGCCGTTTGATGTTATTTTGAATAACAGTTGATCTTGCATGCAGGTCTAACTATTTGAGGAAACGGCTATCAGTCACGCAACCTATAATGATGATTGTAGCACTCCTTAGACCGACTGACAATGACACATGGGAGATAGATTGTTAACTCAGAGCCTAGATTTGACGGAATAGATGGACCCTTCGATCCGATGTTATAAACCTTTTGAGAACGTCTCTAATAGAAAATGATTCTTAAACTCAAATCGCTGAGAATCCGCTCATGGGAGAATAGAGACAAAACGAAGATTATAAACGTCCTAAATCACGTTCTCAACGGAGTAAAAAATTTTACGGGAATAAACCAGTCTAAACTCATAATTAGTTTATTTATAAACTGCTCGTAAGCGGCGATTTCTGATACCCCTATAAACAATATGCCGGTACATCTGTCGCATCGAGACATTTTTCTGTCAAACCAAGGTGGATGTGTCTGGGATAAAGTAGTTGTACATGTATCTGGATCTTAACTTTGGACAGATTGCATAAAACATTCTACTACGTTTATAGAACGGCAGACGGTCGAAAAGACGACCGAGTTAAGGGTAGGTTTGCCGACACATTTTGGTCATCATTAGTCGCGCACCAAGCTCATTCTACGCCCGAATGGATAATGCTAGTTATGCAACAGGTTTTCGTTGTGAATATTGTCCATTTGACCTCTTTATGGACCAACATTTCTCCGAAATTCTCAGAATCGAATAAACGAAGCGTATTTTTTTTCTTGCCATATTATATTTTCCAACTAATACCATGAAGAATTTAGTTTTCAGAAATTTTGAAGATGAAATAATGATTTTGTCCGTCCGTCTACATGTTAACTTTTGCATTTCATACCTACTCGTGTTTGTAATAAACGGAATAGCGAATTGTCTATCCTAAAATAGCTCTGATTTGCAAAGGGGTCGAGTCAAAAGTGCATCAATTTCGGCAAGTCGTTTTAGTATAAAATCGAGTATTTTTGTACAATTAATTTTGTAGATTTTTTTAAATTCCTTTGGATTCCAAATCTTAGTGTATTCTTTATTTGTTGTCAGAGCAGCTGTTTAACCAGATAATTAATAATTGTTGTTATGCATTCTGCGATGAAGCCCATATTCCCTTATTTAGACCAATCAAAAAGAATTATTTTTAGGAAGTCGTTGGGATTTAAATAGGCGAGTAATAACAGTATAAGTTACGGGATATTTAAGTTCATGATGTCCTGACCGTCGTATTGCGAATGAGCTTTTCCAAATATGGATTAATGAACATTTCTTCTGTCAAATGTTAAATTATGAAACCACATGTTGTTTTACTATTTGTTAACATTTTCTAACAACTAAACATCCTTCAGCATCCCTCGTGTTTAAGATCAGAAGGTATAAGAAATATTATCATTAACTAGATAGACAAATTCATTATGTTACAGTCTACCTCCAGCTTGGCGGGGGATAGAAATAGTCGGCTGCTGTCCATGTAGTACATGGTAAGACTCCAAACAAATGAGCCTGCCCGTTTGCCGTGGGCTTCGACCTGCCTGATGATGGGATCCTGGTGGTTGAGTGACCTCCGGGATTGGCTAGGCCCTGTTTTTGCAAAACACCACTTTGGCCCTGAGTTTGGATAAACGGGAGGTCAGGCGGGCCCGACCTGATCAATCGGCTGGTCATGCCATGCCCTAGGGCGTTTTTATCAAAAGACTTGTATTTAATTGTGTTTCCTAAACTACCGTTTTCATAAAATGACGTTTTCACTTACGCCTTAGAAGGCAGTGGCTCAGGGCCAATCGGGTAAATTTGGTGTTTGATCGACATTTTTACTGTCTGATGTCTACTTCATGCTTAGTTGAAATATTCATCGGCGTGATTTTGCTACGAGTATATCGGCAATGTATCCCCTGCACCTCTCCTGAGATGGAATTCCCCAGGTTAGGTGTACCCTTGTATGACTCCGAGGGCGGGTGGTTTGGAGCATCTCCGATGAAGTCAATCAACTACCACCATGGCACAAAACAAGAAAACCAAGCGTTATTCATCCGACACCGAAGAGGAGCAACAAGTCTTTTCCAAAGTTCCTTGTAGTTCAAAGTGAAGACCTCGAAGATCCTATAACAGATCTATCACCATTTATTATTTAAAAACAACTAAATGCTATCATCGGTACACCGAAGTCCGTGTAAAACTTGAAAAATAAAACGTTGTTGGTAGAGGTATCTAAAAGATCACAGGCAGAAAAATTTATTAAAGATCTCAAAGTTCTACAACAGTCAAATGCTACGCTCATGAAAAGCTTAATACATCTAAGGGAGTAATTCGCTGCAGGGAACTGTCCAAATGCACTGCAATTTCTGAAATAAAACATTATCTACGAGGTCAAGATGTTACTGAGGTAAAAAGAATATAGGTTACGAGAGATAGTAAAACAATTAAGACCAACACGTATATTTTGACATTTGATCAACCCACTTTACCTAGTGAGATCAAAACAGGGTTCAGGATTGTTAAAGTTCACGTGTTGTGCCGAACCCGTTGCTATGTTTCAAATGTCAAAGGTTCGGCCATCACGAGGATAATTGACTAAAAGCAACTGTCTACCGAAAATGTTGATATGTTGGTGGTGAGGATGATGATCACGAAGAAGATACTTGTCAGACCGACTTGAAATGTGTTGATTGTGGACAAGATCATGCAGCTAGCTCTAGGGCCTGTCCCAGATTTCAAAAAGAAAAGGAAATTGTAAATGTAAAATTCAGACAGTCTGTTAGTTTCTTTGACGCTCGAAGAAATGTAGAAGCAAGAAATGTGTCTTCAAAAAGAGTTGACAATAGCTACGCTAGTAAAGTGAAACCCACACCTTCAGCAATGCCTCAGCCTAAAACAAAAGAATGTAGTACTTGTGAACGGCTTTTTAAAATCTTACCTGAATTGTTCCCTCAAGTAAAGGAAAAGATCGATCAAGTCATGTCAGAAGAATCCCAAGATGACCAACCCAAAGTCGTAGAAAATGTAGAGACCTCTAACTTGAAAAAGACGCAGTCTGCTCCCCGACCTCAAAAAGTCAATATTGCTAATAATGCAAATAAACAGTCAAACAATAGCAATGTTACAGAAACATCTGAATGGTCTTATCAAAAATATCATGTTCAAAAAGATAAGTCAAAGCATACTTCAGAGTCCGGTAGTCAAAGAAGACGTCGAATAAATTTGGAGAAGGTTTCTTCTCCTCAAGTTTCGACCGGCAATCGATACTTTGAATTAAGTGAATCGGACGAAGAGGAGGAGATGAATGTACCGGCTCCCCCTCCTCCGAATCCCCCTCCTTCAAAACAAACAGATGCGATAAGGCAAGGTGCGAATAAAATTAACCAAACAGGAGTTAAAGAATGGATAATTACTTACGTCCATTGTTTAAGTGGTATAATCTTTACAATAACATCCATTATGGCGAATTACATAATACGATGGAATTGTCGCAGCATCAATGCCAATTTCGAAGAACTTAATTTTCTACTAAACAAACAAAAACCAGTTGTAGTATCTATACAAGAAACGTTTCTCAAATCACAGATAAGATTTCTCTAAAATATCATGCTTGCTATTTTACTAAGTTTACAGAACGCGAGAAAGCGTCTGGCGATGTTGGAATTATTGTAAATTATAGTATCCCTCACCGTCATGTTAGTTTGAATACTTCTCTACAAGCAGTGGCAGTCAGTGTCTCTCTCAATAAAACAATTACACTATGCTCTGTAAATCTTCCTCCAAGTTCCCCTGTTGATGGCAGAAAACTTGATAATCTAGTTGACCAGCTACCACAACATTTCATACTTATGGGGGATTTCAATTCTCGCAATAGGAAATGGGGATGCTCCGATAAAGACGACAAAGGTCGTATTATCGAGGATTATGTAACTAAGCATGATCTTGTTTTATTGAATGATAAATCTAAAACTTATCTTCATCCTGCAACTGGAAATTACTCTTCACTGGATTTGACTATTTGTAGTCCTGATATTTTTCCTGATTTTACATGGAAAGTTCTTTCCGACCTTCATGGTAGTGACCATTTCCCTATTCAGATCTCCGAATTAGGACCATCTGTTCAGGAGCGCCCTAGGCGTTGGAAACTCCATAAGGCTAATTGGGAACTTTTTAGAACCACATGTGAACAGTCGGTAAATCAAGAAGCTTTTGATGACTGTGAAAACTCTGCAGAGTTTTTTTACAACTTTACTTTATTTTGCTGCAGAATAAAGTATTCCACAAACATCGCCTGACCCAAAAAATCCAAACAAGCCATGGTTCAATGATGATTGCAAAAAGGCGGTAGCTGAAAAAAAGTGCTTAGAGCATTTAACTTATGGCCTTCAAAGGAGAATCTTTACAAATTTTAAGTTGCACGTGCGAAAAGCATGTCGTATAATTAAAAAAAGTAAGCGTTCGTCTTGGAGACAGTATGTATCTAAATTACATTCTAGATCATCTGTCAAAAAGACATGATACGTAAAATTAGTGGGAATAGTACATCACTTAGTGTTGGTCATCTTAAAACGGAGGGCGATAATACAGTTTCTTCGAAACATGATATTGCCAATGTCCTTGCAGACACGTTTGCCAAAAAAAGCTTCCTCTACTAATTATTCACCTACGTTTCAGAAGTTTCAGGGTGAAAAAGCAAAGTGTAAACTTAATTTTAGTTCCAGCAATCTGGAACACTTTAATAGAGACTTCTCCGTTAGGGAATTGAAAAAAAGCTTTAAAAAGGTGTCGAGGCACTGCTGTCGGATCAGATGCTATCCATTATCAATTCCTCAAACATTTACCATCTCGTTCCCTTCGTTGCTTACTTAAAATTTATAATCATGTATGGAAGACGGGAAGCATTCCAGCCTCTTGGCGGGAAGCTATCGTTATTCCAATACCTAAAACAGGTAAAGATTCCACAAACCCTTCAAATTACCGCTCTTTTGCTTTAACTAGTTGCATCTGTAAAACCATGGAAAGAATGGTAAATGATCGTCTTGTTTGGTTTCTTGAAAAGAACCACCTTATTACGCAAGTCAAAAGTGGCTTTCGTAAACAGAGAAGCACTCTTGATCATCTTGTTCGCTTCGAAACATTTATTCGAGAAGCCTTTAAAAAGACGGAACACGTTGTTTCTGTCTTGTTCGATCTTGAAAGTGCTTATGACACCACTTTCGAAATGGTCCAATAAAACGGTTTCAAGTTTTCGAAGAAAAAAACTAAATGTATGCATTTTTGTCAATCGAGAAAAATGAATCTTGATCCAGATTTAAAGTTGGACGGAATACCAATTGAAGTTGTCAAAGAATTTAGATTCTTAGGACTATTATTTGACTCAAAGCTTTCGTTTATTCCTCATATTGACAATTTGAAAAATAAATGCCAAAAGACACTTAATCTTTTACGTGTTTTATCCAGTATGGATTGGGGAGCCAATAAAAAGGTTCTATTGCGCCTTTACAGGGCACTTGTTAGATCAAAGCTAGACTATGGCTGTCTGGTTTATGGTTCTGCGCGCCCTTCATACCTTCGCAAACTTGTTACTATTCAAAATCACGAATTGTGCTTGGCGTTGGGAGCATTTAAAACATTACCAGTTAACAGTCTATATACAGAAGCAAATGAGCATTCCTTAAATTTACGCAAGAAAAAGCTTTCCATGCAATATTATTTAAAACTTAAATCAAATCCCTCATTAAGTTGTTTTTGAACAAGAAAAAGAACCCTATACTTCCCTTTGGTTTGCGCTGTGAAGTTGATGTAAGCTCTCTAGATTTTGACTTAGAGGACGTGGCAGAACATATTGTTCCTGATGTTTCTTTGTGGACGTATAAAAGTCCCACGGTTATTTATTACCATGCTTAAACAAAAAAGATACAACAGATCCATCTATTTTTAAAACCAAATTCTTGGAAGTCAAAGAAAATACACATCTTATGAAGTAATATACAAAGACGGTTCAAAAGATGGCGAAAAATTTGCTTCAGCCACTATTTTAGATAGCGAAAAATATCAATTCCGCCTTTCCAATAACTCTTCTTTTTTTCAGCCGAGATGAAGGCCATTGATCTCGCACTCGATCATATAATCGCAGAACGTCTCTTTCGCTAAATAATTTTTACTGACTCCATGTCAAGCATGCAAGCGATTGAGCACAAAAAACTGACAATTCCCTTATCGCAAGGCTACTTGATAAAATAGCTAAGCTTAATGATATTGATCTCGTTTTCTGTTGGCTTCCAAGCCATATAGGTATTCGTGGTAATGAGGAGGCAGATAAAGCTGCCAAGGATGCGTTATCATTTGAAATTTTACCCTTTGAAGTACCTTTTACTGATTTTAAACCTCTTATTCATAGTTCTATTAATGATGTCTGGTGGAACTGTTGGACTGACCCAGCTAACCTGAATAATAAATTATTCTCCGTTCGAAAGGGCCTCGGCGATTGGTTACCTGGTTACAGGTCAAACCGTCGCGAAAAGCTGATTTTGACTCGCCTACGCATTGGCCCTACTTATCTTACGCACCCAATGTGCATTCCGTGTAACGCTCCTCTTACTTCCAAGCATATTTTCATTGATTGTATTGTTTTTTTCTGTAATAAGAGACATTTATTTTAAAGTTGATCGAGGCAGTTGTTTGACCATGTAAAAATTGAACTTATTTTTTACTTTCTCAGGCGATTCATTTATATAGCAAAATCTGATTTTTATGTTGTATTAATCTTGTTTTCTTCTTAATTTCCTATAATGGTTCTATAAAATTTAACTGTTTTCAATGGCTTTTTTGGCTATTAATTTTTTACATTTGAAATTATTTTTTGGATTCTTATATGTTTACATTGAGATTGATTTAAAATGTTGTTTTCTTATGTTTTTCATTCATACAATGAATGCTAACTTTTTATGAATTTTCCGATCGGGTGGACTCGCACCGTTCTCATGATCTAAGACGTTCTCCTGTTCTGGGGAGAGTCCATGTGTTTTCCTGCTCACGTCGGATTATTCCAGTTTAATACAGAAGTGTTTGCGCCCAACATGACCTTTGTTGTCGACGGGCCATAAAACAATATACATTCATTCATTATGTTAAAGCACCGTTTCTTTATGAAAATAGGATAGTATGGCTGCACAAGGGGATTCACCGGAGCCCCTAATTAAATCCCTCCGATTCTCTATCCGCTATGGGGTCTGACGAGCTTGTTGGAAGTTAGATCGAGCAGTCAGTTACTTTTTCTAAATATCCTAAGAGTATCCTAAGACCATCTAAATATGACATTTTTTCCCTTTCCTTTAAGCAGTGGCGGATCTAGGCACTGTTGGTTGGGGTCTAATATCGTTATTTTTGTCTTTTTTGATGCCAAAATTTAAAAAAAAATGGAACGAAAAAGAAAAACAACAGGCCAGAATGTCCTAGACCGCTCACCTGGATTTAATTGGTCCGTTGGATCTTATCAAAGTAACTTTCCGTCAAGGCTTCATTCGCATTTGCCTATTTGTAGAAGAGGACGTTATTCCAAGAAATTAAAGTGAAATTAGACCCTGCCCACCCATTCATTACTGGGGAGACTCAAAATAAGCCCCGCCCTGCCACGCAAATATTTATGGGCCAATCAGAATTTTGCAAATAATTTTTGAAAAGGGTCATCAAGGGAACATCCTGGTAAAGTTGAATTGAAATTGGCCCAGTGGTTCAGACAGAGATGTCGTTCAAAGATTTCGGGGTACTTAGCCCCCCTCCCCCTGCCATGTCCATATTTTATGGGCAAATCAGAATTTTGCGAACAATTTTTAAGGAACATCTTGGTAAAGCTTCATTGAAATTATCCCAGTGATTCAGGAATAGATGTCGTTCAAAGATTTCAAAGTGAAAAAATGTCATGCCCTGCCATGCGCATATTTATGGACCAATTTGTATTTTGCGAACAATTTTTAAAGAGACTCACCAAAGAATATTTTGGTAAAGCTTCATTGAAATCGGTCCAGTGGTTCGGGAGAGGAAGAGGTTTTTAAGATTGTTGACGACTGACAACGCACGACGGACTCAGCAGGGAAAAAGACATACAATTTAAACTAAGGGGGCACAGGCTTCAAAAAATTCAATATTTAACATTAGAGGCATAGGGATTTTCCCAAAAACTGTAGGGGCCCAGCCTAAAATATAGGGGCCACGGGCGACTGGGTCCCTGCTATTTTTTCCATGATCAGGGTGATCCTTAAAGCTTCTCTTAAACATGTTGTGCTCAGGTGAGCTCAAAATACTGCTTGGAGCCCCCTTTACAGAAATCGTGAAACTTGGAATGTTTATGAATGACATTTGAAAGAAAAATTTGTTTGTTAGTTGGTCATCCCATACATCCAGCCCATTATAATTGAGTAACTGTATCGACTGAGCTTATCAGTCTGAGAGCATTGTAAATGCAATAAATATGCAATTATATATTTCACAGGAAAAGTGGTCTTATGGACTTTTGCCTAGAATTTTACTGTTGAAGAAATAAAATCCACAAATATAGGTTTTCCCATGGTTTTCAATGACCCCCCTGTTCTTTTGAATTGAACCCACCTTTTTCTAAATGATCCCCAAATTTGTGTTACGTGCCAATGTAACAAGAACAAAGAAGCCAGCGACAATCTTTACAATTAACAATATTTATTGAAAATAATAACAGAATTATTGACAATATGAAATTAATACAAAAACAAATTACAATACCTTGAATGTTTAATTCTAAAGTTTAAATTTTAGATCCAAATGAATAAAGTTCCTGGTCCACAAATGATAAGTCCAATAATATCCGAATTTAAAACTAAGCACACTTTTAATCAAATTTTTAAGATAACGAGAACTCCCCTTTTCGTTTAACTTAGTTCTACTAAATGAAACCATTAGTCTAAACTAAGTGAACCAAGAATGCTGTAGGAATCCCTTTATATAATACCATAGAACAATCTAGAATAGCATAGAACATTAGAAGACTCTAGAGTCTGAATCACTTTCAAAAATCCTTTCTAGAAAGATCTAAAATATTCTACATACAAGGAATTAAAAAATTCACAGACTAATTCTTAAAATAGACATGGGATTACCATTATACATTTTACATTCATACCTCCATAACACTTTCCCCCTTGAAAGAAAAAAGAAAGGTTTATGAAATAAATCTTTCTTTTTGCAGTATCTTTAGTATAAACAATGATAATATACTTTATACAATTGATAATTTCATGATTTGTTGAAACATTTCAGCACATCTAGCATAAAAATACAAATAATTTTCCGCAAAAGAAATAAAAGAGATATATATGCAAACATATATACATACATACAAAAAAAAATTGTGAAATGAAACAGTTAAATTCAATTTGAGTATTAGGATAAGACAATTTAAAATTGTAAACTCTTGACAAAGCATCTGATATAATTTTGTCTTTTCCTTTGATGTGTCTAACATCAAGATCAAATTCTTGAAGTGACAAACTCCACCTCAATAATCTTTGGTTCTTTGTTTATGAAGTTTATGAAGAAAACGTAAGGGATTGTGATCACTGAATACAACTGTAGGAGAAGTTGCAGATGGTAAATAAACTTCAAAATTTTGGATTGCCAAAATCAGAGCAAGGCATTCTTTTCAATGGTGGAGTAGTAGAAAAATAACAAACTGGGTGATCAATACCTTCATCGTCTTCTTGCAAAAGAACAGCACCAATACCAACATCGCTTGTATCAACAGCTATTTTGAAACATTTGTCAAAATTAGGTGCTAAAAAAACTGCTGTACTCTTTAGTATGGCTTTTAAGCGATCAAAGGCAACTTGACAGTTATCATTCCATTTGAACTTTACGTTTTTCTTTACAAAGTTTGTTAAAGATTCAGCTTTTATAGAAAAAGTCTTACAAAACTTTCTATAGTAGCCAGTCATACCAAGAAACGACATCAGCTGCTTTTAAGTAGCAGGCACTGGAAACTCAGAGATGATATTGACCTTAAAAGTTTAACTTAACCCTGTCCCACAAGATGTCCTAAGAAAGAAATAGTTGCATTACAAAATGCTGTTTTTCGAAGATTAACAGTCAATTTTGCATCACTGAGACTGTCGAAGAATTGTTTGATTCTTTGAATATGGTCACTCCATGTGTCTGTGCAGATGATAACGTCGTCGATGTATGCGTCACAGTCATCTAAGCCAGCTAAAACCATATTTACCAGCCGCTGAAACGTCGAAGGAGACTTTTTCATCCCAAATAAAGAACTTTGTTCTGGTACAGACCAGTTGGAGTAGCAAATGCTGACACTTCTTAAGCCCTTTCAGTGAGCGGAACTTGCCAGAATCCTTTGAGAAGGTCAAATTTGGTGACATATTTAGAATTACCGACTTTGTCAATACAGTCATCAATTCTTGGTATTCTATAAGGAAGTTGTTTTATTGGTTGAGAATCTTCAACAATGAAGTCAAGATATTTTTTATCAGTTCCTGTGGGGATGACAGGAAACAAGTGTTTATATTCATTAATCAACTGTTTCAGCTCTTCTCGTTGAGATGGCTCCAAATGTGAAAGTTTGTCGTCAAGATTCTTTAGTATCTAAGAGTTCTCAAGTTTAGGTGGACCAGGAACAGATTTTTCACTAAAGTCTGAACTAACTTCTGATTCAATCACATTTGATTCTTGTGGGACAGTGTTTTAAACTGTAACTGGTTTTGAAATAGAGCTATCTCTGTCAAAATACTTTTTTAACATGTTCATATGACACATTTGTTTATTTTTACGCCTTCCAGGAGTATTGTTAATATAATTCAAATCACCTGTTTTCTTATCAATAGTATACGGGCCATAATATCTTGCCTATAAGGGTCGGCCAGGTTTTGGCGAAAGAGCAAGGACTTTATCACCTGGTTCGAATTTCCTATCAACACTTTGCTTGTCATATCTTGCCTTCATTTCGCTCTGAGATGATTTTAGTTTACCTAGCAGCCTCGTATGCCCTAGGGAGTTTATGTCTAAAGTCAGAAACGTACTGTGACAAGTTCAAGGGTGTTTCATCATCAGCAAGGATTTCTCTTTAAAGAGTGTTAATGGCCCACGAACAGAATGGCCAAAAACTAACTCAAAGGGGCTAAAGCCAAGAGATTCTTGAACAGATTCTCTGACTGCTAATAATAGCAAATGAATACCTTCATCCCATTTTTTCTCAGTATTAAAAAACAATATGACCTTATCATATTCTTTAGGGTCTGATAAAATCTTTCTAAAGCACTTTGACTTTCAGGGTGATAAGCAGATGACCGATGTTGCTAGATACCTAATTCATGCATAACCTGTTGGAATATGCCTGACATGAAGTTAGATCCTTGATCAGACTGAACTGATTTTGGAAGGCCAACAAATGTAGAGAACTTGACAAGAGCCTTAATGATTGACTGTGCCTTATTTTTTCTTAAAGTTATTGCTTCTGGATAGCGAGTAGCAGCACACATAATTGTCAACAAATATTCAGAACCTGACTTAGTTTTCCGTAAAGGACCAAAGCAGTCTATTATTATTCGACTGAAAGGTTCATCAAAAGCTGATATGGGTTGTGACTTTGCTTTTGGAATAACAAGGTTAGGTTTCCCTACCATTTGACAAGTGTGGCAACGTTTACAACATTCGAAAACGTCCGATTTAAGTCCAGGCCAAAAGGAATGAGTCATAATCTTGTGATCAGTCTTGTTTACACCTAAATGACCATACATTGGACATTCATGGGATATATTAAGTATTCCAAGGCGATATGACTTTGGAACAACAATTTGGTGATGAACAGCCCAATCATCATCAGCTGGGATATCAAATGGTCGCCATTTTCTCATCAAAATATCATTCTTTTTATAGTAATAAACAGGATTTTGACTAATTTCTTTTTTCGGGTAGTGCCCTATCTATTAACTTTGAAATATCTGGATCATTTTGCCGTTTCTGGATAAACATTGACTTTGAATGCGTTGACCTTGGAGATGACTGACAAAATTTTGACGAGTCTGTCTGAGTATCAGGCAGACTAAGATTAAAACTTTTTAATCTCGTCATTGAAACGTTGACCAAAAAAGTATCAGTTAAGTCAATATCATTTGAATTTTTCAAGGAAGCTTTTTTAGCCATACCCCGAGTTACTGCACATGAAGGGTACAAATCAGGTATTTCCTGCAAAATAGGATCATCTGATTGACCTACATTAGGTGTGTCAGTTACAAGAGGATTAACAACTACCTTATCTCCAGCTAAGTCATTGCCTAGCAATAAATTTACACATTTAAATCGTAAAGAATGATTAACACCAACAACCACAGAACCAGTAACCAAATCTGAGGACAAATTAACCTTATGAAGAGGAACATTCATAACACCAGACTCAATACCCTGAATAAGGACCCTAGTACCAGACGGAGTCTTCTCAGAAAAAAGGCAGAATATCTGCTAAAATAAGAGATTAAGAAGCTCCTGTGTCTCTTAAAATTTTTGTAGGGGTAGGTGGGCACATATCACCTGTAAGTGATACAAAACCATCCAACATGACCGGTTAAAAAATCTCCATACAGGAATCAGAATTTGATTCTGCTTTAACAATTGAATTTAACTCAAAAGAAGGCTGTGATTTAGGCTTAAGGCTTGTGAGCCATGTTGATGTTGTTGTTCTTGGATCCTTCAGCCGTTGAATATCGGCTCAGCCCTCTGTTGACTGTAGAGTATTGGGTCTTTTTAATGAGCATAATGTAAATAGTCCACTAATCCGCTATATGTGTCCACTTAGAAAAACAAGATTACGGATCGCGATTTCAGTGTGCTTTCAAGTGTTTATCAAATTGAGAATGGAAATTGAACGTTGTATATCCGGTAGATGAGAATAGCCAAATATAACTATTTCCACGATAGTTATTGGACAATGCTGATAGTTTACCGCACAAAAGTTCCGATTATTCTCATCTCTTCACATAGGACAATATTATCGACTTAAAGTGTCTCCACTTTTCAACATTATCCACTAACCACTGGTTTTTGTTTGGTGTCGTCATACCTTCAGTATTTTACATCAATCACTGGCTATAAATGTAGGTTTGGCTGCACTCAGTTCCTTCTTCCTTTTTGATCTAAAACATTCTGAAATAAGGTGACCTGCTTTTTACAAAAAAAGTACAATGTACTCGAGATAAGGGGTTTAGAACATTGGTTTCACTAGTAGACTTTGGTTAAGGTGAATTTGATTGACTAGATATGCTAGATGAATCACCAGACATATATTTATTTTGGGGATGTGAGGAAGCAGGTTTTGCTTTATTAACGAAAGAACTTGTGTGTGTAAGGTAGTAATTATCAGCTAAACGAGTTGCTTCACGTTTAGTTTCAACATGTTTTAATCTAAATGTGACTTAATGTCAGATTGAATGCAGTTTTTGAATTGTTCAATTAATATAAGTTGTCTAAGATTATCATAATTTTGGTCTATCTACTTAGAATAGCACCACCTGTCAAATAACTTTTCTTCGTTTCTTGCAATTTCAACGTGAGTCTGGCCAGATTCTTTTCTACATCTTCTAAATTGGTGTCTGTATGCTTCTGGAACCAGCTCGTAATCTCTGGGAATGAGTTCTTTTACAGTATCATAATCATTGCTTTGTTCTGTTCTCAGTTGCGAATACATTTTGCGAGCTTTTCCTACTAAGACACTTTGAAGAAGTAAGGTCCATTGCTCCTTTGGCCATTTCAAGTTATTTGCAACTTTTTCAAAATGTTCGAAATATGTATCAACTTCATTTTCTTGAAATGGAGGACCAAGCCTAAAATGTTTTGTTACATCAAAATGGTCATTATACATATATTTAGACTGATTTGCTCTATCTTGAATGTCTATTTTTTAATCTCAGTTGAAATGTTCTTTCTTCTCTTTCTCTCTTCCTTTCTATTTCTCGTTCTATTTCTTCTCTTTCCTATTTCTTCTTTTTTCCCTTTGAAATTTCCTTTGTTTTCCTTTTTCTTCAATTTCTCTCTGTGCTCTTTCTCTATTTAATTCAATTTTTAATTGCTTTTCTTGAAATTTTCTCTCTTCTCCCTCTCTTTCTATTTTCAATTCCTTCTCTTTTTATTGGAGTGTTAACGGTGCAAGCTCTCTTGAGCTTGCAACCGATGGAACATCAACAATGAGAGACAGAGCCTTTTCATCAAAAATGTCCTCATCAACAAAATATTGAACCAAATTATTCTTAATTTCATGCTTTCGCATGAGGACTTGACTTCTTTTAAATCATAAAACTTTGCAAGATTGCGCAAATCAGGCTTCTTACCGAAATTCAATATCTCCACGGAAGATTCTTTCGTAAATTTTTCTTAGTCTAAAGACATGGTACCTTGTTCCTGAGTTCAAATAAGAATGTAAGATTTTGATAAATAATAGTGAAAATTCACCTTAAATTTATCAAAATTGAAATATAAAATCAATTTCTAAAATAATTTTGAACAGCAGATTTAGATATAAATGTGCTTGATTTGTTTTGTTTGCGAAACGAGCCCAAAATTCTGTTACGTGCCAATGTAACAAGAACCTAGAAGCCAGCAACAAACTTTACAATCAACAATATTTATTGACAATAATAACAGAATTATTGACAGTATGAAATTAATACATAAACAAATTACAATACCTTGAATGTTTAATCCAAAAGTTTTGATTTTAGATCCATATAAATTAAGTTCCTGGTCCACAAATAATAAGGCCAAAAATATCCGAATTTAAAACTAACCACACCTTTAATCAAACTTTTAAGATAACGAGAAATCCCCTTTATGTTTAACACAGTACTACTAAATAAAAACCGTAAGTCTAAACCAAGTGAACCAAGAATGCTGTAGAAATTATTTTATATAATACCATAGAACAATCTAGAATAGTATAGAACATTAGAAGACTCTAGAGTCTGAATCACTTTCTAAAAGTCCAGGTAGTCTAGGAAGATCGAAAATATTCTACATACATTAACCTATTAGTCAAGGTATTGGAAAATTCCCAGACTAATTCTAAAAATAGACATGGGATAACCATTATAAATTTTACATTCCTACATGCATAACAATTGTTAAACAACGATATAATTTAATGGGGTTCATAATGTGGCAAATTGACCCCCCTCTCCCCCCCGTTTTGAACATAGAAAGAAAACCCTAATTTCCTTGAAACACTCACAGGGTGATTATTGAGTTATCAGGATTTATTGCAAATGTGGGCTGATCAGTCAGGAATGATGTGAAAGGCACTTTAGGGAATTTCGCTCAGATTATGGTCGTCGATGTAATATAATATTACGTCTACAAATACTTTTGGATATCTTTAAAACTTACAGGGAGTGATAGAAGGGTCACAATGAATAACATTACCTGAAAAAAGCTAAAATGGTTAAATTGCTTAACAAAATTTATATATTTGTCTACATGTGACATCCGGTTAAAGTGAATTATTTTTTAGGTCAATTGATATTTGATTTTTATCTTTTACAGCCCCAACTAAAATGTTGACAGATACGGATTAATTAGATATATAGATTAATAAACAAGAGTATGGATTCTAATCAAGGATGGTGGTAGTGACTGTGACAATTTTTAAATAACACTACGAAGAGTTAGGCAAAATTCATCAAAGAGATGCAAAAAAAAAGGAATTATAAGTATTTGTTTTTACATATATTACAGCCAACAATGGGCGATTCCAAAATACATTAGTATGTCATATTTCCATATTTCATTGTTTTTCAAAGAGACTCCAATGATAATTACAAAAAAGTGTATTTTCTATTTATTATGCTTTTCAAAAATCTGATTTTGAGGTCAACATGTGGTTGTTTTCATTTATATACAGAATGAAAATCAAAGATTGAGGAAATCTTAGTGAAGAAAAGACATTGTTTTCAAAAAATCTTAACCTGAAAAAATTCATTGCTGAAACATGCCTAGCCATAAGGTTGCGCTTGTTTTGAGTAGTTTTTTTTTTTTTGCAACTTCATTGAACCTTTATTTGTCACAATCTTTTGATATGGAAAGGGTTAACTTGAATAGCTGCCTTTATAATGGATAATGCCACAGTGGTTGAATCAAATTTATGTTCAGTGAGTGTTAATTATCTGTGACTGACAAAAATACATTGATTTATGAAAGAAAATAACGTAACTGTATTGATTATGATGCTTTTTCATTCACGGCTTTATAGTATACATGGTAAAAATGTACAAAAAAGAATTAAAGTCGAAAAGAAGATCATGATCAAAAGATCATTCGAAATAACTTTTAAAATTCACGATAAACGCTATCCAGTCTAAGGATAAATTCAAAATCAAATAAACTTAAAATTACAATTTTATATATAAACCGATAAATTTCAGGAAGTAAAAAATAAGCTCAATCTTAGCTCAGTCAAAAGGGGTCTTCATACTCTGAAATTTGAAATAATTGTCTCTGATAGAAGAGAAGTCTATACATTCTATAAATATATGACTGACAGTTAGAGGAGTGTTTCATGGAATGCACATTGGCATCCCCTCTCCCTTTAAAAGGTGAGAGTGAGTGAGATGCGTATGTCCAATGCGTTGTCGAGTCAATTCAAGTTTTTTTCACGACGACTTGACCTATAACCTGGCAACCATTCGCCAAGATCTTGACGAACAGAATATAAATTATTTCTGTGGTTCGCTGGAATGAATGAATGAATGCTGTTTTATGGCCCGTCGACAACTAAGGTCATGTTGGGCGCAAAACTTCTATATAAAACTGTAAAGAAAAGGTAAAACAAAGTGATCAATAATGTAAAAGAATTTCATTTAAATAAGCATATTGTAATTAACACTCAAAACATCATAAAAAGAAATCTCGTAAACATTAAAATTTCAAAGAAGTAATATCAATAGAACATACAATTATATTTTGCTATATAAATGAATTGCCTTTAAGAATTCAAAAATAAGTTCGAATTTGACCTCGCATTTGCTCCCGCATACTGTCTACTTTAAAATATCTGTCTCTGGTAAAGGAAAAATCACAATCTATAAAAATATGATTGACAGTAAGAGGAGCATTGCATGGAATGCACATTGGCATATCTTCTCCTTTCAAAAGAAATGAATGAGTAAGGTAGGTATGCCCAATGCGTAGGCGAGTCAAAATTAATTCTTCTCGACGGTTTGATCTATAACCTGGTAACCAATCACCTAAATCTTGTTTAATAGAAAATAGTTTGTTATGTTGGTTAGCAGGATCATTCCAACAATTTTTCTAGACATTCAGGATAAAAACATTAATCAAAGGTTTAAAATCGCTAAAAGGTACTTCAAAGGGTAAAACCTCAAGTGATAATGCATTTTGGCAGCTCTATCTGCCTCCTCATTAACACGAATACCAATATGGCTTGGAAGCCAACAGAAAACGAGATCAACATCATTAAGCTTAGCTATTTCATCAAGAAGCCTTACAATAAGGGGATTGTCAGTTTTTTCGTGCTCAATCGCTTGCATGCTTGACATAGAGTCAGTAAAAATGATATAGCGAGAGAGACGTTCAGCGATCATATGATCGAGTGCGAGATCAATAGCCTTAAGCTCGGCTGAAAAAATAGAAGAGTTATTGGGAAGGCGGAATTGATATTTTTCGCCATCTAAAATAGTGGCTGAAGCAACTTTTTCGCCATCTTTTGAACCGTCAGTGTATATTTCTGAGTCCACAAAGGAACATCAGGAACAATATGTTCTGCCACGTCCTCTATGTCAAGTTCTAGAGAGCTTACATCAGCTTCACAGCGCAAACTAAAAGGAAGTATTGGGTTCTTTTTCTTTTCAAAAGCCTGTATATATTTAGGTTCAAAAACAACTTTATGAGAAGGATTGTCGGGATTTGATTTAAGTTTTAAATAATATTGCATGGAGAGCTTTTTCATGCGTAAATTTAGGGAAGGTTCATTTGCTTCTGTATAAAGACTGTTAACTAGTGACGTTCTGAATGCGCCCAATGCCAAACGCAATCCTTGATTATGAATAGTATCAAGTTTGCGAAGGTATGAAGGGCGTGCAGAACCATAAACAATACAGCCATAATCTAATTTAGATCTAACAAGTGCCATATAAATGCGCAACAGAACCTTTTTATCAGCTCCCCAATCCATACTGGATACAACACGTAAAAGATTAAGTGCCTTCTGGCATTTATTTTTCAAATTGTCAATATGGGGTATAAACGACAGTTTAGAATCGAAAAGGAGTCCTAAGAACTTAAATTCCTTAACAACTTCAATCGGCACTCCGTCCAGCTTTAATTCTGGATCAGGATGCATCGCTGGATCGGACAAACAATTCTTCCAAACATCCTGAATGAAACCATGAATTAAAGGTTTATAATCGGTAAAGGGCACTTCAAAAGGTAAAATTTCTAGTGATAATGCCTTCTTTGCAGCTTTATCTGCCTCTTCATTACCACGAATACCAACGTGGCTCGGAAGCTAGCAGGAAACGAGATCAACATCATGAAGCTTTTCTTTTGAATTTAATAATCTAAAAATAATCGGATTGTCGGTTTGCTCGTTCTCAATCGCTTGTATACTTGACTTAGAGTCAGTAAAAATTATGTAGCGAGAGAAGCGCTCTTCGATTTTGTGGTCGAGTGCGAGGTCAATCGCCTTTAGCTCGGCTGAAAATATAGAAGAGTTATTTGGCAAACGGAATTGATACTTTTCACCATCTGGTGACTGAGGCAACTTTTTCGCCGTCCCTTGGACCATCTGTATAAATCTCTTCATAAGATGCGTGTTTCTGTCTAATTTCTGAAAAAAAACTTTGTTTGGACCGGTTAGATCTTTTTTGTTAAAAGCAAGATCGTAAAAAAAGGTGGGGCTTTTAGAAGTCCACAAAGGAACTTCAGGAAAATCTGTTCTGCCACATAGTCTAGATCAAAAACTAGAGAGTTAATATCTGCTTCATGAAGGACGCCCAGAACCGTAAACAACACATCCATAATCTAATTTAGATCTGTCTAGTGCCTTGTAAAGGCGTAATAAAACCTTTTTATCAGCTCTCCAGTCCATTCTAGATACAACGCGTAAGATTAAGTGCCTTTAAGCACTTATTTTCTTAGCTGTTAATATGGGGTATAAACGACAGTTTAGAATCGAAAAGGAGTCCCAGAAATTCAAAATCTTTTACAACTTCAATTTGTTCTCCATCTAGCTTTAATTCTGGATCAGGGTGCATTTTTCGAGATTGACAAAAATGCATACATTTAGTTTTAGACTTGGAAAACTTGAAGCCGTTTTCAGTCGACCATTTTGAAAGTTTTTTTAAGACTTGCTACAGCTGTCTTTCAATCGTATACATATGTTTTAATCTGTAACAGATGCAAAAGTCATCAACATAGAGAAAACATTCATCCCCAGGGCAAACACTTTTGACAATATTGTTAATTTTGACACTAAAAAATGTGTCACAGACAAAATACTTCATTTTGGAACGCCCATTTCTTGTTCATGGGAATCAGAAAAAGTATCTCCAATCGGACTCTAAGCTGAGGTCCATCCAAAATAGCAGAAATGAAATAAGCAAGGCGACCTCGAATACCGAAATCATTGAGGTCATTCAAAATCCAATACTTCCATGTGGTATCATAAGCACTTTCAAGATCGAAAAAGACAGAAACGACGTGTTCTTTCTTTATAAAGGCTTCCCGAATAAAAGTCTCGAAGCGGACAATATTATCAAGAGTGCTTCTTTGTTTACGAAAGCCACTTTGGACTGAAGTAATTAGGTGGTTCTTTTCAAGAAACCAAACAAGACGGTCATGTACCATTCTTTCCATGGTTTTACAAATGAAACTAGTCAAAGCAATATGACGATAATTTGAAGGATTGTTAGAATCTTTTTCCTGGTTTGGGTATAGGAATAACGATAGCTTCCCGCCAAGATGCTGGAATACTTCCCGTTTTCCATACCCGGTTATAAATTTCAAATAAGTCATGCAAAGAACGAGAGGGCAAACGTTTGAGAAATTTATAATGCATATTATCATTTCCTACAGCAGTGTCATGACATTTCTTTAAAGTCTTCTTCAATTCTTTGATAGAAAAGTGTCTATTATAATGTTCGAGTCGACTGGAACTGAAGTTAAGTTATGACTATTTTTTATCACCTTTGAATGCTTGAAAAGCAGGTGAGTATTGGATGATGATGACTTCTTGGCAAACGTATCTGCCAATACATTCGCAATATCAGCCTTGGAAGAAACGTCACTGAGGCCAGTTCTTAAATGACCAACTCCAATTGACGTGTTCTTTCCGCCTATTTTGCGCATTATATACCATGTCTTTTTGACAGATGATCTAGAATTAAATCAAGAGACATACTGTCTGCAAGACGAACGCTTACTTTGTTTAATGGTACGATGAGCTTTCAAGCGTGTAATTTTAAATTTGTACAGGTTCTCCTTTGATGGTCTCAAATCACATGACCTAAGGGCAGACTAACGTTAAGCTATAGCCTTTTTCGCAATCTTCATGAAACCTTGGTTTGTAAGGGTGTTTAGGGTCAGGCGACGTTCTAGGAATAGCCTTCTCTGCAGCCGAATATAGTAAGGATGTAAATAGCTCTGTAGAGCTTTCACAATCTTCAAAAGCGTTTGGATTTATAGCAGCCGACTATTTCTACCCCCTGCCCAGCTGGGGGCATTATCTTTTCTAAAAGAAGATGAGAATATGAGGAATGACTTTTTTAAAGTCACCATTTTCCTTGACTTTTCCTGCTAGACAGAGAAGACAGGTTATACGAGGTCTGCATCGCTGCCCAGTCTGTGGACAATATAAGGATATTTTATTGAGGATATTTTAGATTTTTACTTGAGGTAAGTCGTCTCTTTACTCAACCCACACAAAAATAATGGCAGAACAGGCTGAATTAATGGGCATGTTTCATACAATGGGTGACTAATTGGGGGGGACTCTGTACAACAATGGGGGTTCAGAGCATATCAAAAGCTATCAATCCTTTTGACGGCAACCCGAAAGAATTTTAAAAAAATGGGTTAAAATATTGAAAAGTATTCCCGACTAGTAGGGTCGACTAATGATAGTATAAAATTTACAGCCTATCAGTCAAGTACGGGCACTGTCAGTGACTATATTTTCCGTTATGTTGATGAACATCCCAGACATGACTGGGATAATTTAATACAGGAATGACAAAAATGATTTTCTGAAATAGTTTACCCTCAACATGCACAGCTTATACTTAGGCGTTTAAAACAAAAGCAAGGGGAGTCTATCCAAATGTTCGCCGAAAGATTTATTGCACTGGGGGAGGATTCATTTGAAGGAAATTTGGACGATGTAAGAGAGAGTCAATTGATTAACTATTTCGTTGATGGCCTGTACAACGATACAAATAAAATGAAAATTATAAGAGATAACCCCCAACATTACAAGCTGCATTAGATTTGGCTACTGCCGAGCAAAAATTATTAAAAAGGTTTAACTTGCGACTCGGACATGATCCCGGAAATAGGGACGATAGACCACATGAACCTATGGAGGTTGACTAGACCAAAAAAAGTAGGGATTGTCGTTTTAATTTTGGCTTAAAGGGCCATATTGCGAAGTTTTGTCGTAATGAAAATAAAATTGTAGCTGTCACACAAGATAGTTCCCAAAATAATGATAATAATAACTAAACTCCTCAGAATAGCCCCGTCGGTGTTATTATTGTAATAAGATAGGACATATTGAAAGATAATGTCGACTTAAGTTGCAACACCATCGAAATCAATCAAACAATCGAGTTCGAACCATGTAGAAGCCGGTGGCTTCAACGTGACAACAAAGTTATCTATTGCCTTGGCTGGAAACCCTAACATTTGTTTCCTTAAAATTGAAAAAAACAAAAATATCGCGCTTTAATTGAATCAGCGACAGATGTTTCTTAAATACATATTGATGTCTAAAATTCTCTCAACAATAAACCGAAATTAAAAAAGAAAAATGTTATTTTGAATTCAGTAAATGGGGATAAAATAAATTTGAAAGGTTGTATCGATAAAGAATTTCAAATGTGTAAAACTAAAATAACTCAAACATTTCATGTTATACAAAACTTCAAAAGAAAAGTCTTACTTGGTCGGGATTAGCTTTAAAGTAGAGGTGTCCAAGTGTATTATGATTTAAATTGTATTAGAGTGCATGGCCCTTGCAAAGAAGACATACACATAACTTCGGTTATTCGGTCACAAAATACAATTCGAATACCCCCGAAAAGCAGTCAAGTTTGTAAATGCAAAGTTCGCAAAAATTATCACTTGCCATTTTCTGGAACTTATGAAGTAAATACTTTTCAAAACGATAAAATTAATAAAGAACCTGGTATCCTATTACTTCGCTCTGTGTCAAAAATGTATGGCAAGCGTTACCTTAAACTTAACGTCACAAATAAAACTATATCATTTAGGAAAGGTAACCCGATTGCTAGAATAGAAAAAAAATGACAAAGAATGTATAAATTTAGTTGAAAAAAAGTTAGTTGAGGATTCAAATACAGAAAATTTATGCAAAAAGGTTGATGTTGCCGACAAATATAAACCTTTAATGCAAACATTGTTAGAGTAAAATAAAGACCTTTTTTGCAGAAAAAGACTCCGAATTAAATCAAACTTATACTGTGGTTACGTGCCAATGTAACAAGAACAAAGAAGCCAGCAACAAACTTTACAATTAACAATATTCATTGACAATAATACCAGAATTATGGACAATATGAAATTAATACAAAAATAAGTTACAATACCTTGAATGTTTAATACTAAAGTTTTAATTTAAGATTCAAATGAATTAAGGTCCTGGTCATCAAGTAATAAGTCCATTAATATCCGAATTTAAAACTGAGCACGCTTTTAAGCACACTTTTAAGATAACGAGAAATCCCCGTTAAGTTTACTACAGTACTACTAAAGGAAAACCATTAGTCTAAACCAAGTGAACCAAGAATGCTGTAGGAATACTTTAAAATACCATAGAACAATCTAGAATAGCATAGAACATTTGAAGATACTAGAGTTTGAATCACTTTCTAAAAGTCCTTTCTATAAAGATCTAAGATATTCTACATACATTAACCTTTTAGTCAAGGTGTTGGAAAATTCCCAGACTAATTCTAAAAATAGACACGGTAAAAACCATTTTGATGATTTATATAATTGTTAAAATGAAAATTGATATGGGCAATCATCACCCTATTAAATTACGTCCATGTAGAGTGCAATTAGGCAATAGGAAAATTATGGATAATGCAGTTGAAGAAATGTTAGATGCAAAAATAATTAGTAAATCTACGTCACCTTGGTGTTTTCCGGTGGTAATTGTTGATAAAAAGGATGGGTCTAGAAGGTTTTGTATTGATTATAGAAAATTAGATAAAATAACTAAACAAATTCCTACCCACTGACTTTAATTAATGACATTTTGGCTTTATTGGACAATGCAAAATTTTTCTCAAGTTTAGCATTGAAAAGTGGGTACTGGCAAATCGCTATGGATGAACATCATAAAGAAAAGACAGCTTTTACTTGTCATGCCGGCTTGTTTTATTGGAACGTTATGCCGTTTGGATTAGTTAATGCCTCGACTGTCTTCCAAGAGCTAATGGCAACTGTTTTGTCCGGATAAGACTTCGCCATAGCTTACTTAGATGATATCTTAATTTGGTCAAACTCAGTTGAAGAGCATATTGATCATTTGCAACAAGTTTTCAATAGTCTGCAACAAAACAAGTTGAAATTAAAGCTTAAGAAATGTGGTTTTTTAAAAGCTGAAACAAATTATTTAGGATTTGTAATTGATTTAAACGGCATTAAGCCTGATCAAAAGAAAGTATACGTCATTCAATCTTTACTGAAATTTCTCTGAAATTGCAGAACCCCTTATTAATTTGAAAAGGAAAGTTGCAAGGTTTCATTTGAATGAAAAATTTCAAGAAGCTTTTTTATATCTCAAAATGTCTAATAACACCTCCAATGTTAGGTTATCCAGACATAAATAAACCTTACACCTTTTATTGTGACGCTCCAGACAAAAGTATTTGGGCTTGCTTAACTCAACCTTTAGGGGACGACGATAATTCGGTAACGCCATCGATTAAGAATGAAAATCTTATCTACTTTCTGTCCCATAAACTTAGTGAAACACAATGTAAATGGTCAGTTATTGAGAAAGAATTTTTTGCTATTCACGCATTGCAAAAACTTGACTCTTACTTACATAATGCAACCTTTGTTATCCGGACAGACCACAGGCCCCTCAGATACATTTTAGACTCCCCTATGCAGAAATTTAAAATTCAGTTATGGTCCTAAGGCATAAGTGGCTATAACTGTCCCGTTGAGTATGCGGAACCATCCAAAAACACCTGTGCTGATATGTTGTCAAGAATTCCGATTAATATTTTGCAAGACGATAACTGTGGTTCTGATTATTAGCCAGACACGACGGATAAGACATTTGAAATAGGAGCACTTAATTCAAATCGTTTCAGTCCGAAAGATTTTGCAATTTGTACTTATGATCCCCCAAATGACATGGAAAACCCCATTTTGGACTCACAATTAGATTTGAGCTCTGAACAAGAGCATGATGATATAATTATAAAAATGGGCTTACAATATGGAAAACTTTCAGCCTCAGTTTCTTACAAATTTCTGTTATCAGGCAACATTCTGTATTGTATCTCAAATGCAGATGTTGATCCTTTATTACGTATTTATGTCCCACAACATTTGAGGAATCTTGTTCCAATTCAGTATCACGACGAAAATGGGCATATGGGATGTGATAAAATTTTTGAGGCAATTGAACAAAAGTATTACTGGCCACAACTTTATAAGACTGCTCATGCACACATAAAAGTCTGTATCCCGTGCCAAACTAGAAATATGCAGAACATCAATCTATCTTTGCAAGACACTGAAATACCCCCAATGCGTTTGCGAAGGTTGGTTTTGACCTTTCTGACCCTTATCCGACAAGTTTGTCAGGAAATAAAAAAAGTATTATCGTTTATCGATATTTATAGTTGATGGCCCGAAAGTTTCGCCGTACCTGATAAGAGTGCATCTACTATTGCACACCTCATTATTGATGAGATGTTTCCGCGATATGGTAGCTTTCTCATGCTTATAAGTGATAATGGCTCGGAACAAATTAACAAAACAGTACGTGAAACGTTAAAAGCACTGAATATCTACCACGTCACTACCAGTTTCTATCACCCACAAGGAAATAGACAAGTAGAATGATTTCATCGAACCTTACATGATTTTTTTTTTCTAAAATATTAAAAGATAATTTGAATACTTGGGATGTCGAATTAAATCAAACACTAGCGGCCATTCGTTTTAATGTAAGGGGCGTAGTCTTACCTTTAGATAATTTACTTAAGCCAAGACGAAAATACTTAGGGGAAGAGTCATTGCAACTTGCACTTCAAAATCAACACAAATCATTTATGCCAGTTCTTAAATACATGAAGAAAGCTAAGGATAGACAAGCCAAATATGCAAATCGTAACGCAAAGCAGTCTCTTTTGAAATAGGGGATCCTGTTTACTATCGAAATCACAGGCGCACTAATATATTTGAAAGTAAATGAAAACCATACTATAGGATAATTGAACAGAAATCTCCTGTTAATTATATGATCAAGAATCAGCTTGATGGATCTGTGACAAAGGTCCATGCTGAGCAAATAAGATATGCTCATGTTGATGATTGGGTGCTGCCTAAAGATGTTTCTGGCCGTCAATAACACCCAACTAATTACGTAGTACCTCCAGTATCGGATGATACAGAATCTGATGATTCATTGTCTGGGCTAGATCGCATGACCAATCGCTATCGAAGCATGCGTGATTCCGCAGATAACGAAAACGATATTCCTTTAATGGAATTGACATGCCGCCTTCGGGCATTTGGCGCTGGTAATGAAGGTGAGTCTTCACACCAAGGTCAATCGGATCACATATCCCATTATGCATTTCCCACTGACCCTGACAAATATGTCCAGTGAATCGAATTACCCAGATTCAGTTTCTTCTGAAGGGGAGGAAATGCAGTGTAAAATGATTGGCAAAAGTTACAAGCTATTTTTTTTTCAAAAATAAAACAAAAACATAGCAATGTTAAGGCTTTGTTTAGGGAAATAGAAAATTTATTGTACGCTTCATGTCAGACATATTGTCACAAAGACATTATTCTTTTTGTTGATATGATTTTATAGCCATGTTATAATAGACATGTTCGTCTTTTCAGATAAAAGACAACATGACAAACTTCAACACTTAATCACTTATTGGTGGTTGTGACAGGAGACTTTGTAGTTGAAAATAATGTGATTTTTCATAAAACAAATGAAAAAGCTTTCACAAAGACGACTTGGCTGGCTTCGACAGTCATAGACTTAGAACCATTTGAAAATTTCATAGACAAAATTGCAAGCGACATTGACACAGTAATGAATTTAGCTGAAGCTATTAGGGATAAGTATAATTCATCTCAAAAGAAGATTTACACAAATACTTTCCAAACTCTTGCTTATGAAGTGCTTTATTTAAAAGGTTTTAGGTCCACCATGCAACTTTACTTCAAAGAATATGATCTATTAGAGAAATGACACAAACGTTCTCATTTTGATTTCATTTGGGAATGCAGCTTCCTTTCTTTTTGGCGTGGCAACTCATGGAGAGCTGAATAATTTAAAAGAAAATATAATTGACTTTCAAAGTCACAAGGTGACATTATTCATGTCATTAATGAGAGTCTTTCTATAAAAAACATCAAGGTTTGAAATCCAGGAAAATAGACATAAAATAAACGAAGTTATTGAAAATGTTCATGGCCTTGATCATTGAATATCAGAAGTAAATAATTCATTTCAAATGGACGAAAGCAAATATTTCATTGAAATGTACACTAAACTTTATATTATTATAAACGATATACAAAGCATGATAGAAAGTAGTTTAACTTACCTTCAAAATATGAAATTGCAAATTGATATGCTATCAATGAATAAGGTAACTACTTTAGTGCTCTCGTCGGAGAATTACGGTATTTATTACAAGAAATTGAATCAAAATCACCTCCGACCTTAGGATTGATAGGAAATCAAGATCTGTGGCTAATTTACATTAGACTATACTGTACAGCTCTATTTAGTAGTGGTCACATCATCATGGTTATATTGATTCCACTAGTAAATATACAAGCTAGGTACGATGTAACAAAGGTATTTTATTTACCTACACCAATGTTTTACAACACGACAGAAGACAATAGACTTACAGACAGGTCATCAGTCATTGACAGACGATACACAGACAATTTAGCGACATATGATTCGGAGGCAAAACGGTTCTTAATTGATAAGAGTCGCACATAATTCATTCTGTTAAATGAAGAAACCTTGCGATAATGATCTTAGTCCACAAAATAAACGGTGTTGGACTATTGGAGCCGTAATACCTGAAGTATTGTCGAAATCCTGCATCATCAATCCTTTTCTTGGAAATAATGATCGAATAACAAATTACTGTGAAGTAATAGTTATCCTGAATAATAGGCTACCTATGGCTTAATATTTGTTTGATGGTTACTGGGCTATTGTTTCTAAATAAAATATATATCTTACAACATTGTTTGCGATGTTAACAAGGTGCAAAATACTATGATTCAGACAGTCCCTCCCTTACAGATTATGTCGATACTTTCGGCACGTGAGGCCAGTAACATGTACAAGACTTTTACTTCCCCCTTCACTTTCAAAAGTAAAGTAAATATACTCAGTTCCATAAAAAAGTGTGCACTTACACTTTTTGTATTTCTCTTGATTTTTTTCAAAGTTGTAGGATAATTATCGAGTAAACTTGATACCATACTTTAGGCAAGGCCTTTTGAAATTAAAAGTCAAATCAGATTTGGATAAAGTGTCGTATGCTGCATACGCGCAGGCAGAACTTAAACTGTTGAGATTTGACCTCCTTGCAAGTTTTTCTTTAATAAGAGCTATGTGTTGATGTTTCATTATAGAGTTTAAGAAGCCATTCCAAGCCATTTTCAAACAAAAATTTTAATTTTTATGCAGGCGTTACGTGTACGTCAACGTTAGAAATTGGTACGTTGTTAGGCTAGTAACTTGTCTTTGAATGGTGCTATGGCGTTCTATGACATCTCGATTTGCTTATTAAAGGCTTTACAAAATGATGACCTCGAAATCTATTGGAATATGAATGCTCAATCAATTTAAATGACGTTCTAAATCTGACAAGGGTCGATTTTGTTCAACGACGCTTATTGGTAGTCAAACCGCGCTGAAGCATCATGCACAATTGTATTGAAAATGTGATTTTATGCTTAGCAAATCCGTAAACATTCAGCTGAATGCATTGTCAGACCAATTATACGTCTAACGCGTGATGCACATGCAAATCATGCAAAATCAAATGTCTCAACTAAGCTGAAAATGTTTGCTATCCCCGCGATTTTTGTTTTCAAATGTCGTTTGCACTTACTCTTTGGAATAACCATACGACGTTTCATGACGATAGATTGTGTAATTTCAGAGATATTCAAAATTCAAAAGTGCACACTTTCTTTTGGAACTAAGTATATTTCATCTAAAAGTGGCCTCCTGAGAAAAATCAATGTAAAAACTTTCGATATTTGGAAACCTTTAAAGGATCGGTTTAAAAAACCTAGAAAGATAACAAAAAATCCTAATTGTTACCAGACATAAAACAAATCAAAATTAATTACTTAATTAACAAATTATCAAATTAACAAAAACCCAATGGTCACAGAAATAACCTTTCTGTAATGATCTACATTATTATTATACTTGGGGCTATAGTAGTCATTGGTATTACAGTATTACTTGTCTTGATAAAAATTAAAACTATCTCCTGTTCTGCAAATAAATTTGTGTGTGGTTTGAATGTCTTAGGCGACTAGTGGCGAGTAAATCTCAAGAGCAAAATACAGCTCAAGAGGGAAAACAGCCTTCTGTACCAGTATCCGCCGAACGGTTTGTGGAGATGTTATATCCGAAGCTACAAGACGGAAAAGCATCAGCCATTGTTTGACTCCGGGAATAAGTCGGAAGATATTTAGTTTTATGTTGAACTTGTATTGTGTTGTGCAAAGACGCTATGCTGTGATTATTCTAGGGTTATACTCTCAAAGTGTAATTACCAAATCATAATTACTTAGTACAACTACAAATTTGTGTAATGATGTACTATAGGTGTGTGAGTGTATCCAGAACTTATATATTATGCGGTCATTTATCGGTCAGTTATTAGCTGACAGATCCTGGAATGTTTGGTGGACGTTAACGTTCACCAATGTTAATACCGCGTTAGAACAATCCTGTCTGATGTTAATTGGTTTTTAGCTCACCTGAACACGAAGTCCTCAAAGAGATCTATTATGGTAAGGTGGATGTCCGTCGTCCGTCGTGCGACGTCCGTCGTCAACGTTTGCCTTGTATGCACTCTAGAGGCCTCATTTTTTGCCCGATCAACCTGAAGTTTGGTCAGAATGATTGTCTTGATGAAATCTCGGACAAATTCGGAATTGGATAAACTGGGGTCAAAAACTAGGTCACGGGGTCAAAATTTAGAAAAACCTTGTATGCACTCTAGAGGCCACATTTTTTGCCCGTTCAACCAGAATTTTAATCAGAATGATTGTCTTGATGAAATCTCGGACGAGTTTGAAGTTGAGTCAACTGGGGTCAAAAACTAGGTCACAGGGTCAAATCAAAGAAAAAACATTATAGGCACTCTAGCGGCCACGTTTATTGCCCAATCAACCTGAAAATTGGTCAGAATGATTATCTTGATGAAATTTCGGACGAGTTTGAAATTGGGTCAACGGGGTTCAAAAACTAGGTCACAGTGTCAAATCTTAGAAAAAGCTTGTATGCACTCTAGAGGTCCCATTTTTTACCCCTTCAACCTGAACTTTTGTCAGAATGATTGTCTTGATAAAATCGCGGACGAGTTTGAAGTTGGGTCAACTGGGGTCAAAAACTAGGTCACGTGGTCAAATCTAAGAAAAACCTTGTGTGCACTATAGAGGCCAGATTTTAGCCCGATCAACCTGAAATTTGATCAGAATGATTTTCTTGATAAAATCTCGGAAGATTTTAAAATTAGGTCAACTGGGTCAAAAACTAGGCCACAGGGTCAAATCTAAGAAAAACCATGGAGGCACTCTAGTGGCCACGTTTATTGCCCAATCAGCATGAAAATTGGTCAGAATGATTATCTTGATGAAAGTTTGGACAGTTCGAATTTGGTTTAACTTGGGTCAAAAACTAGGTCAGAGGGTCAAATCTTAGAAAAACCTTGCATGCACTCTGTAGGCCACATTTTTGCCCGATCAACCTGAATTTTGGTCAGAATGATTATCTTGATGAAATCTTGGACGAGTGCGAAATTGGACAACTGGGGTCAAAACTAGGTCACGAAATCAATTATAAAAATCCTTGTTTGTCAACCTTAAAATTGTAAAAAAAAGATTCTCAATTTGTATAGAAGCAACAACTTTGTTTAGCTCAGTCATTCATCATTCTATCTCTCATACTTCATTTGAAAATTTAAGAATAACTTGGTTAGGTTTCCCTACCATTTGACAAGTGTGGCAACGTTTACAACATTCGAAAATGTCTTAAGTCCAGGCCAAAAGAAATGAGTCATAATCTTGTGATCAGTCTTGTTCACACCTTGGTGAGCGATTAAGGGCCACTATGGCCCTCTTTTCAAAAGAGTAGTGCTCACTTAGATTCAATTTACTCTTTTTCAAGAATTGTGTCTATCTGTCAACTATGCATTTTAAAAATGGAGTGGGAGGTCACTTATGAAAAGTTGGTAATTGGAATAACTGGAATGGTAACCTCCCCTGACACTACTAATGATAATAGAATAATAACCTAGATCACACAGATGAATACGGATACAACGCGGGCAGGTAGTGAACAGTTAGGTCGTGCGAAAAAAGTTTATGCAATGGGGTTTTACTTAATAGAATAACAAATTTTTACCGTTGTTTATTGAAAATTTAACCACGCTTCTGAGTTCTAAGGCTCAATAAATAATCCACGAGAGCTTTGTTATTATATTTCTATCATGACTAAATTTCATGGGAAATATACGCGGAGATACCACGTCTACAACAACTGCGCATTTAGTTTCATTTGATAATGCACGCTTTTCTTTTTCACAAAAGTAAGCGACGGTAAGCAATAATATGCTCTCGTTTCTATTAAATTTGTCCCTTAATTCAAATAAGAAAAATGAACAAAAATTACAAACACAATTATTCTTCATTCGTTTCCGTCAATATAAACATCCAAACATATGGAGTTATCACGTTATCTTCAATCCAAGATTTGAAGTGGGTCAGGGTTTCATTTTTCCCCGCATGAAGTGAACTTAAATGGGTGCGAAGCTAAGGGGTAGGATAAAGCCTGAATGCTTACGGCTGAGGACCTTAAATGTCGAAATAAGAGAGAGTATTTAACAATCAAATAAACTATCAAACTTAGTTAACATACCTTAAGAGTTAAAAACAAATTCGATTTCTTTTCTTGTCGATCGCTCATCTCCACTTTATTTTCACGATTTCGTTGTTTGCAATTAAAAGCAAACATCAATTCAATGTAATCCTGCTTATTCATTACAAGGTGAACTTAGATTACGACTAGGTTTCTGTCTCTAAAATACTCCTCAGTCTAGTAAAGTCCAATCTTCAATCCATCAACCCATCCGGATAAAGTAAACTTGTGTAAACAAAACTCGCTATTATTTTTAACTACGTCATGAACTACGTCATCGTCATCGTCATAAAAAATAGGTCGTTCAAGTTAATTTGAGAGTCTTGTAAAGTATAATATACCCCAACACTTATTTGGAAGTCATTAAATACGGGCGAAAGACCGGGCCGAAGGCCCGGTCTGAAGGCCGCCTATAGCTTACGGGTAAAAATAACGAGAAAACAAAAGGATAATAGAAGAAAAACAAAGAACAAAGTAAATCAACTCTAACTACCATAAGACTTTTCGGCGGCCATTTCGCTTTTTGTGCACTGGTCAACCCTTGACGGGTACTCAACAACTACTTCCGACTGTGTGCAAAAAAATCGTAAAACTCATGATTTGTAGAACAGTCAACTCATCCCGCGCTGAATATAAGATACAATCGGATTGGGTAAAAAAAAACTTACTTGTCTAAAGTTTTTGTAAGTCTAGTCCACATTTGATCCCGCATTTCTTTAACAAACACGAATAAGTATCAATCACTTCAAATCAAGAAACAAATTTAAGCGGGCAACTTACAATGAACAAAAAATACTACGTCACGGGTACCTGTTAAGTTAAGAGCTCCGAAAAGAATTCGGAACTTTTGTTATCACCGAAAATTCCCGAATGTACTTTGGAAAAGGGTTTCAAAAACCTTGCTAGCAGAATATTGGAATTTCAAAAAAGAGTTTAAGCTAAATTCAAGGCATGAGTTGCTTAAAGTCTACCCAAAGTAACATTTTCTGATTTCAAATTCCTAGATCGCGAGAATTCCAAACAGGTGGATTGAAATAAATAAAGAACCAAAAATACCAGAAAGACAAAGTAAAAACAGGAACGCACCAAAAAGGACCGGAAAAGTCAATTGAAAACCGAAAAAGAATTTTAAATCACTGAAAACGGCTCCATTCTAAGCATTTTACTAAAAATATGTTTGTCTTGCCTTAATGGTAATGGAAAGGACTTTTATACAAAAAACAAGCCAAAAAATCCAAATAATGGAATTGGAATTTCTTATTACTTGACTAATACCATTTTTTAGTGCTGACCCTAAACTTTTTTTTTTCATTTTTTTGTGACTTTGTCTGTCAAAGCATAAAAAATAACACAGTGGTTATTCTTTTTTTTTATTTCTATCCTTTTTTTGGGGGGGGGACGTTTCTTTAACTATATTCACAATAAATCATGGATTTTAATGTGGTATAGATTTTATTGACCCCTGTCAGGAGATTTTTTGTATCTCAAACTCTTGTCCCAAAGACACATCTGATCAAATGCATCGTTTTTTGTCATCTACAGAAACTTTCAATCAAAATTTTTGTTTGGAAAGGGGTAGAGTTCTGTCATACAGAAATAACACTTCCAATATTCTTTTGGAATCAGAACAATATGCTTTTAAAAGATATCTACAATAATTTACAGCCTTTTGCATAATTATGCTGTTCTTTTTAGAAATCTTTTTGGAACTAAAAGAAAAGAAAAGAAAAAAAAATGTGAGGGAAGCATACCTACCAACTTTAATTTTTCCCCTATGTAATAGGAAATGCAGGTATTCTTTTTGAAGGTTTATTGCCTTAATCCATTTACCCATTTTAGCCAAGCTCAAATGGAATAGGGCTGTGGGCAACTAGGCCCTGTCAGTCTTTTTTACTATTTCTTGCTTAAAAAAATGTGCAAAATATGTTTCTCTTCCATATGAATACTTTAGTGTGCTTGCAGCTTAACAGAAAATCAAATGGTTAAGGGATTTTGATTTTGTCATTTTTTGTTATCTGATACGCTTAATGATGTCAGATTGCACAGACTTGCATTCACTAACAAAAAGTGTCCTCTTCTCATGGTGGCATAGATCTGCCACCACTTATCAGATAATTCATTGATCTGCTAGACACTTACTAGATAATTATCTCAATATCAGATGTTTAATAAGGGATTTCTATTTTGTCATGTTTTGTTATTTGACATGCTTATCTTAAGTTACACAAAGGTGTAATTGAGATTGATTAATCAGAGTTGTAAGAACTTCTTTCACAATAGATGTAAAATAAAGTGGTGTTAACCAGAGAATTATTAGGCCTTTAACACATTGTCTCTTTCTTTATGTGCCGTTCTTGCAATTGAACAGAAAATTTCATAATCTAGATAGTATATACAGTAGGACTATGATATGGGGACCTTAGGTTGAAGTTGTTTAACATTCATTAGTAAAGCATAGTGTATCATTAAAAGACAAAATAATATATATCTTATATCATAAAGATGTTACAATAGATTATATATTAGGGCTGAGTTGACTGGTAACAGTATGATGATAGTGCAATTTGTCTATGGAGACTGTGTGATGTATTGCCTTGCAATTTTAAAAATTGAGTTACTATAGGGTAAATTCACGTTTTTGAGGGCGTTAACATTGCAGAGACCTGAAAAATGGTTTAACGGGCGTTAAAGCATTTTGTGGGTCTCTGCAAATGTTAACACCCTCAAAAATGTGAATTTACCCTATTATTGTATAAAAGGATAGATTAGAGTATAAATTCAAACAGATATTGCGAAATAATTCCACAGAACGATATCAAACCAGTTCCAAACTTACAAATATGCTGGAACAATTACATCATGCATTTCAACGTCCATTTTGCTTATACGGAAGTGGCTTGATAAATTTGTGACGTCACACAATTTAACGCGGAAATGAGAGAAACATCTTTAGGTATGCTCATGATAGTGTTGGACATGAATGATTTTCACGCATTTTACTAATCAATGCCTGCAGTCATCTAGATCATGTTTATGTTGAATATTGAACAGAATGCATAAAACATCCATTTGGGACAAACTAATATTGAAGAAAAAATATAAGAATAATTGAAATTGATTAAATTGTATAAGACTAAATCGCAGATATTTAAGTTAAAAGGCAAAGGTTAAGTTTTTGGGTTAAGTTTTCAGAAAGACGGACGGACAGACGGACATGAGTAAAACAATATGCCCCCAATCTCTCGATACGGGGGCATGAAAAGCCAGGCATTCATTGCATGTGAATTTACTGATTAATCCACAATTTCTCCCGTTAACACCCTGGTTTTGCCTGTTTTAGTATGCCTCTATCGACTAGAAAATGTACATTTTATGCAATAACTTTAATTAAACTAAATTAGATGACAAGATCTTTGACAGCCATAAAGATGTGCCACGATTCCATGAACACTTTAGGACGGGACACAGAGACTGTAGGCCAAAACTTGGTTTTTGGGTAAAAGATAAAAGTGGCTTAAAAGACTCAGGTGCTGGAACTGGTTCTAGTTCAGTTGGCGAGGTCTAAAAAGCTTATCTTCTTACGGCTCTGTAAGACAAATATTAACTAGACATAAATGTCCCATAATAAAGTATATTTTTCTTTCGCCCGGTTTCTAGGCTTTGCCTAAATTCATATTATTTTCGTTATATAGACAACATTTTATCAGGTTGTCTTGTCAACATTCTATACCTAATGTGACATCAATAAAGATTTGTACTGAGGTGGAATGGAACAGCCATTCGGAACGTTTTTCGACGATTGACGTCGATTTAACAACGATGCGACTGCATGCTTTGTATAGATATAAACTCACGTGCCATGATAGAAACTAAGTTTCAACACAGCACATTCAATCCCGAGAATGTCTGCAATTACTTTACGTGCTTACCCTTTCTTTTTTATTCGTCCGAAGGGTCGAATTATGTTATCGTCTGCATCGTCTGGCTGTCTGTCCGTCTGTCTGTCTGTCCGTCTGTCTGTCCGTCTGTCTGCCCGTCTGTCCGTTAGCAAATTCGTGTCCGGTCAATAACTTTTAAACCATAAGGGCTATGGTCTTGAAACTCCACAGGTGTATAGATCTCATAGCTAGGGTGTGCAGAGCGCAAGAACCACAACTCTACCATTTATTATTTTTGAGTTATTGTCCTTGATTTGATTCAGTCAACAAATTCTTGAAACTTTAAGACCTATAGTCTTTAAACTTCACAGGTGTATAGATCTTATAGCTAGGGTGTGCAGAGCGCATGAACCACAACTCTACCATCGGTAATTTTTAAGTTATTGTCCCTTTGTTTGATTCAGTTAGCAAATTCGTGTCTGGTCCATTACTTTGAAACTATAAGGCCTTTGGTCTTGAAACTTCACATGTGTATAGATCTCATAGCTAGGATGTGCAGAGCAATTTTTGAGTTACTGTCCTTTGTTTGATTCAGTTTCCTAATTCTGATTTGTTATTGTTATCAATTATCTTCTGTATTACAGAGGACTCACAGTACCGGTTAGCTGCCAAAAGCTAAACAAGGAATCGAGTATCAATTAACCAGGAGGTTTAGTTGATAACCCATCGAGAGCTTATGATTTACTTCGTTTTCTACTTGGAATTTTACAACCATATACGAGTGCATCGAGAACATTAAGCCCTTAACTACCACTAACGACAACAACTAAGTCCAATAGCATAGTAAGCCACTCGTATTGAGGAACCACCATTTGTACAGTCGCCAATGGATATTACAGATTTCTACATTGAAAAACTTTTGATAATTTTATTTTCTTACAAGTTCATAAGTTTTAAGAACACAAACTTAATAACATTTAAAGATGGTGAGATATGAAATGTTCAGACTCTTTTGACATACAATTAGACAATTGATTTTAATAGAATAATATTTTATTTTAGTTGAGTATTTGGTACTGATAATAGTTTAAAACTCTGTTTTAAATATTTTCAGGGGGAGGTATGTAACAAAATGGATATTTTGTTATTGTATATTTCCCATATTCAAAAGCCGCGTCTATATGGCTGTAGCTGATACCTGCTTGTACAACATGTGGAAATATGAACAGCAACATATAGAATCTATTATTAGACTATTCCACGAACTGACCACTGTTTCAAAGTATTACTGCAGGCTGTCCACTTATTTGGGCATACCTGGTCAGTTCTTGCAATCATATTCTTGATTTTAGTATACAAACCGAACCTGGGGCTATATAACTTTGTTATTTTGTGAATTGAATAATGGAAGTTTAGTTGACTTTGTTATATTGGCTACTAAAACGTCTATAATTCTGTATTGTCTCTCTCAACCTGATTTAATTCCTCATATTCTATTTAAAGTGGTAGGGGCGTGATTTGAAAAAAAACACAAAAAAAAACAAAAAAAATAATTGCACGGATAAAACATTTGCAGTCTCAAGGTGAATTACATGTATGGTGGGGAAGGTGCATACAGTACATTGTTTAGCCCGGTTGATATTTTGTCTAGCTTTTTTTTCACACCTTAACTATTTAGACTAATGACATCGCTTATTTCGCATCACGTGAGTGTAAAATATTTATGTCCATATTGTACGACCAGAGCGAGGCTATATTGAAAACTTTTTTTTTTCAACGAGGCAAGCTATATTGTACGATGGTAATGAGGCAAGCTATATTGTACGATGAAAATGAGGCTGCAGTCCCGAATATCGATATTGCTACCTATCACGGCTCTTTCGATGTTTCAAACTTTCCGATTTGAGCAATTGAAATAAGTTGGATCTTGAGAAGATTCTTGATTTCCAAATTTGCTACATTTCTTTGCAAGTAAAAGGCCATTCATAAACAAAAATATATTGCTGTTTCTTTATTCAAGAACTACGTTTGTCAACATGAAAATGTCCATTTCAAGCGACGACATGTGGCCAACCTGTTTAATTCAAAATTACTTATTATTCAGTAAGCACTAACCGACTTGACACTTGAAATAAAAATTCCACGTTGATTTCTTTTTTTTGAGAATCAACTTTCATATCTATTATGTTCATAGTGAATTACACTTGACATTATTTTCCAGGTCTTTTTGGATCAATTCCTTTTGTCTATCTCTAAAAGTCGAATTGCATTTATTGCGAAACTTTCATTGAAAAGCGTAAAATAAAGATGTCATTTAAATTGATCTAGTGCAATACTGAAATCATATGATGCGTTCCCTGCAGGACCGGTCTATATTTTGACTCGGATGTCACCTCGTCAAATATAGACTGGTTCTGCGGGATACTCATCCATTTGATATCAGTATTGTACTCGATCATGTTATATGACCTCTTAATTTGTGGAAAGTTTTCTAAAGTTAGATTTTAATTAACTTACATAAACCTCGGAATACTGTGTTCCGTAAAACACAAATGGGTTTTGTAGATTTATTGAAAGGATGTCATCGTCAAAACTCTGAAACTCCAGGTCACTTGTTGTACTACCAAAAGGAAATAGAGGTCCAACGTTGCCCTGGACGATACCAACTGAAATAACCGTGAGAACGAGGTAGCTGATGTAATTCATTTCGATCAACTGAAAGGAAAGACGTGTCGAATGTTTGAAATAATATCAACGGGTTTGCAAGAAAAAAGGTTGCTTGAGGAAAAGTGTATAATAATTTAAATGGCAAATTTTCGATGAAAATGATTCCACCGACGCTTTTTCTTACATACGTTGTTTTATGAAGACTAGTCGTTTAATCTTTTAAAATATCAACGCTGAACTCTAATCGATCAAAATCTACGATGTTAAAAGCTGGTGTCGATTTTAAAATGTCTGATTGGTCCTCAAAAGTAAATAAACAGATATGTGAACATCTTTTATCAAAGGTGGGTAATAAACATGGTTGGATCAAAATTTGTAATATTGGATAAGCTCCCTTTAATTTTCCCCAAAACTTGCCCCACACTCTCATTCAATTTCAGAATCATCCCAAAATCGTCGATCTTGTCAATTCCATGGTGTAGTTAACAGTACTTGTACTGTAATCAAACTGGCACAATATTGAAGTTGGAACTTCAGTTATCTAAATACATATTGATTATCCCAAAACCGCTCTGTTATTACGTTTTGATCTTCTTTTGCGTATAATTGTGCGAAAGAGAGACGCCTTTGACAGACGGCAAATTTGAATGATCTACTAGGATACAAAAAGAAAAAAAAAGAATGATAAGCTACAACGAGGACGTTAATGCGCATGACGTCGGCGCCGTGTATTATCAAAGTCGCGTTGAGCAAGCTTCCGATTTATGTTCTAGGCTTTTAGGGTGATAGTTTTCTTTTAGATACATCGACTGGTTCAAAATGAACGCGTTCTCGAAACAGTTGAGAATGACACCTCGCTTCGTATATTCACTGCCGTGAAAAGTGGGGTTTAACCAAAATATTTAACCAGGATCGCAGGTCAGAGGGAAATGCAATAAAACAGCATAAAATTGTAAATTCGAGTACTGTTAACTCCCGGCTTTTATACTTAAATAACCTCGATTTTTATACAATTTAACAAAATTCCTAACAATCTTATTTCTTGTCCCAAAATGTGTAAAATTTATTTAAAAAAAACTTTAAGTTTTCGATTCTGAAAAGTACATTTCCATTGATAAATAAAATGTGTAATTATTCGTGTCTAAATACACGAATTGATAGAGAGCATAACTCAAGCTGTTGATCTTATTCCCGTCATAACTTAAACCAAGAAGTGTCTGTATAAAGAAAAGTTACGGAGCAATACAGAACGCAAAATTGTTCATATATATACAGTAAACAATATCGCGAAATTTACAAGGTATGGTTTTAAATTGAAATTAGATAAGCAGTTGGAGGGGGTGAGTTTTGAGTGAAATTAAAGTAGATAATCAAATATCACTTATTTTTTCCGAATGGACAAATTAAGCGATATCTAATATCTCCCTTTAATAAATTATGCATACAAGTTCTATAAACAGATCATTATTTCTTCAAGAGCAGGTCAGACGCTCTAAATATGAATCACCATTATTTCTTGCAATTGGATTTTGGACCATTTTTGAATGGTTTGAGTGGGTGTTTGGAATGAATGAATGGAGTGATGAATGATCGATTTAGAATGGTTTTGATTAAAATGAATGTCAATTTCACGTTGTTTTAACTGTATTCCTAAGTTTTAAGATAGTTTTAAAGCGTCTCTAGCAATAATTTCACAATATTGGTGGGGGAGATAACATTAAACAACATCGTCAAATTTTGAATGATTTGTTAATGGTGTCTAAGTGGTACTGAGTGAGTCAGTTTTGAATGAAATTTTAAAGGGGGGGGGGGGTAATGCAATATCCTTTTTGTTTTTCAAGATGAAAAAAATTAGAAATATTTATTTACTTTTTTTTGATAAATTTATAAGTATAAGTTTTCTGTATGTGTGTATTCATGGTCCTATCAGACCCTTTAAAATGCACACAAGCCGTTAATTCGTAGAGTTATTTGATCGTCTTGAAAGTTTTCGAAATAATTCGAAAGAATTCAGGGAGTTTTCGGTCGTTTTGAGTGAGTGTTTGAATTGAATGAGAAGAGCGCTGAGTAAATGATTTTAATTGATTTTGATCGGAATACATGTCGATTTGATGATGTTACTAACTGTACTCTAGTTTTCCTTTTTATGCTCTCGTGCGTTAACCAATGTTCCTACCGTCATGTACCGTGTGTCATAGATGTTTGATGACGTCACATAAAGCGTGTTTGAAAGACAATGACGTGTCAACTTGTAAAAATATTATCGGTAGCTTAGGATATAGAAGATATATATTATATTATATTATAGTATAGTATATTATAGTATATTATATTTTAGTATAGTATAGTATAGTATAGTTTAGTATAGTATAGGATAGGATAGGATAGGAAAGGATAGGGCAGGATAGGATAGGAAAGGATAGGATAGTAAGGGCATTACAGATTAGTCGGGAAGTACTTGAGTAGTGGTGTTTTGTTTTTTAAATTTTGTGCATCTTTTTGCAAATGACTCGCCTCGTTAAAAGTACATTTTGTAAAGGAGATTTTCTTTTAAGGTGATTATTGACGGCAAAATTAGGAAAATATTTTTTCACGTTAATTCATGAGCAATTTCTACTGAATTTATTGAGTAAAAACATTCACCAGGTAAAACGAATCTATTGTAGGCATTATCCTTTTGGGTAGTATATTCAAAATTAAATATTACAAGATCTACAAAATTTGGAAAAAAAGAATACACATGTACCTTTGAGTGTGTATTTGATCAAATGATGGAAGGGATATACATGTCATGATTATTGTTACGAAGTAAAGTCGAAGAGAAGATTTCTTATCTTATTTTCTCGTCTTATCAAACATTCAAATAAAATATAATATTACTTTGTCTGGTCGGGAAATGTTTAAAAGTTTGGCAGCGTTATTTGTCCTTTTTACTGTAAAAAACGCCAGTTTGCTTATTCTTTGGTATATGTAACATTAAGTTTTATGAGAAAGGGTTATTTACTTAGTTAAGGCGAGACTACGCCTCTTTTTATATGCCACGCCTCTTTTTATATGCCGTGTGGTTTCAATTGGCTGCTTTAATACATTTTCTGGTGGCTAGTAGTTTTAATTGTACATTATGTAAATCAGAATGCTTGAGTTAAGCGTGCGGTTGGGTGAGTAGATTTTACTAGTTGAGTGTGGTGCATGGGGATTGGGTGCTTGTAGTGAGTTTTCTTCGTACGGTTGTGTATAAAAACCCTGCGTTGAAATGACTCGTTGGGGTAGACGATTTTTGGCATGGTAGCTGGAAAGTGAAGTTGAGATTTGTGTGTGAGATTTAGATTCGAGTCTTCTTGGGGTAAATACTTTTTAATTAACATTGATTTTATTGTGTTAATGGTTATAGAAATTTTGTGGCTTAAATGAGCAGCTTTTGGTCTGTTGAATTATCGCAAACAACGCCGGAAAATGACAAATAGCTGTATAGCTAAATTCTCATTTTCCTGCACTGTTATATCGGAGGACTATTACGTTGAATGTTTTGTCAGATTATCATTTAAGCCATGGTTAAATAAGCTATTTTTTGTAACTATTTTCAAAGAAACAAACATTGTGATAATTTATAATTAAACGTCTGCTTAGCAGTTCATATTTTGTAAATGCTTATGTTGTATTGTTCAAATGATATTTGAATAATGTCAAATGCTGTATAATTGTATCATAACACAGTTCAGTACTTTGAATTGTTGTTTTCAGAAAACTTTGTGGGAAAAGATGCTATCATATTGTATTGTCTTGAGATGTATGTAAAACATGATGTTAAGTAGAGCTGTAAGAGCTCTTATTAGGTAATTGCTATAATATTTGTTATACTTCCTATAGGTTGCTTGTTGTTGATTGATGTTGCTTGACTGTTTGTAACAACCTACAATATATACTGATGTCGTATAGACATGAGTGGTGTGAGGGCTGGAGACCTGACAGTGTGAAAGTAAACGTGTAGTCCAGACCAGGAGACTTTGGTAGTATGTCGTGCCGGCGTCAGCGTTATCGGGAAAGGACGTTTGGGATGTGACGACCGGGGAACAACATAGTGATAAATAACAAACGGCTGGACAATCACATTATCTTGATGATATAGGCGCGGTCAGGCGACAGTTTAATCTTAGAAATTCTGTGTTGATGATGTTTTGGAAGAAATTTAATATTTTTCAGTTGCATTAATATATAAGTCGTGTGAAGTAACGTGGACATTTTGGGACATTAGAAGTCAACCTAAAACATACAGTGGTAGTGGACTCTCGTAATTCTCTAGGAACTTTATTGATTTCTTTTTGTTTGTGTTTAACTTGTTTACATTTTGATAAATTGGCATTTGGTTATTTGTTTATGTAAATAAAATTTTGAAATGCACATCCTTACTCTTTACCGACCCGTATCCAAGCCAACCGCTCAGCCGTCTTGTGACATTTGGTGTCAGAAGTGGGATATTTGGTTTGGATACATTGGCTAGTCTGAGATTTTGAACTAATTCATTAGTAAAATTGACAAATATTCTTTAGGTCTTTCGGTTAATAAAACTTTTGGTTGTTAAAATTGACTAGATTTATTTTAATTAATAACCTTATAGTAATTTACATACCAGGAATTTTGATTGTCGTCTGTGTAAACCATTATTATAACATGTTTTACTTTTTTTTAAGCTAAACGTTAATAACACTGTCAGGAGTCTACTCCATAGCCTGACGAGGTTGTTCAATGTTTAGTTTTTTTTTCAGTTTTGTTAAGCAACCCCAGGAGGAAATTTTTGGTGAGATTGGTGAAATTGGTTACATTTGTGACTTTGTTGTGGACCTACTTTGGTGAGGTATCCTTTTCCATACTGTAGGTATTGTTTATTTACATTTAGGTGTCGCCTTTGGTCATGGCTGACATAAATAAGTTGGTTGATTCTGGGAACGCTTTGGGTTATGATGGGGAGGAACTTAGGGCTTTCGTAAAGGCCGAACAGAATAGGTTGAGAGATGAAAGGGTTCAGGAAAGGGAGTTTATACGAGAGGCGGAGGTAAGAAAGAGAGAGGAAGAGTTAGAAAAGAGAAAGTTTTTGATAGAACAAGAGGAGAGGGCTTACGAGCTTAGAAAGATGGAGATAGCTAAGAAATGTCGTATTTCATTGGGACAGTCAAACCCTAGGGGTCCTAAGATTCCACCCTTTGACGAGGCACATGATGAGATCGATAGCTATTTGAAAAGGTTTGAGATCCATGCCACTGCACAGGGCTGAGACAAATCCCAGTGGGCCATGTATTTAAGTGCTTTGCTGAAAGGGAGGGCGTTGGACGTGTTTGCTTTAATGCCGGTTGAACAGTCAAGTGATTTTGAATACTTGAAGAGTGCTTTACTTCAGAGATATGATATGTCGGAGGAGTCCTTTAAACGTAAGTTTAGGAGCAGTAAACCGGAGACAGGTGAGAGTTTTGCTCAGTTTAACGCTCGTTTGCGTAGTTATTTCAGCAGATGGATTGAACTAGCAGAATTGGAGAAGGACTACGAAAATTTGTTTGATTTTATGGTACGGGACCAATTTTTATTTATGTGTAACACAGAATTGAGAACCTTTCTCGCAGAGAAGAGATGCATGACATCGGACGAGAAAGCTCAGATGGCAGATTGGTATCGCAATGCTAGATTTACCCCGGCAGTAAGTTTAACAAAGCAAAGTAAGAAGCCAGTGCAGAATAAGTCGGAGAATAGGGCCACGGGGAGTAATCAGTCAAATCAGCCACTGAGTCAGTCTAAGGTAAAAGCTGAAGGTAGGAGGTGTTTTAAGTGTAACAGCACAAGACATTTAGCTAATGAATGTACTAGTCAGGCACAATTTTATGTTTGTAATAGGAGCGGCCATATAGCGAGGGAATGTCCGAAAAGGCATAAAGTGGCTAGTATGCTAAGCAATGAGGAGGACGACAACGAAGTAGGCGCGGAAGTGCCACCGGAAGGAGCTTTTACTTGTGGAGCATGTACTATAATTACTGACACAGTAACAACGTCCACCGCACCGATGACGTTGGGCAGGGGTGAGCCCGTGACGGTAAACCTTGTTTCAGGTGTGCGAAATTCTATGCCCGTACTTAATGGTAAGGTAGATGGTAAGGTGGTAAAGGTGTTAAGGGATACAGGTTGCAGCGGCGTAGTTATGCGTAGAAGTTTGGTACCAGTAGAAGCTTTCATAGGTGTGTTGCAGAAGATAAGGTTAGCTGATGGGTCGGTGATTAGTGTACCGATGGCAGAGGTCGAGATACAAACCCCATATAATACAGGAAAGGTAAGTGCTTGGTGCTTTGAGGACCCGTTGTATGACGTGATGATTGGAAATATTCCAGGAGCGTTAGATCCAGATAAGCCAGAACGGACGAAAATTGGGGCGGTTGAGACCAGACTTCAAGCTAAGGTAAGAACACAACCTCATAAAGGACTAAAGGTAGCCGAAATTATTCGGAAGGAGGTTACGAGGGAAATGATGGTTGTGGATCAGAAAAATGATGCTACCTTAAGAAAAATACGTGAATTAGTAATGAGTAAAGATGTTGTGTCGGAGAGTGGTAAGGCTAGATATTTTGAGAAGAGTGGTATAATATTTAGAGAATTTAAGTCGTTGACTATAGCAAATGGACAAGTGTTTACACAGTTGGAGGTGCCAAAACCACATAGAGAGGTAGTTATGCGTTTAGCGCATGGGTCTATTTTGGGAGGACATTTAGGGACTAGGAAAACAGTTATGAGAGATTTGTCTGAGTTTTTCTGGCCGGGTGTTCAGGCGGATACGAGACGATACTGTCAGAGTTGTGACATTTGCCAGCGTACTACTCCAAAAGGGAGGACTGCTAAAGTACCGTTGCAGAAGATGCCTTTGAAAGACGAGCCGTTTCAACGAGTTGCCGTGGATCTGATAGGTCCGATACATCCAGTTGCGTCTAAAGGTAACCGTTATATTTTAACCCTGGTAGATTATGCAACTCGTTTTCCAGAGGCAGTACCATTACCGACAATAGAAACAGAGCGTGTGGCAGAGGCCTTAGTAGATATATATTGTAGGGTTGGAGTTCCGCGGGAGATGTTGAGTGACATGGGGTCTCAGTTTGTGTCAGGCTTATGTCTGAGGTGAGCCGTTTAGTATCTATGAGGCAGTTGACGACCACACCGTATCATCCCATGTGTAATGGTCTTGTGGAAAGATTTAACGGGACGTTGAAGCAAATGCTGAAGAGATTATGTAGCCAGAAACCGAAAGATTGGGATAAATATGTTAATGCGGCTTTGTTTGTTTATCGGGAGGTGCCGCAGGAGTCACTGGGTTTCTCACCGTTTGAGTTAGTGTATGGAAGACAGGTACGTGGGCCTATGACTATTTTGAAGGAACTTTGGTCAAACGAAAGTGTTGTTCCTGAAGTGAAGTCTACTGACCAGTATGTGACTGAGGTGCAGTCTATGCTAGATCAAGGGTTCGAACCATCAGATAGTCCGTACAGCTCACCATATCTATTGATAAAAAAGGACGGTTCTAACAGATTTTGTATAGACATGCGAGCTTTGAATAATATCACGGTGTTTGATGCCGAACCAATGCTTAACGCCGATGATATATTCGCAAAGTTGGCAGGTTGTAAGTATTTTTCGAAATTAGACTTGTCAAAAGGGTACTGGCAGATCCAGTTGGAGAAAAGTTCAAGAGCCAAGACAGCTTTCCAGACACCATTAGGTTTGTTTTAGTTTGTGGTTATGCCTTTCGGTCTCGTGACAGCAGGTGCCACTTTCACGCGCATGATGCGCATGTTGCTAGAGAGATTAGAACATACAGACAATTTCATTGATGACATCATGATCTTTACCACTACGTTTTCGCAGCATATGGACACGCTCAGACAACTGCTTAAGCGTTTACGTATAGCGGGCCTCTCAGCTAAACCTAGTAAGTGTTTCATTGCGTGCAAAGAGATAGATTGTTTAGGCCATATTGTAGGGGTTGATGGTATGTATCCTACGCCGGATAAGATTGAAGCAATCCGATCAGCGGATCGACCTTCTACCAAAAGACAAGTGCGGTCGTTCTTAGGGCTAGTAGGATTTTACAGGAGATATATACCCAATTTTAGCCTGATAGCGTTACCACTGACCGATTTGACCAAGAAAGTCAGCCTAATGAGGTAGGTTGGGGTGATGCGCATGAGAAAGCCTTTTCTTCACTTAAGCAAGCACTAATGAAGAAACCAATACTGAAATTGCCCGATTGTGCAAGGAGTTTCATCCTTCAGACTGATGCCTCAAAGGGTGGACTAGGCGCAGTTTTGTTACAAGATGAGGACGGGAAGTTACCGGTGGCTTATGCTAGTAGGAAATTGAAAGGTGGGGAATTAAACTACTCCACAATAGAGAAAGAGTGTTTGGCAATTGTTTGGGCTATTCAGAAGTTTGGAAAGTATCTGTATGGGAAAAATTTTGTTTTAGAGACTGATCATCAGCCGTTGACTTACTTGTCAAGTATGAAAGGGTCAAATTCCAGGTTACTTAGGTGGTCTTTGAGTTTGCAGCCTTACAGGTTTACAATTGTTGCCATTAAAGGTAGAGATAATGTTGGGGCTGACTATTTGAGGCGCTTGTGATTTTTGGAGAGTATTATCTTCCAACTTAATGTGGGGACAAAGTACTGCGTACTCTTTTGGTTGGGGAGGTATATGTCACATTAAGTTTTATGGGAAAGGGTTATTTACTTAGTTAAGGCGAGACTACGCCTCTTTTTATATGCCGTGTGGTTTAAATTGGCTGCTTTAATACATTTTCTGGTGGCCAGTAGTTTTAATTGTACATTATGTAAATCGGAATGCTTGGTTAAGCGTGCGGTTGGGTGAGTAGATTTTACTAGTTGAGTGTGGTGCATGGGGATTGGGTGCTTGTAGTCAGTTTTCTCCGTAGGGTTTTGTATAAAAATCCTGCGTTGAAATGACTCGTTGGGGTAGACGATTTTTGGCATGATAGCTGGAAAGTGAAGTTGAGATTTGTGTGTGAGATTTAGATTCGATTCTTCTTGGGGTATATACTTTTTAATTTACATTGATTTTATTGTGTTAATGGTTTTAGAAATTTTGTGGCTTAAATGAGCAGCTTTTGGTCTGTTGAATTATCGCAAACAACGCCGGAAAATGACAAATGGCTGTATAATTTCTCATTTTCCTGCACTATTATATCGGAGGACTATTACGTTGAATGTTTTGTCAGATTATCATTTAAGCCATGGTTAAATAAGCTATTTTTTGTAACTATTTTCAAAGAAACAAACATTGTGATGATTTATAATTAATCGTCTGCTTAGCAGTTCATATTTTGTAAATGCTAATGTTGTATTGTTCAAATGATATTTGGATAATGTCAAATGCTGTATAAGCCGCCACCATAGCGCAGTTGGTTAGGCATAAGACTTCCAATCTGGAAGTCGTGGGTTCGATCCCCGGTGGCAGCAAATATCCTTTCCGACGTTTGTCTTTCACCAATGGGTAGATAATCATAAACCTATGTGAAATAGCAGTCGGAGGCTAGGAAAGGGTGTAATGGTAGTACAGGTGAAAGAATTACCAGGAATCCATTGTTAGGTGCTCCGGCCGCCGCGATATAACTGAAATAAAGTTGAAAGCGGCGTAAAACCCCATTCAATCAATCAATCAAATGCTGTATAATTTTATCATAACACAGTTCAGTACTTTGAATTGTTGTTTTCAGAAAACTTTGTGGGAAAAGATGCTATCATATTATATTGTCTTGAGATGTTTGTAAAACATGATGTTAAGTAGAGCTGTTAGAGCTCTTATTAGGTAATTGCTATAATATTTGTTATACTTCCTATAGGTTGCTTGTTGTTGATTGATGTTGCTTGACTGTTTGTAACAACCTACAATATATACTGATGTCGTATAGACGTGAGTGGTGTGAGGGCTGGAGACCTGACCGTGTGAAAGTAAACGTGTAGTCCAGACCAGGAGACTTTTGCAGTATGTCGTGCCGGCGTCAGCGTTATCGGGAAAGGACGTTTGGGGTGTGACGACCGGGGAACAACATAGTGATATATAACAAACGGCTGGACAATCACATTATCTTGGTAATATAGGCGCGCTCAGGCGAAAGTTTAATCTTAGAAATTCTGTGTAGATGATGTTTTGGAAGAAATTTAATATTTTTCAGTTGCATTAATTTATAAGTCGTGTGATGTAACGTGGACATTTTGGGACATTAGACGTCAACGTAAAACATACAGTGGTAGTGGACTCTCGTAATTCTCTAGGAACTTTAATGGTTTCTTTTTTGTGTGTTTAACTTGTTTACAATTTTACAAATTGGCATTTAGTTATTTGTTTATGTAAATAAAATTTGGAAATGCACATCCTGACTCTTTACTGACCCGTATCCAAGCCAACCGCTTAGCCATCTTGTGACAGTATAGTTTTAGGAAGTGAAATTGTCCAATATTCACGGAATGTTGTTCATTATTTTATCCGATGGAAAGTACATTCAATAAGTCTAAATTAAGCACGATTTAAAAAAAAATAAGCTTTTTTAGAAAAACTGCTAGCGACAAAAATGGCCTTGAACGATACTTTCCTTAATGACGCATCGGGAGACAATAGTGAAGTTGTAAAGTGGACACCCTCGGATACCCCGGGGTCTCCCTATTTGCTACGCTATGTCGATATAACGTAGTAAATAAGTAGACCCCGTGGGTATCCGAGGATGTAAAGTGGACGTGAATGAATTCTTTTACATCAGTCCTACTGACATATTTCTATGGGCAAAATTATCTTATTTGAGATTTGGCCATCGGTAGTTTCAAAAATAGGTTCAATTCCTTACAGTATGCTTTTCGATAGGAATTCATATATACCATAAACAGAGGAGATAGGAATAGGTCACGTGTTCACCGGTAGCACGTGGTTCCTACTTGGAACGAGCGATGAGAAAAAAGCGTTGTTACTTTAGTGCAGATAAGAAGTTTGCAAGGTCCTAGATAACCAAAATGCATTTAACAGAAACAGTTCACGAAATGGACCCTCGTAGTAACGCCCATCAAATGAATGCATGGATGAACTGATATTTATGCGTTTCATTCAACAGTTAAGATTAAAAAGAAAGCCATTCACCTATTGACAATGTACAGTTGGAAACATCGTGAATTGACTTGTTGGATGGTTTTGGAAATAATTATAAAATGACAGTGATGAGCGTTGAGAGTGAATTATGAATCAAATCAAAGGGAGGTATTATATATCGCTAAAATTCGTCCAATATGGACGATACTATCGATATACCATAACAGTCCTTAAAAACGTCTATGAAGTTCCAGTAAAAGCGTATTTCTGATTATTGTAAAACGCAACACAAGCTTATCAAAATTAAATAATGATATGCTCCATTTGAATGAAGTCTCAAAACATTGTGAATAATTCTGGGCTATTTTTTAATAGTTTTGGTGCGTTTCTGAATGGTCTGAGTGAAGTTTTCTTATTGGTTTAGTTTCCTTTGGGAGTGCTTCAACAATTAAGAAAATACTTTAACGTCGCTGATGATAAATGCTAGGAATGCATAATTTTGACTCGTTGAGGGTTCAGTGACGTCCCTTGGAATGACAAGTTATTTATTTTTCGACCGTCAGTAGAACTTTCAAAATTAAAGATAAAAATATATATTAGAGGATATTCATGGAATTGTAATTTGACATGTTGGATTTTGAACAAAAAGATAATTTTGGTGCATTTATTAAAAAGTTGTAGATAGGGACAAATAAATAGAGTATCCATTCAAGCGGAGCAAGTAATTTGAATTTCAATAAACAATTCGGTTCACGTTCGAAATTTTATTGAGGCCTATCATGGGTGCCTCTGTCTATAAATTTAGAAGTCAAATTAAATGTTTGGTGCAACCAACTATAAAAATACGATGTTCCTTTCGGTACACCCTACAATCATCAAAGTTGATGACTTTGTTCATTTCGCTGTTAAGTCGTACACTTCATTTCCTTTTGCTGGCTGTTGAAGTAATTGAGATGAACCCCATTCCCTGGCCTCAATCAACGGGCGACAAATCTATCCGAATGATTCAACATAGTGATCGTCCCTCGAGAAGGAAAGGAACTGAAAATCAATCTTTAGCCACACCGAACCGAAATGAACCAATGGTGGAAAAGGAAACTAGGCAGTCTGGACAATCTTTAAATCAGTCAGTACAATCAAAGGATCAAGGAAGAATTAATTAATGTTTTCCTTCTATCTAGCACTTGCCGACTCATGATACGATAAATAATGATTATCAAGACGTGGACAGTGACGGGTTTGAATCTTTTGATGATGATAATGGTGCATCTAATATTACTTCAGAATCCAGCACCCATTCACCAATCAATATCCTGCTTGATGTCCAAAAGAGCGTTAATAGACTGGGTAAAACGTTCGACAAGATGGAAAAAAATAAAATGCAAAAAAGAGAAAATATGAAAATAAGACACATGATTTTTTTTTATTGAAATAGCACGTAACAATGGATTCCTGGTATTTCTCACACCAGTACTACCATTACATCCTTTCCTAGCCTCCAGCTGCTATCTCAAATAGGTCTACGATTATCACCCCATTGGTGAGAGACAAATAGTCGGAAAGAATAAGTACCGCCGTCGGGGATCGAACCCGGGACCTCTAGATTGACAGTCCGACGCGCTACCAACTGCTCTATGACGGCGGCTGATGTAAAGATTTAAGATCGGTGAAAATAAACAAATCACCGGATCCGGACGGGATATGTATGGAAATGTATAAAAGCTCTTTAGATTAAATATTACCATTTCTTTATATTTTATTGAAAATGTTAAATAATGTAATATCCCAGATACATGGAGTCGAGGTACCATCACTCCCTTACATAAATCGGGACCTAATTGGGATCCAAATACTAATCGCGGTATATCCCTGATAGACTCCATCTGTAAAGTTTTTTATGCATATTCTTACCTCAGGACTGTCATACTGGTATGAGGAAACAATGTTTTAGGAGGATATGAAGAAGGCTTTCGTTAAAATTACTCGACTATTATATCATTTAAATTTAATGGCATTGAGTCAAAAACATCTTTCTAGAAAGCGAGGAAGATTCTTTTCTATATTTTTCGGCTTTAAAAAAGAAACTGTTTCAAATATTGTTTAAATTTAATTCGTGTGAGTAATAATAGTTACCCCAAACATTGTTACTATTTGCTACTGCGATTAAAGGAAGCAAGGAGACAACTCTGGGGAAATCAAATCAATGATTTGCTATTTACCTATGGCTTTGGTAATATATATGGGCTTTTCATGATTTATAGATAGTTTAAAGTAAACATGGTACCGCAATGTTTGTGATTTTCCTAAGGCAATTCATTGTAAGTATTTTAAATCACTGTTGGGCGTTATGTTTAAGCCATGTGCTAAGGCAATTGCACTTTACACCCCAATAAACGCATTGAAAAAGACACTCGTCCCTTATAATTGCAATCCTCTAGGTTGAAGACACTATTAAAATACTCAGCAAAACATTAAAGCTTCAAGTCTACTTTCTGCGCGTATTTTATTACACAATCTATTTTTAGATCGTGTACTTTTTATCTCGCTATTGAAGTGAAATGTCATAAAGTAAAACAAATGATACACAAATAAACGACAACTTTGAAATTTGTAGAGGTACTTATGACAAAAACTTGTTTATGCCCAGTCAGTCTGTATCTTTAAACGAAAACGGCGTGGTCGGTCTAAGTTGAGAGGGCTGCTTGGTGTTTTTCGTCGATTCGCTGTTTTCTAAGTTTACGTCGGCCCAGAATCAGAAATGTATGCTTGAAATCGTAAACTCTTTCGAAAATAATTATCTTAATTTATAATGGATTGAAAAGCAATGTTGCCTTGAAGATCGGAAACTAGGGTAATTCGAGTTCCTACAACACAGGACTTGCCGATCGAAGGTCGGGGTTTTCCCGAAAGACCTATTGCACTTTATACAGAAATAAAGTGCAATGGATTTCCCCACGTGATGCGATTTAAACCAATCAGAATTCCTTATTTTATTGGATTGCAATTATGAAATGCAAAAAATGTTAATTTTTTAGAAGATGAATTTAATTCATTCAATTAACCATTTATATCATTCAGTTCCTTTATCAATGAACATTTTTGTAACTTTTAAGTAAGTAGTCATATTTATTGATATTATTAGAATGTATCCATTCAAAGTCACTCATGTTAAAAATATATGGTATAGTGTTTTGTATTATGGGCCTAGGGCCTAAATACTTGAATAAAATATCTATGTCTATGTCACGCGATACCAATGGGAATTTTGTAAAATAGATATTTTAAAAAGAGATTTGTTCTAGTACAGGTCAACTAGGGGTTTCACTTAAAGGTAGATTAATCTTTTTTAATGCAGCAAATTAGCAAAAAAAGTTTCAAACCTAGTCAGTCTGCACAGATTGCCAAATGTCGACAATTTGCGCACTACCAAGATCGTCCCTTTGTGCAAGACTGGTCCTTTTTAACTCCACTGGACAAAGTGGCTGGCTATTGTCATAGCGTATTATACGTCGGGCGCCCGTCCGTACGTTTGTGCGTCCGTGCGTGCGTAAACTTTTTCCTTGGTCATCTTCTTCTCTGAAATTTCTGAGCAGAATTTATTCAAATTTCACAAGAATGATGCTTATCCTGATTACTGATATATATATATTTATTTCAAACAGCGAAAGAAAGTTCACGGTACGGGGAATGTTTATAGAAAATTGAAGAGTTCAACAACAAGCCTTGAATAAGTTTTGATAAAATTAATTTTTGATAAAATTTATTTAATTTAATATGATATCATATTAAATTAATTTTATCAAAACTTATTCAAGGCTTCTTGTTGACCTTTTCAATTTTCTATAATTTGGGCTATAAAGTCACCAAATAAAGGACCTCTTATGTTAAAATATAAAGCATTTTTTTTTCTCTGAATCTATTGGTCTGAATTCATATTTACTGCACAGGAAGGATACTAAAGCCATGCCCTTCTAGATTCATTCCTTTAATCCTGATCAGGCACTGTTGAGTCACCAAAAAGGACCTCAAACTTCCTCTTTAAAACGACTGGTTAAATTTCGATCAAACTGCACAGGAATGATGCTTGAGACGAGCTCCTTCAGATTCCTTCATTTTATCCCGTTCAGGCTGACAACTTGGCTGCCCTGGGCAGTCGAGTCATTCTAAAATTGTGGTGATATATAATATGACTTAAACTATCGACCGGAATTCAGTCAAACTGCACAGGTTTGCTACCTGGGATATGTCCTTTCAGATTTCATCTATAAATCTGGATACGGCTGATAATTTGGACATTACAGACAGCCGTATCATCCAAAAAGGTCCCTATTAGGTATAATATAGAAATATCTGCTACGCTGAAACTAACAGTCAGATTTCAGGAATGATGCTTGGGACAATGCTTTTTCAGATTCCTTCAATTAACCCCCGTTGGACTGATAATTCTAGTGCAACAGGCTCACCCTCTTTGGTAAAATATAAAAAAAATCTTCTTCTCAGAAACTAATGGTTAGAAGTCAACCAAAGCCATATGAATGATCATCAGTCATTCTCCCTTCGAAATGAATTTTTGGGATCTAAAAAATTGATGTCAGGACTTTTTTTTTGTTAATAGACCTCTCTCTGACTTCTTTCTCGGTGATTATGTTGCTGTGTCATGGAAAATGGTACTTTGTGATGATGTATTTCTTGTTACTACAACTTTTACATTTATTGACTGATTTCATGAAACGTTCATAAAATTTTACTGATCATGTGACTTGCAAACATTTAATCTCTTTGAAATGTGTCATGGATAAAATGGATTTCGTGTAAGACTGTTTCACGACTTATGATTTTTTTTTTTATTTTTTCGATATTCTCCGTCCGTCCGTTCGACCCGACGTAACTACCTCCACCCGAACGTACGTAAAAATCTTGTTAACGCAACTCATTCTTCATTTAAGAAAGAATTTCGACAGAACTTTCACGAATGTTCCTAGATACCTATCTTGAGTATTATGTCAGACTTTGGTTATTATATCACGGAAAATTGGACATCACGTCAAATTTCTTTGAATAAAAATTCGCCGACTCTAATGCATCATACTTTCATAAATTTTCACAAAATTGTCTTAGTACCCTGGCCTTGCGAATATTGAACGAAATTGGTGATATTTTGAAGCGACAAAGAATAATCATATTATGTAGCGTTGAAAAAAGGAAACATGCCTCTATTTTAAACTTTCTTGTGAATGCAAATTCTACTTGTTTAAGACGGATTTTGATAATATTTTCATTTTTTCTAGTTGCCTGGCATCTGCTGCGTCACTGAAAAGTGCAATATTGTGAAAAGCCAAATACAAACCCCCCTACATTTTTCTTGGATTTGGGTGAAATGTTTACTTGCCCTAGTAACCTGGTCAAGAGTAAATTGTATGGGTTAGGTGAAACCTCAACGGTATTTTTTTTGGGGGGGGGGGGGGGAACAGATATGTTATCTCGTGACAGACACTTCTATATTTATCACCTAAGAGAAACGCGACATAAGATGTCTGCAAAGAAGTGATACAATGTTTATAACATATGGTAATTTGTTTTACATACGGAAAAATTCAGTCGAACAAAACTTGTAAACGGAAACTTTTTTGTTCAGGTAGAAATATATATTTATGACGTTATCCTTTCTTTTCTCCATTGAAATTATCAAGAACTACACATTTAAGATGCAGATTGTACGGTGACATGGACATGATATTTGCTCTTTTTTCATTTTCTGGGATTTTCATTTTTCAAATTTTGCTTTGAATAAATGCGAAAAACAAAATCTTCAATTTTCGTTTTACAGGGTTTTGTGTTAAAGAATAAAATGCGAAAAACAAAATCTTCGATTTTCGTTTTACCATTTTTTATTTTTTCTATTATTTTTATATTTACGAATCAATTAAGAATAAAGAAAACGTAAAAAAAAACAAATTCCATAACTTTCATTTTACAAGTTTTCTTTTGTAGAATATAAAAAAATGCAACAAAACGAAAACCAAAGTCTTTCGTACGACACAATTATACCACAAATTAACCACGCTACATTGCAAGTGACGTCACTTTTTGTTTACTGTTTAAAGGTATGGTTGAAATTAAATTGTAGTAATTAGTGCAGTTGGTAACGCACCCTAGTCTTAGTAACGTGCTTCATGGGTTAGTATCGGCGCAAAAAAATGGATTTTTTTATTCAGAAATTCAAGTTTCAAAACATGATGCATTTAGCATAAGCAATTTTACACGAAATGATTTTGAGAAAAAAAAACGCTTACCATTTTTGTGATATTTATGAATACTTGTGTATGAGTAGAAAATAGAAAAATATGTAAATACTGCAGAGAAAAGAAAAAAAAATATAAAATAATAGGTTTTCTTAAACATGTACATGTAACGAATAAACGAGTCGATTTCAAAATAACGGAAATTATTATTTATTTTCTTGAAAATATACGAAAAAAGTCATTTTATTAAAAAAAATGTGTAATCTGGCAGAGTTTCGAACCTCAATATAAAATATCTTTTTACTTCCGTGAGGCGGAGACGTATGTCATAACACACTAACTGCCTGAGCCATTTTCCCACTTGTCCAATTTAAGTATTTTTACTATTTATTAAACCTTACATATTTCGCATAGCAATACAATAATAAACAAATCCTGATGTCACTTGCAATGTTGGTCGGTCGGACTTTAAGCACAAATCTATGCATCGGCAGGTCTTATTGGATAACCAGTTGTGCTCATGACTTAATGGGATATCTTGCTTGGTCAAATTATCACGTGCTCTTGACTTAAATTTTTGGGATTTTTTTTATATTTTTTTAATCAGTAGAAAAAAAAAATGAAAACCGAAAATTAATTTTCGCATTTTTTATACGCCGCCGGAAGCAGTCAAATATTGGCATCGACTTCCATCTGTTCGTCCGTCCATACGTCCACTTTTCTAGTGAACGCAGCCCCTCTCTCATTGATAGACCGACTTGGATGAAACTTTCACAGAATGTATCTAGTTACCTGACCATGCGCATGTAGTCACGGTTTGGTGAATTTTCGCCGCGTCATGGAAAAAGGGCCTTCATGTTTGTAAAAAATCTTGTAGACGCAAATCCTCCCTCATTCATGGACCTATTTGACGAAACTTTCACAGAGTCTTTCTAGTCACCTGACCTTGCGCATAAAATCACGGTTTGATGAATTTCAGCCGCATCATGGAAAAGGGGCCTTCATGTAAAAAATCTCCTGAACTCAACTCCTCTCTCATTTATGGATAGATTTGGACGAAACTTTCATAAAAATATTTTAAGCTACCTGACCCAGCGCCTAAAGTAACAATTTTGTGAATCTACGCTGCGTAATGGAAAAAGGAACCTTCAAGTAAAAAATCTTGCGAAAGTAACTCCTCCTTCATTTATGGATCGATTTGGATGAAACTTTGACAAAATGTTTCTAGTCACCTGGTCTAGCGCATTTTGTCACGGTTTGGTGAAATTCAGCCGTGTCATGGAAAACGGGGCTTTCATTTAAAAAATCTCGTGTACGCAACTTCTCCTCCATTTATGGAACGCTTTTAATGAAACTTTCACAAAACGTTTCTACTTTCTAGTCACTTGGTCTAGCGTATATTTTCACGGTTTGGTGAATTTAGCCGTGTCATCGAAAACGGGGCTTTCATTTTTGAAAAATCTCGTGTACGCAACTTCTCCTCCATTTATGGACCGTTTTTAATGGAACTTTCACAAAATATTCCTAATCACAAGACCAAGCGAATATTGTCATGGTTTGGTGAATTTTAGCAGTGTCATAGAAAAAGGAGTCTTCTTGAAAAAAAAAATGTGAACGCAACTTCCCCCCATTTATGGAATGATTTGGATAAACCTTTTACAAAATATTCCTAGTCACCTGACCTTGCCTACACTGTCGTGGTTTGCTGAATTACAGCTGCGTCATGGAAAGGGGGCATTCATGTAAAAATTCTTTAGAACGCCACTCCTCCTTTATTTTAGCACTGTTTTAAAAGAAATTTCTATGATTTTTTTTTTTTTTTTTTTTTTTTCATTTTCATTTTTACCTGAATTTGTGCATGATGTTGCAGTTAAGTGAATTTCAGCCGCGCCATGAATAAAGGGGCATTCATATCAAAATTCTTTTTATTGTTATTATTAGTTGCAGTTTAAAGTAGCGTTAAATCCCATTCAATCAATCAATTATAAGACCAGTTTGAAAGTGACAGTTTAAAAAGGTACTCTGCAAATGATTTGAATTTTGTTCTGTAAAAATGAGTAGTGTCTACAAAAATGGTCGTGAACCAGCACCAAAGTGGCGGCGTATATTATGACGATGGCATTGTTGTTTTTTAATGGTTTTAAGGTCTTGAAACATTGAAAAGAAAAATCCCAGATTGAAGGAAAATAAAGAAAAAAAAGAAAAAATCTGCAAATGTCACCTCTACGCCACCGTAAGATTGAGTAAAAATTACATCGAACTTTCATTCGAATAATATTTACTGGGCATCCTAACTACATCATACTAAATAGCATTGGTGGCTGGGCTGTTTTCCATTCTACTGACGTTGTTGAAAAGCATAACAGATATATCAATTTAAGTCTTCAGACTACACGTTGCGTATGCACTGTCTTTCAATAAAGAGTGGTCAAAACAGTGTTTTATGATTTTTGATTTTATTGAAACTTGAAAATTACCCATTTAAAACGATTTTGTGCCTTTTTGCAAGAAGGGTACCACGTTATTTTTCTTTCTTAAAACACCCATTTAATTAAAAACAATGAAGGTTTTCCCCGATGTTTAAGAAATTCGACTTTCGTGAAAAGGAACTTGAAAATCAATCGGATGACACATTCGGAACATCGCTCGGACTTTTCCGTAAACTGGAAAGTATTTCGGACGTAAGTGTAATAATTTTGGGTCATTTTTGTAATTCGGCTTCTGGTGGTACTACGCTCATTCAATACGCTTGAAGAAAAACGAATTTTGTTCATTCTTTCCGATCGTCTTTTGGGCATGTTATAAATTTTAACAAAACACAGTTAAAAACAAAGAAAATAAAAGCTGCGTTTTTTTTATCAAATCATAATATGCAAAGTTTTATTCTTTCGTTGATTTTGTTTTATGCAAAATCGTCCTTAGCGGATCCTTGACTATTGTGACGTCATGTAAACCTACATGGAAAACAACGCGCTTTCGTGATGAGTTCATTTGTACGATTATTGTATCGTGTGTGAACTTTAAATCAATGACACTGTAAACATTACATATATAACGAAATACCATTATACTTGCGTTAAGTTTCCGTTGTATATCTCAAAAGTTTTTGTATTAATTGCACGTGACTGGAACAATTTCTCTTTTCTAAAGGCAATATATTTATCAGGGAAAATTTTGGAGGAAGGTTGAAATAGAAGAAGGGTTATATTGTCATTCCGCTTTTATTTTTGAAACCCATAGTTCCGCTCTTTTGCTTATGGTCTAATTTGGCTTAACCCGAACACAATTGGTTGTCATTTATTAGTAGACAGACAGACAGACAGACAGATAAGTTTATTGAAAGATTTGTACAAAGTACATCATCGTTACAAAATATAATCATATTTATATATAATATATAGAAAAAAATACATATTTAACATGTCTAATATACAACTTGATCTACATAACCACTTATTTTCCTTAGGGTAATCAAATCTAACCGCAAAATATTAATAGTATTTCAAATTTCTCCGAATGGACGTTTAGAGCCGTAAAATAAACTGGTTAAAGTACACAACCCGTTGAACATGTGATTGCTCATGCATACACCGTGTTAAACGGGTGCGTGTAATCGATTTGTTTTTACTAACCAATTGCAAGTGATTGAGATAACTGGATATATTCGTGTAACTGTGAAGTTTACGGCTCATTTTATGGAATAACATGTGTTTAGTGTTTTTTAAGGATATGCTCTTGAATCCTCAACAAAACGAGTTATTGAATTTCAGATAAGTGTAATTTTAGCTTGACCTCTCTCTATGTATTTATAAACCGGTTTTGTAATAATTGTTGACTAATTTCAAATAGAACATTTTCAACACAATGCTAATTTCTCTGTTAACATATAACATGGTTTGAAAAGGATAAAAAAACAAGCAATTTCTCCTTTTCTCATTTAGTTTTTTTTTTTTTTTTTTTTCAATTTAATGTATATATATTTTTTCAATTTAATAATGTAATTGCAGACACTTACTACTTTTATTTTTCAGCTTAGACTTAATTAAAATATTAATTTTTAAATTTTCCAGAATATTAAACATTTCCGTATAGTGTTTAGAATTAAAAGACATACAATTTTCTTGAATGGCCTTCTTGCAGTAGGTACTCTTTATTGAAATTCTTTAATCATTTTTTTTGTTCAATTTGAATTTTTTCTTTGTGGTTCCTTCCCTCTCTATTTTCAGATTACCTTGTAGCATCCAAACAGATTTTGAAGAAACAGCACAAAGGTGAGTGAAAGTAATACAATAAATAGATAAAAAAAGTGCATTTTCATATTAGAATACATACATGTGATTAAAAATTATGCACTTCTGATGCAACACTTAAGGACCTTTGAACCTTATGCAAAACGAAAGGATAAGGATCAATAGGTCTGATAAAATTTTACTTGTTAACAATTAATAAGCACTGTAATTATTTGCACACAAGTTTGAAACATTGTTTATTATTTTTTTTTTTTTTTCTAACATCATGGCTGCTTATTTGAATTTGGGTACAATAAAAAGAAGAAAAAAAAAAGGATCTGGCTAATAGATGCCTTTGATATAAACTGTGCATGCAAAGCAGCAATGCAGAATACCAACTGACTAGGCTCAATACATTTTTATTCATTATACTCAATACATTTTTACATAAATACTTAAAGTATTCCTGACTTCAAAAATAACAAATACATTTTAATATATTTATTCATGGTTCCAAAAAACAATGAAAATGAACAGTTTGATAATAAATACATATATTAACCTTTTTCTTGCTGAAATCATATTTGATTTGAAACAAATTGACATTTTTGGGACATTTTCCACTAATTTAAGCTTAAGTGTATCACCATTTACTAAATCAGACAGTGCTGTACAGGATCATCCCCATTATCAGTGGTGTCTGATCCTATGCCACACTGACTGACAATACCTTGTGCAGATATATTTTACTTTATTTTGGAATCTCTTCAACTTATCTGACTTAGGCGTATCTCCGCATCAATTAAATACAAGTCAAGAAGTGTGGACTCAGATCATACTGCACTTAAGTGCCGTCTGATTCCAGTCCATCCTGTCTGACCAAATCATATGTAAAACTTTAACTTTACATTTTCAATTGATCCAGCTGAGGTGTACTCCCATACCGATAAAATTCAAAACAGGCTGTGCTGGCTAAGATCATCCCGCTTGCCAATGCAGGCTGGTCTCAGGCTACACTGTCTGACAACACTGCCAATCTTAGCCAGATTTTGAATGAATTTGGTTCATGTGTATTTCCACTTATTTACAGTAAAGATCAGTCAATGCAGACTCAGATCACCACAGGTCATTTCTGACTGATCTGGAATTTCGCTTTAAGCCACTGTATGCCAAGGCTAAATGTTGAAAGGAAAAATATTGTGTTTAGCATGCTATTCCCTTTTCAATTTTCTTATTTGCTAATATGCACAGAATAAACTAAGATAAACTAAATCTCAATTTCCATTTGCTGTAGTTCTGAATATTGCATGACATTACCTTTTTGAGTATATAGATGTTTAGTATACCTATGGTGTCTCTCAAATGCCATCAATGTTATGGGTAATGTTTTTTCTTAATTCAAAAGCTTTTTTGCAAAAGAGAGCTAAGCCTTTAAGATTCTTTATAGAATCTGATTTTAAAAATATTATCATTTTTTCCATGCTTGGATTTTTTATGTAAAACTTTGGTATATATTCTTTTCTTGCATCAGCGAATAAGGGACAGGTTAGTATAAAATGAAATTCATCTTCAATATCTAAATTATTACAACAAAGGCAATATCTTTCTTCTCGAGGTACATAGTTTCTTGCATATCGTCCTGTATGTATTCTCAAAGAATGTGCACAAATTCTGATTTTTGTTATGAGATGTCTTAGGGATTTTGGTAATAAGCTAAGATAATCTTCATATTCTAATTTTTCTTTACAATTTTTATATAAAATTAGAACCTTGCTAGAATTTTTATCTGATTCCCATTTCTGCATGAAATTATCTACTAAACGCTGCTTAAACATTTGAATAAAAATATTCCTTTTTATTACTTGAGGATTATTCCAAATAAATTGAAAGCCATTTTCACTTAGAATTGTTTTCAAACCATACACCCAGTTTTTGGCACCATTTTCACAATCCTCAACAGCTTGTTTATATGTTCTAGAAAGTAATATATTCTCTGAATTTATAAGTTTGAACCAATACTTTATTTTTTTTACCATTTGACCAATATATAGTGGAAATCTTCCTAACTCTCCATATACTCCAACATTGCTAGTGTTTTTTCTAACATTTAATAGCCTCTTGCAAAATTTCAAATGTACATTTTCAATGTTTTTACTGTCTATTAAACCCCATATTTCTGATGAATAGCTCAACACTGATCCAACAAATGCATCAAATAATTGACAATATAGTTTAGGTGTAAAATTGTAGTTTCTACAGTAACCTAGTAAAATATTCATGGCTTTAAGCCCTTTACTGACTGTGTACTCTTCATGTGACCTGAAACTCCCATTTTGACTGAAAACGGTACCAAGGTAATTAAACTGTTTTACTACTTCTATTTCTTTACCATTGTAAAACCATTTATCTTTTTTGTTTATTTTATTTCCTTTTTGGAATACCATAATTTTTGTTTTGTCTGTGTTTACTTTTAAACCCCAATTTTGACAGTATTCGTGTAATTTATTCAAATGAGCCTGTAATTCAATCTGATTTTTAGCTAAAATAACCATATCATCCGCAAATAGCAGAAGAATTATAATTGCATTTTCTATTTCTATTCCTGAATCGGTATTATTTTGAAGCGTCAGCTCTAAATCTTCAATGAATAATGAAAAAAGCATGGGTGACATGATTTCTCCTTGGCGTAGACCCACAGCATAATTGAAAAAATCACTGTAAACATTTTTATCCCTGACACATGATTTTACTTTCTGGTACATGTCCCTTATTACATTAAGAATTTTTCCTCTGATGCCATTTTTATACAATTTCATCCACAGTGCATTGCGATAGATAGTATCAAAACATTTACATAAATCTACAAAAACACAATACAATTTTTTTCTCCTGAATATATGATTTTGAACTAGGCTGTTTAGAATAAAAAGTGCATCTATTGTAGATTTTCCCTTTCTAAAACCGAATTGTGAATCTGAGATAACATTATTTTTTTCCCAAAAGTTTGTAATTCTAGTATTCAATATTGATGTAAATAATTTTGAAAGACAGCTTACTAAAGTTATTCCTCTGTAATTGTTAACATTGTTTTTGTCCCCTTTTTTATGTAAAGGAACTATAACGCCTTCCATCCATTTCTCCGGAAAAAAACCAGATGACAAAATTGCATTAAATATATCACAAAGGTGTGAGCCAATGATATCAATACTTTCAATCAAATACTCATTTAAAATATTATCATTTCCCATTGCTTTGTTTCTGTTGAGATTTTTAGTGGCTTTAGTTAATTCCTCTAGACTTATTTCTTTATCTAACTCATCACACTTGTTATTTTCGGGTATACCGCTGCAAAAGGACTCTGCCTCTTCATTTTTTTGCTCTAAATTATCGCAACCAATATCCGCAAAATACTCTTTGAATTGTTCTAAAGTTATATCATGATTTGATTTATTTTGCTTTTTAAAGAATTTCCAAAATTCTCTTGGGCTTGCATTTTTCAATTTCTCAATATCAGCAATTTTATTTTCTTCAAATTTACGCTTTTTTGTTTTACATGTCTTTTTGTATAGACTTTTATTTTCACAGAATTCTTTGCGTGTTTCATCTGATTTATCAACTTTAAATCTTAATCTTGAAGTTTCATATTTTTCTTTGGCTATTTTACATTCTCTATCAAACCAATCTTTATGTTTAGATATTTGTTGTTCAGTGAAATCCCTTCTATCAATTCTACAATACTCTTTTGTGAATAAAGGATCTGCTATTTCTGTTATAGCCTTGGAAAAAGAGTTAACAACATTATTGATGGACTCCCTATTTTGAACATCTATACCTTGAATCATATCATTAAAATTTCCTAATTGATTGATTATGCCACTTCTGAAGGCATTTCTTTTATTTTCATTCCATTTGACCTTAGTTTCTTTTGCTTTAAATTCAGGTTTTTTATTATTTAAATTGCAGTTTAATTCAAAACACAGACAATAAGATCTTAAAAGAAAAAAAAAAAAAGAAAAAGAAATAATAAAAAAAGGAAAAAAAACAGATTGGTGAAGAAAAAGAGATAAAATCTGCTTTCCAAATATTGCCAAACAGATTCTTATTTTGTTAAAAAAAAAAAAAAAAGAAGAAGAAGTAGTCCTTATTGGCGTAAGAACCTTCTTCGGGTAAAATATCAATACACCACTCTTAATTTTTTCGGTATTATTCTAGAATTACGCGTCCAGTTATTTACTAAGCACCGAACATTTATAAGCTCATACCAAAATTTTAAAGCGACCATTCTTCCATTACCATTAGATCGCCAAACATTCTTTTTATATACATAAGTAATGTGATGTGATACAGTGTTGCAACTTGCTCTTAAAACGCAAAAAACATGTATAAGGTCCGCCTTTATTTTCTTATTAAACAACGTGATATAAATTCTAAATGAATGATTCTAAATTCTTTTCCGATGAACATCTAAAATGATATTTTGTAACACAAGCTTTGACTATTTGAATAAAAACGACAATTACTTACTGTCTGTAGGCTGAAGCAAGACTAAAAAACATGTGGTGTCTGGTAGTTATTTAAATTCTTTTTATAACGGGTTATATACCATATGTTTCAAGATATTTCAGTCATTTAAATCGATTTGAGGATCGGGAAGCGTGTTTTTTTTTTTAAATTAATGTAACTTATTTAATTGAGGCCCGTCAAATAAAACGATGTATACTGAACAACGAAAATGACGCACTTTCTTGAATGCTTTCGGTGGTTTATCGAGAAATAACGGTAGATTATCACTTTAAAATCTCACCACAAGAGAGTGAAATTATCAAAAACGTTTACCCTGCTTTTGTGCATTTCTTGTTATCTGACGTCATATATGCGGGGCAAAATTAGTGACGTCACAATAAACGTTGCATATACGCCCAAAATGACGCTTTGTCCTAGAAATGTGACATTTTGTCTCATTTTTTCAATAAAGAAATAGAATAATCGAATGTTCTTCGAGTAAGATTGATTAATATTTCATTTCGTGAACAACAAAAGCTATATCTTCACTCGTGGTTCCACCACTCGTGATAACAAAGCTTTTGTTGTTCACACAATGAATATTAATCGATCTTTCACTTTAACAAACGTTTATCCTCTATATACTGAACAACGAAAGTAACGCACTACCTTTCAATAACAAATAATTCGGCCCTGACTTCGATCGATTTTCTGATGTATCATTACTTTATTTTTACCGGCTATTGGGTATACAACTGTGGAAAAAATGTATTCCTGAGAACAAACTCACTTGATTAGAGATACCTTAATATGATTAATAGAGAATAATATGTTAGCGAAAAACTCAGTGTTCAAGCCAGAATATCTATTTTATCAATACGACAATTTGAAAATATGTTTGTATACTTCCCCTATAAAGAATATTTTAAATTATTTGACTCGATTGTACATCCGATATCATGCTATTTGTAACAAATTTGGGGTTTTTGTTATAAAGAATCTTTAGAAAAAGTACACAACGACTTTTGTAAAAAACTAAGGTCTTACCAGATCAACAAATAATGTAATTGGAGAATGTGGACGGTTACCAGTATGTATAACGTATATGACAAATTTCCTTAGATGTTGGTGTAAGCTTTTAAATATGCAAAATGACATATACCATAATTTGTTATGACGAGCTTTGCCGAGTATTGATAATTTCTCGCAGCCTCAACGAGATAAAATTGATATTTAGACACCAAAATATCAATTTCTATTAATCATGCAGGCCTTTTCCAGGAATGAATAATTATAAACCATTTTAAATCAAACAAATTCAGGTGAAACAGTAAGTTAGTAACGACAAACGATGTAGATAATAATCGGATCAAGCCAAGTTTATGAGATTGTTGGTAGCGAGTTATGGAGTTGGGTATCACCATCGCTCAACGGCAATATTGAAATATACATTTACGTGAATGAAATGACACTTGTACACTTGTAACTGTCTTGAGAGATCATAACTCTAGCAAGTAATGCTAATACGTCGATAATACTGACTGGATGAGAGGGTTACATTGTACGATATCGAAAATAACCACACGCGCTTTTTATAGAATAACATGTTAGTGTCTTGAAATATCGAGGTTTTCTGGTCGAGACTGGGGGAATTTAGCTTGACGAGGCTGTGTCGAGTAATGATAATTTCTTGCGGCCGAGACCAGATAACATTGATATTTCAAGACACTTCCATGTTACTCTATTTATCATTCAATCATTTGGGCGCTTAATTATAATTAACCTTCCCTAAAATCAAAGAAATTCAGACGAGGGTGTTTGCAGAATCCTTCTGAAATAGTCTGCCCGATATCGTGTTATGTTATCAAGACAGGGTCATGTAGTACCAGGTCAATACAAGCTCCATTTCATTATAAATGGACTTTCAATGAGCAATAAAAACTGACTTAAATTTCAGCATTTTGATTATTTGGGTTGTCGCCTCTGTGAATTTGTAACTCTTCAATGCGTGCATATACGGTGTCACTCTTCTGCCATAAATCAATAAATGGCTAATGTTTAGTTTAGTATAACCATTCTTCCGAACTTTAGACTAAAGGAAATAAATATCTAAAATTTTATGTGATGCCTTATTTTTGTTGTTCAGTATATTTGTAAATATGACGCTATCTTTATTGATATCTTATCTCTTACTTGTTGATGATGCAAATTGTTCATTTAATTCTAATAGACTGGTTTTGAAAATCTTTTTTGAATAGAAATCTTTCGGTATTTTAAGCATTGTTATTCTGAGACGAAGGAACTAGTTTTAAAAAGTGATATCCGATTCGTAAGATATATAGCAGTTAATACTTCTAATGAAAATCTTTTATCCGTATCTGTTCTGGTTTTCACGTCCAACACAAAATACTCCTTTAAAAATCTAAATGTTTTATTATAAATGTACGAGGTGTTTCCCTAAAGAGTAGGGGGGAGGGGGGGGGGGAGAATAACGAAATTTATTTTAACACTATGCAGATCTTCCCTAAAGGATGAATGATATATTTAATTTCTAAACAAAATAGATAAATAAAAGAAATGATAAAAAAACAAAACAAAAAAACAAAAAAAAAAAAAAAACGTTTTAACGAATCAATTTTGTTTATAAAACAGAACAATGTCAATATATAAAATTTAGCCCAGTTTGTTCATGGGTTTTCATAATATGAGGATTAATAAAATTTGGACATTTTTATGATACAGACTTCCCCTGATATCTTGAAATAGATATAGATCACAGTGTAACAAAACGTGTGTTTCATCTTCGCCTATGTTGTGGGTACACTTGTTGCATATTGAGGGAAATTAGTAAAATTTAGTGATTTTGGCCATTCGCCAATTGTACAACTGTATTGTTGTAGCTAAATATTGCTAGGTTCAGCGATATTAAAATGATAAATCTTCGCGCGCAAGTACAAGTGCAAAAGTGTTAAATCAGCGAACTCTTTGCACCGTTGTTTCATCCTGGACGTAGGGCAGGTAAACAGAAAAGAGCCTTACAGCTGGCGTTTAAACAACCGCATTCACAAACATGCAGTACTTATCAGTCGCTACTGACTATAAGATAAGTTTCCATACTTTAAACCCATTTTCATATGAAATCAGTTTGGCATGGAAAACCTTTGTCTCTTAATAAGTGTTATACTCAGTAGGTGGTTTACTTTGATAACCATAATTCGTCGCTGTTCTTCGAAAATCTCGTAACTACAGCTTTGATCAAGCTGCAGTTACGAGGTTTTAGAATTACATCGACGAATTATCACATTTACTTTTATAATAAATGCAGCTAGATTTCTAGGGATTCTCTGTCGAAAATTGAGGGTTATCTTTTGGCAAGATACCATTAAAACACGGGCTTTATGCTAGAACCGAAATAGGAATAGAACGACTTTATCCCCAATATCAAAGTTATACTTTAATAGATGGAGTATCTTTAAGAAGGAATGTTCTTTCCTTTTTTCGATGGTTAAACTGACAAATGTTACAATATGTGTTACCCTTTATCTTTTGCCTTATATGGGATTGGCTATCCTATCCTTCTTAAATTTGATTCCCTGAGCCTTTTCATATTCAAACGCTCTTCTTTTTCATTTAAATATGCTTTTTTTCAATTTGAAACTGAATATCTTGAAGTGGCTTTATTAACAAAACATAAAACATGTAAAAGTAAATAAATGGTACATGGTACAGTTATTTCATCACTATGCAATGTATCAAGATAATATTTCATTTGTTCTATCATTAGTTCGTAAAAGAAAGCCCAGTTTTGTTCCGAATGTAAGAATATCACCGAGAACAGGGCTGGAGTTACCAAGTTTCATTTGGACATCATCATTTTCAGTATTTATAACGATCGCAGATCGTGTCTTGCGAAGAAAGACACGATCAAAGATCGTTTCGCGGTAGTACCGTTTTTTTAGACGGTTTATCAAAAGGGTGATTTAGACCCGACCTATCATTTTTACTATGCAATAAAAAAATGTGTTTTTTTCGGTAAGGGCGCCGGAGCAAGCGCTTTGATTGGCTAAAAATGCGAATTTTAAAATTGAAGATGTCAACATAAAAGTCTAAGAGGAAATTAAGATGCACTTTCAATTTATTTATTTTTTTCTTCTTCGAAAGGATAAAAAATATTGAATAATTTCGTAAGATTTTAATCGCCAATATTCACCTCTCGAAATGTCAACAACATCCCACTTCCTGTTATCTTCGACTCGGGTAAATTTTATCGAAATCTGTCAAGGTTTTCCTGAGTTTAAAGGTAACGGGGATAATTTTCGGTTATTTCATTTTGAAATTTGTTCAGTAACACCATCCGCAAGCTGAATAACCCTATATTGTAGGCTAGCAACCAAATCTATCCGTGATATTGGTTCATGCCAAGGTAGTTGTCAGGGTGGGTGGGGGTATTCTTTTCTATTTAAACAAGTTTTGAGTCTGATCTATTCTATTCATCTATGCAAACAATCATTGATTTAATATGAAATAAGGCAAAGCCTTAAAAGCGAGCGCAGCAATTTGTGTACTGGATGACAAATTATTTGTTACGAGAGAGAGAGAGAGAGATAGAGAGAGAGAGAGAGAGAGAGAGAGATAGAGAGAGAGAGAGAGAGAGAGAGAGAGAGAGAGAGCATATGTATTTTATAGTTTAGTGCGTCATCCCAGTATCTATCAGTTGCAAAATTAATTTTCAATCATTGTACATTTCATTCTGTTATGTCTAACTGAAAACAAATTAAGTGACGTAAGATTTTTTCAAATCAACTTGCACCTTACCTTTAATTCAATTTTATTCTCTGGTAAAAAACAAACAAACCTTTTGTAATTCCTCTCCTGGAAAGAGCTGAAGTCACCACAGATACTAGACTGAAAATGACGTAGTTATAGTGTAAATTTGTGTGAACAACAGACAAAATAAATCATTATTTCTAGACTGAATGGGATTTCCCAAATTGTTTAAATAAAAAAAGGAAACATCAATTAACACTAGGTTAAACTAATGAGCCTGTATTTCTATAGCCATCATATTCAAATATCAATGTTTTATGTTCCGATTGTATATGGCCCACTTAACATTAGAAGAAGTTTCAAATTTGAAATCATAGGTTTAGCAGACCTAAATTTAGTTCATTCAAATGGAGCTGATAAACTTAAAGCTTTTGAATACAATAACGTGATAAGAACTCGTCTTGGTTAATATCAAAACATTTCTAAGGAACTGCTTGAAATTTCCCATAGAATCTGCTCTTTCTACATGGATCTACATAGGCAAATAAATTTCAGTAATTTATAAAATAGGCTACTACCTTGTCTATTTTATTTAATTACCATTGTAATGTTATGTACATAACACCAATAATGTATTGAGTAGATGTATGTTTGTGATGTACAATCTATTTCTCCAATACTTAATGATCCGTTCATCAGTTAAGCGATTAAGTTTCTTACCTCTATGAAATCGAGACATAACTTCTTCATAAGCTCAGATTTAATCACATTTAGCAAAAACGTAAAGATTTATCTCTCTCTCTCAATGTAAATAAACAAGGTTATAAGAGTCAATTGACCCTTTATTGTTTTATCCTCAATAAAAAAAATACATGCTCCGACCCTGAATTTTCTAAATCAAAATCTGTTTTTGCTTGATGAGCACGAATGTTCTAAAAAGGATCCGTCATCAATATTCAGAAAGGAAATGCTGACAATTTTTTTTTATGGGCATTTTTTTAGAATTGATTGGTCGATGTTGAAATGTGTGTAACTATTTTCAAACGTCTTTTCCTCTTTTCTTTAAAAATGAATTCATGCTTATATACCTTCAATGTAAATATAGCAAAAGTTCAACATAATTGGACGCTCATGTCCATTCGATAACTACAGTTGTCTCGATTGATGTATTGTGACTTTTACAAAATATCGTATTAATGGCTTATCGATGAAATTGCATTAAACCTAAATTATGTTTGCCCCTTGGTCTGTTCAGCCTGAATCCAGGTCATCCATGATCCAGTGGCAGATCTAGATGGGGTCAGATGTTTAAGTCACTCTTTCTGCAGCCCAATTTTGAAATTTTCATCCAAACATTTGGTCAAAATTGTGTACTTTTTTTAGCTTGACTTTTCGTAGAAAAGGGGGCTATTCTGGTCACATGGGCGTAGGCGTCGGTGTAATACTTTGGTTAAGGTTTTACATGCAACTGTGTCAAAACTCTGTTTCTACTAAATCTATTGTTTTTAGATATTGCACATGCTCCCAAGACCATAATATAAGCCTGTGGACAAAGATTTGTTACTCTGATACTTAATTTAGTGGAATTTTAGCCTTTTTCGGATTCCAAAATCTTTAAGTTTTTAATGCAACTATCATGTATATCTGTGATTTCTCTGTTTCCACTATAGCATTTGCTTAGAAACTTTGAACATGTTTCTCTGACCAACATATCAGCTGTTAGACAAAGATTCATTACTCTGATAATGAAATTATAGGTTATCCAAAGTCGACATTGGTTTGCTTTTACTATCTAGCTTTGGGAATAGTGAGGCTTCTATGTCCTCAGACGGCTCAAGATTGTTGGTAAATGAAGCAGCCTTTTTGAGGGGTGTGGAATTCCTTGGGACTGCATTCCTATGCCAACTTGCCAAACATCGGCTTTATTTGCAGAATTTAGTACCAGGGCAAATTTAGGTTACAAAAAATAGACATTTGTCTCAAATCGTTTTCAAGAAAAGGGTTTATATAAGGCTGCATATACCATGAAGATATTGTTTGAGAGCATAATTTTTATTCAAGTATTTTTCAATGATTTGAAATGTGATTTTATTTTATTTTTTTAATTTTCAAAGAAATGTTAATTTAAGACACTCATGTATATATAGAGAGCATATATTAGATTTATATAATTCACAAATATTGTTATTTTGTATTTGGTTTTAAGTAACCCTTGTAATTTAAGGTAAAATGCCTGGGTACAAGGTATCCAGGAGTTCTGAGTTCAAATCTCAGCAAGGGTCAAATTGTAACCAATAAGATATCAGTTGTGTGAATTATATGAATTTAATATAATCAATAATAGTAATATTTTAACCTTCACCTTACTGTTCACAGCAGTGTTGTGGAAATGTGGACCTTCTCCACATGTCCCTGGACAAGTTAGAGATGATTTATAACTTGCCCAGGATCAGAAGGAACTTGTCCATAAAAAAGTGAGGAGATAGATATCCAGAAAACATTGTTTTACTGAAAATATGCTGGAACATTGCTTAAAACATTAGAGTATTTTATTTGTTACGTATTTTTAGTACTATTCCAAGATTTGCTCTGATGTAGTGATATAAACTTGTCCACTGACAAGTTGAATGATTGACTGATACCAAACTGTGTTAAATGACCCAAATTTATTATAAAGTTTGAACAACAATAACAATAGAATAGTTCCACATGATTTTAGGTGGATGTGGACAACTATTTTTGGACAGAGCTCTCATTCACAAAAAAGGTACCCCAAATTCTAGCCAAGTGTCTAAAAAATTTGAAACTATTTCAGGTTTCACCATTTGTTTTTATGGAGAAACATAAGGTTCAATGCTTTGAAGAAAATAATGACTGGACACTCACTCTAGTATTGACAGGCCAGAGTTCAATTACCTGCAGTAAGGATGTTTGATTTGTCTGAGATATTTAAATGAACTTTCTGTAGCTGCTGTTGTCTGTTTATTTGAACAGGGTTTTATGCTGCTTTCAACAATCTTTCAGATACATTGCAGTGACTGAAGCACCTTAAAACAGATTCCCACAAGTACTTTCATTACATCTTTTCCAAGCCCCCAGCTCCAAGGGTTTTTTTTAAAGATTGTTGAAAGCTGTGTTAAACCCCATTCAAACAAACAAAGCAAACCAATGCCTTTTTGTTCATGATCTTTAAATGTGAAATATCAATGTATATGAAATACTGTATTGTAAATAATGTAGTGATATGTTTCATCATCATGACAATTTTATTCATTTGCTTTAGGGTTGTGTACCCATAATAGTTATTCAATGTTTGGGGGGTAGTAAACTTAAATAATATTAAATGAGGTTTCCTAATGTTTTTTACTAGGAAAACTCAGTCAATATTTTTAATGATCATGTTTTCCGAAATGGTGCAGAACTATTATGGGTCCACTACCTAAAAAAGCAAAAAAGTAAAATTATCTAAAAGCTTACATGAGCACAACATGCTCAAAGTGATCTGATAGGATCACTCTAAATCTGTCGTCTGTCCTTTGCTGACCATTTTAAAAGTTTTCTCAAAATTCTGATTGACCAAAATGTGACATGTCCAGCCTTTTAATGCCCTGGGCGGGCACATTGTTTTACCATTGTCTGTCTGGCTGTCTGGCTGTGGTATTTTTATTATGCTCCATACCGAAAAATCATCTTTCTTGGGGCAAATTGTTTTACCATTGCTTGTTTGTCAGTCTGTCTTCAAAATTTATCCAAAAACCTTAGTTTTGCCAATATCTTCAAGCCTATTTAAGCTACCAGTCTAATATTTGGCATTAGGATATATCTAGATGAAACTCATTTGCTGAAACCAAATTAAGGTCACGTGACATTCAGACAATCGCATGGTCATCTGTCAAGGTCAAATTACTCAAAAACTTGACAAAAAAAACTTAAGATTGCAATTTTTTTCAAGCCTATTCAAGATACAAGCCATTTTTGGCATGATGATCGATCTCAATGATCTGCATCTGCTTATACTAATGCTAAGGTCATACCACATTTTTAAGATCATCTATCAAGGTCAAACTTCTCAAAAACTTAACCAAAACAACTTCACATTACCAATATCTTCAAGCCTAATTAAGGTACAAACCTCATATTTGGCATGATGTTACATCTCAATTATGTGCATCTTTAGATACCAAGGCCAAGGTAAAGGTCAAGGTCTTAAATCAAAGTCGTTATTTTGAAAAAAAAATGTGTATACGGGCATTCGTTTTTCACAAACAAAACCTTGTTTCACTATAAAATCTTTGACAGATATTGCCTCCTCAACCTTTTATTCAATTTAAAAAAAAAAAAAAAAATTGCCAGAATATTCTTTGGATGATCCTTGCAGATTTCTTTTGCAAAAACTTGATAAACCAACGAAATTTGGCGTGGTAGGGTGGGGGCCTTTTTTAGTATAAAGTCTTAGAACACCGTCAATTTGACTAATTTCAATGAAACTTGCCCAAAATTTTAGATTACATCAACTGGACCATTGAAATACAGATGAGTTATTTAGGCCAATTCTGTACCTTATGTTTTGCAAACCAAATCCCTAATGATCATAAGAGAAGTAAACAAATGAATGAGTTACTGGTATAGTTTCAAAACATTTGAATTGGAAATAAAAGTTAAGCAAGCTCATTTCATTAATTTAAAAGAGTGTTAAGCTTTTCATTATACATTTTTAAAAGACAACAATTAAAGACTGCGATCGTTTTGAGGCTTTGCCTTTTTCATATTAGAATGTATTTCGAACAATTTGTAACGATATTATTGTTTTTTGTTTTGTTTCATTAAAATAATATAAGATTTGTTTTGTGGGAATTTTCAAGTATTGGTTTTGTAGAATTGATTTGCATATTTGTTTTCAAGGTACTTATGGTACTTTGATTCGATCTTGGTCTTTCTCAACTATCCCGTGGACGCAGTTGACACACGTGGCAAATAGACATGCGTAAACAGTTTAAACGGGACAGGCATGTAACTTGTAACTATGTCTAAATAAACCGGTATTTAATCATTCGAGCGGGGCCCACGTACACTGCAATTCTTCGTGTGTATAGTAATAGTAGGAATTTCATTCAGTATATACATGTTAGGAATTTCATTCAATAATATCCTTGTTTTATACATATTTATATAGGATTACTCGTATCAGTGTTTGAAGGGGAGACGATGTGGTAATATCAACATTTTCTTCCCTTCCAACAATGTTCTAATACAATTTTAGTAAGCAATCGAGTCATAGATTTTATTTAGCAGAATAATATCTTAGCGATGCTTCTAGGTCGAGGGACAAGTTGCAATTAACCTCAAACATATGATTTGGCGCGTAATTGTCAGTGGTTAAGATAATAGTTATACAATTGTAAGTATTTAATAACATGATGAGATGACGAAGAAAGAGCGGACACGCTAACAATTATAATTGTGTTTTAAATGTTGGTCTATAGGCGTTTGTGCGAATCCAAAACTTCGTGACTTTATTCAAACTGTAGTTATGGGGTTCTGGATCTACATCAATCATTTGGCATACTTTAATGCGGGTTATACTTGAAGAAGATACACTTTATGAATTTAGAAAGCTTATAGGTAAACTTATAGGATTCGAGGACTGCATCGCATACTCGGTACTACCCTTAATTGTGTTCGATAGGTATTTCGATCTCGATGAATTGAAATAACCACATGAAAAAAGTTAGTGTATCTCAGAACCAATTCGTCCCGATGACACAATTTCAATCTTCTAGTAAGGTTCCATCCCATCTTCCTTTTTCTATGGGGAGTTTATGATTAGCTGTTCTGAATTTAAACATGGATCGCGCGTCGGCTAAGGGTACAATTTTAAGATATTGTTCTATCTGAATAATCTGATTTTTTTGCAAAGTTGGTATATTCTGCCTTTATTGGATGAATTCAATAGCGCGGTTGCATTTTGAAGATACTGGTCAATCAGTGTTTGTTTGACCAGCTTGTGAAGATTCGGTGGTACAACTTTCAACTATTTCAATTAAGTAAGTTAAATTGCGCTTTGTTACAGCTATTTTTATGTAGAATGTAGTTGTTGTTTTTATCATTTAATGTGATTTGGGCCATTTTTAAATGGCTTGAGTAAGTGTTTGGAATAAATGATTGAATCACTGAGCGAGTGTTTTTGTATGGTTTTGATCGGAATGACTGTCAAATTCACGATGTTACTAACTGTGATATATACCGGCTGACAATTCAATTAGAGGTAATTATACCTATGGAAATTGAAGCAAGGGTTTATATTGCACCTAACTTTAAAGGGATTCTGATAACACTAAGAAATACTCAGCATCGGAAACGTTGATCATGGTCAAGAAATCAAGTTTCCTTAACCCATTTAATGACTCGTAATCAGCATTTCATCCTCCTATTTGTTTCGTCATTCTTATTGATGTGTTCAATATATTCTGGATTCGATACCAAAAATGACACAGTTAGTTACACAGTGAAATTGACATTCATCTCAATCAAATCCATTCTAAAACACTCACGTATGTGTTCCATTTAGCTAATGTTAATTTTGTTATCACAAAACCGACTATAAATAAAATTTTGTATCTTGTATCTTGTATCATTAATTCCAAACACTAACCCAAATCGATAAAAAAATCATTCGACAAGATTTCGAAATCATTCAAGAAGATCAACATTGAATTCAAATAGATCAAATAATTCTACGATTTTAAAGGCTTGTGTGGATTTCAAAATGCCTGATGTCCTACTATACTTTCTGATGAAGAAATATTAAGTTTTGAAAGTGCTCGGGTTATTTATTCTTCAAACAATAAGCTAAACTACTCACTACTTTCGTACAATTTATATTTATATATAATGTGTAAGAAAAAAAGCAGATCATAATATGTGACCCCTCATGCGTAAAGGAATGATCTAGGGAGTGCATAAAGTATCGACCCGAGTCATACTGCACGGACTGAACAGACTGACTAGGATCGAAACTTTTCGAACTCTTATCTGAATCGAGAATGATCACTCTACATTTGTGTGTGTGTGTGTGTGTGTGTGTGTGTGTGTGTGTGTGTGTGTGTGTGTGTGTGTGTGTGTGTGTGTGTGTGTGTGTGTGTGTGTGTGTGTGTGTGTGTGTGTGTGTGTGTGTGTGTGTGTGTGTGTGTGTGTGCGTTTGTGTACGTATATTTAAGAGGTAGAACGTATGTTTACACACTCACGTGAAGAGGTATAAAAATTTAAAGAGGTACATTTTCCTAACACCTCGTTACGTCGTACCTCGTAATCTCCATGTAGAGTGCATTCTGCATGTTCTCCGCTAAAAATAGCACATACCTCGGTTCATCGAGATGGTGTTATTCTAGGTGGCCACACAAGACCCCACTCAGCGTCTGTGAACTTGCTCATTTGCATATGGTATAATGACCTGCGCAGAAAATTAATGCGCGGCCGGATGCGCATGGTGTCTGCGGTTACAATATGGCGGCAAAATTTGTGTGAACTGTTGAGTCGGAAAATGAGGTACTGTTTGTATTTACGTTTATTTATCATATTTTCTCCGTAATGTTGGGTTATGTATGCAGGAAAGGCAAAAAGGTATCCATATTTCTACTTAGCCAGTAACATGTTTTACATTTTGGTGAGTTTTTAAGTGACAAACCAACAAATACGACAATGGATTAAATTTCTGGTGTGCTTTTCCAGCGTAGAAATTTGGACAATGTCAATTTTGTTTCTCTAGAAAAAGACGTCTTGTATCAGAGATTTCATTGATGTATACGTCAATATCGAGATTTTTAACTAGATCTATCCTTAGGCGGTTGGCCTAAATTTGTTCGCAGTCAACTCGGCCTGTGAATAACTCGTCCTGTCAACTCGGCCCGTCAACCCGGCCTGCATATAAATAGGTGCATATATATGATGCTGTGAAAATATATTTTTGATTAATTGTATCTTTTTGTTAGCTTAATACTCGCTTGCTAATTTGTATTTGTTAGTAATGAACTTTGAGCTTAAAGACATCTCAAATTTAACTATTATGATTAGTTAATCTATTTCCGGGCTTATATCCCTTTGTACCTTATTTCCGTGAGTGACCATATTTCCGAGAATTGTCAATTGGAGTTACCTACTGTACTTTCAGTAATATTTTTACTATATTTTGATGAGGGATCTAGAATAATAAATATCTATGAAAGAAATTATTTTTAGGTCACCATAAATCACAAGTCTATAAAACTCTAAAACCTTCCAAAATTCCTTATTTCAAAGTACTTGCGTCGTGTTAGGAAACTGTTATTCTAAAAATAAAGACCCATTGTACCTGTTATTATCATACCCCAATGAGAAATGTTTATTTGACTATGGTAAAAAATTTTAGGCCATACATTACTCAAGTACTGTTTAAGGAACTGTTTGATTTAGGATTCATGGAAATATGAGCACTGTGGATTTTAATGGGTGTTTTATAAGGGTTCAAACAACTTTGCTAAAAAAGGAACCTTGAATTTTCGGGCTTCCTTAACAATTGCATGATGTTTTGAAAACGACATGCTTGGAATAAGGTCTCCTCTTGATTTTAAAATTGTAACAGTTTTAATTAACATTCACTGAAATATGGTACACCAGGATACCAATTACTGGTGTAGTAATTAATTATGAATTTGAAATAAAGAAATACTTCAGACAATGTTTCAAAATTATAGTTGTACCTTTTTCTGCTAGATCCCTTTAATAAAATTATATCATCCACCATTCAATTTCACAATTTCACAGAAAATATGACGAATTGTACCCAAATAGTTTAAAGTCTGTGTATAATGCATAATAAGTATATGAAAGAGTCAGTAACTTGTAAACTTTTCAGGTTTTCATAAGTACACCAGTAATTGGTACAAAAGAAGTTCCGACAAATCTTTAGGGTCATGTTATTTCCAACCTAAAAATATTTATGAAATGGATTTTCCTAGGAACAAAATTACTAATTTTAATAGAAATACCGGTAATTTGTCTATAGATGTGATTACATAAAATATTTAAAAAAAACCCAAGAGATTCTTAAACATAGACAATTTGCATTAAGACCAAGGGTAATATTATAGTGTCAAGGAGTATATTATAAGTGTAAATATGAGATAAGATTAAGTGTTGTTTTATAATTTATCCATCTTTACTTTAAATTAAATTTTCGAATTATTTTTATCTGGGCTCGAAAGAAGATGACAAATTCAGTTTAAAATACATCTTAATAAATCTTAAATCGTATATTTTTTAACCACCAATTGTCAACACCTCCTCTTAACCATCCAAATAGTGTGCCAATACTCTCGCTTACTGTGTGTATTTCCTTTTATCTATAGTCACTACCATAGCACATACCCATATGAGCAACGACCCCGTTGTTACGGGGGATAGTGCAAGGATACTGGGCTTTTTTCCTTCTGCACTTGAGGCCGATCTTCGGTGACTTCAAAAAGCCCAACTGTGGCAAGAAAATTTCCCTTAAATCAGCCTGAAATTCCCAATTTCGAAATCAATCTACCCGACACATGTTGATGGAGATTCGCAAAGTGAAAGCAAAAGTTGTATGAAAAGGTGATGGGTTTCATTTTATGAAAGGCGAAAGTTCAAGCTTAAATCGGGCTGGTATCCGATTGATCCCCGTTACAAAACCTTTCACAGTTAATGGCAGCAACCAGGCTTTGTTTTCCTTTAAAGTTACTTTGTTAATAAGAACTGTGGGAAGTTGAATCGACCACTTGCTAATAAAATTTAAATAAATCGAACTCTACTCAGTGTTCCCCAAAACCCCCAAATGGGGGTGATTTACCCCTAAATTGAAGCTTGTACCCCAATTTTTGCTAATATGCCTTCTTTGTGTATATAGAGGGGGTACATGCACACTGTAAAATAGCCATTTTTACCCCCATATTGAAAAAGCAGTGGGAACACTGCTACTGTTGTTTAATGATTAATAAGAAAAAAATCTTGTTTTTTTAGTATTAAACTATACAGACATTAGGTTTTAAATCTTTTATTTCTAGATAAGATTGGGGTTTGGGAATCGTAAATTATATAGCACTAAAAGGGATTTTGCTCATAAACAAGGAACATATTCCTATCAGTTTTTGACGTACACCATTTTTAAGAACCAGATAGGCATAAAAAATGTAACTTAAAATGTAGCTGAAATAAGCCGAATTTGTAAGTCTACAGTGTCTTAAAAAGGTATGTGTTACAGTAAATCATTCAAAAGAAATGCTTTTGATAAGGGTATGCAAAGTTTATTTATGGTCTTAGTGAAAAAAGTGTTTGCAAGGTGAAAAGGTTTATGAATTTGAAGCGTCTGCTGCAACTCTGAAACCATTTAGAATTGATTATTTGACCAGCTAAGGTCTAGAAGCATTCTGGGAGTTGTTTAACAAAATATTCACTGTAATGAACATAATCTACCATCAGAGCAAAACCAAGTTGACATAATTTATTTTCCATCTCCATCAGTAGGACGGCCACACCCAATTATTCAGCCACAAATCAAGCTGATACCAAAGTCAAGGTCAAGTGACAAGGTCAAGGTCATCTAGCAAGGTCAAATAGAAAACTTAACAAAAAATCTTAACATCGCCAATATTTTCAATATTTTTCAAGATAGAAGCTTCATATTTGGCATGATGGTAGATCTCACTCATATGCATCAGCTGATACCAAAGTCAAGGTCATGTGACAAGATCAAGGTCATCTATCAATGTCAAACTTCTTAAAACTTTATGTTAACACTTAATCTTAACATAACCAATATTTCCAAGGCTAATCAAGATAGAAGCTTCATGTTTTGCAGGATGATAGATCTCTAATATGCATCAGTATATGTCAAGGTCATATGACAAGAGTAAGGTTATACTGGTCGAGACCAATTCTCGCCAAGTACCAGTTCTCGCCAACCGACCATTTTCACAGTAAAGATGCAATGGTCATTCACAATAAATTATTTTCTAATTAGAAATTAGAATTTTCTTGTCAAAAAATAACTTGTAATTTAAAAAGGGTGTCCTTTCTGTCTTTACCGTGAATAAAGGGTGGTGGCGAGAACTTGTACTTGGCGAGAATTGGTCTCTAACCAGTAGATCAAGGTCAAATTTCTTAAAAACTTTACGTTAAAACTTTATATGTTTACTTCATTCAAGCCTCTCTTAGATACCTTTCTCATAATTTACATAATGAAAGATCTCAGGGATGTTCATCACTAGGTATCAAGGTCAATGTCATATAACAAGCTTTCAGGTTGTCTGTCAATGTCAACATTTCTAAAAAAATTGCTGTTAGGGGGACATTTGTGTTTCACAAACACATCTTGTTTCAAATAAAATGGAACTACAGTTGGTACTTTCAGTGCTTTTTGCCCTTTGATTTTGATGAAAATTTCAGCCAAAATTTATTCAGCATGACAAGGGGTAAATATGTAAAATTCTACTTATGATTGGCTTTTTCTGTTTGTTTTCTTTACCCCTTAAAATTCAGATTTGACCCCCAGAATGTTTGATTGAGGAGTCAATGACTCCCCAGTATCAAACACTAACAAAAGCCCTGGGTAATCTGACAACTGTGTTATGACCTACGTAGCCACCACCACACTCCCACAAGTGGGAAAAACGAGCCTTTTTTGAATTGGGAAGGAAATGCAGCTTACTTGAACCAAAGAAAAGATGTTTTGGTATCCGGCGCTAATACGGAAATTGATCCCACGGAAATCAATGCATGTTTATTATACCCCCACAACGAAGTTATGGGAGGGTATATTGGAATCGATTGTCTGTCCGTCTGTCTGTCCCTCCATCTGTCTGTCTGTCCCTTCATCCGTCTGTCTGTCCGTAGACATAATTTTGTGTTCTCTTTTCCTCCCACAGTTTTGGACCAATTTTGCTGCAATTTTATCATGTTGTTTCCTATCATATGAAGTTGTGCACCTGCAATTTTCATTCTGATCCGGTCATTAGTTTGAGAGCTATGCCACTTCGAACTTTTTAAGGAGGGGGTACATTTTTCTAATTTTGTTTCCTCTTTTCCTCCAGGCCTCCACCATAGCGCAGTTGGTTAGGCATAAGACTTCCAATCTGGAAGTCGTGGGTTCGATCCCCGGTGGCGGCAAATATCCTTTCTGACGTTTGTCTCTCATCAATGGGTAGATAATCGTAAACCTATGTGAGATAGCAGTCGGAGGCTAGGAAAGGGTGTAATGGTAGTACCGGTGCATGAAATACCAGGAATCCATTGTTAGGTGCTCCGGCCGCCGCAATATAACTGCAAAATTGTTGAAAGCGGCGTAAAACCCATTCAAACAAACAAAAACAAATCTTTTCCTCCCACAGTTTTGGACCAATTTTGCTGCAATTTTATCAAGTTGTTTCCTATCACATGAAGTTGTGCACCTGCAATTTTCATCCTGATCCATTCATCAGTTTCAGAGTTATGCCACTTTGAAATTTTTATGGAGGGGGTGGGGTGGGGTTGAGGAGTCAAAATTTAAAATTGCAAAACTCAGTAACCATAAGGGGAGTTTCCATATTGGGTAAGTAATCCTATCATATGAAGTTGTGCACCTGCAATTTTCATTGTTTTGGGTCACATAGGTCAAAGGTCAAGGTTACAGTAAATGTTTGTTCAATTTTCTTTTCCGGACTCTAAATCGAGAACCAAGTGACCTAGAATCATGAAACTCCATGTAAATGTTATTTATGACTCAAGGAAGTGCTCCATTGTTTTTTGGTCACATAGGTCAAAGGTCAAGGTCAAATTAAATTTTTGTTCAGTTTTTGTTTCCTGACTCTAATTCATGAACCAAGGGATCTAGAATCATGAAACTTCATACAATTGCTGTATATGACCTCAATATTTGTTACAAACACATCTTGCACTTAAAGCACTTACATTTTGACAAAGTGCTGGCGGGGGGTATAAGTCCGCCCTGCGACAGTTCTAGTTTTTTCTTGCCTTGTTATTCAAAGGATGCCAAACATTCTTTGTAGTGTGAAAATAAATTTACCGGCAGTTAATTGTATCCCAACTTCATTAATCTTATGCAGAATAATCCAAAAACTGAAGACAAGAAAACTGTCATTTCAAATCTCTCTTCAGACATACTGTTTCAGATAAAATAATTGACATCATCAGGATTTCCCCTTTTTGCAAGATGCCTTTTATAAGCGAGGACAGCCGATTAACCTTTTGGGAATGTTTTCCGGTAGTGTCTTTTTTTTTGGATTTACTTGTAGATCTATTCATAATTTTTAGAGAAATTATATTGGAAAGAGCTGTATGAATTACATTTGATTACATTTGATCCCCTGATTTAAATTTCTTTTGTTTCAATATCAAAGGAGATCTTCCATTGCGATCTGCATCCAACAAAGAAAGGTAATGATAGAGGCGGTAATGAAGCATTGTTAACCTGGCAAAATTGCGTAATCATAGACTGGTGGTTTTGGTCAGCAATATGTGTATGCTCGGGTTGAATATCGACTTTTTGCACGCATGGCCTTACATTAAATCCTTTATTAGGTGAATTTGTAAGACGTCCGGGGTCAAATTGCAGGACGTTATACTTGAATATAGGACATTTTCATACGCCCGAGCCAAAAATTCATGTTTCTGAAAACACCAATTCTAATTTTTCAGCAAAAAATGACCTCACTCTGTAACTATAAGAGTCTGCTTGATACGCAGTTAATGAAGTGTCCACATGGTTGGCAGAACATCAATGATTATATACTCTTCTACCTTAGCTGTTAGGTGATTTTATTGTCTTTTTCTGATGTTACATGTCAGACTTAACCCCATCTTGATAACTCCATCTTGATATTGAAAAAGAGAAAAAGCACACTTTCTACAGTATGTTAGGCTTTTGAGCTAAGTTAAAGCCATCTAGATGACATGTAGTAGCTTGTAAATGATAAAATGATCTCCCATTTAGTTTTGGTGGGTTTATGCACCCTTAAAACACTGTACTTTTGTATAAAGGAAATAACATTACCACACTGAATCCAGGTTATTCACCCTAAAACATGTTCCCCTAATGATTTTTAGCCCTAATCCACATTTGCCTTGGGGCCGCCATCATAGTGCAGTTGGTAGCACGTCAGACTGTCAATCTAGAGATCCTGGGTTTGATCCCCAATGGCGCCACTCATTCTTTCCGACTATTTGTCTCTCACCAATGGGTTGATAATCGTAGATCTATGTGAGAAAGCAGCTGTAGGCTAGGAAAGGATGTGATGGCTATACTGGTGAGAGAAATACCAGGAAACCATTAATTGTTACGGGAAAAATGACTAACAATTTTAACTAAGGGGCCCAGGCTTCAGAAATTCAATAATAAACATTAGAGACATAGGGATTTTCCTAAAATGTCTATGGGCCCAGCCCAAAATCTAGGGGCCATGGGCGACTGGGCCCCTGCTTGTCTTTTTACCTGTGTAAGGTGCTCCAGCCACAAAACAAATAAATATGGAAGTGAAGAAGAAACACTGAAAGCAAATAGCCAATCAGATATATTGATAAGGGGAAATAGAAATGTATGTCTTTTTCAGATTACTGGAAAGCAAGCATTTTTGTTTAGATCATTGAGAAACTTGCACAGATTGTTGTTGGGTATTATCTGAAATATTTGACATGACTGACCTTCATGCAAGGAATAATTTACAAATAATTTTATATATACTATTGAGGAATATTGGTTTGTTTGTTTGAATGGGTTTAACGCAGCTTTCAACAATCTCGCAGTTATATTGCGGCGGCCGGAGCACCTAACAATGGATTCCTGGTATTTCTTTCACCTGTACTACGATTACACTCTTTCCTAGCCTCCGACTACTATCTCACATAGGTTTACGATTATCTACCCATTGGTGAGAGACAAACGTCGGAAAGGATACCCTATTTGCTTCCACTGGGGATCGATCCCACGACTTCAAGATTGGAAGTCTAATGCCTAACCAACTGCACTATGGTGGCGGCTCAGGAATAATGGTGATAGGGGACAGTCTCAGCTAAACCCGGAGGATGATAACTTGATATAAAACCAAAATATTTCTTCATTTGCTAATGATAGCATTGTTGAATGGTTTAAGTTGCATACTGTAGAGAGGGATGTAATTGGTTCGAGACCACTCGAAAATATTTTTAATTTTTATGCCCCTGCAACGATAGATCGGGGGCATATTGTTTTACTCATGTCCGTCTGTCTGTCTGTCTGTCAGTCTGTCTGTCTGTCCGTCCGTCTGTCCGAAAACTTAACCTTGCCAATATCTTCAAGCCTATTCAAGATACAAAGCTCATATTTGGCATGATGATAGATCTCAATGATCCCATCCACTGGTACCAAAGTCAAGGTCATGTGACAAGGTCAAGGTCATCTGTCAAGGTCAAACTTTGAAAAAAATGCCGTTACGGGGGCATTCGTGTTTCACAAACACATCTTGTTTTTTTCTTAATTTTCATTTTTAGCTCGGCTGTTTTTGGAGAAAACCTGAGGTATTGCCATAGCCTCCGTGTTGTCGTCGTTGTTGTCGTTGTGCGAAAACTTTGACATTTTAGCTCCACCGGCTGAAAGCCAATTGAGCTATTGTCATGGCGTTGTGTCTGTCGTGCGGTCGTCCGTCTGTGTGTGCGTGCGTGAGTCTGGTTGTAAACTTTTTCTTTAAAAATCTTCTCCTCATAAACTACAAGATAAATTTCGACCAAACTTCACAGAAATGATCCTTGGATGACCCTCTTTCAAAGTTGTTCAAGAAATTTTGATCCAATGAAAAACATCGGTTTAATGGGCATGGCTAATTTCCAAATATGGTACAAAGTGAGTTTTCTCAGATTCTAATTGATTGACACAAATTAAATTTTACATAAATGATCCTTGGGTGACACTTTATCAGTCTACAAAAAATTATTGTGATCGGATAAAAAATATGCATTTTATGGGCGGAGGTCATTTCTCTATATGTGATATAGTGGAAACTTTGCAAATCATTTTCTCAGAAAGTAATCAATGAATATCAACCAAACTTCACAGGAATGATTTTTGAGTGACCCTTTATCAGTATACCGCAAATTATTGTGATTGGATGAAATATATGTATTTTATGGGCGGAGGTCACTTCTCTATATGATATATAGTGGAAACTTTAAAAACCATTTTCTCAGAATGTAATTGATGGATATCAACCAAATTTCACTGGAATGATCCTTGAGTGAACCTTTATCGTGCAGCAAAAAATTAATGTCATTGGATGAAAAATATGTCTTTCATGGGCAGAGGTAATTTCTCTATTTGTTATATAGTGGAAACTTTGAAATTCATTTCAATATCAGTAGAACCAAAATATCTTAAAATCTAGGCAAACCTTAGATTGCTATTTCAAGAATTTCAAGCCTGTGGAGTGACTCAAGCCATTCATGGCTTTCTAGTGTTATATCTCTTGTTCTACTGAAGGCATTCACTTGAAACTTGGCACACATGTTCACCACCAAAAGAGCAACCTATAATATCAAGGGGGATAACTCTCGATGCATTTTGTGCAAATTATGCCCCTTTTTTGACTTAGATTTTTTCCCACCATCCAGCACTTGACAGCCGAGCGTAGGCACCCGTATGCGGTGCTCTTGTTCATATTTTACTGCTTTAAACAAATCAAAAGACCAAGCTGTGCAGGATGTCCTCATGAATAATCACAATATGTTCATTAAAACCTACCTTTGTACAACTGTCATCTGTGATATATGCTGAGAGAATGGTAGGCAAAGGTCCACATCAAATGGGCTCAAAGGCTCAGAATTTATTTTTCATGTGTCTGAAGTCTTTTGGGTGGAAGGAACCTCAACATATATCAAGGAAACAGCTGTGGCAACTGGAGTATATTTATACCAGCACTGTTTCAAGGATCCAGAATTTTAAATAAACAAACAGCAAAAATAATAATTATTAAAAATAAATAAATAAATGTTAAGAGTAAACAGAGATCACATTGGATCAACTTCTAAAGAAAATAACATATCATTTGTTTTATACTAAGCAAAAATAAAAAGTATACCATGAAATATCTGAATTCTTAAAAATATTATTTAGAATATTGAGCGTGACCTCTATCTAAATAATTTCACCCTTTATTGATTCCAACTTTATATTTGTTAGATTTTGTTTTATCTCGTGAGTCAATCGTGATAACTTATATCTTTATTTAGCGCCACCATAGGCAGTGAATTCTTCTGGATATGATGAAAGACCGCCAAACTACGGAACACAATGTCAGAGGTTCCAGCCCAAACCAAACAAATTTTTATTTTTCAAAAACAATAATAAATATTTTCCCTGTTGCTTAAGTCTACATGTATTTCTCAGACAATAATAAATATGATCCTTTAAATACTTTCAAACTCAGAATCCATGTCCTTTCTCAAATCTACCCAAAAGGTTCATCAAGCTGTTCTTTAAAAATGTAGTCTGATTTACTCATCTCAAATTGCTCATTCAAATTTCAAGAAACTAGTAAATTGAAGACAATTTCTTTGAGAAAAAGATATGAAATATCTTAATGGAGAGAAAACACGAAAAAGTCATGTTATGGCCCTGGTCAGCTGTCCTTCTGTCTGAAACTTGGTATATTTACTCCCTATATGATGTTGTGCATTAGACCTTTGAAATTCGAATCAATCCATTCCTTCCTGAGAAATCTTGAATTATCTGCCCTTGAATTTAACTAAAATCACTGCCTTTGTGTGTCCAACTCCTCCTTATCTATCAATGGAAATAAGCTGAAACTAGACACAATTACTCCCTATGACTTCTTGTTGTGCATAAGACCTTTGAAATTCAAAATGCTCCTGTCACTCTTGAGTTATCTTGAATAATATGCTTTTGAATTGAATGAAAATCACTGTTTTGTGTGTGCAACTCCTCTTTTAAGCTCACCTGAGCATGAAGTGCTCAAGATGAGCTATTGTGATCGTACAATGTCCGGTGGCCGCCACCATAGCGCAGTTGGTTAGGCATAAGACTTCAAATCTGGAATTATCCACAATTTCTTTTAACATCTTCTCCTCCTAAACCAGTGGGCCAATCTTGATGAAACTTTGCAGGGATGTTCCTTGGGTCAAGCTCTACTAAAGTTGTGAAAAAATAAAGGAAATCCACCCTTAACTTTCCATTAACCCTTAACAAAAGGGGTGAAAATCTTCAAAAATCTTCTCTGAAACCAGAAGGCAGACAGCTTTCAAATTTGGAATGTAGTGTCATCTAGTGGACCTCTATCAAGTTTGTTCATATCAAGACCCTGGGGTCATATTTGGGCTCCACCCAGGCGCAACCTTTTTACAAAGAACTAAAGAGTGAAAATCTTAAAAGTCTTCTTCTCTGATACCAGATGGCAGACAGCTTTCATAATTGGTATGTAGCATCACCAAGTGGGCCTCTACCAAGTTTGTTCACATTAAGACCCTTGGGTCATATTTGGGCTTTGCCCAGCCCATCCCTTTTAGCTCTTCTGAGCACGAAGGGTGAAAAAATGATAATCTTCAAAAATCTCTGAGACCAGCTTGTTTCATTGTGGTATGCTGCTTTATTATTTTAAATGTAACATTGCTGCCACACAACTGGGTGTAACCAACATTTTGAGGTATGTTTTCTAGACACAAGTGAGGTACATTTCTGGTTGAAATTATATGCTTTCAATAGCACCATCTGTGATTACTATTGTGATGTTTCTGAAATTAGCAAAAGAATTGCCTTCCTAAGTGTGAGGAATGTTAATTGTAGGTTGGCCGTGCTGATAATTAGTTATCATAAAATACTTGTTTTGTTTTGTTTTCACACAACTGACTGCAGCCAACATGTTGAGGTACTTTTCTACCACACATTTAGTACTACTTAGTGAGGTACATTTCCATTAGAAATCATATGGTGTCAACAACAATACCTTTACTTCAATTTCATTAGGAGCAACAGTAACAGTAATGTTTGTTGTGCAATGGCCATGCTGGTTGTGAAAACAAAATACAATACACATTCTTTTCTATTTGTATCTTCAGTAACGTTTGTCATTTCACCATATATGTTTGTTATGCTCCCTGAAGGGCGAGCTTATAGCCTCTGCTTCATCTGTCCTTCAATCCATCTGTCTTGAGCCATTTCTCCACAAGGCTTGGGCCAAATGAAATGAAACTTTTATATATGAACTTGTTAGGATATTGTGTCAATGAAATACTACCAGTTTTTCCAATTTGAGGCTGTGTCAAGAAAAAGGAGGTTTCTTGCAAAATTCAAATTTTTACTTGTATTTTTCATTTCTTCAAAATTTCATCAAACTTCACATTTATACTCTTTATAAAATATTTTACCATATGACCTTGCTATTTTCATAAGCAGACAGAGGTGGTCATATATTGGCGTCATCTTCTCTGTCCGTCCTTAAGTATGTACATCCACTTTTCTTGCGAATGCAACTTCCCCCTCATTTATGGACTGATTTTGATGAAACTTTCACAGATTGTTCCTAGTCACCTGACCTAGCCCTAATTGTCACGGTTTTGTGAATTTCAGTCGGGTCCGGGGAAAGGGGCCTTCATGTAAAAAAATCTTGTGAACCCAACTCCTCCCTCATTCATAAATCGATTTCAATGATCTTTCACAGAATATTCCTAGTCACCAGACCGAGCGCTTAAAGTCGAGGTTTGGTAAATTTCAGCTGCGTCATGGGAAAAGAGGCCACCATGTAAAAATCTTGTGAACGCAACTCCTCCTTTATTTATGGACTGATTAAGATGAAATTTTCACAAAATGTTCCTAGTCACCTGACCTAGCGCATATTGTCACGGTTTTTGAATTTCAATTGGGCCAGGGGCAAAAGGGGCCTTCATGTAAATAAAATCTTGTGAACCCAACTCCTCCCTCATTTATGTTCCTAGTCACCTGACCTAGCGCCTAATGTCACCGTTTTGTGAATTTTAGCTGAGTCACCGAAAAAGGGCCTTCATGTAATAATCTTGTGAATGCAACTCCTCCCTCATATATAGACTGATTTCAATTAAACTTCCACAAAATGTCGCTAGTCACCTGACCTAGCGCATATTGTCAAAGTTTAGTAAATTTTAGCAGTGTCATGGAAAAGCAGCCTTCAGGTATAAATTCTTTTGAACACAACTTACCTCCATGCATGGAATGATTTGGATCAAACTTTCACAAAATATTCTAAGTCACATGGCATTGTTTACATAGTTGTGGTTTTGTGAATTACAACTGCCTCATGGAAAAAGTGGCCTTCATGTAAACATTCTTGTGAACGCAACTCCTTTATTTATGGACAAATTTTAAGGAAATTCCTACAAAATGTTCATTGTTACCTGTATTTGTGCATGTCGTTGCAATTAAGTGATTTTCAGCCATGTCATGGAAAGGGGCCTTCATGTCAAAGTTCTTTGTATTATTGCTTTAGTTGAAGTTTAAAGTTTAATCCCCATTCAATCAATCAACCATAACAAACTGTTCAAACTTGGCAATTTAAAAAGGTAGTCTGCAAATGTTCTGAACTTGGTTCTGTAAAAGTAAGAAGTCTCTAAAATTAATTTCGTGAAATAGCAGCAAAGTGGAGGCCTATATTGTGACAATGGTACTCTTGTTCTCTTTTCATTCAAAACTCTGCCATGGGAAAAGGGTGCTTAATGTCTAATAATTATAGGTTTTCTCTATTGGACCCTGAAATTGAACATTCCAAGTTTCTTCAAGACTATTATAGATAGATGTTACTGATCAGTTGCTCAAATCCATGATTTAATTCTTTTCTATTTAATCAAAGCAATGTGAATTTCCATTAGAAATCATAAATTGTCAAAAACATTACCTTAACTTCATTTTCATTTGGAGCAACAGTAATGTTTGTTGTGCAATGGCAATGCTGGGTGTGATAACAAAATACAATGCACATTCTTGTCTATTTGTAGCATCAGTAATGCTTGTCATTTCACCATTTATGTTTTTAAGCTCCCCTAAGGGCAAGCATATAGATACCTGTCTTGGGAGTACAGTCGATCTACAAAGGCTCTTGTTGTAAGATGGTAGTACAGTAGACAGTAGATGTCTTTAGCTTTGTAATAATTTTTGAATTGTAGGGAATGTTAATTGTAGGTTGGCCATGCTGACAGTTCTTGTTTTGTGTTTGCAGTGTCTCACATTGCTTTCACACAACTGACTGCTGCCAACATGTTGAGGTACTATTCCACCACACATTTAGTGCTACTTAGTGAGGTACATTTAATTTTTTTCTTATATGTTTCATTTCTTTAAAATTTCACTAAACTTCTCATTAACCACCCTCTTTATGAAAATTTACCAAATAATCTTTCTTCTTTTTTTCATTCAAAAACATGCAATGGGAAAAGGGTGCTTAATGTGTCATAATTGTAGGCTTTCCTTATTGGAACCAGAAATTGAACATTACCCAGTTTCTTCAAGATTATTCAAGATATATGTTACTGATCAGATGCTCCAATCCATGATTAAATTCTTTTCTATTTAGCTGCATTGGAAAGTATGTCAGTTTATCTTTCAAAAGGTTCAGGAATTGATTTCAAACTGCGGTGCTCATTCTTTCTGACTATTTGTCTTCCACCAAAGGGTTAATTATCATAGACCTATGTGGAATAGCAGCTGGAGGCTAGGGAAGGATGTAATGGTAGTACTGTTATAAGAAATAACAGGAATCCATTTCTAGATGCATCAGTCCCAAAATATGACAGAAATAATGTTAAAAGCATTATAAACCCCATTCAAATCAATCAATCAATCTAGTCTATTTACACAGAGCCATGTGAATTTCCATTAGAAATCATATGGTGTTAAGAACATAAATAAACTTACCTCATTTTCTTTAGGAACAACAGTAATGTTTGTTGAGCAATGACCATGCTCGGTGTGAAAACAAAATACAATGCACATTCAATTCTATTTGTAGCATCAGTAAAATTTTCATTTCACCATTTATGTTTGTTGTGCTCCCTGAAGGGTAAGCGTATACATACTAACCACCTGTTCAGGGAGTACAGTCTGTCTACAAGGGCTCTTATTGTAAGGTTGTAGTGCTAAGAGTTGTTTCTTTGTTACATACTGCTTTAATATTTTAAGATGAAACATAAGTTCCACGCATTTAACTGTAGCTGACATTTTGAGGTACTTTTTCTAGACACTAGTGAGGTACATATCTGGTTACAATCATATGCTTCTAAAAGTACAATCTGTGATTACTCTTAAAGTGTTTTTGTCTAAAGCATTAGTAATGATTTTTGAATTGTAGGATTTGTTAATTGTAGGTTGGCCATGCTAACAGTAAGTTAACATGAAATACTTGTTTTGTGTTTGCAGTGTTTCACATTGCTTCCACACAACTAACTGCAGCCAACATGTTGAGGTACTTTTCCCCCACACATTTAGTGCTACTTAGTGTCGGCACCATATGATTTCTAATGGAAATGTACCTCACTAAGTAGCACTAAATGTGTTGTGGAATAGTACCTCACTAAGTAGCTCACTAAACGTGTGGGGGAAAAGTACCTCAACTTGTAGGCTGCAGTTAGTTGTGTGGAAGCAATGTGAAACACTGCAAACGCAAAACAAGTATTTCATTAATGTTAAACTTAACCTTTTTACCAGACCAAACAAAATTCCACCAGACAGAACAATAGAACACACTGTGTATATTGCTAGATTTTACTGGTCAGTCGGTCCTGTATTCATGTGCAACTTTTCGGACCGGCATGATTTTTACCAGACATGTCAGTGGGACCGGCGGTATTTTATGAAGTCTGGTTAGTTATCATAGACCTATGTGGAATAGCAGCTGGAGGCTAGGGAAGGATGTAATGGTAGTACTGTTATAAGAAATAACAGGAATCCATTGCAAGGTGGGCCAGTCCCACAATATGACTGGAATAATGTTAAAAGCAGCATAAAACACCATTTTTCAAATCTAGTCTATTTACACAAAGCTGTCAGAATTTCCATTAGAAATCATATGATGTTAAGATCATAAATAGACTTATTTTTCATTAGGAACAACAGTAGATGTTTGTTATGCAATGGCCATGCTGGGTGTGAAAACAAAATACAATGCTTATTCTTTTCTTTTTGTAGCATCAGTAAAATTTTCATTTCACCATTTATGTTTGTTATGCTCCCTGAAGGGCAAGCATATACTATCCACCTGTTCAGGGAGTTCAGTCTGTCTACAAGGGCTCTTTTTGAAAGGTTGTAGAGCTAAGAGTTGTTTCTTTGTGACATACTGCTTTGATATTTTAAAATGAAACATTAGTTCCACACATTTGACTGTAGCTAACATATTGAGGTACTTTTTCTAGACACTAGTGAGGAACTTTTTTGTTTGAAAATGTATGCTTTCATTAGTTCCACCTGTGATTACTTAACGATGTATTGTCTAAAGCATTAGTAATGATTTTTCATGTGTAGGGAATGTAAATTGTATGTTGGGCATGCCTACAGTAAGTAAACATAAAATACTTGTTTTGTGTTTGCAGTGTCTCACATTGCTTTCACACAACATATTGCAGCCAACATGTTGAGGTACTATTCCACCACACATTAATTGCTACTTATTGAGGTACATTTCCAGTAGAAATCATATGTTGGCAACAGCAAATCCACACATTTGACTATCGCCATCATTTTGAGGTACTTTTTCTAGACACTAGTGAGGTACATATCTGGTTACAAACATATGCTTTTAATAGTACCATCTGTGATAACTTTTACAATGTTTTGTCTGTAGCATTAGTAATGATTTTTCAAGTGTAGGGTATGTTAATTGAAGGTTGACCATGCTCACAGTAAGTTAACATGAAATACTTGTTTTGTGTTTGCAGTGTTTCACATTGCATTCACACAACTTATTGCAGCCAACATGTTGAGGTACTTTCCACCACACATTTCGTGCTACTTAGTGAGGTGCATTTCCATTAGAAATCATATGGTGTCAACAGCATTACCTTTACTTCAATGTCATTAAGAGCAACAGTAATGTTTGTTGTGCAATGGCCATGCTGGGTGTGAAAACAAAATACAATGTACATTCTTTTCTATTTGTATCTTCAGTAACGTTTGTCAATTCACTATATATGTTTGTTATGCTCCCTGAAGGGCGAGCTTAAAGCCACTGCTTCATCTTTTCTTCCATTCATCTATCTTGAGCCATTTCTCCACAATGCATGGGCCAAATGAAATGAAACTTCATATATGAACTTGTTAGGATTTGATGCCAATGTAATATTACAAGTTGTCCAATTTGAGGCTGTGTCATGAAAAAGGGGGTTTCTTTTAAGATTTAATTTTTTTTCTAATATGTTTCATTTCTTCAAAATTTCACCAAACTTCTTCTTTACCCCCCTCTTTATAAAAATTTACTAATTTTTTTTCTATTCAAAACCATGCCTTGGGAAAGCGGTGCTTAATGTCTGATTATTGTTGGTTTCTTAATTGGAACCAGAAATTGAACATTACCCAGTTTCTTCAGGATTATTCAAGATATGTGCTACTGATCAGATACTCCAATCCATGATTAAATTCTTATCTATTTAGCTGCATTGGAAAGTGCATCAGATTATCTTTCAAAAGGTTCAGGAATTGATTTCAAACTGTGGTGCTCATTCTTTCTGACTATTTGTCTTCCACCAAAGGGTTAATTTTCATAGACCTATGTGGAATAGCAGCTGGAGGCTAGCAGAGGATGTAATGGTAGAACTGTTATAAGAAATAACAGGAATCCATTGCAAGGTTGGCCAGTCCCACAATATGACTGGAAAAATGTTAAAAGCAGCATAAAACACCATTTTTCAAATCTAGTCTATTTACACAAAGCTGTCAGAATTTCCATTAGAAATCATATGATGTTAAGATCATAAATAGACTTACCTAATTTTTCATTAGGAACAACATTAATGTTCGTTATGCAATGGCCATGCTCGGTGTGATAACAAAATACAATGCTCATTCTTTTCTTTTTGTAGCATCAGTAAAATTTTCATTTCACCATTTATGTTTGTTATGCTCCCTGAAGGGCAAGCATATACTATCCACCTGTTCAGGGAGTACAGTCTGTCTACAAGGGCTCTTTTTGAAAGGTTGTAGAGCTAAGAGTTGTTTCTTTGTGACATACTGCTTTAATACTTTAAAATGAAACATTAGTTCCACACATTTGACTGTAGCTTACATATTGAGGTACCTTTTCTAGACACTAGTGAGGTACTTTTCTGGTTGAAATCATATGCTTTTAATAGTACCATCTGTGAATACTCTTACAGTGTTTTTGTCTAAAGCATTAGTAATGATTTTTCAAGTGTAGGGAATGTTAATTGTAGGTTGGCCATACTGACAGTAAGTAAACATTAAATACTTGTTTTGTGTTTGCAGTGTCTCTTACATTTCTTCCCCACAACTTATTGCAGCCAACATGTTGAGGTTCTTTCAACCACACATTTAGTACTACATTAGTGAGGTACATTTCCATTAGAAATCATATGGTATCAACAGCATAACCTTTACTTCAGTAGCTTATAGGAGCAACAGCAATGTTTGTTTTGCAATGGCCATGCTGGGTGTGAAAACAAAATACAATGCACATTCTTTTCTATTTGTAGCATCAGTATCTTTTGTTATTTCACCATTTATGTTTGTTGTGCTCCCTGGAGGTCAAGCATATAGTCTCCAGTCTATTCATTGATTTTATAGGTCTTAATGATATCTTTTGAAAAGATTTAGGGAATAGGAGAATTTGTCATGTAATCAGCAATTTCTCCTGTTCCTACAATGTGTTTTTACCTATCAGAAAGCTGTTATTGATTGATACCAGTGTTTGACTTGTTGCCTGCAGAGTTCTTCTGACAGTATTAAAGAGTTCCAAAATGTGTTGATCAGTAGTGGGTTAAAACATAAAAGATGAGCTTTTGTGATCAACATGCATCTAGCATCAAGTTCACAATGTCTTCCATTGCATGCAAAATTATTGTTGCCATTTCACATATAGGCTTACTTTAAAAAAAAGTTTAAAAAAATTGAGTCCCAAACCCAAAGCCTTAGAATTTTGAAATTTAATAGGTCGCTTCATCTTGTAGACCTTTATAAAAGTCAGTTAAGGCTATTTCCATCAGTTGAAAACAGTCCCACCCCTGCAGTTCATAGGTTTCACTTGTTTTTCCCTTTCTTTTTTATCTCTGATAAGCAACCCAGAGCTAAACGGCCCTTATATTCCTTCTATTGGCCTGTGTATCTCTGTCATTATACCCCCGCAAAACGAATGTTTTCGGGGGTATACTGGAATCAGCCTGTCTGTCCGTGCGTCTGTCCGTGAGTCTGTCTGTCCGTCTGTCCGTCCGTCTGTGGACACATATAGTAGTAAATTTGTGTCGCAAACTCCTCCCTCAGTTTTCCTTTAAAAGCTTTGAAACTTTATAGAAACATTCATCACATGTTGAAGTTTTGCAAGACGCAATTTTTAGGTCCCAACTTCCCCTGGTTCATGAATTATCTCCCCTTGAACTTAGACATTTTTTCCTATTTGTTACCATGTACTTATAATTTTGTGTCGCAAACTCCTCCTTCAATTTTCATTCAATTGTAATGAAACATTATTGGAATATTGATCACAAGTTGAAGTTTTGCAAGACGCAAATTTCAAGTGTCAACTCTTCCAGGTTCATGAATTATCTCCTTTTGAACATAAGACATTTTTCCTGAACTAAGACAATTTTTCCTATTTGTTACCATGTGCTTTTCTTTTTGTGTCGCAAACTCCTCCTTCAATTTTCATTCAATTGTAATGAAACATTATTAGAATATTGATCACAAGTTGAAGTTTTGCAAGACGCAAATTTCAAGTGTCAACTCTTCCAGGTTCATGAATTATCTCCTTTTGAACTTAAGACATTTTTCCTATTTGATGCCATGTACTCATAATTTTGTGTCGCAAACTTCTCCTTCAATTTTCATTCAAAAGTTATGAAACATTATACAAACATTCATCATATGTTGAAGTTTTGCAAGACGCAAATTTCAAGTCTCAATTCCCCCTGGTTCATGAATTATTTACCCTTGAACTTAGACAATTTTTTCTATTTGTTACCATGTGCTTTTCATTTTGTGTCGCAAACTCCTCCTTCAATTTTCATTCAATTGTGATGAAACATTATGCAAATATTGATCACAAGTTGAAGCTTTGCAAGACGCTAATTTCAAGTGTCAACTCCACCAGGTTGATGATTTATCTCCCCTTGAACTTAAGACATTTTTCCTATTTGATGCCATGTACTCATAATTTTGTGTCGCAAACTCCTCCTTCAATTTTCATTCAAAAGTTATGAAACATTATACAAACATTTATCATATGTTGAAGTTTTGCAAGACGCAAATTTCAAGTCTCAATTCCCCCTGGTTCATGAACTATTTACCCTTGAACTTAGACATTTTTTCCTATTTGTTACCATGTGCTTTTCATTTTGTGTCGCAAACTCCTCCTTCAATTTTCATTCAATTGTGATGAAACATTATGCAAATATTGATCACAAGTTGAAGCTTTGCAAGACGCTAATTTCAAGTGTCAACTCCACCAGGTTGATGATTTATCTCCCCTTGAACTTAAGACATTTTTCCTATTTGTTACAATTTACTCATAATTTTGTGTCGCAAACTCCTCCTTCAATTTTCATTCAATAGTTATGAAACATTATACATACATTTATCACATGTTGAAGTTTTGCAAGACTCAAATTTCAAGTGTCAAATCCCCCAGGTTCATGTGTTATCTCCCCTTGAACTTTGATATTTTTTCCTATTTGTTACCATGTACTTTTAATTTTGTGTCGCAAACTCCTCCTGCAATTTTCATTCAATTGTAATGATACGTTATACAAACATTTATCACATGTTGAAGTTTTGCAAGACACAAATTTCAAGTGTCAACTGCCACAGGTTTATGAATTATCTCCCGTTGAACTTAAGACAATTTTTCTTTTTGAACACGTATAATTTTGTTTCCCAAATTCCTCCTTCAGTTTTCCTTAAATCAGTTTTCATGTAATACCTTTGAAATTTTATACAAACATTTACCACATATGAAGTTTTGCAAGACGCAATTATGAGGTCCCACCTCCTCCTGGTTTAAGAATTATCTGCCCTTACACTTACTACATTTTTATCTTTTTCGTTCACATATACTAGTAATTTTGTGTTACAAACTCATCCTTCAGTTTTCCTTCAATAGCTTGAAAACATTTATCACATGTTTAAGTTTTGCAAGACGCAATTTAGAGGTCTCTAATCCAAGAGTTATCTTTATATTTGAAGCATTTTTTGCCTCTTCTGTGTCAAAGTATCTCATTCTCTGAAAGCACTTGCGGGGGTATTAAGTCACATTCAGTGACAAGCTCTAGTTTTTCTTCCCTTTGCTTCTTTTCTATGTGGAAGATTCCAAAAATGATTTATCAGGGAAAGAGTTTATACCTGATTGTAAACTACCATACACAAACTTTTCCATAAGCCTATCAACCCCTCTAGAAATTCCGCTCTTTCTGAAAATCTTTTCATATTGGATCAATAGAAAAATGGAGTGAGCAAGACAGGCTTAAACAATTATGATTGACATGACGTATTAAAAATGATCTTTTCTGAAATGGAACTTGGCATTGGTGAACACAAGCCTGTATAGAAGATGCTAGCTAATTTTATAAGTGCAGAACTCTAGTGGCCATGGCAACTGAACAAAATTTGTTACTTAGCCAACTTTTCACAAAAAAAAATCTTGCTATTTTGATAACTGGGTTGTATGCTTTGTTGTCATGCAAAACTTTGATATAGTTGATTACTCAAACGGTGTTTCAATTTTATAGACATTTTTATGTGAATAGAGATATCAGTGAAGGGTATAACTGTGGTTCATTGAAACAACTGGTCAGAATTCTGTTTCATTAAGCACAATAAGTTGCCTCTAGACACTGTAACGTAATTGCTAAAATAAGGTTAGTCAATAGAAAAAGGTGGTTCCAAAAGGGGAAGGAAGGACAACACTCCTCATCATTATGTTATTGTAAATGAAACTACATGGCAGAAGTTGATTAAACCTTTCATGGGCAATCCAAAACTAAGCCTGTATAAAGGTTGTTTAAAGAAAAAAGAGCTGTGTCAAACTCTAGTTGCTACTGCAACTAAAAAAAATGACTTGAAAATTTAGATGTATTTAGTTACATATGGCTTTTGTGCAAATGAAATCCTTTAAATGAAATATTTAATGTTTTTAATGTATTTATTTTACATCTATCGGGAAACAAGTTCTTACAACTTAGATTAATCCCCCTCAATTCTGCTTCCTGGAAAATTTACCAGTACTCTGCCGAATGTGTGGGCCAATGAAAGAACAAAGATCGATAATGCTCCCGGGAATCTAAATCAGGACCTTTTGGCAAAAAGGCCGACACTCCTCCTCTAGACCACAGACACCACCATGTACTTTGGAGAAAACTTGGATGGTTTGGCTTAAGATAGAAATAGAATGCCATGAAATGAAAATGTCTCTAGAAGAAACATATGGAATTAATTTTCATCTTCAACCTATCACTAACAGTCTTTCTTTTTTTATTTAAATGTTGTTTTTCCAAGAGAGCAATGTAGAATTAAGACTGTATATTTTTTTGGTATACAAAACTCAGTTTGACAATGAGGATGAAATAAAATCCAGTTTTCAGCTCTTCTGAGCATGAAGTGCTGAAGGTGAGCTTTTAGGGTTACTGGATGTCCGTTGGGCATCGTCAGTCATCCGTCATCAACATTTACCTTGTGGACACTCTAGAGGCCACATTTTAAACCCAATCACCTAAAAATTGGTCAGAATGATTGTCTTGATAAACTCTCTGTCAAAAACTAGGTCATGGGGTCAAATGTTAGAAAAACCTTGTGGACACTCTAGAGGCAATATTTTAAGCCCAATCAAGCTGAAAATTGGTCAGAATGATAGTCTTGATGAAATTTTAGACAAGTTTGAAATTGGGTCAAGTGGGGTCAAAAACTAGGTAACAGGGTCAAATCTTAGAATAACCTTGTGGATACTCTAGAAGCCATATTTTTAGCACAATCAACTTGAAAATTGGTCAGAATGATAATCTTGATGACAAGTTCGAAAAATGAGTCAAGTAGGATAAAAAATCAAAGTACTGAAAGTACTGATAAGTTGGAATGCGTTCGAGAGACGGTGACCTTAAGCTATTAACGAAGCTGACGCCTTCCGCACACCACAGGTGATCACATAATACGTCTCGTCTTTTGACTGGCGTATATAAATCAATGTATTTCAATAACAAGAGACGCTTAAACCCCTGAATTGCTATACAGGCCCGAATCTGATGAAAGAAAAATGATAAAAAGAGGGCCAGAATGGCCCTAAACCGCTCACCTGAATTCGATTGGTCCAGAGGATCTTTCCCCGAGAAACCTTCTGGCAAAGATTCATTCAAATTTATCTAATTGTTGAATGGGAGACATTATTAGAACTATAAGCAGTCATAATATACCCTGTCAACCCATTCATTACAGAGGAGACTTAAATTAGCCCTACCCTGCCACGCCCATATTTATGGGCTAATGAAATTTTGCCAACAATATTTGAAGAGGGTCATCAAAGGAACATTCTTGTAAAGTTTCATTGAAATCTGCCCAGTGGTTCAGGAGGAGATGGCGTTCAAAGAGTTTGGGCTCAAAATAAGCCCCGCCCTGCCATACACATATTTATTAGCCAATTAGAATACAGCAACAATTTTGAAGAGGGTCGCCCAGGGAACATCTGGCAAAATTTCATTAAAATTGGCCCAGCGGTTTAGAAGAAGAAGAAGTTTTAAGAAAGTTGACCACGTAGGGCGGACAACGGAGATCCTAAAAGCTCCCCGTGAGCACGTTGTGCTCAGCTGGGCTAAAAAGGAAGAAAATAAAACGCCTTCTGCTCCATTTTAGTTATCGATTATATTTTTAATTAGAAGTGTCGCAAAGTGGGCCTCAACAAGTGATTTGTCCATGATGAAAAGCTATTTTCACAGGGAAGTCTTTAACCTCATCAGATGAAATATCAAGACAAATTTTGGACGAAGTTCAATTGTGATTTCGTCATTTGTGACTCAAAAATTGGGTACTTTCTCGGGTCATTGACAACATTTGTGTCAAGTTTTATGATTTGGGTCAATTGGTTGTTCAATTAGAGTGGAAAAAATGTTAACTTTTAAAATTTACTGATGACCGTGACATGTATGACCCCGAAACAATAGGGCATTTCTTTGGGTCATTTGTGTAAGGTTTCGTTATTGCAGGTCAATTGCTTCTCCGTTTATTTAGCGGAAAGCAAAAGGTTAATGGACTAAGAGACAGACATGATTAAATCAATATATGCTCCTCTACTTCTGAGTTGGGGTACTGTTAATAACATCGTGAAATTGATAAGGTAAACGATTTTGGAATGATTTAGGCATGATGTTGAATGAGTGAGCGGAGCGAGTTTTGAGTGAAATTTAAGGGAGGGAATCAAATGTCGCTTATTTTGTTCAGGATGAACATATTAGCGATGTATAAAACCTATATAAAATATGCATAAAAGTTCAATCAAAAGCTTTCTATTTCGCCAAAAACCAATCAGACGCTTTAAATTTAAATTATGTCAGTGAAATCGCGATTTGGTTCTTGCTCAATTCATTTTGAATGTACATGTTGATCTTACTTTTCTAATAACTTTGAGCGTTTTTGAATGGTTTGAGTGAGTGTTTGGAATGAATGAATGAATGAACGAATGAATGAATGAATGAATGAATGAATGAATGAATGGAGCGCTGTGTGATCGATTATGTATGTTCTTTAATTGAGATGAATGTCAATTTCACGATGTAACTAACTGTATGATGGTGCTCTTAAAAGTGTTGATGTGTAAGAATGTGAAGAAAACGAGTTGAAGTAGTTGGTTTGTTTCAAATGACAAATTGTCTTGGTGATGGAATGCAATTAGGCAAAGATATTCATAATTCAATTGAAGATGAGGTGGAAAGGGTTTTATTGGATGATTATTAGTTTTTTACAATGAAACATTCATGTAGATAACTGCACTATGACGGAGAACAAACCTCAATTTGTTGCAAAACTTTTATTAACTTTAAAAGTGTATCATCACTTTAAGAAAAGATTTTCATTTCGTAGCTAGACAGAAATTTACAATATAACAATTTTTCAAAAGTTAAATGTGTAATAAGGTCGTTTAGAAAAAGAAACTATACCTTTAAAAGAAGCTATTTCATAATTCTACGAAAAACAGGTCGCGACCTTTCCAAATAAGCAGATCACGTGATCGGTCTATGCTTTTGCTACAATGCTGAGAAAACAGATCGCGACATTACCAAATAAGCAGATCACGTGATTGACTAGTGCTTTTGTCAATTGCTGAGCTTATAAGAATTAATTTATCACATGATTTCCAAATATAGTAATGCAAACATGTGATTTTAATATATTCGTACGCAACTTTCAATAAATATCGTTTAAAACATAAATGGGCGTGTTAATAATATACATGAAGTGATAGTTGCGTAATTGTACAGCATTATTACTTTTTGATTAAATAAACTGTACGTCTGTCAAGTTGAGATATACAAAATAGGCCGAAGTGTATTCACATCCTGTTCACGTGATATGTGTTCTCAAAAAACCCGAAATGAAATTATCTTGTGTTCATTTTGCGGTTTTGTTAAATCTAAGTTGGAATTGCTCCGCATTCCAACTTAAAAACTAGGTCAGACAACCTGCAGAGCAAAAGTATGCTGGGCTGGCTTACAGTCAAGGTCATACTTAGGGTCAAAGGTCATATGATTATAACATGACCGAATGCATATCTGTTTCGTAACTCTTTAACCTCTCAAATGATTGAAATGAAACTCGTTGTTACCTCAAATATTTTGCACGTCATGCTGAGTGCAAATTTCACCGAGTTTAAAAGACATGGTAATACTTGTCATTATTTTCTTTTATTTAACAAATTCATTTTCTTTTTGTCCTATTGACAACCATCTAGTGGCAGTCTTGTTTTGCAATTGCCTGTTTTGAAGCTTGCATTTTAACCTTATTTTGATGTACCTCACTTTGCATGTTACCACTTATTTCACTCATCATTGTATTGTACCTCACAATGACATGTTTTTGTCAGTGTAAGTTCATACCAGTGTAATTAACATACCAGTTGTGTCAAAAGACTTTGATTTTTGGAAGTGTTATTTCATTTTAAAAATCACTACTTGTGCAATTAATTTGTTGAAACTAATGAGCATAATCAAATCTTCATTTGGAAGCAGATATTAGTGGGGATCTCCTCATGCCTGAATACCCCACTTAAAAGCAAATTGAGAATCACTTCATATTTTAAGCAAGGTATAAATGATTAATCACATATTCATGATAGTTTTACATAAGTACTACAGTATTAAGTCATTCAGCTCGTTAAGTTTCCATTAATATTATTTGCATAAAGATCTTTGTCTGGTATTAATTTTATTCCCACATTAGTATGTTCAGTTGAGTCTCATTAATCCGGAAATCTCAAGATCTGGAAAGAAATATCATTTTGTCTCAAATGTTAATAAGTATGAGACCTAGAATCATGAAACTTCATGCAAATGCTGCTTATTACCCAAGGAAGTGCCTTATTGTTTTTGGATCACATAGGTCAAAGGTCAAGATCACTGTCAATTTTTGTTCATTTTTTGTTTCTAGACTCTAACTCGAGAACCAAGCAACCTAGAATCATGAAACATGCAAATATAATGTACTGCTTATGACCTCAATGTTTGTTACAAACACATGCTGCACTAATACTTACACTTACATTTTGACTAATTGCTGGTGGGGGTATAAGTCCGCATTGCGACAGTTCTAGTTTTACAAGGACTTAAAAATAAGCAAGTTTGAACTAAAATAGTTACAAGCTTTGGTTCCCTGTTATGCCTGGTATTTGATTTTTAAAGTTAATCAAAATACATGTAAATGTTATTGAAAGAGCATATATTTTGACTTGTGATCTGGGAGTTGCAGGTTCAATAAACTACATTCCGACATTTGTCTCTCACCAATGGGTAAATAATCGTAAACCTATGTGAGATAGCAGTCAGAGGCTAGGAAAGGGTATAATGGTAGCACAGGTGAAAGACTACCAGGAATCTATTGTTAGATGCTCCGACTGCTGGGATATAACTGAGAAATTGTTGAAAGCGGCTCAAAACACATCAGAACAAACAAATCAATAAACTGCAATAAACTTTCTAGTAATACTTGGTTGCTCACTTTTGTTGCAATTTAGAAAGTAGTCATTGACTTGGAAAAGGAAGTTGTGTAAGTACCCATGTGAGAAATCCTGTAAACACATGGCTAGGTGCACTTGTTGCTACGATATGACATTGGCTGTATTGACAGTATCAAATTCCAAGAAAAAACATTCAAAAGTCTTTAAAACACTCATAAGGGTGTGGGCTGCGAGTTAGTTAGCTAAAAGGATTGAGAACATTCAAAATGAAGACTGAATCAGTCTGCCAGAATGTCCTTGTAGTACTGTGATGTTTTCATCTTTCTTTTTCAGAAAGAAACTCTACACAAAAACAGAAGCATGCAGTAGTTAGACTCTCAGAGGACCAAAGCAGAATGCTTTAATCACTTTTCAAACAAATGTGAATTTACAACGAGAACTGAGATGTGGAGATTGTGAAAAAGTCATTGAAATACTCAGAGCTAAAAAATCTAACATGGACAAAAAAAAAAAAAAAAAACACTGTTCATACTTGGATTACCCAGGAAAAGAGGAAGTTGAAAAGCGCATGTTAATCCTTCCCAGTCAATCCCTTGTTAGCCCCATTGGCCAATCATCAGGCTATTTCGCATTATATGGCATTACAGTGTTTCTTAAAACAATCTTCAAAACAGCTGATTGGATGTAAGTTATTTTTATATATTGTTCATGTGTAGACTTTTTCCGGAATCCTTTTAGACATTTTGATCAGAAAAAACACAAAAAACATGGAGGCCTTGGGTGTGGGTCAAGTTCTTTATGTGACTGGATTGTGGACATTTAGATGATTTTTTCCTCCAAAATGATTAATAAGATGTTGTTGTTATATGGCTCATGGTGTTTTTGTGGATCCCTTGAAGATACTTAGATCTGTAAAAACGCATGGCTGCTGTGGTTGGCTGCTAGAAAATGAGCAATTGCCATCTTGTCCATTTGTGAGTTAGCCAGTGGAGTGATAAAGGGCCTTGTTGCCCACTTGTTTTTTAAGGGGCTTCAGCTGACAACTTAGGAAACCATTGTGGGAAAAAGAGAAAAATGCCAAAATTGAATAATTCCTCCTTTTCCCACTTTAATTACAGCTTTCCCACACAATGTCAACTTATAACAGCCCAAAGAAAAAAGCATTTGGAAACATTTTTTTGAAAAGGAGAAAATACTGATAACCAGCATTTTTCCTTTTCCCACAATGTTTTCTAACCTTCCTTTCCAGGACAAATTTCAAAATTTGAATCATATTGATTTTGTCTGCAAATTCTTTCAGTTTGGACTCTACAAAAATTTTGCCGTGTAGTAAAGTGTTAATTTTATATCAAGTTTTTCACCATCAGTCGACTGGAATTGGGTTAATTCACACAGTTTGTATGACTCTTGTTAGCATTTTTCAGATGTGTAGGCAAGCAGTTTTGGCAGGGATGGCTTTGCACATTAGAGCAGTCTGATCTTTGTCTGAACTTCTTGCTTGTTATTTCTCAACAAAAAAAAAATATATTTTGATTGAGAAAAAAGGCAAATATGGTGATTTATGAACATCAGCAGGGCTCCAATTTACTAATGTAGTTACGAATAAAATTTGCATAAGTTTTAAATAAGTATAGTATAGTATAGTGTCATTAATCTGCCACAGGATACATGAAACTACAGTCAAAACTGTCAATAGCGGTCACCCATGGGACAAGGCAAAATCGGCCGCATACGGGAGTTGGCCGCTTAACGGAAAATCCCCACACCCTTCCCCGCCGACGGCCATGGCGAACAACAATTAGGCTAATATCATTAGTCCATCGGATGGGGCACCGAAAATGTAGTGCTCGTATTCGAAAAATTCAATATCAAAATCGGCGAGGGAAGACCAAAAAAATGTAAATATTTCTTGATTTAGCGGTATTTACGATGTTTTGGTCATTCACTACCAAATGTTTTACCTGGAGAATATTTCTTGTATTTAAGGGCGTATGTATAAAAAAAATTGCATTTCGTCACAGGGACCAGAGAAGAATTAAATAAACTTCATGTGAGAAACATGATGAACAAGATTTTGACACCGATAATATTCCTGTTTACTTAAAATATATCATTATTCATTAGAGAAAGTGAAAATTTCGACTTCTTTCCATGAAAGTATAAATGCGCTGAAAATACGACGTGTTCATAATTTTCACAGTGGCGAGTTCCTGTGGATTTGGCGGCAATTTGTTTCACGTGCGCGGGATGTAAACAATGTCTCGTTTTCCGGCATGCTTGACGACGTAAGTTGACGTCATTTGGAAAATCCCCAGACATTTTCCACGGAATCAACTGATACTAAAGACAAAAACGTCAATTTTATTAATTTGTTATTTATTTTTCTTCATTTGTGTGTCATTAAATTTCCCTGAGAGAACGCGATTATTGGTGCAAAGAAGAGAAAAAGCGGTTATTCTGATGAAAAATAAATACTTCCGGAGCTGACGAAGGGAAATTCCTTCCGAGATCAATTTCGATTGTTCGGACTAACAGCAATGTAAAGGTTTAATAGGTTGGTTAATTTGATTATTAATAACCTGCTACCTTTATCGATCAAACAATTTGCTGGCCGCTCAGATAACACAATTATTAGAGGTGTTGATTAGGTAAATGCATACGATAATCCAGACGCGTTATCGATTTTGCTTTAATCAGCGAGTCACCTGTCATAATTAGATGACTCGCGTGACCGCTTAATGGGATGTACAATGGGTGCAATTCAGACAATTAAGGGTGACCGCCAGCTGCATATGACAGAATGCCGCTATTCACAGTTACTTTAAAGAGCAAATTTGCGCGGGCGGACCTGAGCTGGCAGTGAGACCGCTATTCTCAGATGACCGTTCACACAGTTTTGACTGTATCATAATCAATTAGTTTAGAAAACTATTGTGATTGATCAAATTTTCAGGAAATTTTATCTAGATGAAATGAAAAAGACATATTTTCGAGGAATTTTTACCTCACCTGAGCATATCGTGCTAAATGTGAGCTTTTGTGATCATTGAATGTCTGTCGTGTGGCGTCTGGCATCAATGATTTAAGTGTTTACATTCTTGAGGCAACAAATATGATCTGATCTTCATGAAATTAGGTCAGAATTTTGGCCTGGTTACAAGGATGAACCCTATTGAAAATGGGAAGGATCCATACCAAATCACAGAAAAGGGTGCCTTATTGACATTTTTATGTTTACACTCTAGAGGCCACAAATATGGCCCAATCTTCATGAAACATGGTCAGAATGTTGACCTGGTCACAAGGATGAACCCTATCGAAAATGGGAAGAATCCTTGCCATATCATGGAATAAGGGGCCTTTATGACAACTTTCTTGTTTAAACAAACTTGAAGTTGGGTTTGTTGTAACCAACAGTTTTCAAGAAGGCTGGTCGCTATTTGATGAAATTATTTGACTCAAAATAATTTTCTTCTTTTTCAAAGGATTTCTTTCAAATTTAATGCCAGCTTCACCCTCAGCGATATCTCAGACAAATAAAAGTTGGATTTCCTGTGACCCACGGTTTTTAAGATGGCTGGCAAAATTGCTGCTGTTTGATGAAATTCTTTGACATGCAATCACTTCTTTCTTTTTTATCTGATATTGTTCAAATTTCTTGCATACATCACTCTCATCAATATCTTGAAGAAGAAAGAATTTGAACTTTCTGGGACTCAGGATTTCAAAGATGGCAGACAAAATGGCCATTGTACAATGAAAGTTTTTGACACACAATGACTTTCTTCTTTATCAACAGCTAGTGTTCAAATTTAATGCATGCATTGCTCTCATCAATATCTTTAACATTTTTCTAAGTTGGGCTGTCTAAGTCTTTCTAAGTCTTTTTTAGGATCCTAGATTTTACATGGAGATAAAGAAGAATATCTTTACTATCTTCCACCATAAAAAGTCCCCTCACTGTTAGCAAAATCTCTGAAAAAGAGGACATTTTTAACGAAAAATTGTCTATTGTTGAGTCTAGTGTTGTTTGAACCCATAAGAATTGTCTGAATAAGACGATTCTAATGGGTTCGAACATCGTAGGATTTAGTACGACTTGGCCAACAATCTTTAAATGCTATCAAAATGAACTGTCACATTCACCATGGTTTTTCATATTGAGTGACCATTCTCATTAACGACCGCTTTTCAGTCGCTTAACACAAGTTTTACTGAACTTGGTGTGGAGTTTCATCAACTTACTTTCACAAAAATACCTTAAATTGTGATATGCCTTCTTTTTTGGAATATGACTCAGGTGAGTGATGTAGGCTCATCAAGTCCTCTTGTAATGGTTCTTAACATTGGAGAGTTTATTCACAAAGTAAAAATAAATGTGGACCGATAGGAAAAAGCATAGATCTTTCAACAAAATAATGATGAGTGCCCTCATGGATTGTGTGAAAAGAAATCCTAAAGAGTTCTGCAATTGTTTAAATGATTTAATCTTTAAAGTGTTCATTGGTTCCAATGGATTTTCTATCCTACAATAAGAGAAAATAGAAAAAATAGCAATCTTGTCTGTAGAGTGCTAACATAACAGGCAGTGTAGATATAAGATCTGGCAGCACATTTTGTGCAGCCTGATCTTTATCTACACTGGCCGCAAACACATCTATTTTAGTAAAAGGCGCTTTAAGGGTTAAAATTAAATTAAAATCAAACTTTACTTAAAAGGTTTAATACAAAAAGATGCCAACAGAATGGTACATATCCTTCAACCTGGAAAGAAAACATATAAAGCCATCCCACCACCTATATATATGTATAACCCTTATACTGTGAAAAGGGGCCTTAATGAATCTGCGAAAAGTATCGACCAAGGTTGTCCGCACAGGCTGACCTAGGCCAAAACTTTCCCTATTGGTCATTTTTAGCTCCACTGGCCGAAAGGCCAGCGGGCTATTGTCATGGCGGGGTGTCCGTCGTCCGTGCGTCCGTGCGTGCATGCGTCCGTCCGTCCGTCCGTAAACTTTTACTTTAAAAATCTTCTCCTCATAAAGTACTGGATGGATTCCAATCAAATTTCACAGGAATGTTCCTTGGGTGACCCTCTATCAGATTCCTTCAAAGATTTTTAATCGGTTGAAAATCATGGCTGTAGTGGGCGTGGCTAATTTCCATATATGGTAATAGGTGGCTTTTCTCAGAAACTAATCGATGGATATAAACCAAACTTCACATGAATTATCCTTGAGGGGCCCTCTATCAGCCTACAAAAAATCATTGTGATCAGATGAAAAATATGTATTTTATTGGCAGAGGTCATTTCTCTATAAATTATATAGGGAAAACTTTAAAAATCATTTTCTCAGAATCTAACCAATGGATATCAACAAAACTTCCCTGGAATGATTCTTGAGTGACCATCAACAAGTCTATAAAAAAAAATTCTGATCAGATGAAAAAAGTGTATTTTATGGGCGGAGGTCATTTCTCTATATGTTATATAGTGAAAACTTTGAAAATCATTTTCTCAGAATCTAATTGATAGATATCAACCAAATTTTACATGAATGATACTTGAGTGACCCTTCATCAGTATAACATAAATTATTGTGATCAGATAAAAAATGTGTATTTTATGGGCGGAGGTCATTTCATTATATGTTATATAGTGAAAACTTTGAAAATCATTTTCTCAGAACCTAATTGATAGATATCAACCAAATTTTACATGAATGATGCTTGAGTGACCCTTTATCAGTATAGCAAAAATTATTGTGATCGGATGCAAAACATATATTTTGTGGGCGGAGGTCATTACCCTATATGTTATATAGTGTAACTTTGAAAATCATTTTCTCAGAATCTTATCAATGGATTTCAACCAAATTTTACTAGAATAATTCTTTAGTGATCCTTTATCAGTCTATAAAAAATATTGTGATCAGATCAAAAATATGTCTTTTATGGGCAGAGGTCATTTCTTCAGATAGGTTATATGGTGGAATATCCAATATAGGGTAAAACAAACTATCCTGACAGATGGATTAGATATCATGGAAATTTTATTTCTGTGAAGTTGTATCAGTCTGCAAAAAAATATTTTGATTAGATGAACAGCATATTTTTGTTTTATTGGTAGATGGTATTATAACATATAAAGTGAATGTTTGATCACCCTTTTGGTATCATCTCATTGATGTATTTTTCTAGACTTGTTAAATTTAATAGGTGTAATGATTATAGATTAGAAAGAACAAAACCTTCGTTGAAACTCAAATGTATAGAAGCATTAGTTGAAATAAGTAGCCTGAGAACTAACCCTCAGAATTGGTCAATTTAGTTGAACGAAGGGTGAATCTGCTTAGAGTGTAAAATGATGTTCTGACCTGACATTCAGAGTGGGGTAGAAAGAGTTGAGTTGACTGGCTCTAAGGCATTGGGCCCAATAAAATCAATATATTGGATTGAATATTTTCCTTCTTACTATCATTAGTTAGAATTTTGTTTTGATGACAAACAGTTGTGAAGTAACGTCATTTAGTAGTGTTTAACTAAAAGTGGAAAGATCTACAATCAAAATTTTGCAGATCAACACCAGTATATTGTGCAGTAACATTCTGTTAGTGTTGAAATTCTTATATTTGGATTTTAACAAAATTTCACAAGAATTATCCTTGGGTGACCTATTATATTGTGATTAAATGAAAAATATTCGTGTAAGAGGTAGAGGTCAATTTTCAATGTTATTCACTGATCATGAGTTTTTTATGCAGAAATATTTCAGCATATGACCCTTATTTACTTGAAATAAACATTCACTCATTCATTCACTTCAATTCTCATTTAAACAGCTTTATCATCCTCTAATAGTCATTATCAGGATATTCAGGCCTGTGGAGCGAATCAGGCGCTCAAGCGCCTCTAGTTCTGTATGTCGAAGGACCAATCACCACACAATTTTTAGCTCCGCTGGCAGAAGGACACTGGGGCTATCGTCATGGTGTTGTGTCTGTCTGTCATCCGTCCGTCCGTCTGTCTGTCTGTGCATTCGGTAGTAGCTTTTTCTTTAAAATTCTTCTCCTCAGAAACTACTCAATGATTTTCATCAAAACTTCACAGGAATGATTCTTGGGTGACCCTTTTTCAAAGCTGTTCAAGAAGTTTTGATCCAATGAAAAACATGGATTTAATGGGCGTGGCTAATTTCCAAATATAGCAAAAATTCACTTTTCCAGGATTCTTATTGATGGATACCAATTAAATTTTATGTGAATGATCCTTGAGTAACCCTTTATCAGTCTAAAAAAACTTCTTGTGATTGGATGAAAAATATGCATTTTATGGGTGGAGGTCAATTCTCAATATGTTATATAGTGGAAACTTTGAAAATCATTTTCTCAGAATCTAATTGATCGATATCAACCAAATATCACTGGAATGATCCTTAGGTGACCCTTTATCAGTCTAGCAAAAATTATTGTGATTGGATGAAAAATATGCATTTTATGGGTGGAGGTCATTTCTCAATATGTTATATAGTGAAAACTTTGAAAATCATTTTCTCAGAATGTAACTTATGTATATCAATCAAACTTCCTTGGTATGATCATTGGGGGACCTATTATCAGTCTACCAAAAATTATTGTGATTGGATGAAAAATATGTCTTTTTTGGGTGGAGGTCATTTCTCTATATGTATATTCTCTATATAGTTGAAACTTTGAACAATTCAACATCAGTAGCACCCAAAATATCTAAAAATCTAGTCAAAACTTTGATTTTCTATTACAAGAATTTCAAGCCTGTGGAGTGACTCAAGCCATTCATGGCTTTCTAATTTATAAGAAGTTATCTTATGAATCCATAATTCTGTGATGACTTGGGCTGGCATCATACATCACGGAGAAGCCCCCTTTTTACAGAGCATAGCTCACATATATACACTGCCCTCCAAAAGATCCTTCACACACATTTCATTTATAAGATTTTCAGCTTTAATCTTTTTAAACAAAGTTATATATTAGTTTTTATTACTTAAAATCTGATTATTCCCATTTGAACTCTACTTTAGACGACAAAATGACTGTTGATAAAGATACTATTTTAGAACAATGTATAACAGAAAATAATGAGACAAAAGGAGAAAATGCTGATTATCAGTGGAACGTTGTGAGAGACTTGTAAATAGCATGCCTAGATGCATGTTCAGGCTGTCTTACCTGCTAATGGGACTACACTAAATATTGACAGAAGTTGATCCCCTTGATAGAAAATTTGGCAAAATGGTGAACTATTCTGATTTTGTCGATTTTACATGATTTTGCCATTTCTGGTATTGCTTCTTAATTGATACATTGCAATGAAGATATTATATATACATTTTATTAATAAAAATAATATAAAACTTTGTTTTAAATTACTTAAGCTAAAGGTTTTTAAAAGAAGTGTCTGTGAAGAAACTTTTGGAGGGCAGTGTATGTATATATATATAGGTGGTGGGACAGCTAATTCAAGCAATTTAGAGCCATTTCCATTTCTAGCTGGCCTTTATCAAAGGGCAGTTGGTAGCATGTCGGTCAATTTAGAGGTCCCAGGTTCGATCCCCGACGGAGGCACTCATCCTTTCCAACTCTCACCAAAAGGTAAATAACCTTAAACCTATGTGAGAAAGCAGCTGGAGGCTAGGAAAGGATGTAATGGTTGTACTGGTGAGAGAAATGCCAGGAATCCATTGTTAGATGCTCCAGCCGCCGCGATATAACTGAAAAATGTTGAAAGCGGGATAAAACTCTATTCAATTTATCAATCCATTTCTAGTTTGTAGCTCACCTGAGCACAAAGTGCTCAAGGTGAGCTATTGTGATCGTAGAATGTCCGGCGTCCGTCGTCAGTCGTGCGTCGTCCGTCATCCACAATTTCTTTAAACATCTTCTCCTCCTAAACCAGTGGGCCAATCTTGATGAAACTTGGCAGGGATGTTCCTTGGGTCAAGCTCTACCAAAGTTGTTCAAATAAATGAAATCCACCCTTAACTTTCCCTTTACCCTTAACAAAAAGGGTGAAAATATGAAAATCTTTAAAAATCTTCTTCTCTGAAACCAGAAGGCAGACAGCTTTCATATTTGGTATGTAGCATCATCTAGTGGACCTCTACCAAGTTTGTTCAAATCAAGACCCTGGGGTCATATTTGGGCTTTGCCCGGGCCAAACCCTTTTTACATAGAATCAAAGAGCGAAAATCTTTTAAAATCTTCTTCTCTGAAACCAGATGGCAGACAGCTTTCATATTTCGTATGAAGCATCACCTAGTGGGCCTCTACCAAGTTTGTTCATATCAAGACCCTTGGGTCATATTTGGGCTTTGCACGGGTGCATCCCTTTATCTCTTATGAGCACGAAGGGTAAAAAAATGAAAATCTTCAAAAATCTTCTTCTATGAAACCATAAGGCTGACAGCTTTCATATTTGGTATGTAGCATCATCTAGTAGACCTATACCAAGTTTGTTCATATCAAGACCCTAGGATCATATTTGGGCTCGATCCGGGCTCAACCCTTTTTACATAGAATCAAAGAGCGAAAATCTTTTAAAATCTTCTTTAATCGAAACCAGAGGGCACACTGCTTTCATTTTTGGTATGTAGTATCATCTAGTGGGCCCCTACCAAGTTTGTTCATATCAAGACCTTTGGGTCATATTTGGGCTCCACCAGGGCGCATCCCTTTCAGCTCATCTGAGCATGAAGGGTGAAAAGGAAAACCTTCAAAAATCTTCTTTTTTGAAACCAATAGGCAGACAGCTTTCATATTTAGTATGTAGCATCATCTTATGGACCTTTTCCAAGTTTGTTCATATCAAGACCCTGGGTTCACATTTTGGGTCCACCCGGGTGCATCCCTTTTTACATAGAATCAAAGAGCAAAAAGGCATATCTGTCTTGCTCTCTGCTGAAAAGGTTCGATCCATGGTAGTGATCTTAAGCAATTATCATCTGCCTATCTAATTAATGTGATGTCCCAGGGGTCAAAGAGACTCAGGTGAGCGATCTAGGACCATCTTGGTCCTCTTGTTTAAAATCTACTAAATACTTAAATGCTTGCTTTGTACATCTAAGCAAAGCATTTGACACAATTGATAGCTGTGCACTTTTCATTAATTGTATAAATACAATATTAGAGATCAATATCCCTGTATGAACATATTGAAGGATATGTTTGTCTCTTGTAATTTAGATGATAAATGTTTTAACATTGAATATCTGCAGTTTAACCATTAGCCTCAATTAAACGCATTCTGTTGCATTTGCCAACAAAGCAGACCCAAATCATGCAGCTTTTGTTAGAGCTGTATGATCAGGGACTCCTGTGTTTGCTGAGGAATTATTGTAGCTTGGACTTTAAAGCTGCTCTTTCACAGATCAAAAAGATGTGATTTTTGAAAATTTTTGTTAAATCAATAGGAAGTAACGACCTCATCATGTTGAAGCCTTTAAAATAATAAGATTCAATCTGGTTATGCGTGGAAAGAAAGAATGATATTCCTGAATTTAGCAAATAATCTTTCTGAAAAATAAAGCATCTACTAACGTCTTAAAAATTATTCTTCAATTTCAAGTAAACTATTTTCACATCTGAATTCCTCATGCTTGTCTTATTCTTTCAAAGATAAAGGTAAAAGTATTTGACAGTTTTACAAGCAAAAATGAAAGATTATTCTTGGAAAGTAATGATTTTGTAATTTATAGACTCGAAATAAATAGACTGGATCCCTTACTGAACTTGCCGATATGAAAAAATAAGTAATAAAATTATTGAAATATGTTATTTTTATTGCCAATGCCCTTGGGCCATTCTTAATTGTCTAAAAATGCACACATTTCCCAATCTAAGAACAAGTTCTGTATTTTTTTCTATGAAAAACTGTGAAAGAGCAGCTTTAAACATTCTTCATTGGAAAAGGAAAATCCATTATTGCATATAGTTTATTAGTCAGATTCTCATGTAGTTGTAAATCTGAATATTCATTGGTTAAAAGGTAAAAAGTCCTTAATTTCATTGTTTAAAATAATTGTGAATTTTTACATCCCTTTACTTCATGTAGAAGCATTTTGACGCATAAGTAGGTGAAGCCGAGCCAGATCAGACAGTCTACACCACAGAAGCTGTCTGATCAGGATCTCCTCTCTTTGCCAATTCAATATTGTAGCTATGAATTTACACATTCTGTATGGCATAGAAAAATCCATTGTTTTTTGTTCTGTCTGAAGTTTATTCTTAGCTCACAAGAGCATGAAGTTCTCATGGTGATCAATTGTGTTCGAGCTTTGTATGGTGTTTGATTGTCAAAGATCCAGTCATCTTTCAACATCCTGTGTCCACTCTAGAGGCCACATTTTTGGCCCAAATGTCTTGAAATTTGGTCAGAATGTTTGTCTCCATCAAATTTCAGCCAAGTATGAAATTGGGCCAAGTGGGGTAAAAAAGGGGTCAAGGGGTTATATCTTTGAAAAAACCTTGAGTGTGGTCTAGAGGCATCCTTTTAAGCCCAAACATGTTGCAACTGGGTCAGAATGATAGTGTCTATCAAATTTTGGTCAAGATCGAAATTGGGTCAATAAGTGGGGTAAAAAATGGGTTCAAGTTGTCAAGTCTTAGAAAATCATTTTGTGCACTCTAGGGGTCCTATTTTCAGCCTAAATGTCATGAAACTTTGTCAGAATGTATGTCTTCATCAAATCTCGGTCAATTTCGAAACTGGGTCAAGTCGAGTAAAAAATGAGGTCAATGTTGTTGGTGGTAACTTTCCTTTGACGCCAATTTACTTTTGACACTGACACCTTTGTCAACTAAATGCCTCAGATGAGTACTTAAGGGCCAATGGTCCTCTTGTTAGCTCACCTGAGCACAACATGCTCATAGGATAGGACATAGGATCACCCTTACTCTGTCGCCCGTCGTGTGTTGTGCGTCATGTGTCTTAAAACTCCTTCTCCTGAACCGCTTGACCGGTTTCAATGTTCCTGGGTGACTCTCTTTAAAATATGTTCGCTTAATTCTGATTTGTCCATAAATATGGGCGTGGCAGGGCTGGGTTTATTTTGAGCCCGAATTCTTTGAACAACATTTCCTCCTGAACCACTGGGCCGACTTCAATGAAACTTTACCAGATTGTTTCTTTGGAGACCCTTTTCAAAAATTTTTCGAAATGTTTAGATACGCTCATAAATATAGGCGTGGAGGGGGGGGGGTGGGGTTGAGCTTGAAATCTTTGAATGACATCTCCTCCTGAACCATTGTGCCAATTTTAATGCAAACTTTACCACACACATGTGTTCCGTGTGAACCTCTTTAAAAACTGTTAACAAAATCTTGATTTGCCCATAAATATGGGTGTGGCAGGGTGAGGCTTATTTTGAGCCCAAAATCTTTGAACGACATCTTCTCCTTAACCATTGGGCTGATTTCAATGAAACTTTACCAGAATGTTTCTTCGGAGACCCTTTTCAAAAATTGTTGGCAAAATTTTGATATGCCCATAATTATGGGCGAAGTGGGGGGGGACTTATTTTGAACCTGAATTTTTGAATGATATACCCTCCTGAAACACTGGGCTGATTATAAATACAACTTTTACAGAATGTTCCTTGGGTGACCCTTTTCAATTATTGTTCACAAAATTTTGATTGACCCATAAATATGGGGGTAGGAGGCCGGGGCTTATTTTGAGCCGGAAATATTTGAAGGATATCTCCTCCTACACCATTGGGCTGATTTCAATGAATCTTAACCAGAATCTTTCTTAGGTGACCCTTTTCAAAGATTGATTGCAAAATTCTGATTGGCCTATAAAAATGGACGAAGCAGGGGGGGGGGGGGGCTTATTTTGAGCCAAAAATCTTTGAAAGACATCTCCTCCTGAACCTCCAGGCCTTTTTCACTGAAACTTTACCAGAATGTTCCCTGGGTGACCCTTTTCAAAATTTGTTGGCGGAATTTTGATTGGCCCATAGATAAGGGCGTGGCAGGGCGGGGCTTATTTTGAGCTCGAAAATCTTTGAAGGACATCTCCTGAACCATTGGGCCGATTTCAATGAAACTTTACCAGAATGTACCTTGAATGACCTTTTTGAAAATTTGATTCGCTAAATTTTGATTGGCCAATTAATATTGGAGCGGTAGGGTGTTGCTTATATTGAGCCTGAAATCTTTGAATGACATCTCCCCCTGAACCACTGGGCCAATTTCAATGAAACTCTACCAGTATGGTCCTTGGGTGACCCTTTTTATAAATTGTTCTTGAAATTTTGATATGCCCATAAATATGGGCATGGCAGGGCGAGGCTCATTATGAGTTCCCATATCACTGAAAAATTTTGAAAAAACATCTCCTCTTCAACAATTAGGAAAATGTGAATGAAACTTTGCCTGAAAATTTCTTGGATGAGACCCACTGGACCAATAAAATTCAGGTGAGCCATTTGGGGCTATTCTGGCCCTCTTGTTTTTATATTCACAGTCATAAATTTATACGTGAATGTTTATCAGGCTATGGGTTAAAAATGAAATGTTGTCTGTGTTCCAGAATTGAGACTTTGTAATTGGGCATATATATTTCAATGATTAAATCCATGTCGATTATCAGTAAAAAATCATTAAAAGGTGTTCACTTGTTGCATATCTTCCGTGTTGCCAATATCCCTAGTACCTCGCTATTTGTTTTACCTTATTAATATTCATACCTATGTATGCAGGTGTATACTTATGTGTGTGGTTTCCATATATGGAAATACCCTCATTAATATGCATACCTCGATATGACTGTGAGAAGTTTAAAGCATTAATTTATAGATTTTTTCCATGTTCAAAGTGATGAACACGAAGTAGATATGAAATAATAAAGGTATGTGAAATTCTATGTCAGTATCACTATTATAAATGAGATACCTCTATACGGTTGCACTCGATTGTATACCTCACTCGGTGATATAGACAAACATGTGTGTGTGTGTGTGTGTGTGTGTGTGTGTGTGTGTGTGTGTGTGTGTGTGTGTGTGTGTGTGTGTGTGTGTGTGTGTGTGTGTGTGTGTGTGTGTGTGTGTGTGTGTGTGTGTGTGTGTGTATGTATGTGTTTCTTTTTCTTTAAATTAAAGCTCTGGTCAACCTATAATAGAATTAATCTCTTTTTCAAATGTATATTTTGCTAAAAATCCCAGATGGTTCTTGTCGCGTGACGGGTCACAAATATATATTTCTATTATTAATTTTATTCAAGAGGTTCAAAAATGTTTTGATGGAGGATAATCCGACATCGTCGGAACAATGTCAGTACTTAGCAAAGGACTGTTCTCTGTACATGTATGCATATGTATGAAATAAATTTATTCATAGTTTTTATTACAAATGATGATAAAAACAAATTCAAATCATCTTGAATTATTTACTTTCAGTAAACATAATGAATAAATGTGCTTGGAGTCAGTATAATACACAAAATGCAAACGTCGTTAAATGCCTTAATGCCAGTACTTTCAGTACTTTGATTCCAATAAAGGCTCCGAAATGCCGATTTTTTGTTTGTGTACACATTTGTTTTGTAGAATGAACCATTATTTAACCATTTCAGTTCTTTATTCGTCAAACAAAATCGCATAAAAGTCAGTTTATAATGATATATTACCTTAATATCATAAATGCACTTGATGACTTTTGACCTCCGTAATTTGCATAATAGACATTTTCTGGAGTGCAGACAGGGCAGGTTTTGCTCTGCAAAGGTTGATGAACCGTTTCCACTGTATAACTTTGCATTACGTTCCAGGACTCGCTAAAGTGATTTCTAGAGGTCTCCTGAAAAATAGTTACTTGTCTTATAACTTACCTGTTTTTGTTATAAGTTTTATTACAAGGGTCAAGTTCACTGACTTAAGGTCATTTTGACACGGGTGCTTGTCTTAAATGAAAGCATATACTTTAATGAGTGTTTCTGTGAAATATAAAGACTCTAGGGTTAACATTGATAGAAATATGAAAGAACCTTTAACCTAATGCGGACACCGACGTCGTCGCTGACGCCGACGCCAACATCCGAGGGTATAACAATAGCTATTCTGAGAGTTTCGTCCCAGGCGAGCATAAGATTGGAATTTGTGTTGAAACTGAAATAGAGATAGACCGCTGGTGTTTTTTTTTTTTGTTTGTTTTTTTTTATTCCCCCTCTTGTCTTCTTTGACGATCCATGTCTTATCACGACGTCATCTTACATACGTTAGAGTGGATCTTTTTTATCATTACCACATGAGTAAGATTTTGTTAAAACGCATGAAACTTTTGTTTATATGAGAAAAAACATCTTTTATTAGATTTTGTTTGAGACAATGTGATCTTAACCTCGCCTAGATTAGACCATTTATTAAGCCCGCCAATACTCGCTTAATAAATGAGCATGTGCGTGGGATTTTCAACAATTTCAAATAACCGCAAAGCAAAGACTCTGCCCAGTCTGTGCACCCGCATAGTCTAACCAGAGTCTTCACTACGCGTTTTGTAGATAGATATCAAAGTATATGTAGACATTCAGGCAAGTGTATATTTACAGTTTGTGGCTGCCTATACTGTTAAATGTTTGCCCTTCAGGCACATTTCAAATTGTTGGAAATGTCACACAAGGGCTCAAATGTCTTAAAATATCTCAATACAGATCCTACATATTTCCAGCAGAAAAATTCTATATGGATGAGGTATTATGAAAACCATTTCTAATGGATTTTTCTTCGTTGAAAAACTGACAAATGTTACATACACATGTTACTTCTTATCAGGCCTTTATTTCACAGATGGGCTCATCCTTCTAGAATGAACCCTTTCCCATTGTAAGGTTGTTCTTTTTCTTGAAGTGGCCATGTTTATGAAAAAGGAATGTAAAAGAGACCCATTTATAACACACCAATAATTACTTCATTCATGTGCAAATATGGTAAATTGTCCTCACGTGAAATATCTTTTCAGACATGTTTTTAGATCCCCTGAGCACAACCTGCTCAAGGTGAGCTTTTGTGATCACCTTTTATCCGACATGCGGCGTCCATCGGTCGTCGGAAGTTGTCAACAACTCTTTTACATATTCTCCTCATTAACCAATTGGCGGATTCTAACAAATTGTCAAGAACGTCCCGTGAATGACACTTCTATAAACTTGTTCGTGAAATTTCAATCGACCCCGAAATTTGCGCGTGTCTATGCAGTGCAGTTTTTGACCTGTAAAACTGTAAAAAAATCTTCTTCTCAGTAATCAATTTGAGGATTTCAACCTCTGAATGGCAGGACAATTTTTGTAACTAAAAAAGTTGATCTTCTTCTCCTCATAAACCAATCGATAGATTTCAACCAAACTCGATAAGAATGTTCCTTGGATGACTACACTCTACATTTGTTCGAGAGATTTCGAATGATCCCAAATATGGGCGTGGAAGGAGCGGGCATTTTTTGTATCTAAAAACTTTAAAAATCATCTCCCTGGATAACCCATGGGCAGAAGAAAACCATACTAGTCAGAAAATTTCCTGAGGTGACCTTCCTTAAAACTGGTACATGATTTTTTTAGCCCAAACATGGGGGGTGGGGGAGAGAGAGAGAGACGGGTGATATTGGAAAATAAGTATATAAATATTAGCAAAATGTTTTAAATGCTTATGAAAATGTAGAGAGATGCCGTTGTGTGGCGTACATCAAATACAAACATACCGTCTTTCAATGTCCTTAAACCGTGCGACATATTTTGCACGTGATTCTGTAGGTCGGCTTTTTAGCATGGGATGTGGCGTTAGTCTTCAGTTTTGGATTTACAATAAACAGTGAAACTTGGATTTATTTCTATTATCTGATAATGGATAGGATTATTTTTATCATTAAAGTAATCTTAAGTTTTTTTTCTAAAATCAACTAATATTGTTTTAATTTTAATTGACCTGCAAATGTGGGGATGGGAGAGGGGTTGCAGTTGTTAACTTTGAAATCTAAATATCTTCTCCTCAGTAAATAATTGATAAATTCAGACCAAACTTTTCAGAAAGGTTCTTTGGATTACCCAACGCAAAGATGTTTTTTTCAAATTTTGATATACCCCAAAGTATGGGAGTAGCAGGAGAGGGGGTAGTTTTACACTTTGAATTCCTTAAATTGATTTAACTACCAAATCAATTGTACAATTTCAATTAAGCTCTCAATTAATAATTCTTGGGTAACTCCTAACATTTGAATTTGCGAAAATACCGTTCAACTTTTTACTGTAAGATTCTTTGCCACTAGTTCGAAATAGATAACAACAGGTTAAAACCAACTTTATTGCTTGTCTTAAACGTAAGGTTCACTCAAACATGTACTTTCATAATCAAAATAAATGGGTCAGGTTAATTATTTATACCCGGTATAATTATGACAATGAACTCAGCGCCTACGTCGGAGCTCAGTTTTGAAAAAAAAACATACATTTGTGAAACTATACTCATGGATTTAACATTCTGTCAAATACTTTTGCAGACTGACAACCGCCTATCAAAAGAAAATTTAAACGTAATATAATTTGTTACGAATCTCACATTTGATTTCTACTTTCTGTTCGCTGTAAATTTTACATATACTGAACCACAAAAGAAACGTCATACTAGAACGATTTATTCATACAGAAAACTGTTGTTGAAATGGCTATTTTTTAACATTCAATGGCAGCTATTTCAAAATTGATGTAAACACCAAGGACAGAAATAGTTGTCGACGTCATTCTAAAACATCGTAGCTGCTGCTTTAATAAAGCTTTAGTTACGAGGTTTTAAAATGACGTCGACGAATAGTAAGAACATAGCGATACAGTCGTCCATTTCGAACTCCAGGCATTGAGCCCTACAGGTAACACGAAACAAAACTTTCTCAAATCTAAGCGATTGTTGGTGATGTAGTCTCTGAATTGTAAAAAACAGGATTTGGAGTATATATATATATATTTATAAATGTTTTTTTTTTTTTTTGAGGGGGGGCGGTGTTATGCGTATATTAATTCCAAAGACGTTGTTTAACAAACACTTTTTCTGAGAAATTAATGCGCAAACCATTAAATGCTATGATATATAAATATGAGAAATATATTTGCTCAAACAGTGTTATAATTTACGGATTATTAAATATAACCCAAGCGCTTTCGAAACATAATGTTTCTTCTTCAGGGGTTTTAAATAAACTGAATCATAGCTAATTTGACCTTCGTACTTACGCTAGCCAATAAACCTTAAAAATAACAATTAGTTGACCCAAAATGGTCTTCGTGACCTAAATAATCGTTATTGTGACCTAAATTGGCCTGAATTATATAAAGTAACGCGGATTTGACCTGAGCGCTACCGCTAGTCAACCAAAGTAAAGTATAGCAAATACCTGAGCTGAATGATATGCATGACCTGGCATGACCCATTTTACTGAGCCAGAACCTTTATTTGACAATAGCTCCTCTATAGAAAACCATCCAGACGTTTCCTCTGACTCTATCTTATCCTCCATCTCTAGCCATCAAAACAGAGCTGTCAGAGGATCCCAATCTCCACCATCCATCCAACATGATGACGACGAAAAATACCCCCAATTTAAGTGCAAGAGCACATGGGAACCACCGAAACAGTCAACTGCATTAGAGACCTTTATACATAACGTCGAAACAGACATCGCATCGACCCATTCAACTCTTAAATCACATGAAAATATAACAAAACTTGAAAAGAAAGCCCTTCGCTCATTAAAAAACAACGATGCTATTGTTATAAAGCCTGCGGACAAAGGGTCAGCAGTGGTTGTTATGGATAAAGAACATTATATCTCTGAAGCAGAGCGCCAGCTTAAGGACACCAATTTTTACACAGAACTTGAAAATGACACAACACTTGAATATCAGAACAAAGTCACGAACACACTTAATAAGATGTTAGACTCCGGGATTATTAGCGAAGACAATTTTGAATACTTATCGGTTCAAAACCCGAAGGCTGGTAGATTTTATCTCCTGCCTAAAATTCACAAACCTGGTAATCCCGGTAGACCTATTGTATCTGCAAATAGCCATCCAACTGAACGCATTTCCGAGTTGGTTGATTTTCATCTTAGGCCACATGTTACCAAATTAAACTCATATGTGCAAGACACCACAGACTACCTTCGAAAAACAGACTCCCAACAACTTCCAGATAACACATTGTTAGTATCCATGGACGTCACATCCCTCTACACAAATATCCCCCACGAAGATGGGATATTAGCCTGTAAGGAAGTTTGGAACACAAGAGAATTTCAAGACCCTCCCACAGACACACTGGTGGAGTTGTTGGCTCTCATTCTCAAGTGTAACAACTTTGAATTTAACGGCAAGCACTACCTCCAAATACAAGGTACGGCTATGGGAACAAAGATGGCACCTTCATATGCCAACATTTTTATGGGTCGTCTTGAGAGTCAACTTCTCATCACGGTACCATACAAGCCACTCTCATGGCTGCGATTCATTGACGACATTGATATGAAGTGGTGTCATGGCCCCGACGAACTTCAGGAATTTCTGTCCACTGCTAACACTTTTCATCCATCCATAAAATTTACTTCTGAGATATCAAATGACCAACATGTTTTCCTGGACACTGTATCGCACATAGAAGGCAATGAACAAATCGTTGATTTATATTCTAAACCAACAGATAAACACCAATATTTACTTCCAACAAGCTGCCACCCAAGACACTGTTGCAAAAACATCCCATACACTTTGGCTCTCAGAATTCGCAGAATCTGCACACAAGAAAGCTCTTTTGAGGCACGCACCAGGGAGCTAACAGAACATCTACTTAATAGAGGTTATAGAAAGGATGCCGTCTCTGCTGCCATAGCCGAAGCCGCTGCCGTACCACGACAAAACCTACTACTATACAAAAGTAAGATCAATAAATCAAACAGGATACCATTGTGGTCACGTATCATCCCAACTTGCCAAAAATAAGCTCAATTATTGACAAACATTGGTAAAAAATCGAGGCCTCGAGCAAACTCAACAAAATGTTCCCTGAGAAACCAATTGTCGCTTACCGCAGGCCAAAATCCCTCAGAGACATCCTTGTAAAAGCAAAAATTGACCATTCGACACCTATTGCTTCGCCTGGACACTCTGGCCCTTGCCAGGCAGCAAGATGCCAAACATGTCGAATCATGAACGATATGCAGACCTTTAAGTCTCAACTTGGTGCAATTTCTACTGTAAAGGGTACTTACACCTGCAAAACTGCAAACGCTGTCTATCTCCTTACATGTTCAAAATGCCACAAACAATATGTGGGCGAAACAAAACTACAGATAAACAAACGCATGAATTTGCATAGATCCGATTGGAAAACACGCCGTTTCAATAGATCTCCTGTAGCTGAACATTTTCATGGAAACGGTCATTCATTCAACGACGTTGTCTTGTGCTGTATTGAGGCTAACACTGAATGGACAGACAAAGAACGAAAGTCACGGGAGACCTATTGGATTAGACGCTTGAATACTATCCAACCATTCGGAATCAACAAAAGTGATGCTTAAATAGGTCACAACGATAACTCGTGTTAAATATAAGCAACACCTCACGATGGTGGACTAACGGAGATAGACAGGTTAAATTCAGGTCAAATTTCAGTTTTAATAGGTCAAGTAGATAATTTGGGTCAAACAAGGTCATGCATATCATTCAGCTCAGGTATTTGCTATACTTTACTTTGGTTGACTAGCGGTAGCGCTCAGGTCCAATCCGCGTTACTTTATATAATTCAGGCCAATTTAGGTCACAATAACGATTATTTAGGTCACGAAGACCATTTTGGGTCAACTAATTGTTATTTTTAAGGTTTATTGGCTAGCGTAAGTACGAAGGTCAAATTAGCTATGATTCAGTTTATTTAAAACCCCCGAAGAAGAAACATTATGTTTCGAAAGCGCTTGGGTTATATTTAATAATCCGTAAATTATAACACTGTTTGAGCAAATATATTTCTCATATTTATCTTATTATTTTACTGTTCTTGAATCCTTTTGGATCCAGTGTTTCAGAAAGTAATTACGTTGGTATTTTTTATTTTTCTCCTCATATATATATATATATATATATATATCCTTAAAGTATTGTTAAAATAACAATACGGATATAGATATCGGGAGAAAAAGAAAGAGTTTGAAGGAAAATACCAAATTTACATATTTAATCCAATTTAATAACTCAACCAGTTTCACATATGATTATGATCTTCAGGAGTTAATCAAATATTTATATATATATAGCAGTACGGGGGAGTAAGAAGAATCAGTAAATGTGGTAAAATTATAAGCCTTTATATGTTAAAAATAAGAGAAAAAATCAGCTGCGATGTAAGAAATATAATTTATGTTATCACATGTAATGGGTGCAAAGAGGAATACATCGGCGAAACAAACAATCTCAGACAAAGAATGACGATCCATCGTCAACAAATTAGAGATACATCTGTGAGGATGCTGAGGATGAGTGGACATATAGCCCAATAATCAACAGAAGAGCCATATTTTAGAGTATATCCTTTCTATAAAATGCCTATTGATAATGTTGTGATAAGAAGAGAAAAAGAAAAATACTTCATTAAGACACTAAAACCTAAACTGAACTAACTGGATATAGTAAAGTTGAATGCCGTTTATTAACATTTTGACGCCTATAACGTCCTGTTTACGTTGTTTTAAATGTAATGATGCCATTCTATTGAGATGAGAAAGTAAAAAGAGCATTTCACTGAGATTGTTAATGCTTAACTGTACTTACTGTTTTAAGTAACGTTAAATGACGTCCGATTTTTAACGTTATGACGTCGTTTACGTCCTTTTACGTTATTCACATAGCAACCACGTTTACTTCCTCCTGATCAACGTTTGTGAAACCGGTAGGGGATTACTAAACATTTTAAACATATAAAGGCTTGTTATTTTACCATTCTTACTGATGTATTTTTTATTATCTAATGAGTCTTAGGCAATTGGTGAATAACTGATATGAGAAAATGATTGTTAAGGTATTCCTAGTGTGAAGATCGGAATTAAATCGGTTAATTTCGGCTATTTCCGTCAATCAAAGCGCGTCGTTTTGCACGTAAGTTAGATGACGTCATAATCACCGACGTTCCCGCTAAAAAGACGTACAGTTACATAAACCCAATGGAAATTTGATAAAATCTACCAAGATATAAATTTTATTATATTTTTATTGTTTTTATTGAGTTTTCGGTCCTGTTACCAAATGTTAATCTGTTCAAAAAATACCTCGACCAATAAAAATAATTTGCAGGAAATTGCCTTTCTTTAAGCGTACCGATCAAAGGACTGCCGGAAGTCACACCCCCGGAAACTTTTTTCCCGGAAAAATTAGAGAACAAAAATTCTTACGCTTATACCCGAAACAAATTCTCTCTGTTTTATCGCGAAATTTTCAATTCATACCTTAAAACCATAAAAAGAGCAACCCAAATTATCATGGAAGATGCCTTTATGTGTGATTGTACATATTATGTACCATTTATTTAATCAGTCGAACGTTTATACCAACAGAAACATTTTAATTAGGCCCAAATAAAGTATAGTTACATGTAACAAATAAATTATTTGTCGTGATGTAAACATCTGGCATGCTAAAATGGGACCGACTATGTCTATTTGCAAAATATTCCACGAGTATCATACACAGTTCAACGATCCATTTCATACTTCAGGAGAGTTACATTTCATACTCCAGTATATGAGAGAATAATGAAGCAAAATCCATGCCGAAAAAAAAATCCTTCCTTTACAATAGCAAAAGCCTATTATCTTTAAAAGAGAAATCTCACTTTTTCCTACGGGAAAAACCCTTTTTTCATAGTTTCTTGCAATTATTTCAAAGACAAATGGACACACTTTGTAGTTCAGACACTTGAGATTAAGAATTTAATTAATTGCGAGTAATATTATAAGAACAGGGAACATTTTTCAGCAATTTTAAAAAATAATTAATGGCACTAACAAATTTATTATTAACAAACATAGTTATTTTCTTAAAGACTCGATTAGAGAGCTTAAAAACATAATTTTGGTCAAAAATTAGGTTTATTTATTTCAAGAGCGCATAACTCTTGGTCCATTTTCTCTATTTTTCCACGGTGAATTTTTTTCATACTTTTAGCCTGAATGTCAGAAGTATTTTAGTAACTTTTGAAAAAGGCATTTGAGATGCCCCATCAATATTTTTTGAAAAAGAGGAATTTCTTTGATAGTCACTGTAGCGAAAATACATTACAAAATGGCGCCTTATTCTGTTTCCGATTTGAAATATCGGCTTACTATGCATTATTTGATTAAAATAATTTGTTCAAAACTAACTTTTTGTAATTTACAACATTTCTACCAAATAAATTACATGAAATATGTCGCATAACTAAACGCAGTTAATTGCACAATCATTATTTCAAGATAGACCCCTTCCTATCTTATGGCCGATTTCCCCACCCACTCAAGAAAACGGACTTTTTTTCAATATTTTCCAAACGAGACGGTGAAAGTCATTTAAATTTCAGACATAAAAGCGGAATAACATGTAATATTCGTTTTTAGTATCATTTTTACATTCTTTTTACCCTTGCTTCACACTAGGTATACCTTAATTCCAATGCAAAAATCTTGAAATTCATTTTTTTTTCTCTTACTGGAAAGTAACCTCGACTGTTTTCTTTGGAAAATCGTCACCAATAATCAATACTTTTTTTGGTATTTTTTAACACCAGTACCTTCTTTCTTCTTCTTTCTTCTTTTATAATAATGGCAAACGTACTTTCCAGCTATTATGGCCATGCGTGGGGATGTTAGACAAAGTGTAGATGACAATCTTCTCGAGCTACTATAATTCCACCCAAGAAGAACTTGCCATTGTGATAAAAAATAGTGCAAAAAGACCCCTTAAAACCTTACAACCTCAATCAGTATTGCAATTAACTACATATAAACTACTGTGAGGAAAAGAATGTTAGTAGGGTTAAAAAGATAAAAGCAGTTTTTTCAATTTATTTACGGATGGAACATATATGAAGCAAGCGCTGACTTAAAACCTAGGGTTGTGTCAGCGCTTACTACATATGTTGGTAACTTGTTCCATTGTACTACAGTTCGGGGAAAAAAGGAAAATTTCATATAGTCAACTGTAGTTGAGGGTATTTGGAAAGCTAGGTGATGGTGGTGCCGTGATTGCCTTTTATATGGTTGTAAATATTGCTGAGGGTCTACATCTATGTGTTTGTATACCATTTTGTAAAAGAGAGAAAGCCTGCTAAACTGTCTGCGAGACTGTAGTGAATTCCATTCCAGATCATTGAGGATATTTGTCACTGTGCCTGGTATCTTGCTATAATTGTTGGTTACAAAGCGGGCTGCTTGTCTTTGTATGTTTTCAATTTTATCAATATCTTTTTGATGGAAAGGGTCCTACACACTCGAGCAGTACTCTAAGGTTGGTCTGACAATGGTGTTATAGGCTGTTGTTTTGGTTTGGCTCTTAGATGAGTGAATGTTGCGTTTAAGGAAGCCTAAACTTTGAGATGCCTTGCTGGAAATCTTGTTAATGTGAGGGGACCAAGAAAGATTTGATGATACCTCAACTCCAAGATAAGTGGCTTGACTGACAACAGTCAGAGGCTGGCTATGCAGAGTGTAAGAAGTAGAAATGAGTTACATGCATGAAATGGCACTTTGCTGTATTGAAGGACATCTTCCACCTCTGCTCTCACAATGACAGACTGTCTAAGTCCTGCTGCAGCTGAGCTGTGTCTGAAGCCGTCTTTATTGGCCTATAGATAACACAGTCATCTGCAAACAGGCGGACATTTGACTTTACAGTGTCTGGTAAGTCATTTATGTAAAGCAGAAATAGAAGAGGCCCCAATACCGATCCCTGTGGAACACCCGAAAGAACAGGAGCTGTGCTTGACTCTGCACCATCAACAATAACTGTTTGTTGCCTATTACTGAGGAAAGATTTTATCCAAGCATTTGTGCTGCACCTAATACCATAATGTGCTAGTTTCAATAGAAGTCATCCATGGTGGACAACATCAAATGCTTTGCTAAAATCCATTATGGCTACATCAACTTGACCACTCTGTATAGATGTTGCTAAATCATAAATAAAGCCTATAAGTTGGGTCTCACAGGACCGCCTGGCACGGAAACCATGCTGATTATCAACAAGAATATTGAACTCATCAAGGTGGTCTAAGATGTTACTGACCAATATGTGTTCAAGCACTTTGCAAGTAATGCAGGTAAGACTAACTGGTCTATAGTTTGCCGCTTTATACTTCTCCCCCTTTTTAAATATTGGACTTACGTTTGCTAATGACCAGTCTGAGGGAATAGACCCACATGCTATTGATTTGTTAAAAAGAATAGTAAAAATAGGAGCTATTTCGTCTGCACATTCTTTCAATACTCTAGGTTTAATCTGGTCCGGACCAGCAGCCTTATGACAGTTTAGATTGGAGAGGAGTTTCCTTACCCCTTTTTCAGTCACAGTAATCTGTTTCATATCAATATATGGGCTAGGCCCTAGATTAGGCATGCTTGGGTCTGGATCGTTTGTAAAGACTGAAGAAAATTGGTTATTCAGAATTTCGGCTTTGTCCTTTGGAGTCGATTTCAATACACCGCTCTCTCTAAAAGGAGCAACACCACATGAATCATTTCTTAAGCTTTTAATAAAGCTCCAGAAACGAAAATAAGGAACAGTTAATTTATTGCATAATAATACTGACAAATTAATCCCATCTAATGAAGATAGTGTCATTGCTGCACACAATCTAGTCAAACAAGAAAGCAGAATAATTTGACCAATGTGGTATTTTTTTCTTTAACTATGAATTCACTAGAATTTATTGTCAAAGAAGAGCACTTATTGCCTTCTAATTTTCAATATTATCCACGCCTTTAAAATATGCGACGTTTCTTTTGTGGTTCAATATATACTATATAGAGATGCAGCATTGACCTAAAACAAGCATTATTATAGCAAAATTCTGTCATACAGTTGCAAACTCCTTGTGAGTGCATAATACTGATTGTGGAATCGATTTTTAAAATAACCTTTATACATTTAAATCGGATGTATAGTCTCAAGAATTTTACAGTTAAACTTATTATCTAAGAATAATGTTATTTTAGTTGTGTTCATCATCATTGGTGCGTCTTTTTTTCAAACACCATACGTGAGCAAAACCTGTATTATTCGCGATAGAAAATGAACTTAATACTTTATTGTTGTTTACGTTCACAATATTGCATGTTTCTACACCGAACACTTTTTACTACACTATACACGACTGTAGAGACATAAACATCGTTAAAGCCGTAGTAACAACATATAAGTCACCTAGCCCCGAAAACGATTGAAACGGAATGGCACAACATTTTGAAGTTCAACAGTCATTTCATTATAAATGAGTGATTTGATTGGCGAATAGAGATTTTGATAGCAGCCATCTGTTAACGTAGTGGACCCGTAATAATTCCGCAAAGGTTCGGTAATGAACTTTAACTTTATTAACCGAGGCTTACTAATGATTTTCATTAGGAAACCTTGCTTAACATTGTGAAAGAACATGTGGTCCGAAATGTTGCGGAACTATTACGGTTTCACTACCTTAATTGTGACAAGACACACGAAAAAGAACAATTTGAAAACTACATGAAAAGAGACGGTTTCAAAATGATGATAACCGGGGCTTGCATTGCGTTTTTACACCTGCAAGTGCAAAGGTCACTCTAGTGCTTATTTTTGACCCATTTCAGGCGGCGAAAAGGGCATAGTCCGACTCTAAATTGACGGCTTTGGCACTAACTCGAAAGCCGTTTTTCGCATGAGAGGTCACAATTTAACAAGCAGGTGGTGGTCACATAAAAACTACAGGTAATATGAATGTATGTCTTGCATACAGAAAGAGAATGTCTCGCCTACCAATTAAGACATAGAGAGAGTAATTTTAGGTGCATGGATGCAAAGAAATAATAAAAATAAAAATAAAAATGATAATTATAATAATGATAATAATAATAAAAATAATGATTATAACAACTCACTTAATTTTAAAATGTTTCAACAGTTACAAAAGAAGGAATATTTACAAACGAAGACCAAATATATGAATTATTTTATCTGCTGCGCCTGGTACTCGTTTCCATGGCATTTTATATGGCAGATGTGCGCGCGCTTTGTTCAATAACTATATCAATTCTACATAACCATATGTGGATTGAATTCCGACAGCGAATGATACCAAATGTAGTTTGATTGCTTTAAAAATAATTTTTTGCGAGGCAAAATCCGGTTAATTTTTGAACAACCCTCGTATCAGAGCTACAAATGTTCAAAAACACCCCTAACTATTACAGTTAGAAATATCGTGAAATTGACAAGGTTAATTATTTTTTGAATGATTTTGGAATGAAATGAATGATTGTCTTGAGCGAGTTTTGAGTGACTTTAATGGGAGGTAATCCAATATCGCAAAATCTGGTTCATCCTGAGCAAAATTATCGATATTTAATACCTATATTAAAAATAATTGCATAAAGTTCTATAAAGAACTTCCAATTTCTTCAGACGACCTATCAGACGCCTACAATTTGAATTATGTCAGTAGAATCGCGATTTTTTTCTAGCTTTATTTATATGGCACGACGTTGTTGATTCCATCATTCTCGGTGAGTTTGGAGCGTTCTTAAATGGTTTGAGTGAGTGTTTGGAATGAATGATTGGAGCACTGAGCGAGTGATTTAGATTGGTTTTGATCGAAATGAATGTCAATTTCACGATGTTGTTAACTGTAATTTCAATGGGCAAACTAGGATCTCACAATTGATTAGCTGTTTTGATAATGGACACTTTAGTCTAATGCAGAATAAAAAAAAAATCTGGTGCATTTTTTGGTTCTTTAGACTCCATCCTTTACAGGTGATGGCATCGAGAAAGTCAAAAAGTGAATAACTTTGGAATGAAATTGGAATGAAATTGATAAAATTGAATGAAATTGAAGGAAATTGAAGGAAATTGAATGTTTATGATGAGTGAGTTTTTTTATGATTTCCAAGAGAGGTAAAGCATAACCGCTAATTTTGTCCAAATAAGCGGTTATGCTTTTCCTCTCTTTAGTAATAATCTATATACTTTTCTATCTTTGTGTATTCATGGAGATATTTGACACTTTAAGGGCAATATAACGCGATCAAATAATGCTTTTATATTTAATTGCAACGGTGATATGTAAGAACGATTTAGAAGCGCTTTTAGTAGCATTTTTTGAGGATTTAAAGTGAGTGGTTTTGAATGGTTTCGATCAAAATGAGAGTCAATCTTACAATGTGATTACCTGTACAAAGTTCCTTTATGATACACAATAACCATTTATCGTATGAAAGATAACTCCTGGGAGCTTATAATAAACTCTTCTTCTTTCAGCAAGAGTTATGTAACATGCATTTATTTCTTTCATCTATTTTGCACCATATTGAGAAAGGTCGGTTTGACAATAGATCAAAATTTGTAATCAATCCTAGCAAACCCAATCTGAATTCTTGTCTTGGTGCTTTAATAAATCTTTTCAGTAGAGTAGAATATTGTTATGACAACACATCAAGGCGGCGTCAATTGCTAACTGTTTGAACAGGAACTATACAAAGAACCCTCAGTCTGTTTCGTGTAGAATTGTCAATTGTTTTTTCTAGTTATTATTAGCATATTGTAAAAGAAGTAAATTTTAAGTGCAACCTTAAAGTTACAATTTGCATGTCATGATCGTAATCGCAATGAAAATCAAACTCACTTTATAATATTATTAAATTATACTATTATTAGAATAATATGTTAGCGAAAAACTCTGTGATAAAGCCAGAAAACATATTTTATCAATACGACAATTTGAAAATATGTTTGTATACTTCCCTACTAAAGAATATTTTAAATTATTTGACTCGATTGTACGACCGATATCATGCTATTTGTAACAAATTTGGGGATTATTGTTATCAAGAAACTTTAGAAAAAGTACACAACGACTTTTGTAAAAAAAAACTTAGGTCTTACCAGATCAACAAATAATGTAATTGCACTTGGAGAATGTGGACGGTCACCACTATGTATAACGTATATGACTAATCTCCTTAGATACTGGTGTAAGCTTTCAAATATGCAAAATCACAAATAACTTAAGCAATATTATTTAATGCTTAAATGTCACGATAATTCCGGAAGGGAAAACTTAAGCAACGACTTATTGATTGTTACACTCAAAACTGGCATCACGAAATCGACCCGTCAAGTAGATGCAGTCATTACATGTATAAACAATTTAAATCACTTCTCAATGTTTATAGATATTTAACATTTGACATACCTTTTAAATTCAAGGAAGCATTTGTAAAATTTAGGTGCTCTAACCATAAAATGAAAACTGAAACAGGTAGACATGACAAAATACCAGAAGATCAACGTTTTTGTATTTTTTGTTTAAATTCTTATGAAGAAATGTTAATTGATTGCGAATACCACGTTTCTTTTCACTTTAAAAGATTAGAAGATGTTCGGAAGACATATCCCTTCAATTGGTATAAAAATGGAACATCTTTACATGATTTCTATAATCCTATTAGCTTTACAGATTATAACACCATCAGAAAATTATGTATCTATACATACCATGTACTTTATATTGACGTCATTACTGTATAAAGGGACCAATATTTGTATTTTGTTATGCTATATGAATTTTTGGGTCGGAGGCCTATACTATGAATAAAATAGTTGTAGATGTAGTTGTAGTTGTCTTAAAATGTCCATGTTATCTAGTTGAGGTTGGGAGAATTTGTCCTCAACGAGATAACATTGATATTTAGACATCCACTTATCAATTTCTATTAATCATGCAGGCATTTTTCAGGAATTAATAATTATAAACCATTGTAAATCAAACAAATTCAGGTGAAACAGTAAGTTAGTAACGACAAACGGTGTAGACAATAATCGGATCAAGCCAAGTTTTTCTAGTTTGTCGGTAGCGAATTATTGAGTTGGGTATCACCATCGCTCAACGGCAATATTGAACTGATACATTTACGTGAATGAAATGACACTTGAACACTTGTAACTGTCGTAAGAGATCATAATTCAAGTATTGAAAAGCTGATACGTCGATATTACTGATTGGATGAGAGGGTTACATTGTACTATATCGAAAATAACCACACGCGCTTTTTATAGAATAACATGTTAGTGTCTTGAGATATCGAGGTTTTTTGGTCGAGACTGGGGGAATTTAGCATGACGAGGCAGTTATGATAATTTCTTGCGGCCGAGACCAGATAACATTAATATTTCAAGACCTTTACATGTTACTCTTTTTATCATTCAATCGCTTAGGCGCTTAATCATAATTAACCTTCCCTAAAATCAAAGAAATTCAGACGAGGGTGTTTGCAGAATCCTTCTAAAATAGTCTGCCCGATATCGTGTTATGTTATCAAGACAGGGTCATGTAGTACCAGGTAAATACAAGCTCCATTTCATCATAAATGGACTTTCAATGAGCAATAAAAACTGACTTAAATTTCAGCATTTTGATTATTTGGGTTGTCGCCTCTGTTAATTTGTAACTCTTCAATGCGTGTATATACGGTGTCACCCTTCTGCCATAAATCAATAAATGGTTAATGTTTAGTTTAGTATAACCATTCTTCCATACTTTGGACTAAAGGAAATAATTATCTAAAATTTTATGTGATGCCTTATTTTTGTTGTTCAGTTTATTTGTTAATATGACGATATCTTTATTGATATCTTATCTCTTACTTGTTGATGCTGCAAATTGTTCATTTAATTCTAATATACTGGTCTTGAAAATCATTTTTGAATACAAATCCTTCGGTATGTTAAGCATTGTTATTCTGAGACGAAGGAACAAGTTTAAAAAAGTGATATCCGATTCGTAAGACATATAGCAGTTAAGACTTCTAATGAAAACCTTTTATCCGTATCTGTTCTGGTTTTCACGTCCAACACAAAACATTCATTTAAAAAGCTAAATGTTTTATTATAAATGTACGAGGTGTTTCCCTAAAGAAAGAATGCAGATCTTCCCTAAAGGATGAATGATAGATTTAATTTCTTAAAAAATTAGATAAATAAATAAAATATGCAAGAATGATAAGAAAAGAAACGTTTTAACGAATCAATTTTTTTTATAAAACAGAACGATGTCAATATATAAAATTTAGCCCAGTTTGTTCATAGGTTTTCATAATATGATGATTAATAAAATTTGGACATTTTTATGATACAGACTTCCCCTGATATCCTGAAATAGATATACATCACAGTGTAACAAAACATGTGTTTCATCTTCGCCTATGTTATGGGTTCACTTGTTGCATATTGAGGGAAATTAGTAAAATTTGGCGATTTTTGCCATCCACCAATTGTACAACTGCATTGTTGTAGCTAAATATTGCTAGGTTCAGCGATATTAAAATGATAAATCTTCACACGCAAGTACAAGTGCATAAGTGTTAAATCAGCGAACTCTTTGCACCGTTGTTTCACCCTGGACGCAGGGCAGGTAAACAGAAAAGAGCCTTACAACTGGCGTTTAAACAACCGCATTCATAAACATGCAGTACTTATCAATCGCTACTGACTATAAGATAAGTTGGCCTACTTTAAACCCATTTTCATATGAAATCAGTTTGGCATGGAAAACCTTTGTCTCTTAAGGAGTTTCATACTCAGAAGCGTGTAACTTTGAAAACCATAATAATTATCACATTTACTTTTATAATAAATGCAGCTAGATTTCTAGGGTTTCTCTGTCGAAAATTGAGGTTTATCATTTTGGCAAGATACCATTAAAACACGGGATTTATGCCAGAACCGAAATAGGGATAGAACGACTATATCCCCCATATCAAAGTTGTACTTTAATACAAGTAGTATCTTTAAGAAAGAACGTTCTTTCCCTTTTTGTGATGGTTAAACTGACAAATGTTACAACATGTGTTACCCTTTATCTTTTGCCTTATATGGGATTGGCTATCCTATCCTTCTTAAATTTGATTCCCTGAGCCTTTTCATATTCAAACGCTGTTCTTTTTAATAAGCTTTTCTTTTAATTTGAAACTTATAATCTTGAAGTAGCTTTATTAACAAAACATAAAACATGTAAAAGTAAATAAATGGTACATGGTACAGTTATTTCATCACTATGTATTGTATCAAGACAATTTTTCATTTTTTCTATCATAAGTTGGTAAAAGAAAGCCCAGTTCTGTTCCGAATGTAAGAATATCACACAGAACAGGGCTGGAGTTACCAAGTTTCATTTGGAATCATCATTTTCAGTATTTATAGAATGTATTTCGAACAATTTGTAACGCTATTATTGTTTTTTGTTTTGTTTCATTAAAATAATATAAGATTTGTTTAGTGGGAATTTTCATGTATTGGTTTTGTAGAATTGATTTGCATATTTGGTTTAGGTAAAAGGTACTTATGGTAATTTGGTTCGACCTTGGTCTTTCTAAACTATCCCGGCGACGCAGTTGACATACGTGGCAAACAGACATGCGTGAACAGTTTAAACTGGACAGGCATGTAACTATGTCTAAATAAACCGGTATTTAATCATTCGAGCGGGGCCCACGTGAGACACTTCAATTCTACGAGTGTATAGTAATAGCAGGAATTTCATTCAGTCTATACATGTAAAGAATTTTATTCACGAATATCCTTGTTTTATATACATAAAGGATTACTCGTAACAGTGTTTGAAGGGGAGACGATGTGGTAATATCAACATTTTCTTCCCCTCCAACAATGTTCTAATACAATTTTAGTAAGCAATCATAGAGTCATAGATTTTATTTCGCAGAATAATATCTTAGCGATGCTTCTAGGTCGAGGGACAAGTTTCAATTAACCTCAAACATATGATTTGGCGCGTAATTGTCAGTAGTTAAGATAATAGTTATAGAATTGTAATTGTTCTAAAGTATTTAACAACTTGATGAGATGACGAAGAAAGAGCGGATATGCTAACGTTTATAATTGTGTTTTAAATGTTGGTCTATAGGCGTTTGTGCTAATCCAAAACTTCGTGACTTTATTCAAACTGTAGTTATGGGGTTCTGGATCTACATCAATCATTTGGCATACTTTAATGCGGGTTATACTTGAAGAAGATACACTTTATGAATTTAGAAAGCTTATAGGTAAACTTATAGGATTCGAATACTGCATCGCATACTCGGTACTACCCTTAATTGTGTTCGATAGGTATTTCGATCTCGATGAATTGAAATAACCACATGAAAAAAGTGTATCTCAGAACCAATTCGTCGCGATGACACAGGTTGCATTTCAATCTTCTAGTAAGGTTCCATCCCATCTTCCTTTTTCTTTCGGGAGTTTATGATAAGCTGTTCTGAATTTAAACATGGATCGCGCGTCGGCTAAGGGTACAATTATAAGAATATAAGATTATAAATAGAAGATATTGTTCTATCTGAATAATCTGATTTTTTTGCAAAGTTGGTATATTCTGCCTTTATTGGATGAATTCTCTTGCGCGGTTGCGTTTTGAAGATACTGGTCAATCAGTGTTTGTTTGACCAGCTTGTGAAGATTCGGTGGTACTAACTCGTTTTGCAGCCAATAATTAGAAAATCCGACAAAGTCAAGAATCGATTTAACTTCTGATAGCCTTTAAAACCTCACAGAATGTTGATTAATCATATGATTTTATATCTGAAAAGAGATTTTGACAATGTGTTGTACATGTAAATGTGTGAGATAATCTAAGTTTGGTTTTTCTTCTGAAAGCGAATGCATTATCCTATATTCAACATGCTGTGAGTACCCGGGCTGTAAGTAACAGACAAACGAAGTGCTAATAACTTTACTACTCGGAAAATTTTAAAATGAAGTCTTTAATGCCTATAATATCATACGTTGACAAGGTGGATGATTTTGAAATGATCTTGGAATGAAATTGAATGAGTGCGATGATTAAGTTTTAAGTTAATTAAAGGGGGGAAATCAAATATCGCTAATTTTGTTTAGGATGAATAATATATAAATACAAGTTATATAAATAGCTTCCTTTTTAAGAACCAATCAGACGCTTTCTATTTCAATTAAGTAAGTTAAATTGCGTTTTGTTACAGCTATTTTTATGTAGAATGTAGTTGTTGTTTTTATCATTTAATGTGATTTGGGCCATTTTTGAATGACTTGAGTAAGTGTTTGGAATAAATGATTGGATTACTGAGCGAGTGTTTTTTGTATGGTTTTGATCGGAATGCCTGTCAAATTCACGATGTAACTTACTGTGATATATACCGGCTGATCATTCAATAAGAGGTAATTTTACCTATTGAAAGTGAAGCAAGGGTTTATATTGCACCTAACTTTAAAGGGATTCTGATAACACTAAGAAATATTCAGCATCGGAAACGTTGATCATGGTCAAGAAATCAAGTTTCCTAAACCCATTTAATGACTCGTAATCAGCATTTCATCCTCCTATTTGTTTCGTCATTTTTTATTGATGTGTTCAATATATTCTGGATTCGATAACAAAAATGACGCAGTTAGTTACATAGTGAAAATTGACATTCATCTCAATAAAATCCATTCTAAAACACTCACTAGAAAAGATAGATAAGAAATTGTTTTATTATAGTGACATGTGTGAATTAAACATACAAATACAAAAAGTATACAAATTCTAAAATAGCACACTCGGCCCTTAGGGCCTATAAGTCACCTATTTATAACAATAGTCTGTCTGTACGATAGTAGTAAGTCACGAATAATATTCTTATTCTCAACCTGAGCGAAAGTTTTATCGTACTATATCAATTTACATGAAATGACCAGCGAAGATCAGCGTGCACATTTGTGCGTACCGATCCTCGCTAACAGTCAACGAAAGTAAGTATTATTCAAGTTAAGTGTTTATACAATATTACATCTCGATCGAATTGCACTTATGTTTTATTTTAGTATAGTTGAAAATAGCTATAGCAGGAGTACATATTGAATGATTTTTAAGAAAAAATATATAAAAGGGAGGTAATTATTAAAAGACATAAATAGTACATTGAGAAAAAATGTCTACCATTATTATTTATCTATACACTGAATTCCTTCTGAGTTCATAGGCTTTTGCTGTAAACTTAGCAACACGTCTTGGATGATTGCTAATCAAATAAACAAAGGTTTCTTCGTTGCATAATTGTGTTATATTTTCACCGTGTAAAAATTCCCGTCTTAAGTTGCTATACAATCGACAACTTGTGAGAAAATGACTTTCATCCTCAATAAGTCCTGAGTCACAAATTAAAAAATACATAGCCGTTCTTTTAACTTTTCACCCAAATAGCGTCCGATGTGTTCCATTCATTAATTCCAAACACTAACCCAAATCGGTCAAAAAATCATTAGAAAAAATTTCGAAACCATTCAAGAAGATCAACATTGAATTCAAATCGATCAAATAATTCTACAATTCTAAAGGCTTGTGTGGATTTCAAAATGCCTTATGTCCATGAACACACACAAACAGAAAATTAATTAAATTTTATTTAATGGAGGTAATAAACATCGATAATTGTTTTCAATCAAAACTTATTCGATACCACTCAAAAATTATTCCAAAATCATTTATCATGTCAATTTAACAATGTTGTTAACTATAAAAGTCTTGTAAATGACCTTTGACCGCCTTTCTAGAATAATTTATTGCTAGGTCAAGAATTGTATTTAGTCCATATCAAATACTGGTATATGATGGTCTTTGATTGTGGCATCATGTTGAACTCTTTTCCTCGGCCCCTGACCGTTCCCCTACTTACCTTTAAATGTAAGTAGACGATTTTTTTTAATGCTTTTCCATAAATAACGGTAGATTATGACTTGATAATCTTACGACAAAAGCAGTGAAAATATCAAAAACTTATACCCTGCTTTTGTGCATTTCATCCTTTCTGACGTCATCAATGCGGGGCGAAATAAGTGACGTCACAATGAACGTTGCATAGCAATCACGCGAAAATGACGTGCTTTACGAAAATATGTCCTAGAAATTTCACATTTTTTTCTCATTTTTGAAATAAAGATATATATATATATATAATACGTACTAAGTGTTTTATATGAAAAAACATATCTAACGAGGTTTGGATGAAAAATGTCGAGGCTCTGCTTCTATTATAACCTCTATTTGTCTTCCTTTCGTCGATGTTTCTAACTGAAATGCAAGTTACTATAAATAACCCCATTATATCATTGTTCTAAAAATAACTATGTGATGTCATACAAATACCATACGTGATGTTATCATATGCTTATTTGTATAGTTAAAAGATAAAAATCGATCTTACTCTGAAACAAACGATTATTCTCTATACCTTATATTCTGGTCTAATGCTTGACCTATATCACCGACATCGACCTTAAATCTAAGTTAAAAAATGAAGTATTAGGATTAGGACCGTTTCATGTCAAAAATAAATTTTCACTGATGGTTGGCATTTATTCTACCACGTTTTTAACCATTTTCCGTGACCTCAATCTTTGACATGCATTATAAAATTTCGTTTGACCTAAATTTTACCCAAAGTGGAATAATGATTTTACTGGTTTCCATTGACAGCTTCCAACGGAACGATACTTAGCCGATCTGGGTCACATAGATTTCTTGTTCAAAATGTTCTTAAGGTTTTAAGAATGTTATAAAAGTTTTGATTTTTATTTTATTTTTTTTTTTTGTGCGTACGTCCTTTCAACTTTGTCTTTCTATGGTGAATCTTTTTACTCACGATAATTGTCTGTGTTATCATGTAAAAATATTTTTATTATAAATTGTAACTGATTATTGGATATTGATAATATGCTCTATACGTTAGTCAGAAGGTAACCTTAACTTTTTTAGAAGTATTATGAGAAAGGAAATTAAGTGGGTGATTATGAAATATGGAGATCATTAAACGAGAAAATTTGGAAAAAAAATAAAATAATGTTGCTTAGTCTGAGTTGGTTGATGATGATGCTGCTGTTGTTGTTTTATAAACAAGTTTATTTTGATATATCAGGGTACAATAAGGATTTTTGTCGATTTTTTTGCGACATTTCAGAATTTCAGCAATTAAACGTACTAGGTGTATCTGCTTAAGGTCCGTTGTGAAACTTTACGCATTCATGTTCGTCGGACGTTTTATTCATGTTTTTGGAGTTAATTTTCTGTACACACATTGTTCGAAACATCTCTTTGTTCAACTTTTTAGTAACTTTGAATGATAAAACATTAGATTGAGTAGTTTATAGAGGTTCTCCTTATCTATCGATACTAAATTTTTCGGTTATTGTTTTTGTTATAAGTTTTGTTTTTTTATAAGGGTCAAGGTCACTGACTCAATGTCATTTTGACACGGGTGCTTGTCTTTAAATAAAGACATATACCTAAATAAGTTTTTCTGTGAAATATAAAGACTCTAGGGTTAATATTGATAGAAATAAAAAAAGAACCTTTAACCTAATGCGGACACCGACATCAACGCGGACGCCGACATCCGAGGGTATAAGAATAGCTCACTTTTCAAATTGTTGGAAATGTCACTCAAGGGCTCAAATGTCTTAAAATATCTCAATACAGATCCTACATATTTCCAATTGTAAAATTCTATATGGATGAGGTATTATGAAAACCATTTCTGATGGATTTTTCCACTTCGAAAAACTGACAAATGTTACATACACATGTTACTTCTTATCAGGCCTTTATTACACAGATGGGCTATCTCATCCTTCTAGAATATTATTCTCTGAACCCTTTCCCATTCAAATGTTGTTCTTTGTCTCGAAGTGGTCATATTTTATAAAAAAAATAAAAGAAACCCCCTTTTCACGCACCAACATTTACTACATTTATGTGCAAATATGGTGAATTGGCCTCATGTGAAATATCTTTAAGCTCAGCTGAGCACAACGTGCTCAATGTGAGCTTTTGTGTTCACATTTTATCCGACGTGCGGCGTCCATCGGTCGTCGGAAGTCGTCAACAACTCATTAAACATATTTTCCTCATTAGCCAATCGGCGGCTTTTAACAAATTGGCACGAACGTTCCTTGAATGACACTTCTTTAAACTTGTTCTTGAAATTTCAATCGAACCCGAAAATTTGGCGTGGCTGTGCAGTGCAGTTTTTGACCCGTAAAACTGTAAAAACTTCTTCGCAGTACTCGATTGGAGGATTCAACTTTTGAAGGGAAGGACAATTTTTTAAACTTCTTCTCCTCATTAACCAATTGATAGATTTCAACCAACTCGGTAAAAATGTTCCTTGGATGACCATTCTCTACACTTGTTCGAGAGATTTCGAATAATCCCAAATATGGGCGTGGCAGGATCGGGCATTGTTTGAATCTAAAAACTTTTATAATCATCTCCCTGGATAATTAATGGGCAGAAGAAAACCAAACTTGGCAGAAATTTTCCCGAGGTGACCCTCCTTAAAACTAGTATATGAAATTTTGTTTGAACCCAATATTTGGGCGGGAGGGGGGAGGAGTTGGGGCAAGTTTGCCCCCGAAAACTTTAAGAGTCTTCTCCTCGTTAACCAGTGGACAGATTTCAATCAAACTTAGGAGAAATATTCCTTACATTATCGTTCTTAAAGTTCTCTTGTGAAACTTTCATTGTCCCGCAAATATAGGGATGACAGAGGGGTTGCAGTTGTTAACCCTGACATCTAAATATCTTCTTCTCAGTAAACAACTGATAGATTCAAACCAAACTTAACAGAAATGATCTTTGGATTACCCAACGCAAAGCTTGTTTTTTTAAATTTTGATATACCCCAAAGTATGGGCGTAGCAGGAGAGGGGGTAGTTTTACACTTTGAAATCCTTGAATTGATTTCACTACCAAATCAATTGTGCAATTTCAATTAAGATCTCCATGAATAATTCTTAAGTAACTCCTAACATTTGAATTTGCGAAAATTCCGTTCAACTTTTTACTTTAAGATTCTTTGCCATTAGTTCGAAATAGATAAAAACGGGTTAAAACCAACGTTATTGCAAACATGTACTTTTATAATTAAAATAAATGGATCAGAATAATTATTTATACCCGATTAAATTATGACAATAAACTCAGCGCCTACGTCGGAGCTCAGTTTTGAAAAAAAAACACCCATACATTTATTTAACTATACTCATGGATTTAACATTCTGTCAAATACTCTTGCAGACCCACAACCACCTATCAAAAGAAAATTTAAACGTGACATAATTTGTTACAAATCTCGGTCTAATGTCTGTTCGCTGTAATTTTTACATATACTGAACCACAAAAGAAACGTCACACTAGAACGATTTATTCATACAGAAAACTGTTGTTGAAATGGCTTATTAACTTTCGAAATTGATCTATAATATGACCTAGGTCGCGGGATTGAAATACCCTCGTTGAATATTTTTGATATTACACGGGTGTTATTACACTTCTGGAACAACTATGCAAATAAGCTCAGAGCCAATAGCAACGCTATTTTGTAACCGCAAAAATGACGTCATAATGTATATTTTGTTACGTCAATTTTAAACGACGTTATAAGTTTCGCGAAAAATTGAAATGTTGAATTTCAAGAATTTTGACGTTTTTCGCAAAAAATCGGATCATATTATAAATAGAATATAAAATTTGTCCTTCTAAAAAACAGAAGTTTAAAATTCGTCATTTAAAACAAATAAAAACTCGGCGAAGCCTCGTTATTATCCGTTTTATAGTTGCCTCGTTTAATAAATTCGGTATTTTATGACCACTCATTCAATATCCTTTATGTACAACACCAATGACAGCAAAAAAAAAAAAGATCACAGCGATACGTTCGTCTAAGTCGAACTCCGGGCAATGGGCCCTACAGTTACCGCGAAACTTAACCTACTCAAATCTAAGCGATTGTTGGTGATGTAGTCTCTGAATTGTAAAAACAGGATTTTGAGAAATTCGTTGGCTCTTATGATATAAATTCTAAAGACGTTGTTTAACAATCAAATTTTCTGGGAAATTAATGCACTCCATTCCTTTAATGCCCAAACTAGTTTGTTTGAAATCTTGAAATTCATTTTTTCTCTTACTGGAAAGTAAACTCGACTGCTTTCTTTCGAAAATGGCCACCAATAATCAATACTTCTCTGTATTTTTAACACCAGTACCTACTCACGAAAATAAGGAACATTTGATTTTTGCATAATAATATTGAGCGAATAAATCCCATCTAATGAAGATAGTGTCATCGCTTCACACAATCGAGTCAAACAAGAAAGCAAATTTATTTGACCAAAGGGGTATTTTTTCTTTAACTTGGAATTCACTAGAATTTATTGTCATAGAAGAGCACTTATTGCCTCTTAATTTTCAATATTATCAGCAAATCTAAAATCTGCGACGTTTCTTTTGTGGTTCAGTATATACTATATAGAGATGCAGTATTGACCTAAAACAAGCATTACCACAGCCAAATTCTGTTATACAGTTGCTAATTCTTTGTGTGTGCATAATGACTGTGGAATCGATTTTTGACATAACCTTTATACAATTAAATCGGGTGTATAGTCTAAAGAATACAGTAAAACTTATGATCTAAGAATAATTTAATTTTAGTTGTGTTCATCATCATTCGAGTGTCTTTTTTTCAAACACCATAATTGAACGAAACCTGTATTGTTCGTGATAGAAAAAAATGAACTTTACACTTTATTGTTGTTTACATTCGCAATTTTGCATGTTTCAACACCGGACATTTTTACTACACTATGCCAGGTACACTACTGTGGTGACATAAACGTCGTTAAAGCCGTAGTTACAATATATTGGTCAGCCAACCCCGAAAACGATTGAATTGGAATGTCACAATATTTTGAAGTTCAACAGTCATTTCATTATAAATGAGTGATTTGATTGGCTAATCAAGTTTTTGATAGACAGCAGCCATCTGTTAAGGTAGTGGACCCGTAATAGTTCCGCAACGTTTCGGGAGTAATGAACTTTAACAATATTAACCGAGGTTTCCTAATGATTTTCATTAGGAAACCTCGGTTAACATTGTGAAAGAACATGTGGTCCTAAATGTTGCGGAACTATTACGGTTTCACTATCTTAATTGTGCCAAGACACACGAAAAAGAGAGGGTTCCAAAAAGATCATCACCGGGGCTTGCATTGCGTTTTCACTTGCAAGTGCAAAGATCTCTCTATATTCATATAATCAGCCGAGTGCATGGTTTTGACTCGTGTCAGGCGGCGAAAAGGGCGTAGTCTGACTCTAACTTGACGCATTTGGCATTAACAAGAAAGCCGTTTTCCACGGGAGAGGTCACATTTAACAAGCAGGTCGTAGTCACATAAAAAACTATGGGTTATATGTATGTCTTGCATACAGAAAGAGAATGTCTCGCCTACAATTAAGAGATGGAGAGAGTGATTTTAAGTGCATGGATGCAAAGAAGTAATAATAATGATAATAATAATAATAATAGTAATAATAAAATAAACAATCATAATAACAAAGCATAATAGCACTGTATGAATATTCCTATCTTAAAAGATAATATCAGAACAATATATATATAAATATTTCTGTGTAATATTTCTTCTCAAGCTTAAATATAGAACATTTGTTTTAATTGTAGAATTACTACGCAAATCTTGGCATGCAAGGTTAAAATGAATTTGAAATGATATGGATGTCGGGAGTTTAACTGTTTGTACAGTTTTTTAGGCCTAGGCTATTGTGCCATTTTTACTAGGAAGGGAGGACGTCCAAATAATGCTGTTGACCGTCTTTTTTGTTTTAAAATATATGAGTCGCCGTTCCGTTAGTACTTGAATGATAAAAAAATCGCACTATTTACCAGAGTAACAAATGTTCAAAAACACCACAAACCATTACAATTAGAAAAAATCGTGAATTGACAAATCGTGAATTGACAAGGTGGATGATTTTTGAATGACTTTTGAATGAAATCGAATGATTGTATGGAGCGAGTTTTGAGTGAATTTATTGGGAGGTAATCGATTATCGCAAAATCTCGTTCATCCTAAGCAAAATTAGCGATATATATTACCTATCTTAAAGAAATTGCATTAAGTTCTATTAAGAACTTCCAATTTCTTCAGACGACCTATCAGACGCCTACAATTTGAATTATGTCAGTGAAATCGCGACGTTTTCTAGCTTCATTTATATGGCACGACGTTGTTGATTCCATCATTCTCGGTGAGTTTGGAGCGTTCTTAAATGGTTTGAGTGAGTGTTTGGAATGAATCATTGGAGCGCTGAGCGAGTGATTTAGAATGGTTTTGATCGGGATGAATGTCAATTTCACGGTGTAATTAATTGTAATTTCAATAAGCAAACTAGGATCTCGCAATTGATTAGCTATTTTGATAATGGACTCTTTAGTCTAATGCAGAATAAAAAAATTCTGGTGCAATTTTTGGTTCTTTAGACTCCATCCTCTACAGGTGATGGCATCGAGAAAGTGATAAAGTGAAGTACTTTGGAATGGAATTGGAATGAAATTGAATGTTTATGATGAGTGAGTTTTTTTTATGATTTCCAAGGGAGGTAAAGCATAACTGCTAACTTTGTCCAAATTAGCGGTTATCCTTTTTCCTCTCTTTAATAATAATTTATATACTTTTCTATCTTTGTGTATTCATGGAGATATCAGACACTTTAAGGGCAATATAACGCGATCAAATAATGTTTTTATATTTAATTGCAACGGTGATCTGTTAGAACGATTTAGAAGCGTTTTTAGAAGCATTTTTTGAGGATTTAAAGTGAGTGGTTTTGAATGGTTTCGATCAAAATGAGAGTCAATCTTACAATTTGATTACCTGTACAAAGTTCCTTTATGATACAGAATGCCCATTTATCGTAAGAAAGATAACTCCTGAGGGCTTATATAAAACTCTTCTTCTTTCAGCAAAAGTTTTGTAACATGCATTTTTTTCTTTCATTTATTTTGCATCATATTGAGAAAGGTCGGTTTGACAATAGATCAAAACTTGTAATCAATCCTAGCAAACCCAATTCGAATTCTTGTCTTTGTGCTTTAATAAATCTTTTCAGTAGAGTAGAATATTGTTATGACAACTCATCAAGGCGGCGTCAATTGCTAACTGTTTGAACAGGAACTATACAAAGAACCCTCAGTCTGTTTCGTGTAGAATTGTCAATTGTTTTTTCTAGTTATTATTAGCATATTGTAAAAGAAGTAAATTTTAAGTGCAACCTTAAAGTTACAATTTGCATGTCATGATCGCAATCGTAAAGAAAATCACTTTGTTATATTGTTCGCTTCATAAAAGAATAGTTTTTTTTCTAAGAATAAATAGAGGATAATCGATTGTTTCAGTGTAAGATCGATTTACATTTCATTGAGTGAACAAAAGCTATATATTCACGAGTGGCAGAGCCACGAGTGAAAATAAAGCTTATGTTGTTCACGAAATGAAATATTATTCGATCTTACTCGAAAACAAACGATTATTCTATTTCTTTTATGCGAAAAATGAGACAAATATGAGGATTCTATGACATATTTTCGTAAAGCGCGTCATTTTGCACGTGATTGCTATGCAACATTCATTGTGACGTGACATATTTCGCCCCGCATAGTTGACGTCAGATAGGGTGAATTGCACAAAAGCAGGGTTCACGTTTTTGATAATCTCACTGCTTTTGCGATGAGATTACCAAGTGATAATATACCGTTATTTCTCGATAAACCACCAAAAAGCATAAAAGAAAAACTTTTAATTAAAAAACCGATGTCCGGCGAATTTGAATCTGTCTATGCGCATTTTTGCAAAGATTTTGTAGTCTTAAAATTGGTACATAAGAGTCGTTGTCATCTCCAACGTACTTTACATTGCGTAGTTAGTAGTCTATCATTAGTAAAGACAGAAGTTTTAAGCTATTTTTAAGGTTTTTGCAAACAAATTAATAGTTGTAAGTATACAGGCAAATGTATGTTCTACGCTTCACTAGACTTAATAGATATGTACATTGATTAAATCCGTTTCACGTTATTCGTAGCATTTTGACGTATTCCACCTTTTGTCGAATCATGTAGAACAAGATCAAACTATACAATCATACAGTCCGATCCAAGCCAACAAGGCCTGCTTTATATGTTATAACTATTGAAAAAAGAATATGAGCTTGACTTGCTGGAATAACTTAAATGCATGTTTGTTTGAAACAATATTTACATCCAGCCGTTAAGGGGTATATATAATACTTATAACGAGTTTGTATGAAAACATATCTAACTAGGTTGGGAGAATTAATAATTGTCTAGGCTCTGCCTAATTCCCACAACCGAGTTACATATTTTTTTATACAATACACTAAGTAGGTATGATATACTACTCAAAGTTTGCTAAGCACCAAAACTTTTTTATACTATAATTTAAGGAAAGATGAAATTTGATTATAAAAGTGTTGCAAAATTGTCGATCGTTCTCAGTTCATGAAAATTTTAGAAGAAAATAAAGCTTTAAAATGATAAGGAGACTTTAAATGTAGACCAAACAGGGAGACCCTAGAAATTGGCCTGTCTACTTGAAATTGAAAAAAAAGTCTAATTTGACCAAAAAGGATGTTCTTTCAATTGCATTGCGTTCAATAACGAGTATGATAGCCGGCACTGTCAATAACAGCCCGAGAGCGCCTCTGCATACTCCTGATTAGTTCTGGAGTACTCTTTGGGGAATAACAGACCAGTCTTCTCTAAGGATCTGGCAGAGACCTGGCGAGCCGAAACTTGGACCTGTAGCGCATTCCACATATGCTGTATCGGATTTAAGTCTTGTGAGCGGGCCGGCCAGTCCAGAAGTGGAATGCCCCCCTTCTTGTTGACACTCTTGGACTATACGGGTCGCGGGTGGACGGGCATAAATATCCATTAAAATGAATCCATCCCCAATATCACCAGCGTAAAATCTTACGTGGCTATTGAGGATTTCATCAATGTACCTACGAGCTGTCAGAGTACCTCTTTCTAAAATAACAAGATCAGTCCGCCCATCCCAGCTGATGCCACCCCAAACCCTGATGGACCCACCCAAATAACGATCGTGCTCAGCAATGTTTGCTGCATGAAATCTTTACCCCGGCCTTCTCCACATCCTAGCCCGCCTATCAGTGTACTCCAGGCAATATCTAGACTGATCCATGAATAGCATGGGTCACCAACGTCTTACGCGCCAGCCAACATGAACTAATGTCCATGTTAACCGACGCCGACAATGAACTCGGGACAGCGGAATTTGAATTTGAGTTTGAGTCGATACTCGCACTCCTGAGACGTTTTGAAAGTCGGAACGTAGAAACGTTGCCGTAGCAAGCCTGTTTCTTCGGGCTTAAGTTTCTAAAAAAGGTCTTCCGCGACGGAGGTAGCTCTACTCCTACCTCCACCATGTCTCCTTACAGGTGAACCATACTGTTGGTATAGTGCCCAAGCTCTGGTTATAACAGTAAGGTGTACCCCTAGTACCATGCCAACATCACGGTGGGAAGCCCCTTGCTTCACCATACCTACAGCACGCCACAATTGTTGGACAGATAAATGTCGTCTGACATTTGGATCAGCCATGAGTAAAGACTTAAAGTCAATTAAGTACTGAAAAACAGAAACTAAGCATCTACACGAAACTTGTACATGAAGCAAATGAGAAAGGACAGGTAAGAAACCGGGGTTCTTCATTTTGCAAGAGTCTCGTGAGAAAATTGCATGTTGAATTTGGTAATGTATACATTAGAGATCTTGTCAATATATTATTGTACAATTTTAAACACGAACAAGAAAGTTTGTTTTTTCTAAATCAGCTCCAGTAGGACAGCGAATAAATTGGTGCCTAGCAAACTGTGAGTGGTATATTTATCTTAACGGCTCTATTTGCCTACTTTATGTCGCTGTTTCTAAAAAAATGCAAGTTTCTAAAGATAACCGCCTTATGCCATTGTTCCTAAAATATCCATATGATATCATAAAAAATATCATATGGAAGGTTATCACATGGATATTTGTATGATCATAAGATAAAAAACAACAGTTCTAATGTAACTTTTACCAGAAAACGTGATCTTTTTTATTTGAATTGGGGTTTTACGTCGCTGTCAACAATCTTTCAGTTATGACTGGAACACCTAACGATGGATTCCTGGTATTTCTCACACCAGTACTACCACCACATCCCTTTCCTAGCCTCCAGTTGCTATTCCACATAGGTTTACGATTATCTACCCATTGGTGGAAGACAAATGTCGGAAAGGACAAGTGCCGCGGCCTTGGATCGAACCCGTGCGATTATAGACCCATGGATTGGAAGTCCGGCGCGCTACCAACTGCGCTATTGCCGCGGCTAAAAAACGTGATCTAGGTACATTACCGTAAACTATAAACAGAAATATATGCTCGCAACGTATTTCTGAGACCATATGTGAAAAAATATCCTGTTTATCATTTTTGAGGTTGCATATTAGACTAAATCTATACCTCATATATTTTACAAATAATACTTATTCGATCATAAGATCTTTTTCTAATAAAACATGTCTTGCTGTATGTATAAAATAATTCATATACTAGTTATTTCTTCAGTGATTTAATATGTACTCAGTTAGCAACAACTTGATTTTGGCAATATGAATGGTCTTGGAACGTTTTAAATGAAATTGAATGGGTGCGACGAGTGGGCTTTGAGTGAAATTAAAGGGAGGTAATCCAATATTTCCAATTTTGCTGATTGGGGGTGAACTAAATCAACGATATCTATTTTCTTTATTTGAACAAAATATGAATACAATTTCGATACACATTTTCCTATTTCTTCAACTCCTAATCATGCACAAATAATTTCAATAATATCGGAGAATTCGGGATTTTTTGCTAGCCATATTAAGTTGAATGTAGCTGTTGGTCTTATCTTTTTAAATGATTTTGGAGCGTTTTTGAATGGTTTGTATGAGTGCTTGGAATAAATGACTGGGACGCTGAGTAAACGATTTAATTGAGATAAACAGCAGATTTAAATAAAAAAAGTTTGATTTGTTTTGTTTTGTTTTGTTTGATTGTCTGATGTTCGTATCCCTGACGAGCCCCCAACTTCGGTTACGTACCAACGTAACAAGAACAAAGAAGCCAGCAACAAAACTAACAATTAACAATATTTATTGACAATAATTACAGAATCATTGACAATCTAAAATTATTCAAAAAACAAATTTCAATACCTTGAATGTTTAATCCGAAAGTTTTTATTTTCAGATCGTATCGACTTAAGTTCCTGGTCCACAAATAATAAGTCCAATGAAATCCCAAATTTAACATAAAACACACTTTTAAACACGTTTTTAAGAAAAAGAGAAATCCCTTTTAGTTTAACACATAACTAACAAATAAAACCATTAGTTTAAACCGAGTGAACCAAGAATGCTGTAGGAATCCCTATATGTAGTACCATAGAACGATCTAGAATAGCACAAACATTAGAAAATTCTAGAGTTTGAATCACTTTCTAGAAGTCTTTTATAGAAAGATCTAAAATATTCCATATAGACATTTACCTAATAGTAATAATGGGATCGGACATTTCGAGACTTATTTTAAAAATAGACACGGGAAAAACATTAGGACGCATTTGATAATACGTTTATACATAATAGTATCAGAATAATTAACTTTCTTCTTCTTCTTCTTCTTCTTCTTCTTCTTCTTCTTCTTCTTCTTCTTCTTCTTCTTTTTTTCATCTTCTTCTTCTTAACTATTGCAGTCCATTATCAAAAAATCTGATTGGCGAAAATCGTATCACATGGCCCCCTCGGCTTTAATTTCTCTCTCTACTTTTTTTTTTCATTTCGAGCATTTTTCTTTGATTAACGAGACCTAGAACAAAAGGGAATCCTAACATCGGTTAAATGTATGTACGTAATATGTTTTTTTTTTTTTAGTTTAAAGGCAAAAATCTATTCTACATATTATATTCTATAATGTGTAGTTGGACAGAGAGTAGATGTTTATGTTAATGAAGGGAAACTACAACAACAAAGCCAGCAGGGCCGTAAATCTGTCAACTGAATAACACAAGTTAAATGAGAACAATTTTGCAATTAAAAAAAGTTTCATGCTAAGTCTTTAAATAAGCCAGCTGGGCTGGTCTGAGATGAGATAAGTTTAACAATTAAAAAGATCGATTAATTTTTCGAAATGATTTTCATCTATGAACATCTCTACTAATCTAGATTAATGGCCAAATTTATTTGAATTGAGATTTTTAATGATTTTAAAGTCAGAATAAGGCCCTCCATTACCGTACCAATATTTTGATAGGTCAACCATATTTTCACGGACAAACTGTCAAAAGCCAAGCAACGTACACTTATTTAAAGATATGTGATATAAGTTTTTTATGATGGAATGCGTAGCAATTCCTACATAGATTTAACAAAACCGCACAATGAGCCCAAGACAATTTCATTCCGGGTTGATTACAGATTTCACATGATCGCTTCTCCGGATTATTTATCTCCTCAAATTTTTTAGGACAAATAATCAGTTGTTATTGAAAATTCTTCTACTATATATGTAATTTAAACGATTTATTTATTCAAAAACATGCTCTAAGTCGCTTTAGCTGCTCGAAAAGAGGGTAATAAATCACAAGCGAATTTGTTTTGCGCTAAGTCTTTTCCTTATATGGTAATCCCGTGATCTATGCGGCGTTCATGTGATCTGTACTTCCCGATATACTTCGCAGGCCTGTATAATAAGTTTGGTGTCTGATTCTTATCGCTGGACTTTATCATGAATTCCGCTATTATCCCCATATATGTATTCTCGGCTACTTCGTTTTCTTGACGATGGCGACATAGATTTTTGCGCCAGATCTAAGATTTGGATGATTTTGTTTATCACATCCATCGAGTGCGTAATAGAAAAAGTCCTGTTTCGAAAATGTCGTTTATGAATGATTTAAACATCAAAACTACAAGCTGTAATTACGATGTTTTGATTTTTCACCAACGGTAAAACTATACAAAAAGAGGGGGGGGGGGCGATCGGAGATCATTCGTCTTTTACCACAGTCCACATATTGCCTTTATCCTGTAAATTCTTTGTTGTTCGCCTTCTGAGCTCGTATAAATTTTAAAATCCTTGTTCTGTCTATGACCACAATATTGTGGGTACAGTACTAGATGGAATGTCGTTGAATCGCGATGAACCCACAACATCGGGTTCGGATACAATATAGGCTTAACTCCAAAAGTTACGTCCACAAATACATGTTCTCTTAAACCCTCAACCGTTTATGACTTACTCGTATGTTTAATTTGAATTTCTGTAAAAACTGACTACCTTTTTATGGACCAGTTTTTGACTATAGGGTTACATGTTCCTTTCCGCAGAAACGCTTTCTAAATAAACGTGCCCCATTACCTTGCTAGTCTAATGCACAAAAGATCGGTGAAAGTCCTAAATGTGCATTATAAAACATTATTGCACATAGCAATAAACCGTTTTAAAATATTTAAATTTTCTCTGACGTCAAAATTATTTTAAGAACGCCATCAGCCAAAATTGTATCTACAAAGGAAAGTAAAGTAAAGTAGGCGTTTGTACTATCAATACACATTCAAACTGTTCCCGAAACATTGAGGGTGGTTTAAAAAAAAACAAACGTTTGAATTGTTTTTGAAAATTTTCCAATTGAATATCAAAGACTGGTGCAACTAACCATGTGTGTTAGTTACTGCTCGTTACAGCACAGACAAGCTAGCGAAATCAAGTCGTATTGCTGTTTGACTTAGCGGACGATCTTTTAACCGTAAGCACACTAACAATTAACAAATCTGGTTGACGTGATGGCTCATGTAAAACGCAATGACCTTCGTCTAATATCAAATTTATAGCCTCTTTTTAGCCATTTTTTAAAAGCAATTGTCGATTTGAAATCCCGCTAAATAATTGCCAAATCTTCTGTGACTCGTCAAGGGTCCTTAAGGATTAATTTTTAACTTTTTTACACGATGATCACAGAATGAATATTCAACCCACCCACTCTCCAACCAAGCAATGTGTGTGAGCTACGAAAGATCTATCAGACGAAATGCAAAGCTTTCAGCACCGATTTATTGTGAAGGCATCATAGTACAGTTCATGTTCGAAATGGGTACTCTAAGTCATTTAGGAAATATCATTTGTACGCTTTTGAACTTTTTTGATATTGGTGTCAAGCAAGGTGCATCTGTTTAATAACGGACTCGGGCAGCTTCATTAATTTGGCCCGTCCATATGGTTATGTGATTGTTCGTAAAAGGGTTAACATTTATTTCTTGTGGACGTTTTTTTTTTTGTATTAGTTAATACATGTTTCGCATACAGAGTCTAAATTATCCCTACCATAAACATGATTGTTAGAAGGCCATCTAAGGAACAACTTGGCAAAATTACTCGAATGTGGGCCAAGTTATGTTAGGAGAAGGCGATTAAAAAATAATAGCTCTGTCACGTCAATATTCAGGGTGTCAATCAGTTTTTTTACGAATATATATTCAGAAGGTCACACAAGGAATGTTCTGGTAAGTTTTGCTGATATTTGCTAACCATTAATTTGGAGAAAATATTTCTAAAATGTTAAATAAGGTAAACCATGCCTCGAAGGTTTTGTGGCAAATAAGACCTTCACGAATAAGTTTAAAAAAAGTCACAAAAGAAACATTCCTGTCTTGGTTGGTCGATTTGTTTACATCGGGGTTTTACCCGACTTTAAATACTATTGTAACCACCAATGGTCTCATGTACTTTTTTCACACTAGTTCAACATTTAACATTTAATTCGAGAAACCAGCTGGTCACCTCAGTTATGTGTACTACTAATTATACATCATCCATTGGCGGGAGACACATTGGCCTTCGTCTTATATCAAATAAAGTTGGTCGAGCCATGATTCTAGCTCTCGACCCTGGATTGATAGGCTCTAAGTTTGGTTGAAATCCGCCCTTTTAGTTACTGAGGAATAGACGTTTAAAGATTCCAAGGGCAAGATATGCCCCGCCTTTCTGAGCCCTTATTTCGGTTCAATGTTAATTTCACGAACAAAATTTGAGAATTGTAAAATGTAAAATTGCAAAATGTTTGCCAATTTTATTTTGAAATCACTATTGATAACAATGAAGAATATACATTTTAGATATCAAGGCCAGATGAACCTTTAATACAGTAAACAACATCGTGAAATTGTCATGATGAGTGATTTGGAAGGTATCTTGAGTGAAATGGAATGAGTGTGTGAAGTGGGTGTTGAGTGAAATAATAGGGAGGTAATCCAATGTCGATAGTTTCGTTCAGGATGAACAAAATTAGCAAAACGTATTACCTCCTTTTGATAAAGTATGGATACTGTTATATATAAACCTAATGGTTTTTACCGTGTCTATTTTTAGAATTAGTCTGGGGATTTTCCAATATCTCTTGACACTGTAAGGTAATATAAATGTAGAAGATTTTAGATCTTTCTAGAAAGGACTTTAAAGCTGCTCTTTCACAGTTTTTCAATAAAAAATACAAAACTTGTTCTTGGATTAGGAAATGTGTGTATTTTAGACGATTAAGTATGGCCCAGGGCATTGGCACTAGAAACAACATATTTCAATAATTTTGTAACTTATTTTTTTTTTGGAAGCAGCAAGATCAGTAACGGATCCAGTCTATTTATTTCTAGTCTATAAATTACAGAATCGCTATTTTCTGTGAATAATCTATCATATTTGCTTGTAATGATATGAAGTTTCAAGCTGTCAAATATTTTTATCTGTATCTTTGATTGAACAAGGCAAATATGTAGAATTCAGATGCGTAAAATAGTTGGCTCGAAATTGAAGAATAATTCTTAAGGAGTTAGGAGATGCTTTATTTTTCAGAATAATTTTCGCTCTATTCAGGAATATCAATCATTCTTTCCATGCATTACCAGATTGAATCTTATTATTTCAAAGGCTCCAACATGATGAGGTCGTAACTTCCAATTGATTTTACGAAAATTTTCAAAAATCACATTTTCCCGATCTGTGAAAGAGCAGCTTTAAGAAAGTGATTCAGACTCTAGAGTATTCTTATGTTCTATGCTATTCTAGATTATTCTATGGTATTATATAAAGGGGTTCCTACAGTATTCTTGGTTCACTTGATTTAGACTAATGGTTTCATTTAGTAGTACTGTGTTAAACTAAAAGGGGATTTCTTGTTATCTTAAAAGTGTGTTTGAAAGCGTTTTTAATTTTAAATTCAGATATTATTGGACTTATCATTTGTGGACCAGGAACTTAATTAAATTGGATCTAAAATTAAAAACTTTAGGATTAAACATTCAAGGTATTGTAATTTGTCTTTGTATTCATTTCATATTGTCAATAATTCTGTTATTATTGTCAATAAATATTGTTAATTGTAAAGTTTGTTGCTGGCTTCTTTACTTATGTTACATTGACCCGTAACAATACAAGGTCTCTGAAAAGCTTCCTTTTTCCTCAGTAACGAACCGAGCGACTAGACAGACGTGATCCATTCAGAGAAAAGGATCCTTAACCCTAAACGGGTCGACTCTGTCTATATAGGCTTCATTTAGACATTTAACTAAGGGCACGTCATTCTCATTTGCATATCCAATCCAAGTTACCTCCCTTTAATCCGTTACAATTTTGTTCTCTACGAGAAGTTTCGTCCCGAATTTCGGCCTGGGAGACCCGTAGGTAAAGCAACTCCAGACTGGCAGTTGTCGTTATCCAACCGCTGCCACCAATTGTAACGAACCGAGCGACTAGACAGACGTCATCCATTCAGAGAAAAGGATCCTCAACCCTAAATGGGTCAACTCTGTCTATATACGCTTCAATTAGCCATTTAAATAAGGGCAGGTCTCTCTTACTTACCCCCCCCCCCTCCTTAAACCGTTACACTTCAATAGAGGCATCATAATTTTGACCAATCACGCAAGAAGGGACCATCTTCGAACTCTGTAAAATAACTATTTGGAAAAAAGTTTGAATCAAACGAGCACGATTTCAATTATTTTTAAGAAATTGCATTTTTTTATCTAAATTTATTTTGAATGAAGTTATTTTGGATCGTCTTTTTAAATTTAAAAGTAAAAGAATATGTTCCAACCTACCTTACACTAATATACATCAGTAAAAATGTTACGATCAAGATATGAGAAGGGTCAACCAAAGACAATTCTGTTAAGGTTGGATAAATCCCGACCACTGGTTACTAGTGAGAACAAAATTTAGTGTATTGCTGGTGACTTTCGGCCCACGACGGACGAAAGATGACAACAAAAACTCAACTTTGCCACGTTACTATAGCGAGCTATAAATAACACATCACTGTATAAATACCACCATTTAATGCAAAAAATAGTAACAAATGATTTAATATCTATTTTGTCAAATCAATCAGATTTAATTTACTCTTTGGAAATTAAGCTCGAGTCATCTAACTAATACATGCATCTCAAATGAGTCGAAGATATTAAAAATTAAAACATATTATTTTACGTCCAACGAACAAGTAAATTAGCTCGCTTTTCACGAGAACTTTTTAATCATATCGATGAGCTATTCAAATAATAATTTATAAACATGTTTTTCTTTTTCGTGATGGCATTTCAAGCATGTACACAACAGTTCTAATAACCAAATAGAAAAGAGCGAAGAATTTTGTCGCCATAAATGAATCTTTTGTCTCGTTCTCAATGGGTCTTCATCTTAGGCAAGTGTTTCATTATCGAGTTATTTCATAAAGGTTCGTTTTCAAGACTTTCAGAGAGGGTAATCGTTTGTTTTAGTGTAAAATCGGAAAAAAAAGTTACAATTTCGCGACTGGTGGTGTATTTGTGGGCCTAGATCCTTAGCATAGACATATTAGGTGTAGTCTCGGTAATGGAAATGCAATTCGGATTTAAAAAATGGGTCAAGTTTTTTTATAATAACTGTTATTTATATCAATTAGCTTAATATTTGCAACGATCTATTATTTCACGGAGCATTATCACAAAGCTGATTTACAAATCAAGTGTTCATTTCAACTGACAGTGTACTGACTTTTCCGTTAACTGGAAAGTACCTCGGACGAAAATGCAGTAGAGATTGGCAAAATTGTTTGATTAAAGTCGTAGTATACTTTTGATTTTCAACATGCCTTTTGAACATTTAAGGACACGGTGGATACCCATCATGTTTTTACGGAAGTTTACCCACCTATATCCTCTTTAACTTTATGACAAGTGTATTGCGGAATCTAGTATCGTTTGAAAAAAAAAGTATTCGACGAAATTTCTTATCAAATGTCAATGTTCGTGCCTAGATATCGGTAAGTTGTTAGAAATGTCACGCACATGCTCGTCTTTTTTTCCTCTGGCACTAGCGTCTTTTCTTTCCCAGACATCTGCATATCTTGTTTTTACCTCCAGAGCCCGATCCAGATCCACTCCCTCCACTTCCGCCTTCTAAAAAAAAATATTTGAGGATATTAAATGAGTGGTCAATAAATATCGAATTTATTAAACGAGTCTTCTATAAACAAATAACATTGAAGCTGTACGAGCTTTTTTTCTGTTTTTTTTTTTTTATGGGGATTTTGATGAAATAGGTATTTCATTTGCACACGTTTTTGATATTCTTTTTATAATGTGACCTAATTTCTTTTCGAAAAAATGAGAAAAATCCAGAAATTAATCGTTTATACCATCATTGTCAGAACGAATACATAACGTAAGTATGTATTCATACCTATTTTGTGTAAGTATTCCACTAGTTTAAAAGCACCCGTGTTATATCGAAATATTCAACGGTATTTCTCTCTTCAGCGACGTAAGCTTATTTTCTAAAAGTTAATTTATTCTTTGAATTGTTTACCCTCGTCAAACTGCACTAACCGTGTAGTCTGAACAGGGTTAAAGTGTAAGCTCTTTACAAATTCTGCGGAACAAGAATGAAAATCATACCAATTGTAATGTTTTGAAACAACTTGTGGGAAAATGAAGGCGGTCTCTTTAAGAATAGCAATGTTTCTGGTTTTAATCAAACACTACGGTATAGCACTACAGAATAAGAATCGTGAATCTATCCAAGTTTGCTTTCCTAGTTATTCCTAAATTAAGATTAACTTTCGATACCTTTAGGATCTACTTTAAATCCACGAAGACCAAGAGTGAGGCCTGGTCTCTGCGGTGTGGTGTCTAATTGTAGGGCTAAAGTAGAGTTCCTTGATTCAGGAAGTTCTTCAAAGTTCACACCATCACCGGCATTAACACCAACCTAAAAAGATCTAACTGATGTTGAATTCTCCATAATTTTGAAACAAAAGGTTCACGTTAATTTTATAAATATCGACTGATAACGTTAATCAAAAGATTAAATAACTTAATTCTGTTTGTATTTGAACTTTATATTAGGAGTATCATGTTACTGTATTTTCTTCATGCTTTCCTTTTATAGGTAGAAGTCCCAAACACACAAGGGCTCGATTTGATCAAAGAACAACAAATAATTTATTGGTAGGAGTCAAAAAATATATCCAATGGTAACACTTGAAAACTGTACGTATTCTTATTTGAAGATAGAAAATTAACATTAACCGACATTAAAGAAGAAAATCACCAATGTTTTTTTTTTTCTTAAAGAAAGTTTCGAAACAGCGCTAGAAACAAAGTCTCATACTGCTTTACAATGAAATTAACAGGTAGCAAAAATTGTGAAATTAGTATTGTTTGCACGCAAGGCCTTCCATTTAATTTGGGGTTGAAAATTTATAAATAATTTGACCTTTTGTGACACCACTTTAATACTTCATGAAATTTAATAAAAGTTTTTTGGAATCGTCTGTAATTTTGAGATGAACTGCCAAGAACCAAATCATGTATGTTGCATAAAATATTTGTTCGATAGCCACCATTATCTCCTATTGCGATGCAATTAAGAGATTCATGGCTGTAAAATGTCGAGAATGTAAGATGAAAATAATAAAGGGAAATAAATAAAAAAAACAAAAAAACTAGAAGTTAATAGAGGTATCTGAATCTGAATCTGAATTTATCTGAATCTGAATGTATACACTGTTGGACCTTTCGGTATATTCACAGTGGGAGAGATGTGTGTTATATTGGTCACTTTAACAGTTTATAGTTTTGAAGCACCTGTTGTGTTTTTTGGCTTGGTTGTTCACTATATTAGCACTTTGGTAGTTATCTAGTTTTTTGGTTTGATTAGGCGTTTCCCACAGATTGGCGTTAGATAGGTTTTCGTTGGCATTGCTGGCACCAGCCCCTCAGCCACCTTGTGCATGAAGGTTAGTCTTGCTGCTTTTCTCCTCTCATATAGTGGTGGAAGTTCCAGTTCTTTCAGGAACACATCATTGATCTCTTGATTTATAGTCCCCCGAAATAAATCTTGCTGCTTTTCGCTGGATCTTTTCAATTTTTCTGTATCCTTTTGTAGGTACGGGTCCCATACAATAGAGCTATATTCAAGGATGGAGCGGACTAATGAGAAATAGGCTGTCCTCCTGCATGATGATGGACAGTGTTTAAGGTTCCTTTTTAGGAATCCGAGTGTTTAGCTAGCTTTACTGCAGATAATTGATAAGTGTGATCCAATTTTGAGGTCAGTGAATGTAAGTCCCAGGTATGGGCTGTCTTCTACTTGTTGGAGGAAATGTTTGTCTTGTTCATAAAATTGTGTAGATTTGATGTTTATGCTCATTACATTGCACTTTTTGGCATTAAAGCGCATGCCCCAAGGTGAAGCACAGTTTTCTAGTGCTTTCAAGTCTGTTTGCAGTTGAAGATGGTCTTTCCTTGTCTTGATTCAGCGATATAGCAAGCAGTCGTCGGCGTAAAGGCGAACTCATGATTTCACACAGTCCGGGAGGTCATTTATGTGACACAAGAATGCCAAGGGTCCTAACATTGTTCCCTGTGGTCTACAGTGACTGGTTCAGACATCTCTCCATCGACGACTACTCTCATCTGTTTGTTAGGAAGTCAAGTAGCCAGCAATTAATGTTTCTATCAATGCCATAGAGGTTCATCTTGAGTAGAAGGCTTTCGTTGGGGACGGTATCGATTGCTTTAGAGAAGTCAAGTATGATTATATCTATTTGGGACTTGTTGTCATGGTGTTGGAGTAGATCATGTATTGTTGTCAATAGCTGTGTTTCGCAGGTAAAGCCACTTCTAAACCCGTGGTTTAAATCAGTAAGAATGTTGTTTTTCTCCAGGTGATCTAGTATATGTTTACATATTATGTTTTCTAGTATTTTACAGGATACCGTTGTTAGTGATATTGGCCGATAGTTTTCCGGTAGATGTGAGTCCCCTTTTTGAAGATTGGTGAAACGTTTGCACGTCGCCAGTCAGATGGTAGTTTTCCACTATATAGGGATTTCTGGAATATGTAGCTAAGTGTTGGGGCTATGGTCTTGGCGCAGGTTTTCAGAATGTTGTTTGATATTCCATCTGGTCCAATGGTCTTGTGAACACTGATGTTGTTAAGTAGCTTCTCTACACCTTTTGTTGTTATGGTTAATGGTGGTATAGGTGTTTGGGCTCTCTTCTTTGTTGTTGGCCTGTCCGTGTTTCCTTTTGTGAATACTGAGCTGAATTGTTCCACCAGTATATCTGCTTAATCTTTGCTATTACTAAATAACTGCCCTTTCTTCTTCAGTGGTTGTACTCCGATTTTATCCTGACGTCTTGGTGTTATGAATCTCCAAAATGGTTTTGTGTTATTGTCTATAAGTCCTTTGTTTATGGTATTATTCATATGGTTTATCTCAGCTTTTTTGAGCTCTCTTTTGCATTCTCGTTGAAAAGTTTTGAACATAGTCAAATTTCCTCTTTTCTCTGCATTCTTATTTAATCGTGATTTACGTTTCACCATTCTTTTGAGTTTGTGGTTGAACCAGGGAAGACTCTTTCTTGTACTTGGATGGTATGTTTCTTTCTATACTCTCGGATATCCTTGTTTTGAAGAGTTCCCGTCATCTGTGTTTCTTTTATCTCCGTTTCTGGCTCAAGGAGGTCTTCGTCTATTGCTGTTCAGTTAGCTTTGCTATATTCCGTTTCTTTTGTCTGATGTAGTGTGGTATGATGTCTATCTCTGTGACTATCATGGCGTGATCACTGATTCCGGGTACAGAAGTTGAGGTTTTAACAAGTGACGGATTGTTTGTGAGTACAAGATCTAGGATGTTATTGTCTCTTGTTGGCTGATTTTAAATAGAGTTAATCCATATACTTCTGTAAAGTCTATGATGGCTTGTTGAACATCTCTGTCAGGAGCCCTCTTTTCTTCACACATCTTTTCCCGGTTTATATTTGGGCAGTTGAAGTCCCCAGCAATAATCAGATGGATATCACTTTTGTTTTCAAGAAGAAGCCTTGCTGATTTTTCTAATACAGATTTCTGTGTGGCATGTAGAATGAACATACTGAGAAGATTTAATTGTGTTTCAATTGTATTTTTGACAATACAATTTCACAGTTTGTAGTGAGCTGTGGTTTGGCATCAGATTGAATACTGGTGGTTGTACCAATGAAAACACCTCCACCCATTCCTTCCAATCTATCATTTTTATTGATGCTTAAACCTTCTGGAAAGACCTCACTTTCTTACTGATATGTCCTGTACATTTTAATTATCTATATTCCGATTTAAAGAGATTAGATTTGAGTTGGATAACATATTAGGTCTAGGAGATGTGACCAGATATGTATGGTTCAGGATATGGTCAGAGATAAATATTAAGATGCTGGGTTAACGCTTGTTATATATGCCTCTTGTCATCAATTTGATCTTAAAGTGTATAACGTTTGAAGTTGGTAGCTATAATGGTTAAGGGGATATGGCCCGGACAAATATATACAATAAATGTAAGAAAAAACAAATGAAAATATCCCCCCTCGAAAAATGGACGGACACGACACTGGTCCTAAGACGATATAGTTTAATATAGTTGAATTTCAAAGCTACAGGCAATTATGATGTAGGAGGTTTGGTTTGGACATAAGTTCGACGGACGGACGAGCGGACAGAATATAGCAAATCGCAGCCACAACCAGAAACCGACAGAGCACGAGGACGGGTTCAATAATTAAATAAAATGATAAGTGAACATTACTTAAGGTCGCCAAAATTTATATTTATATATTGCGCTTCCTGTTGTGTGTTTGTTGAGAGAGTACTCAGTAAATGGTTAACAAATAAACAAATTTTCCAAATGAACTTTTACAAATAAAGAGAAAAAAAGTGTAAAAATACGAGTAACGAACAGAAGTCCACTTAAATTCAAATAGTTCTCAAATTATTTTCCATTACAAAGATAATTGAGTAGGCAGACATTTGAAGAAAAAGACAATATCAAAACGTCTTTTTCTATAGTTATTTGAAATTAATTATCAAAAGAAACGACTTTAATATTTCAACTTGGACACAATTGCATATTATGGCTTCCTTTGGGACATTATCATGCCTCCCATTTTTTATTATCATCTTTTCATAAACAATATATGACAAAATATTTTCAAGTTATTCTACGTTATTATTCAACTGTTAGGGCGTGGCATAGCCTTGCCGTTCTTTTAATGTTAGTCGGCAAATATGGTAAACTCGTGCAAATAATTGTATGTAAAAACCAATAGGATTGACGTGCTAAGGGTAAGCGAACACATTTCATCGTAGGGGTACAAAAGCCTTTTAATTCTTGCTTCGAAACGCTGAAATTACTAGGGTTTGGTTACTTACCAACGATTTAAGTTTTAAGTTATTTGTGTCGACTATCAATAGAAGTACGTGATTATAAATAAAAGCCGATCTACCTAAGTGTAATGACACGTAGATTAGGCTCCGCCCTGCCAGGGCAAAAATTTTGGATCATGATATAAAAGTTCTGAATGCATCAGTATAAATTTTAAAATACAATAACATCAATACAATTTTCATACAAGTTTTAATGTAAAATGCATTTGTCTGATTTTACCAGTGAACATATCTTGCAAGCCCTTTAAGACTACCTAGGCGTATGGCGCTCAAGATGAGCTATTGTGACCGAAGAATGTCCTGCGTGTGTCTGTCCATCCGTTAACAGTTCTTAGAAAGAATATTCTGCCCTGAAACTAATGGACAGAATTTTACCAAACTTCACAGATATTGTCTTTGGGTTATGCTTTTACAAAAAACTTCAAAGATAGAATCGGGGTTAAGATAGGGTCAGAAAGGGGTAGTAATGCCAAATGTCAAAACTCTATATTCTCCTCTGCAACAAGTGATCAGAATTTGTCAAAATATTTGAGTCATGCTCTTTCTATATACTCCAAAGATTTTAAATTGGCGTTAAAATGGAGTCAAAATATGGTGAAAAAGGTAAAAAGGTCAAATCGTATTTTTATCTTAAAGTCTCAGATTTAGCTCAGTCTTTCTGAAACCTGCCTAATATGTTTGTCAATGCATAAGAAAGATGCCTGTACATATCTGTTGCAATTCGACTGTCAAATGAAATATACCTATATATCGTATAACCACTCTAGAGGCCACGAATTAAACCTTTTTTCTCAAACTTGCTTAGTATGTCTGTCTAGTCCAAAGAAAGATCCCTATTGATTAGTGGCATTCTGACTCAAGTCATGGATAAAAGAGCCTTATAAACACGTGCCTTGTTACCATTCTAGACATCACATTTTTGGCTCATTTGCTCAGGATTTTATTTTTGGTAAGGAAGGAACCTAATGATTTCGGATGCAACCCTATGTATGTTATGGGAAAAGGAGCTTTAATAAAGACGCCATTTCTACCATTCTAGAGGTCTCAATTTTCTGCATAATCTCTCAAATACTCAGATCTCTTTCATTTCGGATTGCATATTGAGGTATGGCATTTTTACCATTTTAAAAGTCTGGCTAATTGTCTCCCGAACTTTTCGTATGCATTTCAAAGCATGCCATGCCAAAAAGAGCCTTAATTGCTATATGGCCACAATATGTTCCCTTTTTGATCCGTAGACTAAGATTTCTACCCCTCCAGGCACAGAACACTTATCAAGCATATGAAAATGCTTAGTGAATAAACTATTTCTGTTGCGTTTTCAACAATCCTAAGATTCAAATGATAAAGAAAACCGAGATTTTTTATATACTTTTGAACCTATAGAGGGAGGACTAAACTGATAAACTAATTCCGATTTTAAAGTTGACTCGTATCAAATCCTCTGAACAAGGCAATTATAGCTTTCGGTGCCGAAACTTGTTTCAAGCATTATTCAAAATGAATGTCCCGCGGTATATAACTCTTATTTTCTCACAAATAAAACCTTTATAGATGGACAGATCGTCCGCGAATAGCTAGCTAAAAAGAATATAAAAAGATAATTATTGCTGCAATCACAAGATATTCATCGCGAAACGCGACTAAACAGTAAATAATCCATTGAAACCGTCTCGCCAAATAACGAATTATAAATGATAGCTCGATAATGATTAAATTCGCTCCTCCCCTTTTTGTTTGCGGCGATTTGATTGAAGAATGTATGATGCAACAAAATTGACTGACATAATTGATTGTCGCACAACAGACGAGAACTAGAGTTATTGAGTGAAAAAAATAAGTCGATCGGTAAAACAGTTATAGTTCATATACTTACAATTTACGCGTATAACCTTGCGCTCCGCTGAGGTAATATCGCGTAAATTTTCAGAAATGAAAATATCTATTACAGATAGCTTATAGTTTTTTTTAAAGATTTAATTGTATGATTTTTTAATAAAATTGTCAAATTGTAAACTGTGTTTATTTGACTTCTGCTGGTCTATAACAAAATTGGGGGTTGCTCCGAGATAATCCTATTGTATGATTAACTAGTTGAACATCATTTATACAGAAAGTCTATTAGTTTATTTAATAAAAGTCAACCATGGTATTTTCGGTCACAGGATTTCTTAAATCGCCAACCGTTGATTGATTTGATTTGTTAGAAAGGATGAAATGATTCAAATTGGTACACATTTTACGCTTGATGTAAGGTCTTATATAAAAAGAAAGAAATCAAAAATAAAGTAGCTAAGAAACTTTTAGAAGAAATTTATCTCGAATCTTATGGTTTTGAAGAAATTGAAAGTGAAAGTAGAATGTCCAAATTTCAGTGTCATTCAAAATAAGAGAAAATGAAACTTAAAATTCAATTTCAAAAATAGAAATTAGATAGAGAAGAAAGTGAGAGAAAAAGAGAGAGAAAAAATTATGTTAGAAAGAGAGAAAATTAAAGCGGAAGGAGAGTAAGAGAGGGAAGATTACAATTAGAAAAAGAGGAAAAGGAAGAAAGGTTACGATTAGAAAATGTTAGAGAAGAAAGAATTATGTTGGAATGAGAGCAGTCGAAACTAGAACAAAGAAGAAAGAAAACGCATTTCTGAATTAGAGAATATCAATTAAGAACGTGGCGTGACACGGTCAAGCAAGCAATTTTGAATGCATATGAGTTAGTACCAGAAGCAAATCGTCGAAAACTCAGGACATATAAGAAATTTGATAACCAGACTTATGGATAATTTGCTAGAAAAAAGGAAAATGTCCAAAATTCTGCATCAGTTAAGTAAGTTAAATAAGAAAAAAATGAAACTTGCAATTTCAAAAAGAGAAATTGGATAGAGAAGAAGGCAGAGAAAAAAAAAGAGAGAGAAAGATATGATATATTTAAGTAAGAGAGAAAATAAAAGCAGAAGAGAGAGAAAGAGAAGAAAGGTAACGATTAGAAAAAGAGGAAAAGGAAGAAGTAATACGGTAAGAAAATGGAGAAAGAGAAGAAAGATAATTTTCTATAAGAGAGAAGTAAGAACTAGAAAAATGAAGAAAGACAACGGATTGATGAATTAGAGAAAATCAATCAAGAATGCGGCGTGACACGATCAAACAAGCAAATTTGAATGCATGTGAGTTAGTACCTGCAGCATATCGTCAAAAATTCTGGACATATAAGAAATTCGATAACCAGACTTATGTAGAAATTGGTAGAGAATAGGAATCCTCATCCTCTTAGAGTTGATAGAAAATCTTTAGGTTTATTTGTTCTGATACGCCTAATGTTCAGGGTTCTATTGATAGGAAATCCTTAGATTTGATTTGTTCTGATAACCCTGATGTTCAGGGTTCGAAGTCCCGTTTTGATGATTCTGTGGAGGATCATTATAAGCCCTTTTTGTCCCAGGGAATAGTTTCATTTGACGATTCTAGCAAAGCATTACTTTGAGAGATACTGGAGCTGCTAAGACGTTATTGTTAAAAGAAGTATTGCCTTTGTCTGAGCACACTTCTGTTGGTAGATCAGTTTAATAACAGGGTGTGGAGCTATGTATCATTGAATTTCCTCTTCGTAGAATTAATTTAAAGTCAGATTTGATTACTGGACCAGTTGTCGTAGGTGTTAGGCCGACTCTTCTTGTTCAATGTGTTGCCTTGTTGTAAGGCAGTGACTTAGCTGACGGGAAAGTTGTCGCTGACCTAATTGTTTCTGAGAAAATAGCATCTGATGTCGAAGTTAATGATGATGATGATAATGATGGTGGTGATGATAAAGAATTTTTCCCAGCCTTTGTTGTTACTAGAGCTGTGGCTAGAAAGAGAGAGCACAAGACATTAGATGATTGTCTTCAAGTTAAAGATGGAAATCATCCCGTAAACTATTGATTGATTTAATGGGTTTTACGCCGCTTTCGACATTTTTCCGGTTATATCGCGGCGGCTGGAGCACCTAACAATGGTTTCCTGGTATTTTTCTCACCAGTTTAACTACCACTTAATTTCCTAGCCTCAAGCTTCTATCTCACATAAGTCTACGATTATCAACCCAATTGGTGAATGACAAATTGTCGTAAAGAATGAGTGCCGCCGTCGGGGTTCGAATCGGGGAACTCTAGATTGGCAGTCCGACGTGCTACCAACTGAGTCATAACGGCGGTCCCGTGTATGAGATTTAAGTGATACGTTTATTTCAACAATAGATGACAATATTAATCCCAGTGCAACCAAAGTGTCGGTGTTCACAGACTACTCTCAAAGTGTACCCACAGACAAATCCGTCTTTTCACCAAACCTAGGCTAGGATACCCTTAGCCGAGATCAGCTGATATCTGAGCAGAAAAGGGGCACAGATAGGGACACATATGGCAGGTCATTTAGGTAAAAATTAAACCTGTAATAGTATGTACCCACAGACAAATCCGTCTTTTCACCAAACCTAGGCTAGGATACCCTTAGCCGAGATCAGCTGATATCTGAGCAGAAAAGGGATACAGATAGGGACACATATGGCAGGTCATTTAGGTATAAATAAAACCTGTAATAGAATTTTGAGTCATTTTTATTGGCCTAGATTGAAAAAAGATGTATTTAGATCTTTGTAAACCTTGTCATCTTTGTCAAATGATAGGTAAAGCAAGTCAGAAAAAACCCTCTGCTCCACTCAACCCTATTCCGGCTTTTGAGGAGCATTTTAGTCGAAATTTGGTGGACTGTGTAGGGTCTTTATCGAAAACTGAATGTCAAGGAGTCCTTGAACGTTTTCATCGAAACCTTAAGACTATGATGAAAACATATTGTTACCAGTACGAAAAAGACTGGGATGAATGAGTTCACCTTGTACTCTTTGCATTGCGAGAGTCCATTCAGGAATGACTAGGTTTTAGTTCATTTGAACTTATGTTTGATCATACTGTTAGGGGGCCGTTAAAGTTATTTCAGGAGAAATGGTTGACTGAGACTAGTGGCCTTAATCTCTTAGATTTGTTTCTAATTTCAAAGAAAAGTTGTTCAATGCTTACAAATTAGCCAAAGAAAATCTCAAGAGTTCTAAAATCAAAATGAAAACACGGTATGACAAAAATGGAAGAAATCGTGGTTTTAAACCCGGTGACAAAGTTCTTGTATTTTTACGCTTCCTGGTCGCCGATTGCAAGCAAGGGATTGAGGTCCGTATGAAGTTGACAACAAGATAAGTGATGTTATTTATGCAGTTAAAACACCTGGTCGAATATTGTGAAAGGAAATCGGAAAAAAAAGCAGTTGTCAATTTAATAAATGTTAAGTCTTTTGATGAAAATGAACATTCTTCAGAGACATGTGAAAAAATATATTAACCAAAGTGTCCGTTTGACGCACAAATCCTGATGTAAACCTCAAACATTTAAATGAAGACCAGAAAAAGATGTGCTTGAATTGATCAATTAATTTCAAACTAATTCCAAGATTTTCCAAACAAAACTAACGCTGCAGTTCATGATGTGGTTGTAGGCGATGATTTGCCGATAGAGCAGCACCCGTATCGAATAAATCCTATAAAACTCCAGTGCATGCAAAAGGAAATTCAATACATGCTTGAAAATAATATTATCGAACCTAGAAGCAGTAATTGGAGCTCAACTTGTATTCTTGTTCCAAAACCAAATGGGACCTAAAAATTTTGCACGGACTTTAGAAAAGTTAATTCGGTCACCAAAACCGACTCTTACCCGATCCCAAGAATTGGTGACTGCATAGACAAAATAAGTAGTGCTAAATTTGTAACGGAAAGAGCTTAAAGAATTTCAGCGTTTGCAACCCGAGATGGCCTCTTTCAATACAAAGCTATACCTTTCGTTATAAAAATACCCAAACCACATTCAAGGGAATGATTCATTCAATACAGCAGAATCTTGAAGGATGCAAAGCTTATATAGTTGATGTAATTATCTACACTGACACCTGGTTAGACCATATTCGAATTTTGCTGGAGTTCTCCAAGATATTAGAAAAGGCAAATCTTAAAATAAGATTTATAAAATGATTTTTGTAAAGCTTTTGTTGAATATTTGGTTATAAAGTAAGTAACCGTGAAGTTAAACCTCTTGTTGCTAAAGTAAGAGCTATATCAGAATTTCCGATTCCTACAAACAAGAAAGGATTGATGAGATTTGTAGGAATGGCAGGATTTTACTGAAAAAATTGTCTGAATTTCTGTACAGTTGTTGGTCCTCTTACCAAACTTTTTGAAAAAGAAACAAGGATTGTGATTTATCCTTTCAAAAGATCAAGGCAATTCTTGCTAGGAGTCCTGTTCTCTTTACCCCTGACTTTACAACGCGATTCGAATTGCATGTATATGCAAGTGATGTAGGGACCGGGGCTATTTTATTTCAAGAAAATGTTGTTGGTAAAGATAGGGCTGTTTCATATTTTTCAAGGAAACTTACAAGTTGTCAGAAAATTATTCTACAATAGAAAAAGAGTGTATTGCATTATGATTAGCATTAAATCATGTTGATGTATATCTCGGTGTTTTTGTTCAGCAAATTCTTGTATAAACAGATCTTAATCCTCTTACATTTTTTATCAAAATGTCAAACAAAAACCAAAGATTGACAAGAGGGGGGTTATCATTACAGGAATATGTTGGCCTTTTAAGAGTGTAATAGTCTTTGTAATTGAGTTTGTGTTTTATGTAAAATGTTGTGTTCTTTATTATATTTTAGCAGTTTTTGTTGTTCTAAAAAAAGTAGATAAAGTTTTCATTTACATTCAAATTTTTTTAAGGTGGGCGGTGTTATGAGGCTGAGCGTGCTAAGTTGAATACTGTCGTTTTGTGTCCTATTGGGTACGCATGTACTGGTCAAAGTATATACTCTTTTATTCTCCAAGTTTCTAGAACGCACATGCAAAAATATGTAATTCAGGTGTGACATATGTTTCTATTTTTATCACTCAATCTTCTAATGTTCTAGAAGTGGTAGAATTTCTATATAAGCATGTAAATTGAAAGACCAGGGGGGATTTTGTGAGATAGACATTTAAGGTGCTTGATACACGCCGATTCTGTGATTTATTTGTGTGAATTTGTTAGTAAAAGATTTTAGTATATGTTTGGATAATTAAACACTTAACACTTAAGGATTATAATATTGTGAACATCTTTTCGGAAAGGATATTTACAGACGGAAGGAACTTTGGATAATTAACTGAGATAAGTAGCTTATAGTGTAAATTTTAAGTTTTTGTTGTATGATTTTGTTAATAAAATTGTCAAAGTGTAAACCGTGTTTCTTTGACTTCTGCTGATTCATATGAAAATCTGTACGAGATGCAAAAAAGGTAGAGGTCGATCATCGAATTTCTGAACATAAACAGTGTAAGGAACAAATTCCATGAACTTCTCGAAATCTTCATTCCAATTTCATAGCTGTACCATTAGAAGTATCTTTCAATAATCTGTCAATTAGGAGCTTTATAGTTGATTATGATATAATGTCTCATTGATAACATATGTAGGCCAAAACACTGTTGTGCAATACGTATTAAATATACCATGATTGATTGGTTGACTTTAGGGTGTAAGGTCGCGTTCAACATTTTTTCAGTTACATCGCGGCGGCTGGAGCACCTAACAATAGATTCCTGGTATTTCTCTCACCAGTATTACCATCACATCCTTTCCTAGCCTCCAGCTGCTATCTCACAGAGGTCTACGATTATCGACCCATTGGTTAGAGACAAATGGTCGGAAAAAAAGGGGCACCTAACAACGGTTTCCTGGTATTTCTCTGACCAGTTTAATTGTCACATCCTTTCCTAGCCTCCTGCTGCTATCTCACATAGGTCTTCGATTATCGACCCATTGGTGAGAGACAAATAGTCGGAAATAATGAGTGCCACCGTCGGGGATCGGACCCGGGACCTTTAGATTGACAGTCCGACGCGCTACCATAAATAAAGCATGATAATTATTTCTCAATTTGTAAAACTCAGCATATTCATTTCTATCCACATTAGTCTAACTCCCAAACAGGGAAGTTTTGATGATTGATTTCATAGAGCAGCGTAACTTACGAGTAATTCAACATGTTACCATCTAAAAATTGTAGCTTTATCCTATAATTTTACGTTACGTGCACTATCTGTAATATTTATAAGAATATCGATATATTTATTTGATTAATTATTTCTTAAAAGGTCAAAATAAGTATTCTGACCAGAACTAGGATTCAATACTTTTGAGTCTGTTAAAAGAATTTGAAAGAATTTTACCCCCTGTAGTGTTACAATTTGTACCCTAAGGGTTGGGAAAGTGATATATATAAGAAGAAAACCATACAGATACTTCTTGAAACTCATTGGATGGGTTTTAATTTGTATTTTAAAAACTTAATATTCAGATCGAGTGTTCATACATATGCTGCTGTACTGATGAGAACTTTCCTATATCAATTATGTAATTTGTAACACATGTAACATCAGACTTATTATTATTAATGTTATGACTTGCCAGGGAAAACAATCTATGCTCGGCAACAAAGTCTTTGCGAAGCAACAGTGATTTCATAATGCCAGATACCTTGTGATTATTTGGACACATGCAATATATCTCAGAATGGTAACTGTTTTCGTGTGAAACTGTATAGTTTTTCAAGCTCCTGTTATATCTAACAGAAATCAAATGAATGCAGATGAGTTAAAGATACTGGTCAAATTCAATATATTGATAAAAATAAGGAATGATTATTGTCTTACACATTACAAATTTAACATCTGTTACCTTTTTTTTACACAATATATGTTAATTTTTAATGCCACATTTTCTCTATGACAGATTTTCTATTAACCAACCTTAAATTTATTAAGAGAAAAGAATGTCCATCAGTTTTCAATAGCTCGAATAATACTAGAAAGCTGCATTTATTCTGTCATTGCTTTTTAGTCCTTTCATTTTCAATTTTCGATTTACACACTGTTGCATTAATCTGTAATACGGATTCACCTATAACAAGCTTAATGGCAGACCCCCGACTATGAAGTAATATATATCTTTTTTTTGTCTTGGTTGACAGACCTCTGTTTATCGTAAGAGACCAATATGTAAAAAGGAAGCTTAGGCAAATAACATAACATTAGAAAGAAGCACAATCTGGTTCGTTTTTATGGAGTTTTACGCGGCTTCCAACAATGATTCAATTATACCGCGTAGGCTGCAGCACCTAACAATGGATTCAGGTCTTTTTCAGTTTGTTGCTGTTACCATTGTTTTGGGTTTACATCAATAGTTAGCTAGCCCCGTTATGCTTTTTAGGTCTACAGATTAACTTTAGGTGCTCACATTCACAAATATCTAGATTAATCCTTTGAATTAAAACCGTCAAAATACAACATTACCTTAATTTGATTAGTTTTTAAATTGGGTTATACGATGCTTTTAACATTCATTCAGTTATATTGCGTGTTTGGAGCACCTAACAATGGATTTCATGGTACAGACAGGATAAGTGCCGATGTCAGGAATCTAACATGAAACCTTTTGTATAATAGTCCAATGCGCTACAAACTGTGCTATGAATGTGGCTTCTTCCTGAATTTGAAGTTGTGACTTAAACTTCTCAATTGATTTTGAGGATTATGATTATATAGGGTCGTGTAATTCCTGTTTCCTAATTCATTTTTTCTTAAATATGGCTTTAAATAATAATTGATAAATAAAATTATGGTAATGGATGAAGAAAGCATCATTTTAGCAAAGGAATCAAGTGTAACAGTCGAATATGGGAAAAAATACTGTAAGTCAATGTTTTCATAATTTGAATAAAAAAATGTATTGAACTAAACTAATTTAATTAATTTAAAATGATATATCATAAAATTATGTAGCTTAAAAAGTCTAGGATATTAAATACAGTAAGAGTATATTGGTTTTAAGTTTCTTGTGTAAATGCTGATAGAGCTGCTCTCGCAAACTCAATCCATTCAGATGTTTCACTGAGAGAGGGGTAGTGACTAAATCACTCTGCTACACAGTATTCTGATAATAAACTTACCAATGTCGTGTACCTTGAACCTGTGACCTTCAGATCACAAGTCAAGTTTCAAACCACTAGGCCATCAAAGGTGTTCAAGTTCATTTGACTAGTTTACATACTTGTGCACGGTAACTTAAACAGTCGCATTACAAAAAATAGTATTAAGGGCAGTTTCCAGTTTTGGCCCTGTTTTTTTTAGAATGGCAACAAAGTGAGGTATTTAATGTTTAAGGGTGGTACTTTGAATTCAAAATTGTTGTTTATTTTCCAAAGTGGAAAAATCTATTCAACTATATTACAGAGTTTATAATCAGTAAATCCTTTTGTGTTAGGTCACGTAAAAACCAATTTTGCATCGAACTTGTTGTATTGAGAACTATTCATGTCAAAAACATTTCACAAGGAAACTTGAAACAATCCATCTTTTTGGTTGTTTTGTTTAATATGTCCTTAGATCATTTGTCTTTTAAATCATATTTCTGACTTATGCTAGCTAAAGTAACGTATTGCATAGTCAAATGCCAACCACGAATATTCAAAATGATTTCGAATTTTAGTTTTACTTCCAATGTAACTGGTAATAGATATTACGAAGTTAGAATGTAGTTGATACAGTACAAAATTATAAGTTAAATAAATACACTTAATGACATATCAAGCTATGTACCATGCAATTGCTTTTACATTTGCTTTACAAAAAAACAAAAAAACTAAGATAGCTAGGAATAAAAAAAAAAAAAAAATTAAGACAGAGTGGGTTGTAGTATCAATTATGACATTTGGACTCAAAAGAAGGTGGAATGCTTCCTAAATTTGACTAAATTACATATTTTATGAATTTGGTAACGTATATTACAAAAATATCATGATTTATTGATTTATTTTTCGTAATACCAATGAAAATAACCTCCCTGTATTAAACTGTTCACATAAAGAAGCTTAATTGTTTGGTATTGTTACTTCTAGGAATATTTTTTTATTTCAAAGAAAATCTTAGTGACCGGGGGGGGGGGGGGTAAAGGGGGTGTACAGTCAGTCCACGGTCTATAGTATTCAAGTTTGCGATCTATGCTGATTTTATGCTTTTCTATAATTTAATATCATTTTATTAGCTTCGTATGTATGCCTCATCCTTTTATAAGTTGTATACTACTCAAAGTTTGCTAAGTACCATTTTTTTATACTATAATTTCAGGAAACAATCAAATTTGATTATAAGAATGTTGGAAAATGGTCGATTGTTATTTGTGTATCAAATTTTAAGAAGAAAATAAAGCTTTATAATGCTAAGCAGTCTTTAAATGAAGACCAAACAAGGAAACCCTAGAAATTGGTCAGTTTTCTTGAAAATTGCACAATCGAATTAGACCAGAAAAGGTCTTTTTTTCAATTGCATTTTGTACAATAACGAGTATGAGAGCTGGCATGGTCAATAACAGCATGACAGCGCCCCTGCATACTTCTGATTAAGTTTTGGATAACTCTTTCGGGAATAACAGACTATTCTTCTCTAAGGATCTTGCCGAATCCCTGGAGTGACCTTAGCTGGACCTGGCGAACCGAAACACTGACTTGTAACTCATTCCACATATGCTCTATCGGATTAAAGTCCGGTGAGCGAACTGGCCAGTCCAGACGTGAAATGCCCTCTTATTGGCGAAACTCTTGGACTATACGGGCAGTGTATGGACGGGCATTATCATCAATTAAAACTAATTCTTTGAGCCGTAGATCTCAAAAACGTGGTTTAATTTTCAATAAATAAAGGCATGGGTGTAGTGTAATTCTTTCATGACTAAATGTTCAACATTCCTAGGGAAAGAAACGTATACATAACACATAAATGATAACTGCGGACTAGTTTCTTAATCGTATACGCTGTTCGTTTTTCCAGCAACGGAAGCGTCGGTAAGCGCTGATATTCGACCGTTTCTTTTACATTGGGCTCTTAATTTTAAAGATAAATAAAAAGAAATAAAACAATCGAAATTGCACACTTAACTATCTTTAAGTCGTGACATTTACATCAAGTTAACGTTACCTTCATTCAAGTGGATCAGGAATAAATTTACTTTTCTCATCGTGATTTGTATAAATAAGTAATAGGGTAGGTAGGCCTTGTGCAGGGCCTATATGCAAACGGCTAGGAAACTCAAGTTTAAGTTAAAGTTATAAGAACGAGTTTAACAATTAAATACACAATCGAACAATTTAAACGTACGTTAATAATCAATAATATATGTGAGATGTTTTCTAAGACGATCGCCCATCTGCACCTTGTTTTCATGATTTCGTGTCGTGCAGCTAAAACTTAGAAATCTCTTATCAATCTCATCCTAAAACTTGTCACGAGACGAACATAAATTAAGATCAGATTCAAAGCTGTCACCAAAATTCCTCGTTAGTCGTGCAAATTTCCAATTGTTCATCTATAAATGCATTCGGACAAACTAAACGTGTGTAAACAGTGATCGATAGTGTACTCGCCATGATTCTGTATTTTTAACTACGTCACGAATACGTCGCCGATAAAATAAATTCGTCTTAGTTAAGACAGTGTTTTTTCTACTTCCAAACATTTTTTCCTCTAAACCGATATGATTCCCGGAGTAGATAATGGAATTGTCGGTATTAAATTAGATATCCGTTTTAAGTTTGCTTCCTGTTTTTTAGATACTTCAAAATACACTCGGCAACATTTGAATCCAATATAAATCATATTCTGCCATGTAAGTGATAAATAATGTAATGGAGAGTTTTAAGATCTAGATTTAATCCCGATCAAAGTACGCTACGCAACAATTATCTAAAAAGAAACGCGTCCATGTGCGTATTTATCTCTAGAAAAATCAGGTCGAATTAATTCATCGTATTTTTCATATAAATTCTAGAAACATAAATTGTCGATGTAGCATAAGTAGTGCAACGTTTCCTCCAATACTTTCGCCTTCGGTCTGCAAGTAGTATGTTTAGTTGAGCGCGAAAGTGTTATGAGATACGATTTATTCGAGAATGTTGAGATATAATTTGCTTGTAAATCTGCGGGACACTTCATATCTTTTTAACTGTATCCAATATTAAACGGCTTAAAGACCAAAAGTCAGGTCTACGAGGGTTATAAAATGAATAGTAAGGAATATTTAAAAAAATAAGGAATTTTACAAACAATTCCATCATTTTCTCATGATTTTCTTTTCCATACAAACAGGTATGTTGCAATGACGTCGTGTTGATAATGTCACAAAGAATGACGACAGGACGGTTACAATGGTCAGATGAATTTGAAAATAAAAGATGAAATGTCTTAGTTAGTAAATGTCTTACTTACTAATTATAGAAAATAAAGGAAGTTGAAACGCTGCTTTGCAATGAATATAAGCAGTGATGGAGCAATTTCTCAATGAACCTTATTTCTACAGAAAACTATCTTGATCAGTGGTTGTAAAATTGAATTCTAGTAGAATATTCCCTTTTTGTATGAATTTGATCACAGAGGCTTCAATTTCAAGGGATATATTTGCATTTGAAAATTTGATTAAGTTTTTTTTTACCTTTTTCTTTTAAAGATGTCTTCTAATATCTTTAAGAAAGACATTAAATGCATAACCTGTTGCTACACGTAAGAGTACATCAATGTAGAATCATATTTGGGATACGTTATTCATTCTTTCAGAACGATGTTGTCTGATAAAAGTAGATTATTGACATTGAAGGATATGTTACAATAAATAATAATGGAAAAATAATCTCATTTTTATGAATGGACTAGTTAAGCAGTATAATAAATGTCAGGCTATTTATTCGTTGACCCTTGTATAAAGGATTATATGCTTCGACATCCAATGTAGCTAAGAAGAAGTTAATTAATGTGGGATTTAGTAGTGTCAAAAGTAAATCTGTTTAGCATACTGGTCCAGCAACAATTTGTCCAAGCTTTTTTAAATTAACTACATTGCTATCACAGCTTTTGTGCAATGGAGGCAGACGATTAAATACGCTAGAATTTTTTTTAATTAATGAAATATTTTTATCGTGAACTTTAAGACAATTCTTGTGTTTTCTAAAGGTTGATTGTGCATATCTTTAATATGTGATTCTCGTTTCTCTTTTGGGTAATTTTTCAGTGGTTTGTAGTAACTAGTTTGATATCATTAAATATATTTATCGGGTTTTTAAGAAGCTTTATATTGTGCAATTTAACAAATTTAACTAAAGTGGTATAAATGACTCTTCAATACTTTATGTACTTTCGGGTATTTATAAAATGCCAAATTGAGCGCTCAGTTAGTGTACTCAGAATATAATCATATTTTGTCACGTTCCTGACACTAGAAAGGACGCTTAATCCATAAATAAAAGGCGGTTGATTCTTTACCACTATATCCCCTAAATTGTCCGTTATTTCACCATACAATGTCAACACAACTGGTGGACGTTGATTAGAGCTGACTAGGGCTGCTTGGAACGTGTTAACAAACTAAAATGAAAGAAAGAGAATACAACATTTTTTTCTTTCTCTTAGACAAGTTATATATTTTATCAGTCTCATGACTATTGATCAATATATAGTTTCTGTCAAAACATTACGATACATGTTTCTGAACGAATTCAAACAACTTCTTTCTTTCCACGCAAATATCTAGAACTATTTCAGAGTTTTGTAGTTGCTTGGTAGTTCGCATTTATTGTCCAACCGCGGTATTCGAAAACGCGGGAAAATACGGTATAGCATGTAGTAGGGGTGGACTGAAGTAAAATTTAAAAAGCGCGAGATAACCGTACCTTATTACAAATGTTATCACCTATAGATACTGAAAGATTAAAGAAACTCATCAAGAAAAGCACTTTTTTCCTCTCAATCGCTATCCAATGCTTTTTGTCGTTACATTTTGAGTTTCTTCACAACAAAGTCCGATTCGGAAGCATACTACTTTTACGCGTTGATACATGACATTCACCGATTTAATTCAAAGGGTAGTTTTAATACCAGTAGTTTTTGTGCAGCAAAAAAATCGTTGGTCGCACTTTTTTTTATATATTGAACTCGTCGAAAGACTGTTTATAAACATTCAAATAGCATGGTTTACCTATACCAATATGCAGTGAAATAGAGATTTGCTATGACAAACCTACAAGACCAAAACCGCAAACTTAATATAAGTAAATAAAGACAATGTAGATCATAATAATGACACAATAAAACTATAAATTTGCACTAATATGTTCTGTCCCTTCGAGTGGTATTGAAAATGTCCTTATATCATTTGAAAATGCAATTCTATTTTCAACAGATGATGTGAGTCTAAAGATAAAAAAGAATTAAAAGCATCATATGTGGTTAAATATGGGGTGTACTTTTTCAAAGATTGCTCAAGAACAGGGATCCGTTTTACAGAACTTGAAAAATGACCTTGACCTTGACTGAAGACTATGATCTTAAATCCAACAAAAAGGGCTTATCCTAGGCAATCATCATGTGTAATATGAAGGACCTATCACTTTCCATTCAAATGTTATCAAAGAATGTCAACCTTAATCTTGAAAAATGACCTTAACCTTGACTGATAACCTTAAACTTGAAACCAACAAAAATCGCTTGTCCCAGGCAATCATTATATGAAATATACCATATATCACTTACCACTCAAAAGTTATAATAAAATGTCAATGTTTTCGCAAGACTACGTCGACTACAACAACGACACTTAGGGTATAGCAGTACCTCGGCTTTCCTCTAAAACTGCCGCTTTGAGCTTTGATTCTATGAAGAAAAGGCATGTGCCCGGTTGGAGCCAAAATATGACCCGGGGTCTTGATATGAACAAACTTCTTAGAGGTCCACTAGATGATGCTACATACTAAAAAAGGAAGCTGTCTGTCTTCCGGTTTCAGAGAAGAAGCTTTTTGAAGATTTTCCTATTTTTCACCCTTTGTGCTCACATGAGCTCAAAAGGGATGCGCTTGGGTGGAGCCCAAATATGACCAAGGGTTTTGATAAGCACTAACTTGGTAGAGGTCTACTATATGATGCTACATACCAAATATGAAAGCTGCCTGCCTTCTTGTTTCAGAGAAGAAATTTTTGGAAGATTTTCCTATTTTCACCATTTTTGTTAATTTGAACAACTTTGGTAGAGCTTGACCCAAGGATCACATCCCTGCCAAGTTTCATCAAGATTGGCCCAGAGGTTTGGGAGAAGAATATGATATAAGAAAATTGTGAACGACGCTCGACGGACGGCGGACATTGGACGATCACAAAAGCTCACCTTGAGCACTTTGTGGCAAAAATTTGGCATGGCTTTTGAATTGTTGCTTTTTATGCCGAGCATCGATTTTCGATAAGGGGGCATGTTTTTTATTAGTCTGTTTGTTTGAATGCTTGTCCTCCAGAGAATTAAGCATTGGCCACGACTTTTGATTGTTCAGGAATAGAGTCTTCATATTTCACATTTTTAATACATGTGACAAGAGCTTTCTGTCGAGACCACCAAGGTCAGTCAAATCCTTGTAAAAAGTTCAAGAAGAATTTTGAAAATTCTAGAACGTTTAATGACAGTTCAAGAACTCTAGAACTAGTTCTCTAATCACCAGAACTAGTTCTTAAACCCATGAACCAAGAACTTCAGTTCAAAAATTTAAGTTCAAGAACTGGCTCAAAAACTAGATCTAGATGTTACAGAAGTTCAAGAACTGTCATTTAGCTTTCAAGAATCATTCCAAAGCATAACTCAGTCACTATAGGTCCAACTGACTTGAAACTTATTAGTGTCATTCCTCTCATGATTGCGGAGCTCATTGCTCAAACAGTGTAACTCTATCTTGTTTATTTTTTGAGATTTTGTCCTTTGTTGGTTTGCATACTTTGATTTTATCTCGACCATATCTCTGGAAGTATAATAGCTGTGATCTTGAAATTTATTAGTTTGATGGATCAACGGTATTGATGCAAAGTATATTGCATAAGAACCGTAACTCTAGGATTTTTTTTGCTTTTTTCTTTTGGTTTAGTGTCTGAAGCATATCTCTGAAAGAAAATTAAATAATCGTGAAATTTTATTGGTGGATACATCTCTCATCAATGGAAAGTACTGTGAACAAGAATCGTAACTCTGCCTAGCTTTGCTTTTGAGTAATTGGCTTTCGTTACTTTTCACCCGACAATCTGTTAAATATTTGAACACTTAAGATTAACAAATCTGGTTGACATGATTACTCCTATATTACGCTCAAAATAAGCCGATTTTCTTGAAAATCAAAAGATGGCTTGCATGCCCTCTTTAACTAAAGCGTGTAAGTATCCCCCTAGTGAAGACATATCCTAGTCTCGAGAGACGTATTCAATCAGAAAGTTGACCAAATTACGATGACAAGTCCATATATACCTCGACATATTTACCAAATATGTGTATTCTTGACGGCATAAAAATGATTACGTTTTAATGAATCCGCTATGTGTATTATTACATTGTTACAAGACATCTATTTGGTATATTGTATATTACCGGAAAACCAGCGCCTCTAAGAACTTCAAATCTATCCCATGTAACAACCACCACAGAACTAGCGCCGTAAGGAGCCAAGTCTGGAAACAGCTCTTCTGTATAGGTATCGGCCAACTGAAAATATGGTTTACATCATTACAAAAATACTCCTCAAATGTCAAGCGTGCATTGAACGTCCCTGATCGTCCTTTTCTATTCTGGTTAGTTCATAAAGATTACTTTTAATCCTCCAGTACTTTCCATGAAAAGCCCCTGCCGTATTCGGTCTTTTTTTTGTTTCGAATATTCTTTAAATGTTTTCCTTAAAATGCAACCTATTATTATTACTGTATAAATGCTGTAAATTTGCATCGATTGTAATTTCGGTTGAGCATTGTAACAAGAGCCCCGGCGTGGCATTTCCAACAATTCTACACACACACAAACACTGAACCGATTATTAAGCTGTTTGTGACATGGCAATGATTAGAATATCTCTAACTTACTTGTGTACATGCTTACTTTTTGTATTCGCAATTTCTTTACGTAAGACACGATTAAGAACTGCGGTACATTTTACTATCATAGGATATGATTTTTTAAGATTTCGAACTAAAACTAGCTTTTTCAGCCTTGGTCACAGTATACGTTAAATACGTAGTCAATCGTAGTTATGCATCAATGTAGTCAGCCGTAACATATACGTAACTGCGCAGTAAGTAGAAGAAAGTCGTGCTAACACGTGGTGAATAACGTAGTGCGAACACGTTAGTTTGACCGTAGTGCCTTTGGTATTGCAAAAAAATTCCAAACGTATATTCACGGTTTAGTACATTGTTTTGGTCCTGAATTGATCGTATGCTCACAGTAGTTTATCCCTGCTGACCCGTAAATCAGATTTTAACTTACCGTAGTACTACGCTATAATATCGTAAACGTTTGTCTCCGAAACTACGGTTAAACAAGGTTGAACTAACGATACTGATGGAATACGCGTCAGATTTGAGTGCACGGTTAGGTAGGAAAATGTACTTGATAAAAACGCGGTCACATGTGACGTTGTAAACTTTTTTTCAACGTAGATTGTCGTACCACAACGTACCCTACCGTAGACTGCGTAGTTATACCTTCTCATCCGTGGTGTTAATGTTCTTCTACCATTTTATTCTATCGTAGTAGCCGCACAAATCTTATGTATGTTCAAAAATCCTACGGCGAAAAACAACTTTCTGCCGTAGGTTTAATGTTGTTCAACGTAGATAGATAATTCAAAACCGTACTCTTTCCTAATTAAAACGTATCGTTTACCCTAGTTTGTCGTAATAATCATATACAAAAAAAACCTGTCCAAGTTGATACTACGACCAGGCAAGGAAACAGCAGGGTTGGACTAGGTTCGAAGTACGAAAAGCTTGATAAAATCCAATCTTGAATTTCTTGTGAAATCAATGGTTTGAAACACGTGTGTGTTTACAACAGACCAATTATAATACCTGAAGATGGTGATAGAAATACTCGATAAGAAACCTTATATTAACCTAAAAGATGGTGTTTCTTCTCTATAGAGAGACAAACAAAGATAGAAGGGCTTAGCAAAGAAAAATGAATTGCGATTTTCCATAAACTACATATCTTAATTACTCTAATTAAGCTACTAATTTTTACGTAGTTATTCATAGCTGATCCTTTTCGCACGTACTTCTGTCTAAGGAAACTCTTCGAAAGTATCTGATTTCATCTTTTGACTTACCTCAATTTAGTTGATCGTATTAGTGACAAGGTTGCCTTCGTTAAAGATGAAGTACGACTGACTACGACAATTGCCGTAAATGTGACCATAGCTTCAGTTTGAAACTTAAACGATGCCAAATTTTGCGTGCGCCGATAAAGCTAAGGATTCTAATGACACTTCTTATCTTACATACCTTGATTTTGTGTAAGGAAGAGTGTCTGTAGGAAAATATAAAAAGACAATATCGAATTTAAGTTACGGCAAAAATCTAAGTACCTACTATTGCAATGAAATCACCAGACCATGGCTAGATCAGAAGGGCATCAAAACAAATTTTCGATACAGTATTCGACCAAAACCACAGGCGAGGTGTAATTTGTTATCATAGTTATCTTTGAAAAACATTGTGATTTACTTGTGTCGTTTAAAAACTTTGATCATTAAACGCGAATTAATGTCTTTCTAAACACACAATTAAAACATTATGAAATTGACACTCATTCTGTTCAAAATTGTTCTAAATCATTCATTCGGCGCTCCAACAAACTCAATCTAATCGATCAAAAACGCTCCAAAATCGTAAGAAAACATCTGGAAATCGTTCAAGACAATCAATATATAAAGTAAAATCGATCAAATTATTCTACGATTTTTCGGCTGATGTAATTTTTTAACGCGTCTGATATGTCCACGAAGACGTTCAAACAGAAAAGATAGTAAACGTTTTTAAAAGGAAGTAATGAATATCACTTATTTGTTCATCTTGAACACAATTTGCGATAATGGACAACCTCCTTAAATTTCATTCAAAACTTGCTGCATACACTCAATAAATTTCATTCCAAAATCATTTTAAAAAAGTAAAAAAAAAAGTTAAACGAGCGCCAATCTAAAAAAAGGACTTTACCTGGCTGGAAAGGGGTTTTCGACATATCTATGTTACTCATTTTAACCTGTGCCTATAAAAGCCGGGACGACATTGAAATAATTTTTCCTGTACCTGTACGACAATGATAATGATGGTAAAACAATTCGGCGATTGACAAGAAAAACATCGTTCTTTATGATCATGAAGTCATGTTCACCTTGGACGGACGGACGCTGTTACACTGCCCGGCAATAGCACCACGGGGGATTGTCCAATGGAGCTAAATTGACCAAAAAAGTACTAGATATACGGCATACGTACTTTCTAGTTAGCGAAAAAGTTTGTGCGAAAAAGTTCGAACAATGTTCAGAACGTTGCTTAATTATGCAGACGACGCTCTTTGCTAATTGAGGATGAGTATTGGTAATAGAAACAAGAGGACCATGATGGTTCTATATCGCTCACCTTCGTCCCTTTGTCTCATTAAATACATCAAAGGGCTAGGTTCACGAATGGGTGTTTTTGGCCCTGTATAGATTTCTCATAAAATTCTTATAAATTGGAAGTCTATGGTTGGTGTGTCATGAAACAAAAGTAAAAAGTCATGTTTCATTGTTCTATGTTACCAAGGCAACCTTAAACATAACCCATGTAAATTGGTCGTTTTTTTTATCCCTTTTGCATATGCAATTGGTTTGAAACGGTTTCTTAAACAATGCAGTGTATTTTTTTTATCTTAATGAAAAGCCATTTAATAATGTGTCACATAAGTATCATGTTGTCATAGTAACCATTTAATTTATTTTTAAACGAATGACAAAATAGCATTGGGATTTTAACAAACGCATATACAAGTACATTTATTTCTACTTTCTAGCAGCTAACTGAAATATTTGCAAATACTATGCATTGATTTAATGCTTTGATAACCAATAATACTCTTACCAGTTTTGGAACCCTTACATAAGCTTCACTAGCACATCTTAAGTAAATTGTTGATGTTTTCTTTTGTACAGGAAATCGAAAGTTTTTTTTTTTTTATCTAATATCAACAATAATGGTAACAATTTGATTATAAAAATGAGATAGGTCTTGTTTGTTCTTACCACTTTTTCGCAATCACAACCATAAACAAAGCATTAAAAAACTGTTGATGTCGTTTCCATGACAACTGGAGTTCGAACTTTTTGTACAAAATTCAAAACCTTCACACAAAACAATTCAAACATTAAATATGGAAGCATCTTAGAACAACCATAGATCAAATATTTGAAAAAAAAAGATATTAGAACAATTCAAACTATTTGCAAAATTTTGAAATAGTTTGAGATGTTCTATACTTCGACAACACTTTCTTCAGAATCAGAAGAATCTACAGACTCGGGGATATTAGCTGCATCATCAAGGTACTGTCCCTAGTTAACTACACCAAATGTGGTATTTGTGTAAGCTGCTTGCCCCAAATACCACAATACTGCAGCTATATGGGAACATGTTCCTATATTTCGAGCCCCAGCTCTACACTTGCAATACCACGCTTTGACCCCTTCAGTATCATAGGATATCCAAACAAGATATGCTTTGGATGTTTTATGTCGACTTTGTAGTTTGATACGCAGAAGGCCATTGTGCTCCAGAAATAATTAAAATGAATTTTCCCCTTCAACATATTCGTGTGCATAGCAACTGCTTAGTTTAAGCTGATAGGTATCAAGCGTAAGTATTCGAAGCATTTCATCTGTTAGTTTAGGGAAGTCGTTTAATTGCCAATCATCCACGTCTTTCCACTTCGCACCAAGCCGTTCCAAATTGTTCTCTTCTACATATGTTTGAAGGGCGTTGACATTTTTCAATCTATCTAACATTCTTTTAGCTGTTAATTCATCCTCTTCAACATTCTTCGTCGCATTTATAGGCTGTCAATACTTATTTGACACTGCACATACAATTCTTATGTAATCGCCAATGTGTGGTATCTGACTGTTTGGTAGGACCTTGTCTTAATACTTCCACCTCTTGATCTGAGCGTTTGCTGCCTCTACCACCCATCTCACCTGTAGAAAAAGATGGTATTTCAATGCAAAAGGTATTCTAAAAGAGATGTTGCATTGATGAATCGCTACCATCAATACAAAATTCGATTAAGCAATTAAATCATTCAATCATATCAGAAATATAATCTTTATGGTCACGCAGTTTTGTTAAAAGAACTAAGAAGAACCAGAAACATGCGAAAACATTTCCATGGTATAATAACGTGTCCTTTTCATTATTGGTGAAATATTGCCAATCACTGCTTATTTGTGACATTTAACCCAAAAAGGGACTATCTGTATTGTGCATGAAATTGCGACCATAGTCAGATCGTGCGGATTGTGCAGACTGACTAGGATCGAAATTTCCATCACTGTCATAGTTTGCTAATTTTCTGAATCTAAAATGATCTTCATAAATTCCTATGTAAGTTTTTTTAAATGCGACCACCTGCGGAAGTCTACTAGAACAAATCACAATAATGTTTAAATAAGTTCGAATATGGCCTCTTGTCGTGAAACGGGTCACACTTATATATATATTCAACAAATTGAAATGTCAGTCTGCATCTTTATCCACGGATCGCTTACCACATCGACTACCGACAAAATAGATCGTCTCTGATTATCTATGATACTTGTTAACAAAGATGTATAGCCCTGAACACTTATATGAATTAAAACCTTTGGTAGGTGACTTTTAGAAAACGTTCTAACTACGACTCTATTTAGAAGATTACTGCCAATGTATCGTTAGAGTCGCCTAAATCAGAAAACATAGTTGTGTATGGTAAAATATACACTTTCACAAGTATGTCAACTTTGGATAGTCACCCCGATTAGCTCAGTTGGTAGAGCACCGTACTACAAAACCATTGGAGTTCGACCGTATGGGTTCGATTCCCGGGCTGGTACACTAATATAATCTAATTGTCTTTCGGATGAGACGTTAAACCGAGGTCCCGTGAGACGATGATTTACACCGAGCACGTTAAAGAATCGTGGCGAATCTCAGCAGTAGTTTCGTCATGTATCATTGCATTATCCCCCGTATCAACTAACCGTCTTCTGGGGGCGTCGCTCATATGGGCATGTGCTACGGTAGCGACGATAAATAAACGGAAATACACACAAACACACTTTGGATAGTAGCTAAACATGTTAAAAAAAGTATGTGTAATTAAATGGACTTTACCTTTGTTACCAATCGACTGGTGTTAGCCAGTTGTCATTTGTTTTTCTCCCCTTTTCATAAATGCAGGCATTTCGGCGTGTATTCCAAGGTCTTTCAGAAGATCAAGCGAATCTATGAAACCTCTGTCAACTACAAATATATCGTTCGGCTTTACCCAAGTTTTAATTTCCTCGATGTTGTGATTCATGATGTGTTTAAGAATTGCAGCGTCGTTGTTCCTTGAATTAGCTAAATATGGGCCCAATACACTAATATAATAGCCAGTAGTTGATACGATTACCATGGGTTTGACCAGAGGCCGCCCTTTATGAAGACTAAACGAACGCCGTTGGAACTCAAAATTGTTACTTTTATTAATGTAAATATATGTACCATCAAGTACCAGAATTACTTGTTCATTGTTTTCAGCTGGTAGTTATGTGCTATTACTCGTGTATGGTCTTTGATAACATCCTCGCGAAAAATGTGGGAAAATCCTAAATTCATCTTGACAAATTCCATCAGAAGCACTTGACGAACACTGTGTAAAGCTCTTCGTATACCTGATTTTGAAATACAAAATAGTGTAGATAGTATTTTGTTTGATAGTCCCGATTTAAGCTTGAATAAGAATAACCCAAATGTTGTAAGAGATGTTCTGGCAGGAGTTTTTCGAATGTGAGGTTGTACATAAGCGTACAAGTCAAGAAATTGTTCTTTATTAAGGCCAGTCAGGTTTTCTAGATCACTATACGTTTCTAGTTTGTCAAATGACATCCGCTGTAATGATGTTTTCTGTATAATTTGGCGCAATCTGGATAGTAAGTCAAGAATAGTGCTTCTGTTTAAAAAGCTGTGATCCACAGTTTTGAGGCCCTGAATCGCTGCTGAGTGAAACTTGTCAAGATCATTATTTAAATGACAGGGACAGCATCTACTTTCAGAAGTAATGAGAATGTTGTACCCTATCAGGACATCTGTTCTTAATTTCGGTGGTACAACAATCAGTCTCGGACCTGGGGCCTCTTTCAAGAAAAATATCGTACGATTAATCTTAAAATCATCGTACGATTAAGTTTAAGACGGTCGTAAACGGCTTTCACAAAAATATCGTTGAAAATCACAGACTATACGAACTCATAAAATTATCGTAAAGTTGATCTCTCACATCTGCACGTGCTGATCATAAGATATAAACTTCCGGGTAAGTGGGTAAATTGTCCGCTTTTTACAATACAGAAAAAGTGTCAATCAACAAACTGACCGAAGAATAGCCATTTACCTGTATATGAATGCATGTTTATCAAGTTTTTTTTAACTTAATTCTTCGAACTACATAATTCTCATCGTTATCTTAATATCTATATCAAAATATGCAAGTTCTAATAATTTCATAGTGAATTTAGCTTTCACTGGAGAATTCCTTGCCAATGAAAGTACACCGGCCATTGGCGCGAATGTGGAGCAATCGAACATTGGACAGCTTTGTAAAAATGTACATGCTCTAATTAATGATCATCTGCACCCTGTTTTTGGTGGTTGACTTTATAAAAATTGTTGTTTGCTTGGTTGGTTGTTTTCTGGTAATTTAGTTGCATGTGTAAGAATACAACATTGTTAGAAAGGAAAGATGAAAAATCACTCATTCCAATCTGTAAAGTTTTGTGTGTATACGGAAGGTATTGAAACGAAGGATAGATGGATATTGTATTCCATCGCTTAAAGGCAAAATTACAGATACTCTAACCAACGCTTCTAGTGCAGTTTTCGTTGACGTATCCGTGTAACTACAACAGTTACATTTACCTTAGATATGTTTCATCTGGCTAAGTATCACCATTCAATTATTGTATTTTGTTGCTTATTTGCTCAGTTTATATTGGACAAAAAGAGAAGAAAAAAAGATTTGATCGAGAGCAGCGGTTTAGTTGTTGATGTTTTTCGCTGCTTTGCAAAATTGTTTTGTTTTTACCGTAGGCTGAGGGATCTAGATTGCTTAAAGTGAGAATAGTCTGTTTTTACAAAAGTAAGTAAATTATATATGTGTAAAAAATCTATTGATTCAGTTTCGGCCACTTTCGTATTCTTTCTAAACATGTGTCACAAGGAAGGGAAGGGTAAACAAACGTTTTCAGACATGATCATAAAAGGGTTGATTCTTAAGGTAAAAACAACAACTTAATGCAATTATGTAAACATTCTACGACAATCGTACGATTATCGCAGAGTAAAATCAAATATCGAAATGATGGTGCACCAATTATTTTCAATATATCTCGTTTATTACACGATATTGAACTGTGAAATTTGACATGTACGAAGCTAAACAATCGTTCTAACCTCCGCGAGAGCAAGAAAGGAGTCTGAGAAAATTTGAGGCTCATAAGGACAAAATCGTAAAATTTACGACTGGTCTGAAGGTGTCGCAGATTTTATCGTAGATTTCACGATACGACGTGTTTCTTGAAAGCCAAAAAAGTTTCTTGAAAGCCAATTTTTATCGTACGATTGCTATACGACCGAATTTCAATCGTAGGACCTTTCTTGAAAGAGGCCCCTGGTTTATTACAAACGAAACAATATGCGTGGCTTTTAGAAGCACTTTGAATCTGCAGTCTCACCGATGGTTGGCTTGACATTTGTCCAGTAGATACCCCAACTGCTCCATCTACTTGGTCAGATGATTTGGACCTAGGCGTTGTGCCTTTATCTGTAGTATTACGGAAACTGGACGACTACATTTACCACAAATATAATCCTTGTCACTACACTCAAGAAGATACCTCTTTCTCAAATATTTCTGGATGTGCTTGTTTACAGGCCTTCTATCTTTAACTTTGAGTCTCTTGTTACACAGGACACAAACTGTATTCTGAGGAGGCATGCTGTAAAATATAATGAAATTACATTTCAACTTATTATAATTTTGATGATATATAAATAAATAATACGTACTAAGTGTTTTGTATAAAAAAAAAATCTAACGAATTCGGGGGAACTACTAATTGTCGAGACTCTGTCGAGACAATTATCAATTCCCACAACCAATTTGGATATTTTTCGATACAATACACTTAGAATGTATTATATTTCATCTTTTAACCTCTATTTGCCTTGTTTTCGTCGATGTCTCTAAAAGAAATGCAAGTTTCTAAAAATAACCGCATACTGTCTAAAAATATCCATGTGATATCATAATAAAGTATCATATGGGATGTTATCACATGGATTCTTGCATAGTTATAAGATAAAAATAAACCAAATTAATGATAATCAAGGTTTGTGCTCATTTATTTTCCTTTGTCATTTTCATTATCATTTATCATTATTGCCATCATTTATTTCAGTAGATATATTATTGGTATAGGTGCGCTTGCATGTTAAACAGTTTAGTATCTCAGGGGCAAGGTATGGTAGGTTAAATACGCAAAGGTTAAAACATTGGGTTCGCCTGAGAAATATTTCTTAAGAAAGTATATTTCTTTTTTTTATTTGTTAATCGTTTATTTAAGATTTGTTTTGAATTCACAGAAATGTGAAACAAACATAGTCACAATGTTTTGATAATGCATCAGGTTCATATTATATAGGTATTGTTAGGTTTTACGTTTCATTCCTCTATGAAAGAAAATATTTTCTTCTCTTATTGTTTGAAATTCTGAAGCTAACCTGTAATAATATCTGCTGATTGACTAATTTTCGGATTACACTGTTCGTAAGTTTACTGCGCAAACTAGCCATGTACTTTGAAATGTTTTATTTGGGAAATGGCTGATGAAAAATCTTGAATATTGTTATTTAATTATTCATTTATACCTGTTATCTGAAATTAAAGATTTGAAAAAAATCATTACAACATCAAATATGGGACTCGGGATTTTGTTAGCAAATATGAAATAACAGTAAATTCTTAATAAATAGCGTATCGAGTGTGAAGAAAGCCCTAGGATATTGGTTTTTTTTTTTAAAAAAATGCATATAAAATTGTTAAAAAAATAGCACTTCACGCGCATCGAACCCACGGAAGTTGGTTTCGATGCCTCAGGCTCTACCACTACACTACGAAGTCTTTTAAAGACTGCAGAGGTATTTAAGATATTTATATATAGTTTTTTTTAATGTTATCGATTTTCCCCTTTTTATTCTCTTTTAACAAAAATTTTGTAATGCGATTTACATCGTTAACAAATTCATTAATTATTCCAGATAAAGCGAGTAAAAATATATAATTCCAAACCTATCTATTTTCTTCGACCCGTCTGCCGAAATTACTAGGTCCGGAATTCAGGCGGTTTTTCGAAGCGATATTTGTTAATCGTTTATTTAAGATTTATTTTGAATTCACAGAAATGTGAAACAAACATAGTCACAACGTTTTGATAATGCATCAGGTTCATATTGTATAGGTATTGTTCGGTTTTACGTTTCATACCTCTATGAAAGAAAATATTTTCTTCTCTTATTGTTTGAAATTCTGAAGCTAACCTGTAATAATATCTGCTGATTGACTAATTTTCGGATTACACTGTTCGTAAGTTTACTGTGCAAACTAGCCATGTACTTTGAAATGTTTTATTTGGGAAATGGCTGATGAAAAAATCTTGAATATTGTTATTTAATTGTTCATTGATACCGGTGTGTTTACATTTAAAGCAATAAAAAAAACTTCTGGGAAATTGGACAAATACATAAGTTGAGTGCAGCTTTCTTAACTGAAAGTACCGACAACTTACATTATTGTGATCAAGTTGTGAGGTTAAAGAAATCATATCCTGCCTTCACACATCTTTTCTACATCATTATGCTATATCTTCAACTCTAGTTATCTGAAATTAAAGATTTGAAAAAAAATCATAACAACATCAAATATGGGACTCGGGATTTTGTTAGCAAATATGAAATAACAGTAAATTCTTAATAAATAGCGTATCGAGTGTGAAGAAAACCCTAGGATATTGTTTTTTTTTTTAAAAAAATGCATATAAAATTGTTAAAAAAAATAGCACTTCACGCGCATCGAACCCACGGAAGTTCGTTTCGATGCCTCAGGCTCTACAACTACACTACGAAGTCTTTGAAAGACTGCAGAGGTATTTAAGATATTTATATATAGTTTTTTTTAAATGTTATCGATTTTCCCCTTTTTATTCTCTTTTAACAAAAATTTTGTAATGCGATTTACATCGTTAACAAATTCATTAATTATTCCAGATAAAGCGAGTAAAAATATATAATTCCAAACCTATCTATTTTCTTCGACCCGTCTGCCGAAATTACTAAGTCCGGAATTCAGGCGGTTTTTCGAAGCGCTATTTGTTAATCGTTTATTTAAGATTTGTTTTGAATTCACAGAAATGTGAAACAAACATAGTCACAATGTTTTGATAATGCATCAATTTCATATTATATAGGTATTGTTAGGTTTTACGTTTCATACCTCTATGTAAGAAAATATTTTCTTCTCTTATTGTTTGCAATTCTGAAGCTAACCTGTAATAATATCTGCTGATTGACTAATTTTCGGATTACACTGTTCGTAAGTTTACTGCGCAAACTAGCCATGTACTTTGAAATGTTTTATTTGGGAAATGGCTGATGAAAAAATCTTGAATATTGTTATTTAATTATTCATTTATACCGGTGTGTTTACATTTAAAGCAATAAAAAAACTTCTGGGAAATTGGACAAATACATAAGTTGAGTGCAGATTTTCTTAACTGAAAGTACCGACAACTCACATTATTGTGATCAAGTTGTGAGGTTAAAGAAATCATATCCTGCCTTCACACATCTTTTCTACATCATTATGCTATATCTTCAACTCTAGTTATCTGAAATTAAAGATTTGAAAAAAATCATTACAACATCAAATATGGGACTCGGGATTTTGTTAGCAAATATGAAATAACAGTAAATTCTTAATAAATAGCGTATCGAGTGTGAAGAAAGCCCTAGGATATTTGTTTTGTTTTTAAAAAAATGCATATAAAATTGTTAAAATAAAAATAGCACTTCACGCGCATCGAACCCACGGAAGTTGGTTTCGATGCCTCAGGCTCTACCACTACACTTCGAAGTCTTTGAAAGACTGCAGAGGTATTTAAGATATTTATATATAGTTTTTTTTAATGTTATCGATTTTCCCCTTTTTATTCTCTTTTAACAAAAATTTTGTAATGCGATTTACATCGTTAACAAATTCATTAATTATTCCAGATAAAGCGAGTAAAAATATATAATTCCAAACCTATCTATTTTCTTCGACCCGTCTGCCGAAATTACTAAGTCCGGAATTCAGGCGGTTTTTCGAAGCGCTTTTCCTTATTTATGAGGATCAAATCATAAGAAATCTTCTATGGTCTTTTCTTTTCTTTTTTTATCCATACCTTGAAAATCACCGAAATGTCAAACCATCGAACTGTATTAGCGTTGTCAATGACGCGAAACCGTTTCCGAGTAGACGCAGTTATGTCCCTTGATCGAAAAGCACCTCGACCTCGAAAACTTTCGAATGGCAATATCTCTTCCATAAGTACGCGTTTCATGTTGATTATTAAAGATCTTTAGGCTTAGGCAAAAGTCACGTTGCCATCTATTAATAGTATACATTTTATTTTGTGTCTTTTCTAAATATAAGATCGATCATTGTTCCAAGAAAAGGCGACCGAGTTCGATACTATCACAGGAAAACTATCTTGAATGCATTTTCATTTCAGGTTTTTTGCACATTGATCACACATCTGCGACGCATTTAGAAATGAATAAACAGGTTCCTTTTGAGTTAATTCTAATCTATACAAAATCTCAAAATGTCGCATGCGTGTGAATATATTTTTTCTCGAACGTTTGCTGAAAAAATAAGCGCAAAAATGCCGTTTTGGTATTTTTTGCCGTTTTGGTATAAATAGGGGGTATTTGGTTGTGTTTTTTCGCTTTATGTAAAGACGCTGAGAAATTGTAATTTTTACAATTGTGTTGGGGGAAGATTGTTTGTTACAATGACATTGCTTTTCAGACGTTTTTCGAAGATTTGTAAAATTAGAAATTACAGGGCCAAAAATGGCTATTCGTGAACTCTGCCCTTTTCAAACAAAGTTGTACTTTTATGATTTGAGGCCTATAAGGCTTCCCATTTTCAATAGGGTTCATCCTTGTGACCTGACAAACATTCTGACCAAGTTTCATGAAGATTGAATCATGCTTGTGACGTTTAGGGTGTAAACGAAAAAAATGAAATTAATGTACCTTTTCCCTTGATATGGTTTGGATCCTTCCCATTTTCAATAGGGTTCATCCTTGTGACCTGGCCATCATTCAGAACAAGTTTCTTGAAGGCAGTTCCAAATTTGTGGCCTCTAGAGTGTAAACAATATAATCATCATTTTCCCTTGATATGGTTTTTTATCCTTCCCTTTTTCAATAGGGTTCATCCGTGTGACCTGGCCATCATTCAGACCAAGTTTCATGAAGATTGGGCCAAATTTGTGGCCTCAAGAGTGTAAACAAGAAATTGGCATTAAGGCCCCCTTGCCCGTGATATGCCGTGGATCTTTCCCAATTTCGATAGGGTTCATCCTTGTGACCGGGCCAACATTCTGACCAAGTTTCATGAAGATTGAGCCATATTTGTGGCCTCTAGAGTGTAAACAAGAAAATTGTCATTAAGGTCCCTTTTCCCGTGATATGGCATGGATCCTTTCCATTTTCAATAGGGTTCATTCTTGTGACCTGACCAATATTCTGACCAAGTTCCATGAGGATTGGGCCATATTTGTTGCCTCTAGAGTGTAAACACTTAAATTGTTGACGAAGGACGACGGACGACGGACATTCAATGATCACAAAAGCTCACCTTGAGCACGATGTGCTCAGGTGAGCTAAAAACCAATAATACATAGACAGGTCATCATAGGTCAGTTCGATAAAAACTTATTTTTGAATTATCAAGTAAACTTTGAGCTAACCGTTAAATCAGAAGGCTCATTAGAGTCCCTCGCAAAGAAAGATGCATCGCCAAGCCCAGCGTCATGGTCATTCTGAAACACTAATACGGCTGGTCGTGTGTCAACTTCAAAAGACGGCTGTTTGCCAAGCAAGCTGTTTGAAGCGAAAGATAACCCTCCATTATCTACAAACTGTCAATAGAAATAAAGTGTTTTAGTTACATATCTAGTTGGTATTGTATCTTCAGAAAGATGGAATAAAAGATAAGATTATATTATAGAGCCGGTGCATGAGTTTTCCGATAATTTCAAATATGCGCAAAGCAAAGACGCTGACCAGCCTGTGCACCCGCGTAGTCTGACCAGAGTCTTCACTATGCGTTTAGTAGATAGATAAGGTCTCAAAGAATCTGTATACCACGAGGTATAGTATGTGGCTGTTTTAAAGGGTTGAGTGTCTTTGTCACACTGTCCTTATTGGGGTATAAAGTGCAATTACCTTTGCACATAACGCCCATAAAGCGTTTTGTTTAAGCCATGTCCCAGTGCAATTGCATTTTGCAATTGTACTTTATACTCCAATAAACGCAGTGAAAAACTCATTTATCTGTGTTAATGGCATCCTCTGGAGCGAAGAAACTACTGAAATACTTGGCCAAACAATAAAGCTTCAAGTCTATTATCTATGCGTATTGGTTACACAATACGAGCTTTTGTATTTTATACAGCAATAAAGTGCAATGGGTTTTACCACATGAAACAGAACAGAATTCTTTATATAATCGGATTGCACTTCCCGAAAAATTCGAATTTGTTGGAAATGCCACGCATATACAAAAATGCCGTTTAGAAAAATATGCTTTCCCATCCAAAGTCAGAATTACTCCGATCGGCAAAATAAAGTCATTTTCTGTGGAAATGCGAAACGTTTATAAAATCAGGAGAAAAAGATAACCATTCATATAGTGATCATTTCTTTATTTTGGAAACTTTTCAGATTGGACGCAGTTTAAAGCTACCTTATTACACATGGGTGCAGCGTCAAATAACCAAAGTCCATAGCATCAGATGCGATATCTGTGTTAACGATTTAAAAGCTTTCTTCAGTTTCCGCTTTGGCTGGATGATGGTCAAAAAGGAACCAGTTAGGGAACCAACTTAACCCTTTTTCCTGATAACAAAACGATTATGTGGATGATACCTATGGAATTTTTGGACACTCAACCCACCGTGATGTTTAAGTTGTGATGTAACAAACCTAAATTTAAAGGCATTTAAAGTCATTTTACAGCATTTCAGTCATTTCGCGGCTAGCGGAGCTCCAGCAATTTATTACACCAGTAAAACCTCAATGTCATGCCGAAGTTCCGGCTACTCAGCCAACTTAAGTAATTCGGAAAACTTGATGAGAGGCTAGTGAACATGTAGATTGCCTTAAAATATTGAAAGCGGTGGAGATCTCTAACACAATAATTCACTCTTTAACGCTCTATCAAATTCTGCACGGCTGTTGTCTGCATACGCCTTCACGCGGCTTAAGATCTCTGAATTTCCAATTTCTCGAACAAATATCATTTTTCGAGTACATAGAAGATCTAATTTTGTTTAAGCGACCGAGAAAGTATTTCAATTTCATTGATGTATGAAACTTAAAATTTAATCGCGAAGCGGATACATACATGAATATGATTCGGTTTTTAACTTCATACCTCCTTGAAATTTAAAAAAAAATATATATTGTTTTCATATCTTATAACTTGATACCATTAAGCAAAAATGGTAGAATTTCTTCATAATATTTCTTGTGGAACTACTTAACGCCCAAACTCGAAAATATCTGAACACAAAATTTTCAAGTTGGTTTTCTGACCTCAACCAATTTTCAAGCCAATAAGAAAGCACGAAAATGAATCGAAACCAAAAATAATAAATTATTCGTCGGTGCATTGTATAGTATATTCTTTAATACAGGAGCATGAACAAGACGTGCAACAATAGACTTATTAAACTTTTTCTCTGACTTCTATTGATATCTGAACTTTCGTTCAATTATTCATCGATTTTTCTTTGTTAATCAACAGACATCACATTACCTAAATGCACCCTCTGTTGCAACAATACAGTCTGCACTAGAGAAATTGCCGTTTCCAAACCCCTCTGTCAAAATAACCACTCAAAACATTGTATTTTACACTACAAAGATGAGTGGAAGGCCTAAAGCAAAGTTCCAATGGCAGCTGAAAGTTGTTGTGAAAATACTCGCTATTTAAAATGGAGCACTCTTTCCAATAGTAGTTCAGTTCTATACTAACTGTCATAAAAAAGCCTCACCATATTTTTGAAATTACTTTTTTTTATTAGCAGAGGACAATAATTTTATCTATAGATTTCAATTATAGCCTAAACTCTACTCGTGCTTCCCATGGTAAGTTCGTCGTAAGGGGTTTCTCGTTCGCCCCGTGCGACCTTGAGAAATGATTTGCTTTTTGAAATCTGTACAAATGGCTTCGTTAGTCAAAACACAACTCGAAAATTACCTTAGAAGGACACAAATATTCATATCCATAATGTCAAGACCTTCTGCGTATCCTGTGGGGCTCAATGAGACGCAGACTGCAAGCATTTATTGCTAGGCATGGTGGCCATACGCGTTACTGACACCTTTAAGGCAGTGGTCATTTCTAATCTTGAATAAAATGTGACAAATGTTTTGGTTTAGCCTATAACCTTACTCCACCTTTGAACAACATCCTGATCAGTATCTTCCGTCAAAAACAAATAATACTTATACTTATATTTAGTGTCCCACATTAAACCACAGCTGAATGCATGTGAGACGTTATTTATGACAGTCAGTGTATAACACTTTCATAATTGTCACACAAGAAATATTTGTTTTAATTAATAAAGCACTGAAAAATGTAGATATATTTTCAGACCGACAGCCCGGTCTTAGAATAATAAGTAAAATGAAATAGGTATTTCTGCATCCCCAATCGTCGATTATCAAGTCCAGTGTTGTAGGAGCTAAAAAGATCCCTCAGTTTGCTCCCATAATCTTTTCCAGCAATTTGATCAGTTATGAATTAAAATATTTTCAATAGAATATTTCATTACAAGTACAAGTATGCTTGTTGTATTTTAAGCCACCGTTTGCAGCAAGTCGACGAGGACCATCTAGCAACCCCCTCAACCACGTTCGATCAGGTTGATATCGTTTGAAAAAGGAGACATACTTTAGGAAATAATTTTCTGATCATAGATACATCTAGGCATGTCAATATCGTCGTCTATTTGTGCCCCATTTGTAAACCAAACTTCGATATCGAAATTACAATACATGATAAAGAATTCTGATTGACTTAAATCCACACCCTAGGAACTGTTACAACGGACAAATACCTCTGCATGAAAACATGTTAAGGATTCGCAATGAAAACTGTTAAGGCGTCTGCTTATTTGTTTCAATACATGGCGGGTTCGACATTATTTGTACATCCAGAAGACACTTTAGACTTTTTATATATTCATATTCCATTCCTGAGAATATGAATAATCCTGGTCCAAATATTTTTGATATTGATATTTCGGTATAACAGGAGTTTTGATGTAAATTTGATCGAAAATAGTGATTCGTCTATTTCTTTTTAGAATTTTAGAAGAGAAAGAAGAAATACTGAAACTTTTTTATCTGTTTGGCGTTAAAACACCTTAGTTTTCTCTATTATACCCGTTATCTAAAAGGAATGTCTTCTGTTTCCAAACTTATATGCACTATTTCAATTTTATGAGTATGTTACGAACTCTGCATAATTCTTTTAGTATGTTACAGTATCTTCCCTACAGCGTAACAACCTCTGTCATTGATATTGCATACAAAAATCCCCGTTTTCTTGACGCAAGGATTTTCAAAAAACACAAAAAGAAAGCGCAACGAAATCCGAATTATCTTATATCTAGATCTGTTCTGCGAAATACGAAATAGACGGGAAGAAAAGTGCCAAAGCTTCATTTAATGCGATATATCTGAAAATAACACTCTGATCTCCTTTTTAATTTATGAAAAACAGTATGCCTTCCTTCTGTTCAATTATATCTGTCTTACTTTCAAGGTAAGAAAGCACTCGCAAATGTTAATTATACGAATTATACGAATTCTTATACATGGTAGTCTAATCAACATCGTAAAACATTCACCTGCTTTAAAGAAAGGTATCTTGTCAAGAAAGTGTAAGCTTAACATCCCCAAATCGAAATGGATTGAACATTCTCAAAATCATCGGTTTAAATCTTTTCCTCAAATGGCGGTGTTACAATTGTTCGCTCAGTCGGAAACTTTCCAATATGAATCTACTTTTGCTGTTTTCTAAAAATGTAATAAGTGGGTCGTGGTGCCTATTTTATACCTAGACCTGTTTACAAATGGGTACCATCAGCCAAGTGCAGTGTTTAAGTTGCTTTTGAAATTCTAAGGAAAATATAACCATGAAGTGAATTTATGCAAAAATATAAATCTAAGCACAAAAAGGTCCTGTTTCTCATTTTGGTTGAAATGGACACTAATTTGCATTGTTGTAAATCATACGAGAATTGAAGGGAAAAGAACCTTTATTCGGTCTATATAAAAAGTCAATCAAACCTTTTGAACTTTCTCCGAGATTTGTACAAAAAAGGTCAAAACAGCTAGCAATGCTCTGATCTAAAATATTTTCTGAGAGGATAGACCCGCCGAATTACTAGTTGATTATAGTTTTTAAGTTTTTCGAAACCAAAGGGCGTCCACGAAGCCTGGGACGCTCTAACGCCTCCATCCCTGCGAAAAAGTTAAAGAACTGGTTCTAGAACGTGAATTGGCAATTCAAGAACAGTCGAACTAGCTCTTGAACCAGTTCTATAACTAGTTCTTGAACTTCTTGTACTAGATATCGAAGCAGTTCTTAAATTTGAGTTCAAGGGTTGCCTAATTTCACCAATTATTATAAGGCTCTTTTTGCATTAATACTTCACCGCCCTGACTCTAATGCTACAACGAGTATGTTGTAATCAAATTCCCTTGTTATTTCCTTCTGATGTTGGTGTAATCATTATGTGAAAGTTTGAAGTAAAATGGGAAAGAGATTGTGGACTCTTTTGGGAAAATAAGTGTATGTTAACAGACGGGCGGATGGATAGACATACGAACAGACAGAGCTAGAATAGCTAATAAATCCCATTCAAATACATAAAACATAAGAAATGTTTTCCATAAGAATCTGTAACCTATATTAGTGATGTAGTTACTATACTGTAACACTCTCTGTCATGCACCGTAACATATATTTTATTATATTTTTCGATTTTTTTTTATTTTCAATTGTGATAATAGGGAGGAAAAATATTACCAATTATTCAATTGGAATTATTATTTGAGATTGCATGAATTTCCAATATGAAACGCAATCTAAAAGCTTATGATGCCTTTACTTTGAAAAATGACACACATTACTGCTAATTTCCCTTTTATCTAAAAAAGTTATACTTATTTGCAGGATGAGACATGAAAGTAAATGATTTTGCGGGGTATCAGACTGTAAAACTACACTTGTCTTTTTTAAAATCGATGGATAAAAGATATTATTTTGAAAGTTGTAGCGTTTTTGTTTTCCGTGAGTACAGAAATCGTGACTGTTTTCCTTGCGAATCCTTAACATGTTTTCATGCAGAGGTATTTGCCCGTTGTAACAGTTCCTAGGGGGTGAAATCGCATCACGTGGGGAATTACATTGCACTTTTTTTGTCTGTATTAAATGCAATATGTCTTTCGGGAAACCCCTGCTCTTCGATCAAGTCCTGTGTTGTATGTTGTAGTAACTTGAATTAACCTGTTTCCCAATCGTCAACGAAACATTGCTATTTAATCTATTGTTAATTAAGATATTTTCGAAAGAATTTACGATTACAAGCATTCAATTCTGATTCTGAGCCGACGTAAACGTAGAAAGCAGCGACTCGACGAAGACCATCATGTAACCCTCTCAACTAAGACCGACCACGCCGTTTTAGTTTAAAAATACAGACTTGCTTGGCAGAAACAAGTTTTGTTTACCAGTAATACCTCTACGAAATTCAAAGTTGTTGTTTATTTGTCTATCATTTGTTTTACTTTGTGACATATTACTTCGATAACGAGATAAAATTACACGTTCTGAAAATATATTGTGTTAAATACGCGCAGAAAGTAGACTTGAAGCTTTAATGTTTGACCGAGTATTGAATTATTTTCTTCGATCTAGGGTCTTGCAATTATAAGGGACGTGTGTGTTTTTCTCTGCGTTTATTTGGGTAGAAATTGCAATGACCTTAGTACATGGCTTAAACATAACGGGCGTTATTTGCCATGTGCTAAGACAATTGCACTTTATACCCCAATAAACGCAGTGAAAAAGACACTCATCCCTATTTTAAGTATGCCATTCTATGGAAAAAGGTCGACTTGAACCCTTATTATTCAAATTGGAATTTCAAATGCTTCCTGGGTCATAAGGATGACAATTTAAAGGGATTATTTTTCACTGAGTTTATTGGAGTATAAAGTGCAAATGCACATGGGTTAAACAAGGACGTTATTGACCATGTACTAAAAATGCTCTTTAAACTTATAAGAGATGCATCTATTTAAAACTGTCCGATAAAATTTCATAGCTTTGTTTTCAGAAAAAAAGTGTCAAGTTATCGTTTGATATTGCCGAAAAAAAATTCTTGCAGAAATTTACATACGTAGTTCACATTTTGCTATTTTGCAAAATATGTAAACGTAAATTTAAAACGCAGTGAAACTTTCTATATAAAACTGTTTTGCCTTCCCGCATCAACTCTTATCATAAAATTATGAATAATGAGTTAACTCTCGAATACCACAGACATTCTGTCGGGAACTGCCACTTTATTTCGTATCGAATAGAAATGCGGGTCTCGGTGCAGTTTCAAAGAGATACACAAAAGGACAGAGGAAATAAAATTATGATCATTTTATGGGAAGTATATGCATTATGAAATCGTCTCATTTGTGCATTTGTGGTGGTTCAGTTACATGCCGCGTTATGATGAAATGGGCTTTTATGTATATCTATTGTTAACCTAACTATCCTGACTTCCTATGTTCCTAAATATTCGTAAAAAAGGAAACAGGATATTATGCATCATCCGACCACGGTCACATCTTTTAGCCATTTGATTATATGCCACGTTATGGAAAAGGAGTCTTAATTATAACTTCCTTGTTAAAACACCTTATGCTATGTTTCTTCTTAGTATACCCCCTCCTTCATTTATTGATATATTTGCATGAATCTATTTCTTGTTATATCTTGAAAAACACTATCAAAACATAGCTTTTTAAAAAGAGTCAGTAGATCGGTCTTAGGCCACCGTGGGACTCTTGTTCTATTAAAGATTATATAATTTATGACAAGGTAAATTTAAAAGGTAAGAGTTACTTTCATCATTTTCGGGCTTAACTATTTTATTATATGCTTACATAGATGTAGATGCTTAAAGGCAAAAAATGGGTATATGTTACTTACAGAAGGAATGGTAATAAAATAAAAAAATACGGATCTTAAATCAAACGGGAAAAAAGGGTAGCTTCTTTTGATTTGTCTTTAAATTTCGCTTAAAAACACGTGTAGGCAAAAAGAAGAATTTCGAGATGGGTTTCAGAGTATATTTATCATTGATCAAAATTGTCAGAATATAATTGAAAATTCTTTGATTTTTGAATATGGCGCTTGACTACTAAAACGTCTATTTTTGGAAGCGTTTCCCTTTAAAACCTGTCCAACATCTCATATTCAATTTCAAGTGGCAAGAGCGTGATTTGAGAAAAAAAAGAGAGAAAAAAAAGAAATAAAAATAGAGTCCATGAATATAAAATTTGCAGTCTCGAAGATATCGCAAGTTTTAGTAGGTGCATACAGTACACGCTTTTTTAACCTCTGGTTGACATTGTATAATCCAAGGTTATAGCCCTGTCAGGGCGGAGCCTTATTAATGGGTCGTTGGTTTTAAGGTTAAAGTAGACCATGCATCAGTCTCAAAGTCAGGATGCAATCACACCAAGAATTTAATGATTTGCTTTCAGATTTAAACCTCACGCAGATGGTAACAGAAAGTGTCAGATGAGAAAATACACTAGACCTTTCCTTTACTTCAAACGACACTTTAATTAAAAATGTAAAATGTCTCCCATGTATATCAGACGACAGTATTGTCTCTTTTCTTGCAGATACGAAGTCACAGATGACAAAACAACAGACGAGACAGTTTTATCTCTACAAAAAGCGTACTGGGGTAGCTTCAAATTCTATATGGACCAATTTAAGAACGAAATATTACCAATCTTAATTTGATGAAGAAGTTTTTTCAGATGCAATTTCTACAGGTATCAAAAACTTTGTTCCAACCAAAAGACTAGGGAATAAAAGATCACATCCATGAATCACAAGGCCTACAAAACGTCTAGTTAGAAAAAAAGGTCACGTTCATTTTAGACAAGAGAAAGATGGAAACAGCAAGATGAAGACTGCATTCCTGGCTCTGAAAAGAAATATCAAGAACCAAATAAAAGTATCTTACAATAACTGTATTCAATATATTTAGGCATTGATGGAACCACTGTTAATACGGAGAAAACTACAAGATTTAATAAGAACAATATTCAGTCTCACAAAAATGCCAAGCAAGACGCAGCAGGAGTAGCTCCCCTTTTCGATAAAATTTCAGGTACCATGCAATCGGACAATACAGAAGAGGCGGATATTCAAAATCGACAGTTTCAATCAGTCTTTTCTTCAATGACACCAATTTCCCTGGCTCATTCCTGCCTTTCATCCATAAGACAAATATGCTTTTCTTCTCTTTCAGCAAATGTCCAGTCATGCCAGATTACCATCTGCACCGGTGGAGTACAAAAACTAATATCCAACCTGAAACGAGACAAAGCAGCAGGACCAGATAACATCAAGCCTCTAGTACTAAAAACCCTTTGCTATCTAATTTCTACTATCTTGCAAATTCTCTTTGAGAAATCTCCAGGTACAGGTACTCTCCCCTAGGTATGGACAGAGGCAAACAATACCCTACTCTTTAAGAAAGGAAACAAAGACGATCCTGCAAATTACAGATACTTTTCTTAACATATTGTAGCATCAAATCTAAACATATTAAAAAAAAGAATATTCTTTTTGACTTACAGCATGGCTTCAGAGAGCGGCGCTCATGTGAAACCCGGCTACTGCAACTGATCGACTATCTTGCCAGAAACCTCATTGAAGGAAAACAAACTGATCTAGTTTTGTTAGACTTCAGCAAGGCTTTTGATAAGGTTACCAACCTAAAACTTTTGTATAAATTTCAGGAACATGGAGTAAACAATGCTACCCTTATGTGGATAAAATCTTTTCTTATAGGTACACAGAAACTAGTCTTAGAAGGTGGATGCTCATCCGAAGTACCAGTCACGTAAGGAGTACCTCAATGAATGGTGCTTGGCCCTCTTCTACTATCACCTCCCAAGTCCGTTTGTTTGCAGATGACTCTGCCGTTTACTTAAGCTATCAATAACAAGTAAGAATGTATCACCCTGTAATAAGATCTAGACAAGATAATGCAGTGGAAGAAAAGATGAGAAATTGAGTTTAACCCCAGCAAACGCATTGTCCTAAATATTACTTAAAGAAGAAAAATATCTCCTTTGATTTCAGGCTACACGGACAAGTTCTAGGAACTACGGATAATGCCAAATATCTAGGATTTACTATATATTGATATTTTTGTTGGAACAAGCATATTGGCAATATTACATCTAATGCAAATAAAACTTTAGGTTTCTCGACAGAAACATCCAGACAAAAAAAGAAGATCAGAGAAACAGCTTACACAACTATGGTTAAAACCCAGGTAGAAAACGCTTCAAATGTTTGGAGCCCCCACACAAGATTCTATATCAACAAAGTAGAAAAAGTACAACGTAGAGCAGCAAGATGAATTCAAAATATGTTTTTCTTATTAAGACAGTGTCACCTGCTTACAGAATGAGCTTGGCTGGCAAACTCTTCGATACAGACTAGACATCACAAAGTCACCATGTAAAATTGTAAATAGTTTTGTTGCAATACCAATACCAACTTATCCTGAAAGACCAGTTAGGATCTCCAGACTTATGCACACAGATTCGTTTAGACAGATCCACTTAAATGCTTCCTACTTTAATTATTATTTTTTTCCTTACACAGCGATACTTTGGAACAGCCTACCAGAAACAATCGTACAGCAACCTGACACTGCAGCGTGCAGGAAGAGTCTTGATTTTTTCAGATGGTGAGCCGTCCATGAATGACCAAAACTGTTTTATTAGACCTTTCAATCTAATACTCACAATACACGTGTTAAAATTTTAGCACCCTAACCAATGACTTATAGTTATTATTCAAGCACAGACGCGCACCTGCCAGAAATACGCGAAAGGGAAGATAGGCAGTTTATGTAGATCTTTTAAAGATGGCCGACTGTAAACACTAAATATTTTATCGTTATGGGGTAACCAAACCCTCGTCAAGCTGAATTTACGAGGGTTTGGTTTCCCTACGAAAAAGTTGTTTACATTGCTCAGCACGTTCACCCTATTTATTTCAGGAAAAAGGTATTTACACGCGTTTAACGATAATTGTCGAAAAACTTTTGAAATGACCCAAAATATTGAAAAAACAATATCGCCAAAATACGGCACCGTTAAGCCACGCCCCTGCCGGGTCATTTATAACGCAGATCATCATGCTATATATTTTAGAAGTGTGTGTGGAAAATTTTCCAAAATTGAATTTATTTAACTTACATAAACTTCGCTATACTGTGTCCCGTAAAAGTCAAATGGGTTTGCTAAAGTTATTGAAAATATATCATCGTCACCCCCTTGAAACTGCTGGTCAGTTGTTGTACTACCAAAAGGAAATAGAGGACCAACGTTGCACTGAACAAAACCAGCTGAAATAACCGTGAGACTTAGGTAGCTGATGTAATTCATTTCGATCACCTGAAAGAAAAATAAGACGTGTCGAATGTTTGAAACGATATCAACGGTTTGTTAGAAAAAAAGTCACTTGAGAAAAAGTATATGAGCCTGTGCGTGACATTTCTAACAATTTAATATGTTCGAGAGGTGCAAACATTGAGTAGTGTTGACAGCCGAATACTGTAAATATAAAGTTACCTGATGGTCTACAGGTACTTTGAGACCTTTTCTATCTACTAAACGCATAGTGAAGACTCTGGTTAGACTGTGCGGATGCAGAGGCCAGTCGGAGTCTTTGCTTTGCGCTTATTTGAAATTGTTGGAAATTTCACGCACAGGATCATATGATAGTTAAAAAAACATGCAGATCTTCAATGTAAATGATTTCAACGACGCTTCTTTTTTTTAAAAAAAATGCGTTGATATATGAGCGCCTTATGAAGACTACTGGTGGTTTCAGGGCAAATATCCCGGATACAGTTAAAAAACATCGTGTAATTGACACTCATTCCGATTAAAATCATTCAAAATTATTCACTTTGCACCCCATTCATTCATTCTTAACACTCACTAAATATTAAAATCCAACATCAATCATCTTGTTTATTTCATGATGTTAACTGAATTTTTATGGCAATCTAACTGTCACAATCTTGAAGTCGGCACTTTAGTTACCTAAAAAATAATCCAAAAGTTCTGTATTTACGCCACAATTGTCTCTTGCGTGATTTTTGTCCGTACAAGGGATGCCTGAAACAGACGGCATTTTCCACGACCTACTAAGATACTATAGTGTAAAATGATGGGCTCCAACAAGGAATTTTTTGGGCTTATGATATCGGCGCCGTCTATTATCAAAATCGCACTGAGCAAACCTGGGCTTTATGATCTAGACCAGAAGTGTGATAGTTTTCTTTGATTTACATCCATTGTTTCAAAATGAAAGCGTTTGTGAAACAGTACAGATTTGGCGATTGGCTTTGTTTGTGTACTGTAGAGAAAAGTGGAGGCTAGGAAGGATGTGGTGGTTGTACTGGTGAGATAAATACCAGGAAACCATTGTTAGGTGCGACATAACTGAAAACAATGTTGAAAAAAAGCGTTTAACTCCATTCAGTCAACCAATCATTTGTCATGGGCTAATTCTGCTTTACCCGAACATAAGTGGCTCTCAGTTATTACTTGACAATAATACCGCAAAAGAATAAAGAAATAATCGAGTGAATAAGAGAAAATAAAAATATTCTCAGTAGTTATTTCTGTTTTTTTTTTTTTTTTTTTTTTTTTTTTTTTTTTTTTAAATTGCCAAATAAATTCTTACTTTGTCCAAAGCTATTCTTTCTTTGCGTAATGATCTCGTCAGGTAAAATAATAAAAACACCCCCTAGTGCGATTCTTTAATTGTTCGGTAGCTTTATTTAATTGCTTCTTTTGGCAGAACAATCGTCCATTTTTTTTAAATTATTTCTTATTTTTATTATTTTTTTTTTTTTGCTGGGGGGTGTAGCCCCGAACATACATATACACAAACAAAATGTTATAGCTAACATTCTCCCATAACGGTAGGGACGTCAGAATCTGTTGGTCCTTCAATTGACCTCAAGAGGACAGGAAATAAAAAAAGGTGACATGATGTAGAGTTTCAACTGGCTAATAAGCAAAAAAAGAAATCTTCACATGACACTAATCAGACGTGTCAGTATTTCTCTGATCACCCGACTTAATATTAATTTAAAATAATCTTGATGAATATCTAGACATTCTTTTCGTAACACAAACTTTAAAAAATGAAATGAAATTTGCAAACACTTACTGTCTAGAGGCTGAAACAAAACTGTACAACATGTGGTACCTGACAGAGCTTTTAATTCTTTTTTTCAAATGGGTCAAATTCAATATGTTTCAAAAGATTTCAGTCATTAAAAACTGATTTGAGGATGGGGAAGAGGTTTTGTTTTTAAAGAAATGTAATTTATTTTACAGAGGCCCGTCAAATAAAATGATCTATTTGTTGAAATGGAGATTCATGAATTGACAAGTGTTTTTACTTGTTTATGGTGAAAATCTTCATTTTATACGATATACTTATTTTTAAACATTTTTTAAATAAAAGTCTTTGGAAATTTTTAGCATTTTTATTCTTAGACAAAGGACCTAGTTTCGAAAATAATCGATGATATGTTATATACTGAACAAAAGGAAATGTAGTCACTAAATAAGAATTATAATTTTTCTTATAAAGTACAGGCTGATATTTGATGAAAGCTATAGCAAATTACGTCCTGATCATTTCGATTTAAAGTATATAAATTTGGTGTGTTTTGGTTGAGACGCAATCGAATTGTAAGCAACGTAGCAAGAGGGTCGTTTCCAATACTAGCAGACTCTCCAACTGATTTTCTGGCATTGTTTATGCTTGCAAGATGTATTTAAAAGGACGCCAGGTTTCATGGAATGGTAAGATAATACTTTCTGTCGCTGCCTGTCAATATCAATTGAAAAGTACCGAACACTACAATTGTGTGATGTTTTTAATTAATAAGCTTTAGAGGTATCCAGTCGCAAGATCGCACATGTGTGGTTCCTTCCACACAAAATTGATATATCAAATATCTACGAGAACGTCTTTATAGTTAAAAATTTATTATCAAATCAAAAAAGAAAATAAACAAATAAACTGAGCCTAATAAGTGACTTCATTATTAACGATGCGAAGCAATCGCAAGCAAAATACCACGCTTTGATAAAATGTGTCCTTTAACTCTAAATTTTGTCTATGTTTTTGCATTTTCACGTTTCACAAACCAAAACTGTATTATTTTTGTCGCTAATTATGTCTAGGTTATGATAAAGCAGAAGAGAGTCGTTCAACTAGCTTTTAAACTTTCATAGGATAATCACAATTACAGTTGCCCTGTAGGAACCCTAAACCGAGTTGTTGTTATTGCAATGTTCACTGCTTGCTGTTCTCAAACGAGTTGACTCTTGACTGCTTGACACGCTCTTTTATACTCACTAAACAAGAGTGCCACCTAGGGGATTTACGATTGTCGCCGACTGGTCAGGGAAGCTAACGAAGTGCCTCCTCTTAATTTTATGTGCGTCTGGAGATTGCAGATAATCAAAGAACGCAGGCTTTCCAATATTTACAAATAAAAGGAAACATAGGGCGTGTAGCTTATACTTTAACCTATCAAGGCTTATTCAAGAAATCGCATTAAACATGTACTAGTTAGATAGATAGTTGCAAAGGGAAAACCAACCGAAAATAAGCTGATATAACGAGCTCTTCCTTTTTTAATAGAAGGCGCCGAAAGAAGAAAGGGGAATAACCTTGTTGACATCCTTATTTGATTTTGAGTATATTCGTACCCATTCAAATTCGCTACACTTGGTCCTTTGAAAAAAGATAACATCTTTTTTTTTTCTTTCTTTCTGGCATACCAGGAGCCACCTGTAAAAGTAAATGTTTATTCCTAGTAAAACACTTTGTACATCCATTGATTAGAAAGACATTTTCCATTAAAAAAATCCTCCTTTATTTGACATAGGTACAATATGAACAAAATTGCATTTTTCGATTTCAATCTTTAAGTATTCATTTTAATATCAAGATTTGTAAAAAAAACATAAAATTCTTTGTTAGATTATCCTGACTTTGGAATTTCTAATTGTATCCCACTAGGCACCAGGATGTTTAAGAATCTTTAGATTTTAAACAGCGATTATTCAGCTCCGTTGAATTTCAAATGAGTAGCGGTAAATATCCCAAAATAAAAAAATCTTAATCCTAATGAACGCACCTCTGCAGATTGAAAGAAATAAAGAAAATTTTAAGCAACTGCTTTAAGAAGTTTGGGTACACAGGTCTCTGGATCAAATTAGACCGTGTATCCCATGACAATGAGTGGATATATAGACTCAAGACAACATTCTTTTTTTGGTTTTAGATAGGGTGATGTTGCGCTTGAAACAGGGTTAGATGGCTGTCAATACCTGAATGAACAACAGACAAAAACAAGAACCGGGGAAAACATTAATGATGTCAGGGACGTGTCGCCTAAAATAATTGAACTATGTGAATACCCTGAGAGATGTCCAGTGCAGATGTATAAACTGTATTCAGCAAAGGGACCAAAATAATTTTGCTTCCCTGACAGTCCTTTTTACATTGCCCCAAAAACCTCACCTCAGAGTCAAACTTATTCATCTTTGTTTATGACACACCAAATGCTACTATCCCTGATCCAGATCCTGCTGATCCTAATCCAAATTTAAGGTAGCCTCATGTCAACCGAAGTTATGATTCTTGTGTAGGTATCGACCAATATCAGCCAAGTAGGACTACAGCTGGTAATATTCGGCTTCTCCATGACGACAGCAATCACGTTTATTTCAACAATATTGAAAATTGGTCTTTAAACTCCTGCCAACCTTCAAATAAAGTCCACTTGCACCCCAAACTACTGCGACTATCAATATCTCAAGAAATACAAGTATTTCGAACGCAATGCAGATAAATTCTGTTTTCGGGAGCTGTTCTTAATATCCAGCCCCATAATATTGATAGTTTTTATTATTGCTAATAGATCAATGATTGGCATCATTCCGCGCATTTCAAATATAGAACTGAGACTGATAAAAAACGACACGTCCAAAATCATAGAAGAGATAGAATGTATTTTCTGATTCCTCAATTGTCCTTCAAAAACATTAATTAAACAATTTCCAGCACTTTGGCCACCGTCCTTTTAATTAAAAGTCAATAAACCTAGTTAAAGAGCTTCAAAACATCTACTGATATTGTCATCAGACTCTTCGTGGCCACATACGAGCAAAACTAGTTGAAAAGCCGCGATTTTTAACGACAACGGCGTCAGGGATGTGAAAATAAAGTCTAAATATATAACGTTTTCGCGTTCAACGTGGAATTGGGGGTCTTTCTTTCATTTTTTCGTTGATAATAAAGGGTTATCTCTTGGAGTAAATAACATTAAAATTGGAATCGATGCCACAACCGAATAAGAGATAGAACGACGCAGTCCCCAAAACCAAGTTATAGATGTTCTTTAAAGATGAAGTATTGTAAAAAAAAATACATTTTTAGATGGTTTTCTTCTGTTGATTAAACTGACAAATGTTACAACATATGTCACTTTATACCTTTTCACGGGATTGGCTATTCTATCCTTCTAAAATGTGATTATCTGCACTTTCCTTTACAAATGTTGTTCTTTTTGGTTGATCAAAGCTTTTCTTTTATTTAATTTATTTCGAATTCTTGAAAACAATAATCTTGAAGGTGCCATATCAACAAAAATATATAATGGAACCTTTTTCAACAGCAATTTGCAACATTTAGGTGCAAATATGGTCAATGTGCCTTATGTTTGAGATCATTTCAGGTTTGTGTTTTTTCTGATAGTCTACTGGTTATTAATACTTGGACTGTACATTAGAGACAATCGAAATGATCAAACGTTACTCTGTCGAACATCTTGAGATGATGTCTTTAATAATTGCCATTTGAGAATTTGATTAGGAGTATAACTATATGTGAGTTGAAATAAGAATTGTATTGGCTTAAATTGAACTTAACATTAATATTTTAATATATATTTACGAGATTGCCAATGAATTTACGTTTCCGACTACTATAAAATCTTTATCAATCAGAGTTCTGACCAGTTATTAAATGTATACTTGTTTTACAATAAATTATATAAATTCGCTTTATTTTGTAAATAGATTAGTTTTCATTCGAAATTAACATTTCATCCTCTCGTTGGTTTCGTCATTTTTATGCTCCGCGAAAAATTTTCGGGGGATCATAAATTCGGCTTGTTCGCGCTCCGTCCTTCCGTCCCGCCGTCCGTTCGACGCCATATCTCAGGAATCCTGGGCCTAATTGATTGAACTTTTATACATAATCTTCCTACAAATTTTCAAAGAGACTTTTTTTAATTTTCTCGATACCAGGACTGCCCCATAGAATGGGGGACTTTAATGTTAAAATTACTTTTTTTTGCCAATTTGTCCTAGACTAATTGTTAGACATAAATGAAATTTCATATTTGACTAGATAATCAGATCGTCTTGACCTTAAACTATCGAAATGTTTTGTTCCAAAAACGAGTCTTGGGAAAAGGGGCCTAAATGTTATTGGCTTTACGTAAACTTTCTTTTTGACGTTCGAAACTCATAATGGCAATAACTTTTAATTTGTTTCAGATATAATCTTCATGTTTCACATTTGCAATGCTTTTGATGAACCCTTTTTGATGCTACTAAGTTCAAAGTCATCAGTAAAGGTCAAGGTCATGTGTCAGAATTGAGAAAATTTAATTGTAAAATTGTCCATAATTTGACAATTGTAAGTGAAATATTTCAAATGAGTATTACTTGTGACAAGACATTTTATCAGAAAACTAAGGCAATGTATCGCCTAATGTCAAGGTGAAATTGTAAAGATAAAAAAATCCATCATAACAAGTCAAAGTTGGTCATAACTTTTAATTGGAATGACATAAGGACTTTATATTTCAAATGTGATTTGCTTGTGATAAGATCTTTCTTTAAGTACTAAGTTTAAGGTAATTAGTGATCAGAACCATAATGGTTTAAAATAAGGACATCCTGAAACACCCTGTCCCATTATTTTGGCATGTTTTCATTCTTGCTTTAAGGTCAGTCATTGGCAATATTCCGTACAATTCAAATATAGAACTGATATTTATTAAAAACATTTCCAAACAATATAGAATAGATAGAATTTATTTTCTGTTTCCTGAAACGCACCTCAAAAAAGAATTAGTTAAACAGTTTCAAGCACATTGGTTTTTTGTCCTTTTTTTATAAAAAGTCAGCAAAACTGATTAACGAGCCGTCAAAAAGTAAAATTGATTCTGATATTGCTATCAGACTCTTCGTGACCAAATACTAGCAAAAATAGTAAAGCCACGATTTTAAACGACAATGGCGTCAAAGATGTTAATTATAATTAATGTCAAAGTTAAGATATAACGTTTTTGCGTGATCGTGGAATTGGAGGGTTTTTATTTTATTTTTTTTTAATTTGTAATTTTTCGCGTGCCAAGCTACATATCTCGTTTTTTTTTAATGTTCTTAAGATTTTCTAATGCTTATACAAGTTTTGTTATTCCCATTTGTTACTGTTGTTGTTTTTACGAATCATCTATCTGGGAAGAATATGAAATTTTCGTCGCAATTGTGTCATCATAGACTTGCTGCAATTGAAATTCGCTTTATATGTCATATACATTGTTAAATCCATTCATTTCAATCTTTTACTGTTATTGATTTTAATATGCGGAACTTACAAGGAACCATACATTTTTTGTAGATTTGTTTTTTGTGAAAAGACTCGGAGAGCTGTGATATGCTCAGTAAGCAGTTGTTCACAGATTTCTTAAGGTATCCAACCTAAAATCATTATTTCTAGCTCACCCGAGCACGAAGTGCTCAAGGTCAGCTATTGTGATCGTTCAATGTCCGTCGTCCGTCGTCCACAATTTCTTTACGTATCTTCTCCTCTTAAACTTGATGAAACTTGGCAGGGATAATTTTTGGGTCAAGCTCTACCATAGCTGTTCAAATAAATGAAATTCACCCTTGATTTTGTCATGGCAACTAAAAGGGTGAAAATAGAAAAATCCTTAATCTTCTTTTTAAAAACCAGATGGCAGACAGTTTTAATATTTTATATGCAGCATCATCTTGTGGACCTCTGTCAACTTTGTTCAAGACCCCTGAGTCAAATTTGGGCTCTACACGGGCACATCGCTTTTTACAAAATTTCAAAACGCGATAATCTTTGAAAAAAAAATCTTCTTCTCTGAAGGCAGGTAGCTTTCAAATTTGGCATGTTGCATAATCTAGTGGACCTCTACCAAGTTTGTTCATATCAAGATCCTGATGTCACTTGTGGGCTCTACCCAAGCGCATTATGTTTTACATTGAAGCAAACAACGAAATCTTTGAAAAATCGAGAAGCCTTCATATTTTATAGGTAGTATCATCTATTGGATCTTATCAAGTATGTTCATATCAAAACCATGGGGTCAAATTTAGGCTTCATTTGGCTTCATTTTACATAGAAACATAGTGGGAAATCTTTGAAAAATCTTTTCTGAAACCATCAGGAAAAGAGCCTTTATATTTTGGTTTGTCGCATGATCTAGTGGACGTTTACCAATTTTGTTCATATCATACCCCTGGGGTCAGATTTCGGATCAGAATTGGTGCACCGCATTTTACTTAGAAACAAAGTGGAAAACTCGAAAATCTGCTTCTCCGAAATCAAAAGGCAGAAATCTTTCATATTTTCACGGGATGTACTATTATAGATAGTGGACCTCTACCAGTGTTTTCATGTTCCGTCCCTGGGGTCATATTTGGGCTCTGAATGGGATCTTGCTGTTTTACATAGACACAAAGTAGGAAATCTTAAAGACTAGCTCTCTGAAACCATAAGACAGCTTCTGCTTCCAAAAAATTATCATTTAATTCAATATCATCAATTTTGTAAAACACATGCCCCTATGTTCATATAAGGGCTGTGCCAAGGTTTATCCTTTTTACTCTTTGCTGAAAACATTCCACGGTATTGTTGATCTTATGTAGAAATCGCCTCCTTGTTGACATCTGCTTATTTAAATGACGTTGTTGTCGGGGGTCAAATAGACTCAGGTGATCTATCACCATCATGTTTCTCTTGTTACTATACATGCATTTTGATAAAAAAAAAATTGAAGATGATATTAAGAATCATATTTTTTTGGAAAAACCGAATACAGTTCGAACGACAATATCCCCATGGATCTTAATCAAAAAGCATGTTTTAAATATGTGCTTCCCGTTGATTAACTGACACTTGTGACAAACATATGTTGCCTTATACGAGGCCTTAATTTTTCGGGATTGATCGTCGGATCTTTCTAGAATGTTATTCTGTGAACCCTTTCCTTTACAGTGTTCTTTTTCATTCATTTCAATTACTTTTATATTACTAAGAGTTATCAAAAAAGTTTTAAGCGACCACTTCAGGGACTACCAAAAAGCGGTCGTTCAAGAAAATGGTCGCTTATTACACGTTTTGTTTGCAAAAAAAGATACAATATTTTTGATTGAAAATACATACTATTGCGTAATTCTAAAGATTATATGATGTTATAACCCAAAATAATCGTCTCAGACGATTCTGCTGATTTTTAAAAACTAAGAATTCGTTTTCAATAATTTTTAGACCAACAAAACCTACTTTTTAGGATATTTTGTTTAAAAGAAGGGAATTTTTGCACTGGTCGCCTAGTAAAAATGATCACTAAATAGTCGTGGTCGCTCGAGTAAGATTGACTGTATTTAAAATCAATAATCTTTATTATCATTATTACGTAAATCTATTGATTATTCCAACATATAACGACATTGACCTGCAAATATGGTCAACGCGCATCATGTGTGAGATCATTGCAGACTTTTTTTCTGAAAGTTAATACTTTTTCAAATGCGTACATATAATTAGTTGTTGGTACTTATGCTGTTTAGGCATTATCGACATACAACATAAGCGGTTTAATTTGATTATCATAATAATTACTATTATTTTTAAACACATTTATTCGCTATCCGATAATAAAGGGTTATCTTTTGATTAAGATAACATTTAAATTGGCAATTATGCCACAACCGAAATAGAAATGACGACGTTATCCACGAAACAAAATTCACATTATTCTTTATGGATGAAGTATATTTAAGAAAGCATTTTAAGGTTGATTTCTTTGTTTGATTAAACTGACAAATGATACAACATCTGTCACCTTATACCTTATGCTTTTCACGGGATTGGCTATCCTATCCTTCGAAAATGTGATTCTCTGAACCTTTTCTTTTTCATTGATCTCAGCTGTCTTTGATTCTATTTACTCGAATTCTTGAAATCAAAAATCTTGATGGTGCTCTATAAACAAAAGTGTAAAAAGGAACTTTTTTTCAGGAACAAATTGCAATATTGAGGTATATGGTCAATGTGCCTAATGTGTGAGATTATTTCAGGATTTTTTGTTTTTTTGTTTTTTTATAAAATTCAATACATTATATTGTATTCCACAGGTTGTTAGCACTTGGGCTCTTCATTACAGACAATTGAAATTCTTAAACTTTTCTCTGTCGAAGATTTTGAGATGAAGTGATTGATAAATACCAATTGAGATTTTAATCAGGAGTAAATCTATATGTGAATGGAAAGTAGAGTTGTATTGTCTTATATAGAACTTAATTAACATTAATATTTTAATATGTATTAACGATATTCGGTTTTCATGAGGAAAAAAATCCATGAAGGTGGATCATTGCCAATGAAATTACGTTTCAAACTACTATGAACTCTTTTTCAATCACAGTTTTGACCAGTTATTACACTAGTACGTGTATTACATACATTTCACAAATTCTGTTTATTTTGTAAATAGATTAGTTTTCATTCGAAATTAATATTTCATGCTCCCATTGGTTTCGTCTTTTTTATGCTCCCCGAAAAATTTTCGGGGGGGGGGGGGGTCATAAAGTCTTCGGCTTGTATGCGCTCCATCCTTCCGTTCCGCCGACCGGCCGTCTGTCCGACGTCATATCTCAAGAGCCCTTATTGGTTGAAACTTTTTATATAATCTTCCTACAAAATTGCCAAGACTTGATTTTTTACTTACTTGATTCCAGGACTGCCTCATTGAAAAGGGGACCTTAATATAAAGATTAGTTTTTGCGAATTACCTCTAGACTAATAGTTAGAATTTTATAATAAAAAAAAACATATTTGACTAGCCAATCAGATTCTCTTGACGTTAATTTACGTTTAAAAAACGAGTCATGGGAAAAGGGGCCTAAATATCATTTGCTTTACGTAAACTCTATTTTTGTCATGGTAAACTCACATTGGCCAGAAAATTGCCATAATTTGGCAATGGTAAGTGATAAAAACTGCATATTGCAAATGTTTATTACTTGTGACAAGACATTTTATCAGAAAAGTAAGGAAGGGAAGCGCCCAATGCCAAGGTCAATTTGTCAAGGTTAATATATACATCTTAACAATTCAAAGTTGGTCATAACTATTAATTGGAATGAGGGGCTTCATATTTCACATGTGCTTTGCTTGTGATAAGACTTTTCTGTTAGTACCAGGTTCAATGTTATCGGTCAAGATCAAGGTCATTTTTCAAGGTCAAATTTGTGAGAAACATTAAACTTGAACATTGGCCATAACAATTGAATGGACCTTCATATTTCTTATGGCCATTGTCTGAGTCAAGGATTTTCTGTTGGTTGAATGTTGTCAGTCAATGTCAAGGTCATTTTTCTAGGTCAAATTTGTGAAAATAAATCAAAATTTAACGTTGGACGTAACATTTGAATGGTAACTTATATGCTTTATGATACACATAGTAATTGCCTGGGATAAGGCAATTCAGTTGGGACCAAGTTCAAGGTCATCAGTTAATGCCAAGGTCATGCATTAAGGTCAAACATGTGAGAAAATATACAAATGGCATAACTTTTACATGGTAAGTGATATGGTCTTCATCTTTCACATACAGATTGCCTTTGACAAGGACTTACTGTTGGTCTAAAGTTCAAGGTCATCAGTCAAGTCAAGGTAATTTTCTATGGTCATTGTCTTGTAGTTAAAAATAAGGCGTAACTTTGGATTGCTAAGTCATAGAGTCTTGAAAATGCACAACTGCACTGCCTGTTCCCTGACTGTCGCATGCATAAATTGTCAAGGTCATTGGTTAAGGCCATTTGATGAATGCCACACATTTATTACAAAAACATGACATAATTTGCTATAATTTTTTATTGGAAAAGACAGTGACTGTCGAAGAGTGTTCTCTAGAAGCATTTGTGCAGATAATGCCCTTTTTTCGACTTGGGTCTTTTCACCTTCCAGCACTAAACAGCCGAGCATATGCTCCGTAGGCGGTGCTCTTGTTTGTTTTCCCACTAAAAAGCAACAAAGAAATTGTTTAATTCGCCTATGCATGAGCTTCTGTTATATAAATTCACTAGTGACAAACACGTGAAGGAAAATATGTTAATAAAGATATCTTTTAAAAGGCGCTTGGTGTGATATCTTTTTATTTCTCCCAGTTATCAGTCCTAACACTTTCTCCACAACCCTTGGAACCCTTCAGCTTATGCTATTATAATCTACATACAAAACATGTCATGTTAAATGTATTACGTAAATTTTGACGGTTGATTTAAAGCATACCTAATTATCGAGCACCCATTCGGAGAACGTAACCCGTCACTGACGGCTCTTTTTTTATTGCTATGTTCAATATAAAAATAACAATATTTTCAATTTTCAAATTGATATACCTTTTCAGGTATTATGGAGACCTACCTCGATTCAAGAACAAGAAATCTGACTTGAGATTTCGATCAAACTGTAATATGTAATATCAAAGTGTAAAAAATATAGGTCATCGTGATTTGGAAAGTTGAATGGGATTTGTGGAAATTTTGGCAGCTTTTTTTGACATATTATGCACATGATGTTTCTGCTATGTTCTCGTATTTTGTTGCCACCAACTTTCTTTTTGAAATAAAAAGTAAAGGCCATCGTAACAGTTTGAATGGGGTGCTCCAAAAGTACTTTTTTGACATAAAAAAGAAGGGTATTAGTTCATTTTTCCAGCTATAAAGACGGATATAAAGTGAAAAAAGTATCTCAATTTCACTTATTTTTCTCCCGCATTCTTTATTGTTAATGTAATTTTCTCAAGTACAAAAAGGTTCGTCTCAAATGTAGCGAAACCATGATTTATAAGAATGCTTTTTAATGGGACTGGTCATATTATTTGTCTCAAAAAACTGCATCCTTGCTGTTTCAATCCTAGATAACATTATTACCAAAGCATTTGTATTGTCACATAATTTGTTCGCAATAAAATGAATTACAAACTAGACATTTTTTCGCGTTTGATTAAAACGAGGTCGTGCCAAAAAATTTCAAGTTTTCCAAAACTGCTACTATCTGTAGAAGTTCGGGGATTTTCCAAAATACCCAAAACAACAACAACAAACAAAACAAAACAAAAAAAAAAAAACAAAAAAAAAAAAAAAAAAAACATATGTGTAGTTGGGGGTCATATTTAAGGACCACCAGGGCTCATCCCTTTTTAGCTCAATAAGCACAAAGGGTGAAAAATACTTCAAAATCTTCTACTCTGAAATCAGAAAAAGACAACTCTCATATTTGGTATGTAGCATCACCTAATGGGCCCCAAGTTTGATCATATTAAGACCCTGTGATCATATTAGGCCTCTAACCGGGTGCAACCCTATAAACATAAATCAAAGAGAGAAAATCTTCATAAATCCTTTTCTCTGAAACCAGAAGGCAGACATCCTTCATATTTGGTATGTAGCATCATCTATCTGGTCTCTTCCAAGTTCCCTGTTGTCATGGTTGGGCTTCATGGTTGGGCTTCATCCGGGCGCATCCCTTTTTCGATATAATCAAAGAGCTAACTTTTCAAAGATCTTCCACTCTGAAATCAGAAGGCAGATTACTTTGCTATTTTGTATGTAGCGACATCTAGTGGCCCTTTACCAAGTTCGTTTATATCAAGACCCTGGGTTATATAAGGGCTTATATCCAGGGGCAACAATTTTTTACTCACCTGAATACGACGTGCTCAAGGCGATCCTTTGTGATCGTCCGATGTCCGTCGTCCGTCGTGCGTCGTGCGTCCACACTGTCTTTAAACATCTTCTCTTACTAACACGGTGGGCCAATCTTGATGACACTTTACAGGGGTGTTCCTTTGGTAAAGCTCTACCAAAGTTGTTCAAATAAATGGAATCGACTCTTCACTCTCCCTTAACCCTAAAAAATAAGGGTGAAAAAGAGGAAAATCTTCAAAAATCTTCTTTCACTGAAACCAGAATGCAGACAGCTTTCAGTTTAGGTATGAAGCATCATCTATTGAAACTCTACCAAGTTTGTTCTTATCAAGACCCTGGGGTCATATTTTGGCACATGCAAGGCGCAGACTTTTGAAAGCAGAAAGCAGACAGCTTTCATATTAAGTATGTAGCATAATTTAGTGGATCTCTTCGAAGTGTGTACATATGAAGACCCTGGGGTCACATTTGGGCTCCAAACGGGCTCATCCCATTTTACACAGAATAAAAGAGCGAAAATCCACAAAAAACTTCTTCTCTGAGACCAGAAGGAAGTCAGCTCTCATATTTTATATGTAGCATAATCAAGTGGACCTATATCTATTTTGTTCTTATCAAGACTTTGGGTCACATTTGGGCTCCATCCAGGCACAACCCTTTTAAATAAAATCAAAGAACAAAAATCTTTAAAAAATCCCCTTCTCTGAAACCAGAAGGCAGAGAGCATTTAAATGTTGGTATGTAGCATAATCTAGTGGACCTTGACCAACCTGGTTAAAATAATGCCTCTACGTTCATATGTTGGCTCTGAATGGGCTCCCACCACTTATTTTACAAAGACACCAAGGAGGAAATCTTGAAAAAACTTGTTCCCTGAAAGCAGAAGGCGCGGATTTTCTTAATAGTTTCAGTTTAATTGAATTTCATAGTTCATTCATTACATGACCAAAATGTTTTTATAGGGTCTGTGCCAAGTTATATCCCTTTTGCCCTTTGCTCAAAACATTCCATGATATTGATCTTATGTAGAAATCATCACCTTGTTGACATCTGTCTATTTAATAAATGTGATGTTCCAGGGGTTAAAGAGACTCAGGTGAGCGATCTAGGATCATCATGGTCCTCTTGTTTCTTCTTTTCCTTATGAATAAAGAAAATAAGTAGATAAAAAATAGATGACTGCATGAATTTATCTTTCGGTCACTTGGCAGAAGAAAGTGTTACGATCTACATACAGATAAGAACCGCCGTCATAGCGTAGCTGTAGCGCGTCTCACTATCAAAAGAAATGCCCCATGTTCGAACCCCGACGGCGGCACTCATCCTTCCTAGCTATTTGTCTCCCACAAATAGGCTGCTATTCTTTGACCTATGTGGTGTAGCAGCATTAAAATAAATAAGTACTGGCTAAAGCGGTGTTTAACCCCCGTACAAAAAAATAATAATAATAAAAGAAAAAAAAAGAAAATACAAAACAATATCAGCGTAAATGGTCTTGTCTTAGTCAATATGTTCGCAATACATAGGGATCGTACGCATTAGCTGGTGATTTTAATTGTGATTAAAAGTGATAATCAACTAGAAACTATTCAGTATGTATTTTGATTGACCTATCTTGTTTTAAAAACAAGTAAGTTTAATGTTTCAAAATTGCACTCGTGAGATCAAAATGAAAACTTTGTGTAGTTAGATACTCCTTAATATACGACACCTCTGTGAAATTTCGTCAAAAAATGCAGTGAAAAATCAGACGTATCTATAAATTCAAAAGTTCGTTTGATCAACCGACGAAATAGAAATGATGATGCTATGACGTTTTGTGTCTGTTAACTTTTTATTGATTAAACCCCTAGAAAAAATCCCCCCACTCCCCGATTTCCGAGAAAAAATCTAGATCCGCGCATAATGATTTCAATGTTTGTGCATGGCCCAGACATCTGTTTAAACACACAAATACAAATCATGATATTCATAATAGTGTGCGCATATAGTATTTCCATATAAAGGGAAAATACCCTTTAAGTGTAAATTATGTGACGTTTAAAACAGTTATCTACACTTAGAATTGTTTTGTTAAATGATCTAATAATTTCTTGGGATGTTTTTGTTTATAACAATGATCAATGTTCTTGCACAAAGGTAGAGACAAGTTTTTAATGTAAAATCATCTCGTTTCTCGAATGATAATAAGGAATAATAAGGAAAGAAATTAGAGGGAGGATATCATACTTTCTTGGTGTATCATGCATGCTTGATTCGTTGAACACAAAAGGTTTTTCATATGTTCATCATTTATAATAGACTCTGGCATCAGTTGATAGACATCGTGTGTATATATCCCGCAAATATTGAATAGTTGACTCTGTCGGCATTCCAATCCGGGACCTCTACAGCCTAAAGCGAGTGCTGTACCACGTCGCTATAAAAGCTTGTTTGTACGACAAGGTAGTACATTCAGGTACATCGTAAAATTGACATTTATATCAATGAAAACCATTTTAAATCGCTCATCAGCGCTCCATTCATTCATTTCAAACACTCACTCAAATCATTCAAAAACACCCAAACCCACTGAAAATACGGAATCAACAACGCCATTTAAGATAAAAAAGGAAAGAGAATAAGCGCGATTTCACTGACATATTTCAATTGCAAGCGTCTAGTAAGTTCTTGAAGAAATAGGAAGCTATCTTAAGAACTGGTATGCAAATTTAATTAAAGGGGGGGGGGGGTAATCAATATTGCTAATTTTGTTCATCCTAAACAAACTTTGCGATATTGGATTACCCCACATTAAATACAGTCAAAACTCGCTTCACACACTCATTCAATTTTATTCCTAAACCATTCCAAAATCTTTCACATTACCGATTTCACAATGTTGTTATCTGTACAAACACCCCTTATACACAACCCGGCTACACACACACCCTCGACAATAAAGATATTCCTTGAATTTTCTCAAAGCAACATCATCCACTTCTTTATCTCATAACCGCTACCTGGGGCCCGTTTTACTAAACATCTTACGATCATTTTTTGCGTAAGTCAAAAAATTAAAGTTGCTTCTACAGTAGTAAGTAAATATGGAATTCTGCCATGCAACATCTCATTGGAATCGTCTTCTAAAGACGATTTCAATGAGATATTGCTAGGCAGAACATAACAATAAATGAAAACACAAGGTATGATTTTAACTTACGATCAATATGATCGTAAAAAGTTTAGTAAAACGGGCCTTTTAAGTGGATTTTTTGCGGTATGCGCCAAATGTAACCTTCAAATAACTATTCATCTACGTCGGAATTCGAAATCGGGACCTCTAAATCCCAAAGCGAGTTCTCTACCACGTTGCTATAAAAGCTACCTTCTACGACAAGGCAAAACAGACACCCCTTATACAGTTAACAACATCGTGAAATAGACAAGGTGAACGATTTTGAATGATTTGGGAATGAAATTGAATGTGTGTGTGGAGGGAGTTTTGAGAGAACAAAATTAGCGATAATGATTACCTCCCTTTAATAACAAATATGCATAAAAGTTTTATACATAGCTTCTTATTTTTTCAAGAACCCATGAAACGCTAACAATTTGAGTTATGTCAGTGAAATCGCGAATTTTCTCTATCAAAATTTATTTCGAATGACGTTTTTGATTCTATTTTTTTCATTGGGTTTGAGCGTTCTTGAATGATATGAGTGAGTGTTTGAAATGAATGATTGGAGCGCTGAGTGAGCGATTTAGAATGATTTTGACTGAGATGAATGTCAATTTCACGATGTAACTAACTGTACACAACTCGGCTACATGTAGATTATTTGAATGTTGCATAAGATCCAGCATTCATCTACAGATGACTGTTTTCTAAGCCGTTAATCAACTTCTCTGATGTGTGTCTGATCTGTGTCGATGGTAGTGTCCTTTCACAAGGTAATTTGAAAGTTTTTGATGATTTTTTAACATTCATATGACATTCGGTACAGTTATATGACTATCCCCACCAAAATCGGAGGGCTTACCTTGACAAATTGATGCATGTAATTTCAAGTGATTACAGGACTATGAAATAGTCATTATCAATCAGTAGGCATGGCAATAAAATCTGGACTGACCAGTTTTCTAGTTAAACATCTGTTTCTACAAGTTCTACATGTCTAGTAATAGCCATTCACTTGCACAGCAGTTTATGTTTGATACTGGCTTGCATTTTGTTTTTAGAATTTTCTAACTTTTGTAATTTTTGTTGAATGATATTAGATTTTGATGATCAACTTTTATTCCACGTCTTCACAGATGGAATTATTTAATTTGGGGGACTTCCAAATACCTTATGGAACAAAGAAATGGAAATCATCCTGTCATTTATTACCAATAATTATATTTCTTCTCATTTTAAGTTCTTATTTGACTTAGGCAGTTTTAACAAAAAGACCTCGTACAGCAGCTACCAATGAGGAAATGGTGATAGCAATACCTGGTTCTTGAGTCAGAAAAACTAAAACAAGTTTTTGGTACTATAATACAATACAATACAATACAATCTTTATTTGCTAATAGGCCACTGGTCCATGCAAGGTACAAACATCACATGTCTCCACCTGTTGATTGCCATGAATTTATTGTGAGAGAAAACTTGAGTCCGTTGAAATAATAATTCATGAACAAATAACAAGATTTTTTATTTGAAATCAAGAAGCCCAGAAAGGGCCTGTAATGCTCCACTGGCACTTGTACTTCAAATTTCTTTAAAAAGTAGCATAGTTTTTTTTTGTGAGCAGGTCATTATCCAAGTTTAATATCAAGGTTTAAGCATAATACCATTAAACAGGATTATCATAAAAAAGGAAGTATAAGGTAGAGTCAATCTGAAAATTGATAAAGTAGGTCAGTCTAGTATTGTAGCTTCTGTTTATCCGCCCATTTTGATTTAAAAGAAAGGGTAATATTAGGAACATTCATTGCAAATTTGAATAAAACATACCCAATTAGTGGGTAGGAGATTTTTGTGTGTGAGAATTATTATCCGCCCTACCACCCCGCAGGGACCTAACGAATATTCTGACCAAGTTTCAAGTAGATTCGACCATACTTCAGGCCTGTAGAGAGTAAACAAGAAAATTGTCATTAAGGCCCCTTTTCTTGTGATTTGTCATGTATCCTTCCTGTTTTCAATTAGGTTCATCCTTTTGTCCTGACAACTATTCTGAAAAAAATTCATTTAGATGGGGCATATGGCCCCTAGTGTGTACGAAAAATTGTCATTAAGGGTCCTTTTTCCTGTGATATGGTGTGAATCCGTCCCATTTTCAATAGGATTTATTCTTTTAACCTAACCAACATTCTGACCAAGTTTCATGAAGTTCTGGCCATATTTGAGGTCTCTAGACTGTAAACAATAAAATTCTCTTCAAGGCCCCTTTTCTCAAGACCTGACCAACATTCTGAAAATTCATGAAAATTGGATCATATTTGTGGCCCATTCAAATTGTTGACGACAGGCGACGCTCAACAGATCTCGAAAAGCTAACATTGAGGACGATGTGCTAAGGTAAGCTAAATATCCATACTAAATATAAAAATATGGGTATGTATTATTGGGGACAGTTCTAGAAAACATGAGCTTAAGTCGGCCCTGAACGCTTTATATTATCAATTAATAACATTTATTTACTTTCATAACAAACAGGCATGTCGTAGACCTCTTTGTATGACGGTGCAACAAAGCATTGTCGTAAAATCGAAAATCGAAAATCGAAAAAGTATTCATTTATAATTGTATAAAATGTATGTTTACGGGTCGTTAAAGGCATGCGTTACAGCATTCGGAATATCGCTCGGACTTATCCGTAACTTGAAAAGTACCTCGGACGTAAGTGTAGTAAATTTGGGTCATTTTTTAGGTAATTCGGCTCCTGGTGGTACTTCGGTTAATACGCTTGAAGAAAATCACATTTTGTTAATTCTTTCCGATCGTCTTTCGAGATCTTTTAGGCATATTATAATTTGATTACAAAATGCATTAAGACACTGCGTTTTGTTATCAAATTATACGAGGGTTGTCCCAGGAATTCGTGAACTTTTGCGATAACTTTTATATCAAATGTCCGATGAAATTGAAACTTAAAAGTAATGTGGATTAAACATTTTTCGTTATTCGTATGAAATTTCATACGGCTATTTTTAATACTAGCGGAGATATGAATAAAAACGTAACAATAGTAGATGGTAGTCGGCGCACGCTATTAACGTCGTTTTGTAATACACGAAACGTCGTTTCAAAAGTGACTCACTTCATTTCTAAGTAACGTCCTTATCGGCCCAATGGACTTTTCATGAAGAAAGAATCTTTTGTCAAAACATATCTTGAGTGCATTTTGATATAGAATTCTGTTGTGCATTTAATAAAAATTTTGATTTAAAAAAAATCTCAATCTTTTTCGTAGGTATGCAATATCGTTTATTTAGTTTTTTTGACCCGAGTAGGGGTGGGTAAAGTAGATGTTATTTTTTCATCGGTCATCGTTAAATTTTTAGACATTTAATGAAATGAATTTTTATTATTCTCATAGGAAATGATAATTTGACTTTGTTTTGAATATCCTAGTATTACACTACCACTAACTTAATCCATCGAGATGGACTAATCAGAGAAATCTGGGATTTCGTGAGTACCGTTTCGTTTCCGAATCTCTGTTAATTCCGAAAATGCATCGGTGCCCATTGTTTACTGGTGCGACTCACGATCAAGTCGTTTCAAACTAAACAATGCCGATTTACTTATTCTTAGTTTTTGTTTATCACATGAGGCGTTCTGATTGACGTCGGACAAAAACGTCCTATATTCCTCTATCGACGCGGCTCGCATTGGTTCTTTCTTACTACACCCTTTGTTTCCTACTGTCCTTATGCCAGTATCAAATTTTTAAACCTCTTTTATCGTATATAAATGAGTGTGCGCCACACGTGGTTATGGTCATTCTTCATTTCGTATTCTCTTTTGGTCTGTATAGGTCTTATTTCGCGATCCACACCTAATTATGGACGATTTTATGCGCCGACCGTTCTGTTGACGTCGCCATTTTCATGCCGTTTGAATTGCACTAGGACATAACAAAACTTCATAACTGTGCACTACATGATGCCATCTTTATGAAAAATACACATGCGTGAACTCCAAAGTTCACTGCTTTCAACAATGTTAGTTTTGAATAAAACTTTTCTTGAATATTGGAATAAATGAAGTTCAAACATCGACCATAGAAATTCGTAAGTAACATATTTGGACTGCGCCGACCACCCCTACCGAGCGTGTCTTTTAAAGCTGTATTTCTGAACATGAACATATCAAAACCATAAAACCTCTATCAATCTGTTGCAAATTAACCCATGTTGCCAACTCAAGAGATTTACTTTAATCAAACGCTGGATCTTTGAATAATCGAAAAAGTTCACGAATTTCTGGGACAACCCTCGTATTATGCCCATTTTTATTCTTTTGTTGATTTTGTTTTATGCAACGTCATCCTTGGCGGGATCGTTTACGCTTGTGACGTCATATAAACCCACATGCGAAATGACGCGCTTTCATGGCTGCGCCCGTATTATTCCCGAGGTCTATTCCGTAGAATCGCCGTAGGTTACCTATTGGCGTTAACGGACAAAACCCGGGCGTTAACGGGAGAAATCGTGGATCAATCAGTAAATTCACGTGTCGTTAACGCCCGGCTTTTTTCACTTAAATATCCTTCGTCATGGCCATTGAACGAGTGTGATATGCGACTTTGGATGGTTTTCTAGGCAGATAAAACATGATTGCTAATTTCGTCCCAAGTAGCGGTCATTTTGTACCTCTCTTTAATAAAATTCCTCGTACTTTTCTGATTTGTGTATTCATTTGAAATTCAAACGCTTAAAGATAAACGTCAAGCAAAACAATCATGCAATTTCTTTATCAATTTTAATTGCAGTGTTGATCATTTAGAACGATTTCGATGCGATTTTCAATAATTGCGTTGTATTTTTTTGAGTGATTGAAGTGAGTGATTGGAATTAATGCTTTGAATGCAAGGCGAGGGATTTTAAATGGTTTCTAAGAAATTTCTTTTCTAGTACGAAATGCCCATTAATTGTAAGAAAGGTAACTCCCAAGGGCTTATATTAAACTCGTCTTCTTTCAGCAAGAGTTACGCAACATGCATTTAATTTTTTTCATTTATTTTGTATCACGTTGAGAAAGGTTGGTTTTTACAATAAATCAAAACTCCTTGTCAGCCCTAGCAATCCCAATTGGAATTGTTGTCTCGGTCTTTTCAGGTTAGTAATATGACTCAACATCATTTCGGCGTCAATGGCTTGCTGTTTGAACAGAATGTTAACAAGGCAACAACAACCGGATTCGTGTATAATTGTCAATAGAGGGCAGTTGCAATAATAACAACAGTGAAAAAATGAAATTTGAAGTACATACGTAAAGTTAGAATATGCATTTATTCGCAATCCCTTATGAAAATCACCTTGTTTTATTGTTCGCTTATTACGATATTAGTATTGTAAAAAAGTTATCGCAACGTTTATATTCAGTTTCCATTTTAATATAGCAGATATGCGTTTAAGGCGACATATAAGTCAAGATGAGATGAATAGGGGAATTTGCATGCATATTTCTGGGCTTTCTCAATAGCATGTTGCTAATGTCATTGGTGTGTCCAAGAGCTTTGTTTCCCAAATGTGGAATCGGTTTATAACGACTGGTAATGTATGACCTTTGCACGCTTGGGGTCGACAACGCTCAAACAATGAGGTTCAAGACCGATTTTGGGTGCTTCAGCACGGCGTCATCGATTTGACAATGCAACAACGCTACGTAATGACTTCCAGAACGCTACTGGTGTGAGAGTAAGTTCCCAAACCATCAGAAATCGGTTGTATGATACTGGCCTGAGGTCAAGACGGCCTACAGCCCGTATTCCATTAACCCGATTTCACTTGTAAATGCGTTTAGCATTGGCTCGGGGTCATGTGAACTGGACCCGAAATGACTGGTCCCCGTCCTAATTTACAAACGAGTCCAGATTTTGTGTGGACTTTACTGATAGACGTCAGAGGGTCTGAAGGTGGCCAAATGAGCGTTTTACTCCAGTGTGTGTGGTAGAACAGGAATTAACTTGGTAGAATTCACCACAAAACCATGGAAATAATCACTAAGTATACCTCGTTCTTGTTTATTTCAGTCTATTTTATATTTTTGAGTGGAGATCCATGGACAAATCTTAATGACGTTGGCTATGAGTCATGTACAAATTGACGCATTTAAGGAAAACTTGCCACAGAATGTTCATAGTTTGTCTTATTTTTCGCATTAAGAAAAAAATAATAATCGTTTTATTATCAAGTACGATCGATTGATATTTCCTTACCTAAGCAATTGCAGCTATATTTCCATTCATGAATTCGCAAATCGTGCAAATATAGAGTGCTACTCACTCAATGAACTATAAATTGAGCCTGTGCGTGACATTTCCAACAATTTGAAGTGTTGGCGAGGTGCAAACATAGAGAAGGACAGACTACCACATGCTGTAAATATACAGGTACCTAATTGTCTAGAGATACTTTGAGACCTTATCTATCTACTAATCGCACAGTGAAGATCCTGGTCAGACTGTTCAGATTCACAGGCTAGTCAGAGTCTATGCTTTGGGCACATTTGAAATTGTTTGAAATCTAACGCACAGGCTCAATTGATATCACACTGAAACAATCGATTATCGTCTTTATCTTGGGATCTTACTCTTGAGTCATTATTGAAAATACATGTTCATTGTTGTAACTATGTATTCACGGACTTAAAGTTGTATATATATTTTGTTCCGTGGCAATGTAAAAGAGAATAAAGAAGCCAGAAACAAACTTTACAATTAACAATATGTATTGACAATAATAACAGAAGTCTTAATTTTCAGATTCAATTGAATTAAGTTCCTGGTCCACATATAATAAGCCCAAATATATCCGAATTTGAAATTAAACACACTTTTAAACACATTTTTAAGAAAACGAGAAATACCATCTAAGTTTAACACAGTACTACTAAATGAAACCATTAGTCTTTACTAAGTGACCCAAGAATGCTGCAGGAATCCCTTTATTTAGTACCATAGAACAATCTAGAATAGCATAGAACATTCGAAGATTCTAGAGTTGTAATCAATTTCTTAAAACTACACTGACGTCAATAAAGAACGCCTCAGTGAAGTAGAAAGAGCAATTATTTACAAAATACACATTCCGTGTAAAATATTCTTTCTTCATATTAAAGACAAATTCATTGCAGTACGGCTCATGCAAGAAATGTATAAGAGTCCAGATTTGTAGAGAATTCATCTAACATTAAACATTAGTAGCTCCTTTTTTGAGACAATTTTAGTGTTTAGCATTTTCACTAGAGATCAAAAAATCAAGTCAGTGAACCATGAATTTTGCCTTATTGGAGGTCAATAGACCCTTTTATTCTGCGTAATAAATGAACTGGCAGGGCGGGGCTTAACCGTGACGTAATTTGGCGAGTTTACTTTTCAATAGTTTGGGTTCTTTCAAATTTTAGTCGGTAATCATCGATAATGCGTGCAAATAACTGTATCCTAAAACCTAAATGATTCATGTGCTTTGAAAGAGTGAACACATTTCATCGTTTGGTTACCAAAGCATCGTAACTTCAGCTTGTTTAAGCTGAAGTTAGGAGGATTTGGTTACCAATTTACGATTTAAGGTCTCGAGTTATTTATGTCGACTCTCTTTAGAAGTAAGTTTTTTTGATAAAGGCTGATTTCCCTTAACCTTAAGTGCAGCGACCCGTTACTTAGGCTCCGCCCTGCCAGGGCATTAATTATGGATAATATCTTATAACTATACAAATATCCGTATGATAACATCCCGTATGATATTTTTTATGATATCACATAGTTATTTTTAGAACAATGGTTTATGCGGTTATTTTTAGAAACTTGCATTTCAGTTAGAAACATCGACGAAAACAAGACAAATAGAGGTTATAAGATAGATATAATACATACTAAGTGTATTGTATGAAAAAAAAATATCTAACTCGGTTGTGGGAATTGATAATTAACTCGGCAGAGCCTCGACAATGATCAATTCTCCCAACCTCGTACGATATTTTTTCTCATACAAAACACTAAGTATGTATTATATACATGTATATCTATGCCTTCATCCAACATTAAACATTAGAAGCTCCTTTTTTGAGACATTTTCAGTGTTAACCGTTTTCACTAGAGATCAAAACAACAAGTCAGTGAACCATGAATATTGCCTAACTGGACGTCAATAAACCCTTATCTATGCCTTCGTCACATATTTGGTATTCAAAACTGATTACAGTTAAAAACATCGTTAAATTGAAAAGGTGAATTATTTTGGAATGATTAAGGAATGGAATTGAATGAGTGTGTGGAGCGACTTTTGAGTGAATTTAATGGGAGGTAATCCAGTATTGCAAATTTTGTTCAGGATGAACAAAATTAGCAATATTGATTACTTCCCTTTAATAAAGTATTAATACAAGTTCATTAGATAGCTCCCCATTTCTTCAAGAACCTATCAGACGCCTACAATTTCAATTAAATAAGTGCAATCCCGATTTTGTCCTAGCTATTATCAGTTTGAACGAAGTTGTTGTTATATGTTTTTCAGTGAGTTTGGAGCGTTTTTGATCGATTTGAGTGAGTGTTTGGAATGAATGAATGGAGCGCTGAGTGAATGATTTAGATCGGAATGATTGTCAATTTCACGATGTTATTAACTGTACGTTAATGGCGTTGTCTGATACCGTTGGCTTATCATACAGACGTCACAAGCGTCCTTAACCAAGACTTCATGATTATCTACTACTAACCTTTAGGAGACGGACTTTTTCAAAAGTCATCAGACCTAATTCAGTTTAAAGCTAAATTACGTTATTTTTGGATCCGACCCCATTTCAAGAGGTTAATATTACGATGTCAATAATCATTCTATCGTTTTTATAAGAAAACGTATCGGAATATGCCAATATTTTTCTTGAATCACTGGCATATTAAATACTTAAGACACATGTGTACTTTGTATCGAACAATGTCAAGGATACGGTGTTACTAACTGTATAGTCATTTTATAAAGGTAAAGAGTTGGAGATTTAGCAATCGAATTTCCGATGAAGTTTGAAACGCCCACTCTTCCGGCTTTTATGATAAAAATACTGAACCATAAATGAAACGCAGCATTATTTAGACCCGAAGAAAATAGTGAAAAATAAAGGGACACTGAAGTTCTACGATGACAATTAAACGCACCGAACTCCAAGTAAAAGAAAAAACACGCATTTGCTTAAAAAATTGCTTGGCTTTTAAGATGAATTATGCAAAGCGTTGGGACTCTCTTCATGGATTTGTCGGCGGAATTTAAAAAAAAATCTGACGATTCTTATTCTCCTGGGTAGGTTCTGGTTTTAAAACAGCCAAAACTGTATTTTATACAACACAATACAAAATTTGATCAAGTATTACAGCGTTTGGTCCATAAACATTTACATTATAACAAACAAGAAAAGGAACATTGAGTGACTTCAATCGGTTGACACAATAATTTCAAATACTGCAGACATTTTGAATTATTAATATTTTTTTCTTAACTTGAAGATTTCAATTAAATATTTTGCAACTATATTAACAGTATATCTATCATTTAATTTCATAATGCGATAGAATTTTAGTCTATTCCTATTTCATAGCCTAAAACGAGGAAACGAGCAAGTCCTATATCCTCATATAAAGAACATTCAAATAAGTAGGAACTGGTTTTAAAAGAGCCATACCTCTATTGGTTATTGGTCTCATAAGAACGGATCTGAGATTCTTGTCCAAATCAATGAAAAAATGAAACTAATCATTTCTTGCAATAAAAGCAATCGTGCTTTTTGAGACGGATATGTTATGAACTGATAGCCTTGTGGCCTTTAAACGACACAAACAGCTCGAATTAGCAACTTAGAAATGGAATGGAACGCAAATATTTATCAGAAAATTTGATTCTTCGACGATATCTTTGGAATAGGTCTCCACCAAAGGCACAAAAAATACCGAAAATTCAGTCTTACCACATACATTCATTTAGAGACTAAATTGCTAGCTAGTGCTTATATTTGAGCATGTTTGGTTTTTATCTTATAATTACACAAATATCCGTGTGATAACATCCCGTATGATATTTCTAATGATATCACATAGTTATTTTTAGAACAATGATATAATGCGGTTATTTTTAGAAACTTGAATTTCAGTTAGAAACATCAACAAAAACAAGATAAATGTAGGTTATAAGATAATTATAATACATACTTAGTGTATTTTATGAAAAAAAATATCTAACTCGGTTGTGATAATTGATAATTGTCTCGGCAGAGCCTCGACAATGATCAATTCTCTCAAACTCGTACGATATTTTTTCTCGTACAAAACACTAAGTATGGATTATATATCTCCATATCTCTAGGGTCAAATGGTTTGAGCTCGATAAAGACAATCGCATCTCAATGCAACTTTTGATATCCTTTGTATATTAAATCTATTTGGAAAGTTAAAAGACACAACGACGCAATGTATTACGCGGTGACACTGCGCCCGGGTTAGTGCGTTTATTTCTTCCGTAATTTGCCATATACTCGGGATGAGTTGCCCAAAATTTATTTCGAGTGATAAATAACTCAATCGAGGGTATTCTTTCTGACACTTCCACGAATAGGGATCCTGCATATCTTAATTGGAACGAAAACAGTTTACAACACCGTGAAATTGACAAGATGAATAATATTAAAATAATCAACAAGACGCTTATTATTTCTGTTATGCCAATGAAATCGCGAGTTTTTCCTAGTTATTTTTTTTTTATTTTAAAGGTAATTTTTTATCTTAGTGTTTTTTTTATTGATTTTGAAGCGTTTTTAAATGTTTTAATCTAGCGTTTGGAATGAATAAATAGAAAACTGTGTGAGCGGTTTAGAATGGTTTCGATTAAGATGAATGTCTATTTCACGATGTAACTAACTCTGACAAAAGAACCTTTTATGTTAACCTTTTGTGAAGATATAGGCCTTATCCCAAGCATAAAATCGTTTTCCTGTGGTAATAACGGGTGAAGGGGTACAATGTAATTACCTCGGTCTTGAGGCCGAACGATGGTTACAGTGTCATAGATTTTAACAATTAGTCACCATGGACGCCAATCAATACCACAATCCAGTGCCGAAAAAACTACACATTTTGGACACTTACTTCGACTTTAATACTGGGACGTCTATTCTTATCAATTATCGCACATGTTTCGAAAACTGCGTTTTACCGATACGTGTATTTTCATTGCTTTCTAATTATGCAAATAAAGTAAAATTTGTTAATTCACCATTGCAATTAATAAAGTTTTAATGGCGATAAAAAGCAAATATGTGGTTTTCAAGTAGTTTGAGCGAGTTTATTGGTAAATCAATGATTTTGATCGTCAAATTAATCAGTTCTGATCTTAATTTTGATATTTATCTTGTTTTTATGGTCTTTTAATATGAATTCAACTGCTATCTTGATTTAGAAACCTTGATGTAAGCCAAGTACCCACCAGATTTATTTTACAGCTATATTATTTGATAAAACTCGCCTGAGCCTCTCTGCACATTCCGTATCTCTTCGGAAGATCTCGGAGTTCAAATTACAGAAACCGTTGGTAAAATATTTATATTACGCATTGTAACCACTTAGCGAGAGCAAGACGTGATAGCTCAGTTAAGGTGTATCGCTCTCAATTACTCATCTACATGTATGTGTTCAAGTCTCTGACGCGCTTGTTTTTCTTTTCCTTTTTCTTTTTTTCTTTTTTTTTCTTTCTTTTTTGTAGGCCTTTATTTTTTCGTGCCTTAATAAAAGAAACTCAGATTTTGAAAAAAAAATGTCCTAAGAATTACAAAAAAATTAGATAAAACCAAATACACCCTCCGTCTTCAAATAACATAATGAGATCCCAAGATAGTAAAACTTGGATATACTTTCTCTTTCCGTTTGATCTTGCGTTTTCTGCTATCAGATTCGAATGCCTTAACCTCATCACAACAGGTCTGAGTAGTAAGCATTTCCCCAGTTTGCAACTAAATCTTAAAGCAAAGTAGAGAATCAGTCTATTATCGGGTATTTTTCGATTACAGTCTCAAGCTAAATAAGCGAAAATATGTACATGCGCTTTATGCCGTCGTTAAAGGCAAAAATAAATTTAGACTTTCTAGTATGAACATAAAGTTCCCTATCCTTAAATTTAGATGATTTTCTACCTATTCATTAACTTGATAAAAAGGAATGTAAGTTGTGTTAGACTGAAGCGCGGGATACCTTGTCTAAGGACATTTCTGCATAAAAACATCTAATCATCGCTCTGGTTTATTCCGTAGACTAGAAAATACCTCGGGCTATAGCGCTGTAATTTGGGGTTATTCATTCACTCACTATTCGTTGACAATTGGAACTTGGTTTACTACGTTTGAAAAATAGTCTTTAATACTTTTCGATCGTCTATAGAATACTTTGGGGCATATTATGATTCGATCCACAATAAAAATATCTCAAAATTATTTCGTTCATTTTTTGTTTAAATTTTCATTCTCCATAGCGCAAATATTGATGCTTTCAACGTCATCTAACCCACGTGGGAAACAGCTCGCCATGCTGATTGCGCCGTTATTTTTCCCGATGTCTGTACCGTAGAATCACCGAAGATTCCCGATTTGGATCACACCTTAGCTTAATGAACTAGCATTAATCTAATGTGTGTGTGTTTTCCGTTTATTTATCGTCGCTATTGTGGCATGTGTCCATATGAGCGAGGATATTAAATGAGTGATCATGGAATACCGATTTCACTAAACCAGTCATCTATTAACAGATGACAACGAGACTGCGTCGAGTTTTTTATCGGTTTAAGATGACAAGTTGGATAACTACAATTTTATGAACACAAATTTTATATTCTATTTCATATGTTTATAATATGACCCGCAATTTAGCGAAAAATCGTTAAAATTCTTGAAATTCAACATTTTAATTTCCGAGAAACTTATAACACCACTTAAAACTGACGTCACAATATTTATATTATAAACATAATTTCTTGCGATTACAAAATAGCGTTGCTATTCGCTCTGAGCTCATTTGTGTAGTTATAACACTAGTGTTATAACACCCGTGTAATAACAAAAAATTTTTAACGAGGCTGTTTCACTCCCGCTACGTAGGTCATATTATAAAACTATTTATAAATATTTGACCGAAAGTTACTTTCACCTAATAACCATTGTTTGTTTCAATTGGACTGATTTTTAATTATTGCATCGTAGTTCCTAATTGACGTTCTGGCTAGATTCTGAAGAGGGAAGCGTTTGAAGTCCGAAATCATGAGAGTTTAGAATTTCAATTAGTCCCCGATTAGCTCATACATTAGACTGTCATGTTTGGTAATATGAACTTGGCCGTCAATAACTTGGCTTGAACAACCTTAACCAACCATTGGACAAATATTGTGACCTAAAATTTGTATATACCTTGTAACATCAATGGTAATATAACAAATGGGATGAGCAACCGATGGTTGTTGGGTTCGTGTAGGAAACAACAGGCATTCATGAGTAGGTACAAATACATCTCATGTATCACTGCAATTACTTTTGGATTACCCCACATTAAATACAATCAAAACTAACTTCAGACACTCATTCAATTTTATTCCTAAACCATTCCAAAATCATTCACATTTTCAATTTCACTATGTTGTTAACTGTACAAACACCCGTTATACACAACCCGGCTACATACATCCCCTCGACAATAAAGATTATTCAATGAATTTTCCCAAAGCAAAATCATCCACTACTTTATCACATAACCGCCACCTTATGTGGATTATTTACGATGGTCGCAAAATGTAACCTTCAAATAAATATTCGTCTGCGTCGGGATTCGAACTCGGTACCTTTAAATCCCAAAGCGAGTTCTCTACCACTTCGCTATCAAAGCTACCGTGTACGACAAGGCAAACAGACATCCCTTATACACAACCTGGCTACACGTACTTGAATGTTGTTGCATAAAATCCATCATTCATCTGCAGATGACTGTTGTCTAAGCCGTTAATCAACTTCTCTGATGTGTGTCTGATCTGTGTCGATGGTAGTGTCCTTTCACAAGGTAATGAGAAGTTTTGAGTTTTTGCTGATTTATTTAACATTCATATGACATTCGGTATATTTTATTGGGGACAGTACTAGAAAACATGAGCTAAAGTCGGTCCTGAACGCTTTATATTATCAATTAATACGGGAAAAGTAACGCAAAGCGCCCGAAGGGCGCTTTGCGGCTTTTCCCGCTTCTAGATAACGCGTGTAAAACATTAAGATAATCAAAATCAAAATGAAAAACATATACCATCAACGTTAATTTTGTGTCTAAATGGCGGCCTACATGGAGGATGATGATCTCGCGAGATTTCGCCATTTTGTTTTATTATTTATTTTAATTTATCAACAACTTTTGCTTCGGTTTTATTCCTGTCGATCATTATCAAAATTTAGATTGTTGTCGTAAAATTAGGATAAGAATCAGCCTTACATGTAAAAAGTTACACATTTTTGCTTAGAATCTCGTCTGGATGACGTTTTCTTTTTACCCTCCGCAAATGACGTCATTCTACACTTTTGGGAAAAAAGACGCTACTATTTCCCGCTAAAACAACGTCATTGTTGTTGCGCTTTAACGTCAGGTTGAAAAGCGGGATAAGACTTGAAAGAGATTAAATCATTAGCAATATTCCCGGTTAAGACTTGAAAAAGATGAAATCTATAACAAAATTCGCAGTTTGATTTTTATAAAAAATGTAAATACAGCTATTTTAGCTAAAGCTATGCTGGCCAACACCTTGTCGGAATCGCATCCTTTAGGATTTAGACCTGACGCAGTTTCTATAATACGTGCGCCCATATTCAAAGTTTTACGAAGAGAACCCAATAAGAATTGTTTTGAGTATCTTTCACTGATATTATGTTAATTTCTTCCGATGTTGACGCTTATCTATTCTAAATGACGGTGACTGTCGAAATCCATCTAGAAATATATGAGAAAAATCAAGTAGCCATCGATTTGATAAATAGCCTATTTTGGTTTTTTGAAAATTAGTGATCATGTGCATGTTTTGTACAGCACCTGGGGAAGTTTATTTCACATTTCAACTGTACTTATTTTTTTAAATTGAATTTGATACATCATTAGCACGTGTCGATACAGCAAAAGTTTGGGGTGCAGGAGCCTTATTGTAAAAATTCGGTAGCTTAAGTTGAGTAAATTATTAAACCAAGAATGGTTCTTTCTTCAAATTACTTTTCCCGTCTATAGGTTAAACCTATTATTATATTAACATTTATTTACATTCATAACAAACAGGCATGTCGTAGACCTCTTTGTATGACGTCGCAACAAAGCATTGTCGTAAAATCGAAAATCGAAAAAATATTCATTTTTTAATTGCATAAAATGTATGTTTTCGGGTCGTTTAATACATGCGTAAACGCATTCGAAACATCGCTTCTACTTTTCCATAACTTTAAAAGTACCTCGGACGTAGGAGTAGTAATTTTAGGTAATCTTTTAGGTAATTCGGCTCCTGGTGGTACTGCGGTTAATACGCTTGAAGAAAATCACATTTTGTTAATTCTTTCCGATCGTTTTTCGAGATCTTTTAGGCATATTATATTTTGATTACAAAACGCAGTAAGACACTGCGTTTTGTTATCAAATTATATTATGCACATTTTTATTCTTTTGTTGATTTTGTTTTATGCAACATCATCCTTGGCGGGATCGTTTATGTTTGTGACGTCATATAAACCCACTTGCGAAATAACGCGCTTTCATGGCTGCGTCTGTATTATTCCCGAGGTCTATTCCGTAGAATCGCCGAACGTTCCCGATTGGCGTTAACGGACAAAACCCGGGCGTTAACGGGAGAAATCGTGGATCAATCAGTAAATTCACGTGTCGTTTATGCCCGGGCCTATACACTTTATCAGTTTCTTTTTTGGTAACATTATTATAGAGCATACCTAAAGACGTTGCTCTAAATTCCGCGTTAAATTGTGTGACGTCATAAATTCACCAAGCAACGTCGGTATAAACAATATGGACGGTGTAATACATTACGACATTTACGTAGGTTTATAACTGGTTTTTATATTTTATATGAAATTATTTCGAAATTTTTGTTTGAATTTATAATCTTATCTACCTTTTTATGTAATAATAACGTCAATTACCGTTTTTCGGGCGTTAACATTTGCAGAGACCGCAAAATGCGTTAACACCCTCGTGCTTCGCGCCCGGGCGTTAACCCATTTTCGGGTCTCTGCAAATGTTAACGCCCTCAAAAACGTGAAATAACCCTATGTTCATTTTGATAATTGAGAATTAAGCTTACTGCAGAAAAAAAAAAGTTGGTGCAATTTTTCGTTTGGAAAGACTATCCTTTACAGTTTGGAACATCGTTAAATTGATAATTGGATTGATCCTGGAATGGAAATTGAATTGAATTGAACGAGTGTGTTATGCGACTTTGGATGGTTTTCAAGGCAGATAAAACATGATAGCTAATTTCGTCCAAAGTAGCGGACATATTGCACCTCTCTTTAATAAATGTCCTCGTACTTTTCTGATTTGTGTATTCATTTGAAATTCAAACGCTTAAAGATAAACATCAAGCAATACAATCATGCAATTTCTTTATCAATTTTAATTGCAGTGTTGATCATTTAGAACGATTTCGACGCTATTTTGAATAATTGCGTTGTGATTTTTTTTTTTTTTTATTTTTTTTTTGAGTGTTTGAAGTGAGTGTTTGGAATTAATGCTTTGAACCGAAGGCGTGGGATTTTAAATGGTATCTAAGAAATTTCTTTCCTGGTACGAAATGCCCATTAATTGTAAGAAAGGTAACTCCCATGGGCTTTTATTAAACTCGTCTTCTTTCAGCAAGAGTTATGCAACATGCATTTATTTTTTTCATTTATTTTGTATCACGTTGAGAAAGGTTGGTTTGACAAATCAAAACCCCCTAATCAGCCCTAGCAATCCCAATTGGAATTGTTGTCTCGGTCTTTTCAGATTAGTAGAATGACTAAACATTATTTCGGCGTCAATGGCTTGCTGTTTGAACATAATGTTAAGAAGGCAACATCAACCTGATTCGTGTATAATTGTCAATAGCGTGCAGGCGCAATAATAAGAACAGTGAGAAAATAAAATTTGAAGTGCATACGGAAAGCTAGAATATGCATTTAATCGCAATCCCTTATGAAAATCACCTTGTTTTATTGTTCGCTTATTACGATATTAGTATTGTAAAAAAGTTATCGCAATGTTTACATTCAGTTTCCATTTTAATATAGCAGATATGCGTTTATGGCGACAAATAAGTCCAGATGAGTTGAATTGGGGAATTTGCATGCTTATTTTTGGGGTTTCTCAATGGCATGTTGCTAATGACTTTGGTGTGTCCAAGAGCTTTGTTTCCCAAATGTGGAATCGGTTTATAGCGACTGGTAATGTATGACCTTTGCATGCTTTGGGTGGAGAACGCTCAAACAATGAGGTTCAAGACCGTTTTGGGGTGCCTCAGCACGGCGTCATCGATGTGACAATGCAACAACGCTACGTAATGACTTCTAGACAAACCATCAGAAATCGGTTGCATGATGCTGGCCTGAGGTCAAGACGACCTGCACTCCGTATTCCATTAACCCGATTTCACTTGTAAATGCGTTTAGCATTGGCACGGGATCATGTGAACTGGACCCGAAATGACTGGTCCCCGTCCTAATTTACAAACGAGTCCAGATTTTGTGTGGACTTTACTGATAGACGTCAGAGGGTCTGAAGGTGGCCAAATGAGCGTTTTACTCCAGTGTGTGTGGTAGAACAGGAATTCACCTGGTAGAATTCACCACAAAACCATGGAAATAATCACTAATTATACCTCGTTCTTGTTTATTTCAGTCTATTTTATATTTTTGAGTGGAGATCCATGGACAAATCTTAATGACGTTGGCTATGAGTCATGTACAAATTGACGCATTTAAAGAAAACTTGCCACAGAATGTTCATAGTTTGTCTTATTTTTCGCATTAAGAAAAAAATAATAATCGTTTTATTATCAAGTACGATCGATTGATATTTCCTTACCTAAGCAATTGCAGCTATATTTCCATTCATGAATTCGCAAATCGTGCAAATATAGAGTGCTACTCACTCAATGAACTATAAATTGAGCCTGTGCGTGACATTTCCAACAATTTGAAATGTTGGCGAGGTGCAAACATAGAGAAGGACAGACTACCACATGCTGTAAATATACAGTTACCTAATTGTCTAGAGATACTTTGAGACCTTATCTATGTACTAAGCGCAAAGTGAAGACCCTGGTCAGACTGTTCAGATTCACAGGCTGGTCAGAGTCTTTGCTTTGTACACATTTGAAATTGTTTGAAATCTAACGCACAGGCTCAATTGGTATCACACTGAAACAAGCGATTATCCTCTATATCATTTGGATCTTGCTCTAGAGTCATTATTGAAAATACATGTTCATTGTTGTAACTATGTATTCACGGACTGAAACTTGTATATATATTTTGTTCCGTGCAAATGTAAAAAGAACGAAGAAGCCAGCAACAAACTTTGCAATTAACAATATCTATTGACAATAATAACATAATTATTGACAATATAAATTGAATACAAAAACAAACTACAATACCTCGAATGTTCGATCCTAAAGTCTGAATTTTCTGATTCAATTGAATTAAGTTCCTGGTCCACAAATAATAAGCCAAATAATATCCGAATTTGAAGTTAAACACACTTTTAAACACACTTTTAAGATATCGAGAAATACCCTTTAAGTTTAACACAGTACTACTAAATGAAACCATTAGTCTTTACTAAATGAACCAAGAATGCTGTAGGAATCCCTTTATTTAGTACCATAGAAGGATCTAGAATAGAATAGAACATTCGAAGATTCTAGAGTTGTAATCACTTTCTAAAACTACACTGACGTCAATTAAGAACGCCTTAGTGAAGTAGAAAGAGCAATTATTTACAAAATACACATTTCGTGTAAAATATTCTTTCTTCATATTAAAGACAAAATCATTGCAGTCCGGCTCATGCAAGAAATGTTTAAGAGTCCAGATTTGTAGAGAATCCATCTAACATTAAACATTAGTAGCTCCTTTTTTGAGACAATTTCAGTGTTAACCATTTTCACTAGATATCAAAACAACAAATCAGTAAACCATGAATTTTGCCTTAATGGACGTCAATAAACCCTTTTATCTTATAACTATACACATATCCGTATGATAACATTCCGTATGATATTTTTTATGATATCACATAGTTATTTTTAGAACAATGGTTTATGCGGTTATTTTTAGAATCTTGCATTTCAGTTAGAAACATCGATGAAAACAAGACAAATAGAGGTTATAAGATAAATCTAATACATACTAAGTGTATTGTATGAAAAAAAATATATCTAACTCGGTTGTGGGAATTGATAATTAACTCGGCAGAGCCTCGACAATGATCAATTCTCCCAACCTCGTTAGATATTTTTTTCCATACAAAACACTAAGTATGTATTATATACATGTATATCTATGCCTTCATCCAACATTAAACATTAGTAGCTCCTTTTTTTGAGACATTTTCAGTGTTTACCGTTTTCACTAGAGATCAAAACAACAAGTCAGTGAACCATGAATATTGCCTAACTGGACGTCAATAAACCCTTATCTATGCCTTCGTCACATATTTGGTATTCAAAACTGATTACAGTTAAAAACATCGTTAAATTGACAAGGTGAATTATTTTGGAATGATTAAGGAATTGAATTGAATGAGTATGTGGAGCGACTTTTGAGTGAATTTAATGGGAGGTAATCCAGTATTGCAAATTTTGTTCAGGATGAACAAAATTAGCAATATTGATTACTTCCCTTTAATAAAATATTAATACAAGTTCATTAGATAGCTCCCCATTTCTTCAAGAACCTATCAGACGCCTACAATTTCAATTAAATAAGTGCAATCCCGATTTTGTCCTAGCTATTATCAGTTTGAACGAAGTTGTTGTTATATGTTTTTCAGTGAGTTTGGAGCGGTTTTGATCGATTTGAGTGAGTGTTTGGAATGAATGAATTGAGCGCTGAGTGAATGATTTAGAATGATTTTGATCGGAATGATTGTCAATTTCACGATGTTATTAACTGTACGTTAATGGCGTTGTCTGATACCGTTGGCTTATCATACAGACGTCACAAGTGTCCTTAACCAAGAATTAAAGATTATCTACTTCTAACCTTTAAGAGACGCACTTTTTCAAAAGTCATCAGACCTAATTCAGTTTAAAGCTATATTACGTTTTTTCTGGATCCGACCCCATTTCAAGAGGTTAATATTACGATGTCAACAATCATTTTTTATAACAAAACGTATCGGAATATGCCAATATTTTTGCTTGAATCACTGGCATATTAAATACTTAAGACACATGTGTACTTTGCATCGAAGCAACAATATTAAGGATGAACACGTATTTCTCGGAAACATAGGGACCGCTTTTCAAGATAAGGCAAATAAATAAATAAATAAATAAAAAATCAAGAAATCGAAATATTCTCATTTGTCACGTGTAGAGGTAGTTTTATTAAAGTTAACCTATGTTTTTCACGATGTAAAGGTAATATAGATCAGAAATTCCAAATGTTCACTGTGACGTGTTATTCTTGACCTAAATTTAAAATTGCCATTGCTCATTTATTAGATATTGTACAATTGGGAACACCGTTAATTATTTTGGAATGGTTTCGGAATGAAATTGAATAAGTGCGATGAATGAGTTTTGAGTGAAATAAAAGGGAGGTAATCCAATATCACTAATTTTGTTCCAAATTTGAAATTTGATATCTCCCTTTCACAAAATACATGTAAAAGTTCTATAGACTACTTTCCGTGGCCTCATGATCCGACCAGTCACTTAAAATTCTAATTAAGTCAGTGAAGTCGTGGATTTTTTAACGATTTGTATTTTTAATGTAGTTGATGATCTTAGCACTTAATTTGGGGCGTTTTCAATGCTTCGATGGGATGTTTGGAATAAATTAATGGAGCGCTGAGCAGGAATTTTGAAGGGTTTTAATTGAGGTGAATATGAATTTCACGGTGTTACTAACTGTATAGTCATTTTATAAAGGTAAATAGTTGGAGATTTAGCAATCGAATTTCCGATGAATTTTGATACGCCAACTCTTCCGGCTTTTATGATAATAATACTGAACCACAAATGAAACGCAGCATAATTCAGACCCGGAGAAATTAATGAAAAATATAGAGACACTGAAGTTCTACGGTGACAATTCAACACACAGAACTCCAAGTTAAAGATTTAGCAATCGAATGTCCGATGAAGTTTGAAACGCCCACTCTTCCGGCTTTTATGGTAAAAAATACTGAACCACAAATGAAACGCAGCATAATTTAAACTCGGAGAAATAGTGAAAAATAAAGAGACACTGAAGTTTACGGTGAAAATTAAAAACACCGAACTCCAAGTTAAAGAAAAACACTCGTTTGCTAAAAGATTTGCTTGGCTTTTAAGATCAATTATGCAAAGCGTTGGGACTCTCTTCATTGATTTGTCGGCGGAATTAGAAAGAAAAAATCAGATGATTCTTATTTTCCTTGGTAGGATCTGGTTTAAAAACAGCCAAAACTGTATTTTATACAACACAATACAAAATTTGATCAAGTATTACGGCGTTTTTTCCATAAAAATTTACATTATAACAAACAAGAAAAGGAACATTGAGTGACTTCAATCGGTTGACACAATAATTTCAAATACTGCAGACATTTTGAATTATTCTATATTTTTTCTTAGCTTGAAGATTTCAATTAAATACTTTGCAACTATATTAACAGTTTATCAATCATTTAATTTCATAATGCGATATAATTTTAGTCTATTCGTATTTAGCCTAAAACGAGGAAAAGTTTAAGTCTTCGATTAAGATGAATGTCTATTTCACGATGTAACTAACTCTGACAAAAAGAGCCTTTTATGTAAACCTTTTGTGAAGATATAGGACTTATCCCTAGTATAGAATCGTTTTACTATGGTAATAACGGGTGAAGGGGTACAATGTTATTACCTCGGACTAGAGGCCGAACGATGGTTACAGTGTCATAGATATTAACAATTAGTCACCATGGACGCCAATCAATACCACAACCCAGTGCCTAAAAAAACCTACACATTTTGGACACATACTTCGACTTTAATACTGGGACGTCTATTCTTATCAATTATCGCACATGCTTTGAAAAATGCGTTATACCGATACGTGTATTTTCATTGCTTTCTAATTATGCAAATAAAGTAAAATTTGTTAATTCACCATTGCAATTATTAAAGTTTTAATGGTGATAAAAAGCAAATATGCGGTTTTCAAGTAGTTTGAGCGAGTTTATTGGTAAATCAATGATTTTGGTCGTCAAATTAATCGGTTCAGATCTAAATTTTGATATTTATCTTGTTTTTATGGTCTTTTAATATGAATTCAACTACTATACTGATTTAGAAACCTTGATGTAAGCCAAGTACCCACCAGATTTATTTTACAGTTATATTATTTGATTAAATTCGCCTAAGCCTCTCTGCATATTCCGTATCTTTTCAAATTACAGGGACTGTTGGTAAAATATTTATAATAGCCATTGTAACCACTTAGCGAGAGCAAGACGTGATAGCTCAGTTAGGATGTTTCGCTCTCAATTACTCATGTACATGTGTGTATTCAAGTCTCTGAAGCGCTTGTTTTTCTTTTTCTGTTTTCCCCCTTTTTTCTTTCTTTTATGTAGGCCTATTATTTTTTCGTGCCTTATACACGTCCACACCAAGGGAACGTTATGTTTAAAAAAAATAATAAACGACGACTTTCAGTTGATTCATATCGTGTCGTCAAAGATGTTAAGTTTTTTAATGGTTTATATTTCCCAATTTTCAGAAAAAGATATTTTTTTTCTATTAAACCTAGTCGGCAATCTTTTTCCTAAAGTATATATTTTTTGCGAAAAATCGTCAAAATTCTTGATATTCAACATTTCATTTTCCGCGAAACCTATAACACCGTTTAAAACTGACGTTAAAATAAATACATATTTGTATATATTATGACGTCACTTTTTGCGGTTACAAAATAGCATTGCTATTCGCTGTCAGCTCATTTGCATTATTATCCATCTAGTGTAATAACACCCGTGTAATATCGAAATAAAAGAAAGAAAAAAAAATAAAAAAAAAAAAAAAAAAAAAACGGGCTCTTGCACTCCCGCGACAAAGGTCATATGATAAAACTATTTATTAATATTTGATCGATTGTTACTTTCATCCAATAAGCATTGTTTGTTTCAATATATGGTATCAAAATTTCGGATAAGTGTTTCATTATCCGAAAGCGGTATACTCGTCAAATGTCGGCTAACATACAGTTGATCAGACCGTGGAATTGATGCTCATTTCAGTCAGAAACGCTCTTAACGCTCCCTTCAAACATGTAACATACATAGTACTCACTCAAATAGTTTAAATCGTATATGGCGTGTCTACTTGGAGCGCTGGCGATGGTCGACTAGCAACATCGCGAGTTGAATGGACAAGCTATCAAAAGTGGCGGAAGATCATTTTCGATTTTAAAAATCCCTTGATTTTTTCCCCTATTTAATATCTATGAATGACTGATATTTTATTGATTTAATTTACCTTACAATCCTTTCTTAAGCTTAAGCTTTGAATCGAATAAGTTTTGTTCCTTAGCATTCTATCAATTTACCATGACTTTGTGCTGCGTTCATGATATACAGCTCCCTAGAAACCTACGTAAAACTGTTCGTGACGGGCGCTCTGTATCCTTACAAAAGGGCATTTTAGACTAGGTAAAAACCGTAAATAAAAAAAAAATGTTATGCCTTAAGGAATGTATAGTAAAATGGCTAGTGTTGGTTTTTTGGTACAAAAAAAGTAATTATAACAATGAAATTTATTCGTTTTATGTCATCAGGTGTATTTCAATGTTGTGTAAATTCGATGAAAAACACGCGAATATTTGAGAAGAAAGTACAACTTTAGATTTTAAAAGTTAGAAGTGTGGCGAAAACGTGTGAGACACTTGATAATTCCAATTCTGCAAGCTATGTTATAAGGAACAAAAGAGAAAAATGGTAATGATTAACATATGCCTTATATCTCAGGTTAGCACATATTTTATTGATATGAAATAAACGGCATATTATAAATGTTATAAGTCGTAAGAGTACACATAAAGCATCCTCTTTTTCATCAATTTTATCATTAATCGAAGGTAAAGTGAAAGCGTATCTCCAGTCAGTCCAAACGTTTGTCCATCTTTCTGTCGGTCAACGATTGTCTACGCAATTTAGTTCACAAATATTACCGAATTTACTTGAAATTATTACAGGATGATTGTACGGTCACGAAGAAAGTTCGTTTCGAAAATCGGACTAATCGGTCAGGGCCCGAGGTTATTAACATTTTTTTTGTGTGTGATCAACTGAGAATTTTCTCATATTAAGAATGTAATTAAAATGCAGGAACATCAAAGATAATACTAATAAGATGTATTTTTAAACAACTTATCAATATTATATTTTATGTTCAAACTTTTATATGGGTATTACGACAGAAACAGTGCCTTAAACTTAACTTGCAATTTGAGAATATTTTGAGTTGAGAATGAGAAAAGTTTAATAACATCGGACCAAGATATCACAGTTGAAGGGGTTTTATGGAAGTTCGCTCAAAAGGTTTGCTTTCATGTTATTAAGCCCACAAAAACTTTCGGATTTACTTGAAAATTTCAGAGGATGATTGCAGGGTAATAATAAAAACAAAAGGGTCAGAATGGCCCTAAAACGCTCACCTGAAATAGTTGGTCAAGTGGAACCCATCGAAGTAACTTTCTGGCGGAATTTCATTCACATTTGTCTAATCGTTGAAGAGGAGATTTAATTCCAAGATTTTAAAGCGAGAATAGACGCTGCCCACCCATTTATAAGTGAGACGACTCAAAATAAGCCCCTCCCTTTCACGCCCAATTTAGTGGACCAATCAATTTTTTGGAAAAGGGTCACCCCAAGGATTTCGGGCTCAAAATAAGCCCCGCCAAGCCACGCCCATATTTATGGGCCAATCGAAATTTCGAGAATATTTTTTTTAAAAAAAATGTCTCCCAAGGAACATTCTGAGTTTCATTGAAATCGGCCAAGTGGTTCAGGAGGAGATATTGTTCAAAGATTTCAAAGTGAAAAAAATGCCACGACCTGCCATGTCCATATTTATAGGCCAATCAACAACTTTTGAAAAAGAGTTACACAAGGAACAATTTGGTAGATCGGCACAGTCGTTCAGGAGGAGATGTCAATCAAAGATTTCGGGCTCAAAATAAGCCCCGCCCTGCCATACCCACATTTATGGGCCAATCAAAATTTAGTGAACAATTTTTGAAAAAAGGGTCACCCAAGGAACAGTAAAGTTTCTTTGAAATCGGCCCAGTAGTCCAGGGAGAGATGTAGTTCAAAGATTTCGAAGTGAAAAAAAATGCCACGCCATGCAACGCCAAGATTTCGGATTTAAAATAAGCACGGTCTTGTCAGGTCTATATTTATGGGCCAATCAGAATTTGGCAAGCAATTTTCGAAAAAGGGTCACCGAAGGAACATTCTAGTATCGTTTCTATGAAATCGGCCCAGTGGTTCAGGAGGAGATGTCGTTCAAAGATTTCATAGTGAAAAATGTCCCACACTGCCCGGTCATATCTATTGACAAATCAGAATTCAACGATTATCTTTTAAAGTTGTCACAAAAGAAATATTCTGGCAAAGTTTCATTGAAATCGGCCGAGTATTTCAGGAGAATAAGATGTTGTTTTTTTTTAAGATTGTTGACGATGAACGAAGCACAACGGACGACGCACGAAGGGACGGCGCAGGTCGGACTCAAGCTGATCCAATAGCTCCCCCCTGAGCACGTTGCGTCAGGTGAGCTAAAAAGTGTAATAATTTTACAGTCTTCTTCAGCGTACTTCGGAGAGCAAACAAATGCGTGTCATTTAAATCAATCACGTGCAATATTCTAACTTATATCAATAAAGGTATTAAAAAATGAATAATTTTCAAGTAAGTGGACCAAGATAGAGATACGAATCTCTTTATATAATACCAAAGAATAATCTAGAAAGATTTAGAAAGTAAGATAATTCTAGAGTTTGAATCGCTTTCAGTCAAGTTTCAAGAAAGAACTTAAAATAGCTACAAACATATATTTCTAAAGATAACGGGTCTAGAACCTTCTTTAACATCTTGCCATTTACCCGGTGCAAAGTTCGAAAATGGAGAGTACATGAAGTTGTTCATAACACGTATTTATATAATACAAACAGTTAAAAACATCGTGAAATTGACAATGTGAATGATTTTGGAATGATTTAAGAATGAAATTGAATGAGTGTGTGGAGCGACTTTTGAGTGAATTTAATGGGAGGTAATTCAGTATTGAAAATTTTGTTCAGGATGAACACAATTAGCAATGTTGATTACCTCCCTTTAATAAAATATGCATACAAGTTATATACATAGCTCCCTATTTCTTCAAGAACCTATTTGACGTTTACAATTTCAATTAAAAAGTGAAATCCCGATGTTTTCCTTGCTATTATTATTTTGAACGAAGTTGTTGTTTTATGCTTGTCAGTGAGTTTGGAACGTTTTTGAATGGTTTGAGTGAGTGCTTGGAATGAATGAATTGAGCGCTGAGTGAGCGATTTAGAATGGTTCTGATTGAGTTAATTGTCAATTTCACGATGTAATTAACTGTATACCCTCATAGGGGAAATTCATATAGCAGCCCAAGAGTCGCTTGGGATGATGTAATAATTCAAAGTTAACATAATTAGTTAAGCAGTTGCTTGTCTTGGTATATGAAGATTTATTCACACCTGGAAAAAATGTCGCTCAAGCCACAGAGGTGCCTAAAGGAACGAATAGAAGTTATACAGGAGTGGCAACAGCTATCGGTGTTTGACACGTCAGCATTTCCAATGAAAATGCCAGAATTTTCTTTGCACAATACTAATAATACATACGATACATGTACTACATGGGAAGAAATTCATGTTTTCGGAGTTACCAACTGATGGTAGTAAATAAGATTGTATAAATACCTGCTACAGTAATTAACCATAGACAAGCAATTTTAAGAGAGGGATCAAATATCTTTTGTACTCAAAATACGCACTATTTCAAGATTACGATAGTTTGGAATCCAAGTTACACCAGCTTGACCTGGATCAGACGCATAAAAGTTGAACGGGTCAAATGTCATCGCTAGTGTCGAAACCGAGGTTCTTCGAATGAAAACCGGGTTAGCTTAGATCGCAACCGAGTCCAATATGAACTTCTTCGTAATTTGAGAGTGCACCCCGAGGGAAACGATTCTCAGTGTTTTTCGTAATTGCACATCAAGCAGTGTAGCAGGCGTGTTTTGTTACAATTTGACATCCTGTCTGATATTGTTTAAAACAGAACACTTATTTTTGTATATTGTAATCTATAAAATCAGAGGAAAACGTGCAGTCAGTAGTTCGTTTGTCATCAACGCTGACCATACTTGTAATAGCCTTTTTCGGAATTTTTATAAAACGTCTTCGAAGCTCAATAGTCATTTCTTCGTAAATGAATGTTTAATTGGACAATTGATTTTTTTGATTGACAGCAACGATCTGTAAAATAGCCTAGGCGTTAGCACGAAACGATTGATCAAAAACGTATTTACTTGTTAAGTTCGATGTCAATAAAAAAAAACAAACAAAAAAATATTATTCGAATTAAGGTGTGAAAATAAAACATTACCACAACTTAATGTAAACTGTATCAAGCTGCTTTCTGATTTCATAGAATGATTACAAGTTTACTCGCATACCTAAATAAATTCGAATTAAAATTTTGAATACTATTTTCGTTATCTCTTAATTATCAATTGCTTCGGAACAGTAGATGTTTGTTTGTATCATATAAATGCAGGTGGATCGAAATAAATTGCATATCATAACGACATCTTAATGTACAAGATAGAACGTAAAGATTAGATCGTTAATTACTGTTTGCTGTTTAAACGTTTTACCAACCAAATGTGGATATCTTATAAAAAGAATTCTACCCAACAACTACTTCTTTTGAATCGGGTTTAACGCTACTTTTCACAGCTTTCAGTTATATAGCGGCGGCTTGAGCACGTAACGATTGATACCTGGTATCGCTTGCACCACTACATCTTTAACAGCCTTTCCTAGTAGCGAGCTGGTTTTCAATGGAGAATCTGATATTTTGAAACAACATGGTTTCCTAACGCGAAAAAAAGAAAGTTGTAAAATGTGTGTGTGCATGTTCAAAAAATAGTATTAGATGGTAGGATAAAAAGAGAGTGTTTTCAAAAATGTCTAGCGACTGAAATCAATGGAAAATATTAAGATACGTCATGCAACATAAAAAAACAAAAACTTTTCAAATGGTATAAGCGGTCACCTTATAATTCTCTTCTTTTTACTCATGCTCACTTTCATGATAACGGTAGGTATCCTTCCTTAAACGGAGTTGTGATTCATTCAATATCGTGTACAATCACCTTTTCAATACCTGTTTGGGGTTGTGAATTAACTGGCCCTTTCATCTATTTTAAAAGTACAAAAGTAAAACGCGCAAAATATAGGTACTGGTTATTTGATAAAAAAAAATCGTCATCTTGAATGAAAAAAGTATTTAAAAAATGATTGTAAAGTTATCTCTTAATAGTATACATATATCAATTTTGTGATGGTGAAAATACATGCCGGTTTTCAATAAAATATTTTTAATGGTACCAAGGATATGGTCTTAATGTTTGCCACAGTGCATAAATCTACGACTAAAATGACCACCGAATGGTCATCGCAATAATAATAAATGCGAAAAAGTACAGAACAAGACAGTTTATTTTCTTACGTTAAGATAATGTATTTATATGTACATAGTTATAACACATAAATGTGTACAACAATCTCACCAAATTATCTACAAAACAGTGCAAAAGCGAAGTAAATAAATAACGAAAGTAACAAACGGCTCAGACAGGTTTTTATTTATATTTTAATTTATCTATGTATAACATAATTTATAGCTGTAGGGGATATTCTTACGTTAAGGTCTGTCTAAGTAAGGCATTTCATTTTTCCAGTACTTCTTCAAAAACTGGCATACACTCATTATTTATGTTGTATTCATAGAAAACAATAATCTTTAACACTTATAAGCTGATTGGCGACGGTTTACTTTCTTATTGGTGATTATATTTCTCAAATCCGAATAAAATTCACTATTACAAATGCAATGACAATCGTCTTTGTACTTATAACCCGACTTTTTGTTCCATACAGCCGTGATAATAATGCATATCTTATCTAAACGAGTTGATATAAGTTTAGCAAGGTTTTTGTTGCATTCCTCTAAAACCCTGACAAAATGCCATACTTATAAAACATTTCATATCCTCAGAGGAGATTGAAAAATATCCCTCAAATCAATTTCAACTTTAAATTTATGGTCTTTCTGAATTTGTTTTCTTTTCAATTATTCTTATGTGTTTTTTTCTTCTGTTTGCAATTAACTTCATAAAAGACTTATATATATTAAGAATATATTATTCAAGTATAAACCGGATTGGAAATCAAACGCCGCTTATTTCCCGTGACCATTAAAACAAGTTGCCAGCTGAAGTCTATAGAGGTTTGGAGTCACCGCTTTGTCCGTCAGTCGGTCCATTCGCCCGAATTGATGGTTCATTCCCTGATTTTTAGAGTTGATGGACTAAATGTCACCAATATAAATTCTGTCCTTTACTACACGATTTCCTGCTATCTTGTTTTTCTTTACCTCGTTCGATTAAGAACATTTCGGTGGATATCTTTGCCTTTAATATGGTAAAGTTTTATTGGGTACAATAATACTAAAACAATGAGGCATTTATCACAATTTTCGACTAGGAACGGGTGATAAACAGACACGTATTTGTTTTGGATTTAAATTAACCGAGTGAATTTGAATTTTTCCAGCAGTTTAAAGGAAGTTAATTAATATTCATGTCGATTAAAACACAAATCACAGGGCGTGATACAAACTGTTTTCTGTTGGAGGCCGTTAATTCCGTAGGACAATAGTAACGATTTTTTCCTTCAGACAAACTGTTCTCAGCATATATTGCTAAAACTAAAAAAACTGTGATGTACCAAATCTAAAGAAACCGACAGTAACAACCAACTATATAGCTGCGTATCCTCGGGACCTGTAGTATTTGATCTACGGATAGCTGTCAATCAAGGACTCGGTTAACTCGTTAATCTCTGTATATTTCTATCATTTGCTTACAACATTTCGTGGATAAGCAGCTTAGACAGCCTACTAAGTTTAGGTCACAAATCATCATTTAAGGTTAGCACCTGTTTGTCTCAAACAAAATCGAGTGACGATTCTTTCCTTGCAATTACAGTTTTTTCGAACGAAGTAAACCAACATGCGTGACGTCATTTTAAATGTGATCTTGGACATGTGTAAGACATCCAAGGATATATCCGTTGGCTCTTTATGAAGACCATTTCAGAATTTAAACAAACAAAGAATAAAACAAACCAAACTCGACAAAACAGTTTTGGATCAAAACTTAACTGATGCGATCTATTTCTAAAGTTAGCTTTGATAGATAACGAAGACGTAATGAAAACTCCATTGGTAACAATTTCCCACCTTTACCAAAGAAAACGTTTCTATGAAACTAAGAAGGAATTGACCATGCTCTTTTCCTGTGATTCGGTGAAATCATGATGCATTATAGAAAAAATAATCGTTTATGATGAGAACATCATGATTTACAAATCTCTCCATTTTGCGTATTTAATTAAACTTAAACATATTTCTTCTCATCAGATGATCATGGGCCTTAATGTATATTTCCTTGTTAACACAACTTATCTTACATATATGAATTCATTTTCACGACTTGTCCTCATCAATTGTCTACACGCATATTGTTGAGCTTGGTTTTATTATGACGCATCATGAAATCATGGGCATAAAACTTAATTTTCTTAGTAACACAATTCTATCTTCATTCGTGCACGAATCATATTGTCACTATTTAGCAATGTTTACTGCATAAAGGTGAATGTTTTATGCCTGTGTTGTGTCAACGAACTCTCATTCATCAACCAAATGGTTTTCACATACTGTAAACGGGGTAATATTGGCGGTGGTTTTATTTTGGCTATATTGGCGGTCAAGCTAAGATGCGCCAAAATTAATCTACCGCCAATATTTGCCATTACTGAATGAGAACTTCCTTTATTATGATGGAAATGTAATCATGATTGGTGAACATTTTAGCCAATGTAAATTAACTTTATATCAACGATATGCAGACCACATATTCGAATTGGAATTAAATAATATACTGACAACGTTTAAATTAATTTTGTAAATGTCTATGTACCGATTTCAAAGTTCCAGACCCAAGTTGGTTGATATATTGTAATGAAAATCAAGGCGAAAATGTGTGAAAAACTCGTACTTGAGTTATAACTCTTACGAAAGGTGTGAAAAACAAACTATTGTTTAGTTTCTAGAAAGTTGACATTACCCTAGAAAATTGCCATTGTTATAGTTTCGTCTTTTTGAACGAGGAAAAATAATGATAAAAAAATATGGTGTTTTATTTTGGCGGTATATGTAAGATGCGCCAAAATAAATCACCGCCAATAAATCGCAATAGAAAAACCGCCAAATGTGGACACCGCCAATATAAAGCCGTTTACAGTATTTCAAACTTTAATCAAATTTCCACTCTCCGAAATTTATTATGATATTTCTACCACCACCCAAGCACCTAAGTGCAATTACATTCCACAAACAGAACACCAATATTCTTTACTTAACTATAATGTCCTTACCTATAGAAATCGTATCGTTACAAATTTAATAGGTGACTATTTCGGAGTGAAAATAATGTGCTTATTATAGTCTGTTTGCAATCTTTTTGAGTGTGGTACGCTTTGTGTGGCTTTGAATCTAAACCAAAAAAAGCGACCAAATACGTTATTTTAACAAAAATGCGGTCACTCTAAAAATAAGTAGAATAACCTTAGTAATGTTATAAGATAGTGCTCAGAAGACATGGGTTTTACTTCGTTTAATTCAGTTTATTAATGTCATAATCGTTGCAGTGCTGAAATAGCATTACGTCTTTTTAGTAGAGAATTCATGTAAATCATGACGGATTGACAGTATAACCACCTCGTTATCTTCCATTAGCAGCATAAAACTTACTGGAGAAAACAAGTGTCCTGCGAATTTCATTTGTCATTCTTTTGAGAAATGGAAATATTATTTGTTGGCTTCAAAGAGCTATGAAACGGAAACCACACTGTATGGATTCACGAAGCGAATTGATACATGCCTGTCTCCGTGCAATCAATACGCATCTTATAATTAAGTATCAATGTAGAGCTATGGTCACAATTACGGCAATTATCGTAGTTAGTCGTATCCATTTTACCGAAGGGAAGTCGTGTCACTAATGCGATTAACTAAGTTGAAGTAAGACAAAGTACATTTAACAAAGGCAATATCGATCAGCTTCCGTAGAAATAAGTACGTGCGAGTAGGAATAACTACGAAGAAATCAATAAAAATAGAAGATTAGTTAGATTAATTATCATTTACAATTAATGGAACATCGCCATTTTTGTTTCCCAAGCCAAAATATATGTTGTATGTCATTCTATAGTAAAAAAACTATCTTTGAATATATCGTACGGTTTATAACCTAGCATTTCTATCTGTCACCTTCGAGCATTATTATTAATTTGTCGTAAAAACACGTGAGTTTAAAAAAAGTGATTTCACGTGCAATTTGTGATTGGATTTTATCAATTTTGTAGCCAGTTCACTGTTTATTTCATACCCCGAACGTAGTCCAACCCCACTGTCTTCCTGCTTGGTCGAAGCATCAACAGATATTTATGTTAAAGTTTGTACGGCACACCCGAGTAAACGATACGTTTTAATTCGAGAACGATTCCCCAAGATCCTACTACGTTGAAGAACATTCAGACTACGACAGAGAGTCCCTTTTTACTGTAGGAGTTTTGAATATGCCAAAGATTTCTGCTGCCAATACGATAGGGATATACGGTCGAAAGCATTCATACCACGGGTGGCTTAGTTAACGGTATGGTACGTTGTAGTACGACATTCGGTCACTTTGTTGAGATTAGGTTTACAACGTGAAATGTGACCGCGGGTTTTTACAACGTACTTTTTTCCTACCTAGCCCTGGAAAAAATCAGATAAACGTACTGAATCTCTAGTGCAAAATTCTATAACCGTAGAACCGGAGATAAATACTAATGATATTGTAGCGTGCCACTACGATTATTTAAGTTCCGATTTACGGATAAGCAGGGATTAACTACTGTGACGGTACGGTCAAATTACGAACAAAATAAAGTTCTTTACCATGAATAGACTTTTGAACATTTTTTTTTACTGCACGGTAAACACTCCACCAGGTGAAGTATCAGCTGAAAACGTTGATGCATTACTACGGCCAACCACGTATATTACCGGAAATGTGACCAAGCCTTAAAGCTGCTCTTTCACAGTTTTTTTTAGAAAGAATACACAACTTGTTTTTAGATTGGGAAATGTGTGTATTTTTTTAGACGATTAAGAATGACCCAAGAACATTGGCACTAACAACAACATATTTAACTGATTTTGTAACTTATTCTTTCGTAGCGGCAAGATCAGTAAGGGTTCCAGTCTATTAATTTGCAGAATAGTATTTCATTTTTGCTTGTATTGATATGAACTTTCCAGTTGTCAAATACTTTTACCTTAATATTTGACTGAATAAGACAAACATGCGGAATGCACATGCATTAATAGTTGGCTCGAAATTAAATAATCATTTTTAGGCGTTTGTAGTTGCTTTATTTTTCAGAATGAATTTCGCTAAATTCAGGAATATCGGTCTTTCTGTCTATGCAATGCCATATTGAATCTTATCATTTAAAAGGCTCAAACATGATGAGACCGTTTCTTTTCATTGATTTGACGAAACATTTCAAAAATTAAATTTTTCCCGATCTGTGAAAGAGCAGCTTTAAGGCTGAACGTATAATGATTCCTTACGGGGAAATTAGCATCTTAGGAATGGAAAAGAACGCATATATTTCTCAGAAAATTTGATTCTTCGACGATATCTTTGGAATAGGTCTCCACCAAAGGCACAAAAAATACTGAAAATTCAGTCTTTACACATAAATCCATTTAGAGACTAAATTGCTAGCTAGTGCTTATATTTGAGCATGTTTGGTTTTTATCTTATATTTACTCAAATATCCGTGTGATAACATCTCGTGTGATATTTCTTATGATATCACATAGTCATTTTTAGAACAATGATATAATGCGGTTATTTTTAGAAACTTGAATTTCAGTTAGAAACATCAACAAAAACAAGATAAATGTAGGTTATAAGATAAATATATTATTATACTGCAAAGAAAATTCTAGCATTTTCATTGGTTAATGCTGACCTGACAAACATTGATAGCTACGGCCGCTCCGGTATTACCTCTAATGTTTCCTTAAGCGCCTCGACATGAACATAGACAAAAAATCGAAACGGTAATGGCAGCCATGTTTCTCTCGCTTTGCTGATAACACGACCCGAATATACAGACTAGGATACAGTTGAAAAGGATGTCAGTTAATAATGTGCAAATAAAAAATGATAAAGATGTCAATAAATATCTTAAATTTGTACAAATCTGTCCATTTAAAGTGCCAAGTTTCTCTCAGTTTCATCCAACAAACGCTTCCATATCACAATAGCGCAGAGTGTAGTAGTGCGACGTCACAACTATATATGACGTCACTTTGTACATGTTTACTTTTCATAAGGCGCGTTAAGGGATATTGGTGGTTTAAAAGAAATCGGTTTATACGAACGCCTAAAATAGGCAAAAGACAGATATTTAGCCCTAAAACTTTGAAGTATAATAAATTCGTAATACGGTTTCTTGCCTGGGTATATGACGATTTATTCCCGGCAGAAAAATGATGTCAACCCTCGCCTACGGCTCGGGTGACATCATTTTCCCAGCCGGGAATAAATCGTCATATACCCCGGCAAGAAACCGTATAACTAATAATATATACTTAGTGTATTGTATGAAAAAAATATCTAACTCTGTAATTGATAATTGTCGAGGCTCTGATCAATTCTCCCAACCTCGTTAGATATTTTTTCTCATACAAAACACTAAGTATGTATAATATCTCCATATCTCTAGGGTCAAATGGTTTGAGCTCGATATAGACAATCGCATCGGCGTTATCTCAATGCAACTTTTGATATCCTTTGTATATTAAATCTATTTGGAAAGTTAAAAGACGCAACGACGCAATGTATTACGCGGTTACACTGGGCCCGGGTTAGTGCGTTTATTACTTCCGTAATTTGCCATATACTCGGGATGAGTTACCCAAAATCTATTTCGAGTGATAAATAACTCAATCGAGGGTATTCTATCTGACACTTGCACGAATAGGGATCTTGCTCATTTTAATTGAAACGCAAACAATTTGAACACCGTGAAATTGACAAGATGAGCGATTTTGAAATAATCAACAAGACGCTTATTATTTCTTTTATGCCAATGAAATCGCGAGTTTTTCCTAGCTATTTTTTATTTTGAAGATAAATTTTTATCTGAGTGTTTTTTTTACTGATTTTTAAGCGTTTTTAAATGTTTTAAGTTAGCGTTTGGAATGAATAAGTAGAAAACTGTATGAGCGGTATAGAATGGTTTCGATTAAGATGAATGTCTATTTCACGATGTAACTAACTCTGACAAAAAGAACCTTTTATGTAAACTTTTTGTGAAGATATAGGCCTTATCCCTAGTATAGAATCGTTTTCCTATGGTAATAATGGGTGAAGGGGCACAATGTAATTACCTCGGACTTGAGGCCGAACGATGGTTACAGTGTCATAGATTTTAACAATTAGTCACCATGGACGCCAATCAATGCCACTACCCAGTGCCTAAAAAAAACCTACGAATTTTGGACACATACTTCGACTTTAATACTGGGACGTCTATTCTTATCAATTATCGCACATGATTCGAAAACTGCGTTTTACCGATACGTGTATTTTCATTGCTTTCTAATTATGCAAATAAAGTAAAATTTGTTAATTCACCATTGCAATTAATAAAGTTTTAATGGCGATAAAAAGCAAATATGTGGTTTCCAAGTAGTTTGAGCGAGTTTATTGGTAAATCAATGATTTTGGTCGTCAAATTAATCGGTTCTGATCTAAATTTTGATATTTATCTTGTTTTTATGGTCTTTTAATATGAATTCAACTACTATATTGATTTAGAAACCTTGATGTAAGCCAAGTACCCATCAGATTTATTTTACAGTTATATTATATGATTAAATTCGCCTAAGCCTCTCTGCATATTCCGTATCTTTTCAAATTACAGAGACTGTTGGTAAAATATTTATAATAGCCATTGTAACCTCTTAGCGAGAGCAAGACGTGATAGCTCAGTTAGGATGTTTCGCTCTCAATTACTCATGTACATGTGTGTATTCAAGTCTCTGGAGCGCTTTCTTTTCTTTTTCTGTTTTCCCCCTTTTTTCTTTCTTTTATGTAGGCCTATCATTTTTTCGTGTCTTATACACGTCCACACCAAGGGAACGTTATGTTTAAAAAAATAATAAACGACGGCTTTCAGTTGATTCATATCGTGTCATCAAAGATGTTAAGTTTTTTTATGGTTTATATTTCCCAATTTTCAAAAAAAAAAAATTCTATTAAACCTAGTCAGCAATCTTTTTCCTAAAGTATATATTTTTGCGAAAAATCGTCAAAATTCTTGATATTCAACATTTCATTTTCCGCGAAACCTATAACACCGTTTAAACTGACGTTAAAATAAAAACATATTTGTAAATATTATGACGTCACTTTTTGCGGTTACAAAATAGCATTGCTATTCGCTGTCAGCTCATTTGCATTGTTATCCATCTAGTTTAATAACACATATGTAATATCGAAATAATAATAATAATAAAAAAAAAAAAATAAAAATAAAAAAAAAACCGGGCTCTTGCACTCCCGCGACAAAGGTCATATGATAAAACTATTTATTAATATTTGATTGATTGTTACTTTCATCCAATAAGCATTGTTTGTTTCAATATATGGTATCAAAATTTCGGATAAGTGTTTCATTATCCGAAAGCGGTATACTCGTCAAATGTCGGCTAACATACAGTTGATCACACCGTGGAATTGATGCTCATTTCAGTCAGAAACGCTCTTAACGCTCCCTTCAAACATGTAACATACATAGTACTCACTCAAATAGTTTAAATCGTATATGGCGTGTCTACTTGGAGCGCTGGCGATGGTCGACTAGCAACATCGCGAGTTGAATGGACAAGCTATCAAAAGTGGCGGAAGATCATTTTCGATTTTAAAAATCCCTTGATTTTTTCCCCTATTTAATATCTATGAATGACTGATATTTTATTGATTTAATTTACCTTACAATCCTTTCTTAAGCTTAAGCTTTGAATCGAATAAGTTTTGTTCCTTAGCATTCTATCAATTTACCATGACTTTGTGCTGCGTTCATGATATACAGCTCCCTAGAAACCTACGTAAAACTGTTCGTGATGGGCGCTCTGTATCCTTACAAAAGGGCATTTTAGACTAGGTAAAAACCGTAAATAAAAAAAAATGTTATGCCTTAAGGAATGTATAGTAAAATGGCTAGTGTTGGTTTTTTGGTACAAAAAAGTAATTATAACAATGAAATTTATTCGTTTTATGTCATCAGGTGTATTTCAATGTTGTGTAAATTCGATGAAAAACACGCGAATATTTGAGAAGAAAGTACAACTTTAGATTTTAAAAGTTAGAAGTGTGGCGAAAACGTGTGAGACACTTGATAATTCCAATTCTGCAAGCTATGTTATAAGGAACAAAAGAGAAAAAATGGTAATGATTAACATATGCCTTATATCTCAGGTTAGCACATATTTTATTGATATGAAATAAACGGCATATTATAAATGTTATAAGTCGTAAGAGTACACATAAAGCATCCTCTTTTTCATCAATTTTATCATTAATCGAAGGTAAAGTGAAAGCGTATCTCCAGTCAGTCCAAACGTTTGTCCATCTTTCTGTCGGTCAACGATTGTCTACGCAATTTAGTTCACAAATATTACCGAATTTACTTGAAATTATTACAGGATGATTGTACGGTCACGAAGAAAGTTCGTTTCGAAAATCGGACTAATCGGTCAGGGCCCGAGGTTATTAACATTTTTTTGTGTGTGATCAACTGAGAATTTTCTCATATTAAGAATGTAATTAAAATGCAGGAACATCAAAGATAATACTAATAAGTTGTATTTTTAAACAACTTATCAATATTATATTTTATGTTCAAACTTTTATATGGGTATTACGAAAGAAACAGTGCCTTAAACTTAACTTGCAATTTGAGAATATTTTGAGTTGAGAATGAGAAAAGTTTAATAACATCGGACCAAGATATCACAGTTGAAGGGGTTTTATGGAAGTTCGCTCAAAAGGTTTGCTTTCATGTTATTAAGCCCACAAAAACTTTCGGATTTACTTGAAAATTTCAGAGGATGATTGCAGGGTAATAATAAAAACAAAAGGGTCAGAATGGCCCTAAAACGCTCACCTGAAATAGTTGGTCAAGTGGAACCCATCGAAGTAACTTTCTGGCGGAATTTCATTCACATTTGTCTAATCGTTGAAGAGGAGATTTAATTCCAAGATTTTAAAGCGAGAATAGACGCTGCCCACCCATTTATAAGTGAGACGACTCAAAATAAGCCCCTCCCTTTCACGCCCAATTTAGTGGACCAATCAATTTTTTGGAAAAGGGTCACCCCAAGGATTTCGGGCTCAAAATAAGCCCCGCCAAGCCACGCCCATATTTATGGGCCAATCGAAATTTCGAGAATATTTTTTTTAAAAAAAATGTCTCCCAAGGAACATTCTGAGTTTCATTGAAATCGGCCAAGTGGTTCAGGAGGAGATATTGTTCAAAGATTTCAAAGTGAAAAAAATGCCACGACCTGCCATGTCCATATTTATAGGCCAATCAACAACTTTTGAAAAAGAGTTACACAAGGAACAATTTGGTAGATCGGCACAGTCGTTCAGGAGGAGATGTCAATCAAAGATTTCGGGCTCAAAATAAGCCCCGCCCTGCCATACCCACATTTATGGGCCAATCAAAATTTAGTGAACAATTTTTGAAAAAAGGGTCACCCAAGGAACAGTAAAGTTTCTTTGAAATCGGCCCAGTAGTCCAGGGAGAGATGTAGTTCAAAGATTTCGAAGTGAAAAAAAATGCCACGCCATGCAACGCCAAGATTTCGGATTTAAAATAGGCCCGGCCTTGTCAAGTCTATATTTATGGGCCAATCAGAATTTGGCAAGCAATTTTCGAAAAAGGGTCACCGAAGGAACATTCTAGTATCGTTTCTTTGAAATCGGCATAGTGGTTCAGGAGGAGATGTCGTTCAAAGATTTCATAGTGAAAAATGTCCCACCCTGCCCGGTCATATCTATTGACAAATCAGAATTCAACGATTATCTTTTAAAGTTGTCACAAAAGAAACATTCTGGCAAAGTTTCATTGAAACCGGCCGAGTATTTCAGGAGAATAAGATGTTGTTTTTTTTTAAGATTGTTGACGATGAACGAGGCACAACGGACGACGCACGAAGGGACGGCGCAGGTCGGACTCAAGCTGATCCAATAGCTCCCCCCTGAGCACGTTGCGTCAGGTGAGCTAAAAAGTGTAATAATTTTACATTCTTCTTCAGCGTACTTCGGAGAGCAAACAAATGCGTGTCATTTAAATCAATCACGTGCAATATTCTAACTTATATCAATAAAGGTGATAAAAAATGAATAATTTTCAAGTAAGTGGACCAAGATAGAGATACGAATCTCTTTATATAATACCAAAGAATAATCTAGAAAGATTTAGAAAGTAGGATATTTCTAGAGTTTGAATCGCTTTCAGTCAAGTTTCAAGAAAGAACTTAAAATAGCTACAAACATATATTTCTAAAGATAACGGGTCTAGAACCTTCTTTAACATCTTGCCATTTACCCGGTGCAAAGTTCGAAAATGGAGAGTACATGAAGTTGTTCATAACACGTATTTATATAATACAAACAGTTAAAAACATCGTGAAATTGACAATGTGAATGATTTTGGAATGATTTAAGAATAAATTGAATGAGTGTGTGGAGCGACTTTTGAGTGAATTTAATGGGAGGTAATTCAATATTGAAAATTTTGTTCAGGATGAACACAATTAGCAATGTTGATTACCTCCCTTTAATAAAATATGCATACAAGTTATATACATAGCTCCCTATTTCTTCAAGAACCTATTTGACGTTTACAATTTCAATTAAAAAGTGAAATCCCGATTTTTTCCTTGCTATTATTATTTTGAACGAAGTTGTTGTTTTATGCTTGTCAGTGAGTTTGGAACGTTTTTGAATGGTTTGAGTGAGTGCTTGGAATGAATGAATTGAGCGCTGAGTGAGCGATTTAGAATGGTTCTGATTGAGTTAATTGTCAATTTCACGATGTAATTAACTGTATACCCTCATAGGGGAAATTCATATAGCAGCCCAAGAGTCGCTTGGGATGATGTAATAATTCAAAGTTAACATAATTAGTTAAGCAGTTGCTTGTCTTGGTATATGAAGATTTATTCACACCTGGAAAAAATGTCGCTCAAGCCACAGAGGCGCCTAAAGGAACGAATAGAAGTTATACAGGAGTGGCCACAGCTATCAGTGTTTGACACGTCAGCATTTCCAATGAAAATGCCAGAATTTTCTTTGCACAATACTAATAATACATACGATACATGTACTACATGGGAAGAAATTCATGTTATCGGAGTTACCTACTGATGGTAGTAAATAAGATTGTATAAATACCTGCTACAGTAATTAACCATAGACAAGCAATTTTAAGAGAGGGATCAAATATCTTTTGTACTCAAAATACGCACTATTTCAAGATTACGATAGTTTGGAATCCAAGTTACACCAGCTTGACCTGGATCAGACGCGTAAAAGTTGAACGGGTCAAATGTCATCGCTAGTGTCGAAACCGAGTTTCTTCGAATGAAAACCGGGTTAGCTTAGATCGCAACCGAGTCCAATATGAACTTCTTCGTAATTTGAGAGTGCACCCCGAGGGAAACGATACTCAGTGTTTTTCGTAATTGCACATCAAGCAGTGTAGCAGGCGTGTTTTGTTACAATTTGACATCCTGTCTGATATTGTTTAAAACAGAACACTTATTTTTGTATATTGTAATCTATAAAATCAGAGGAAAACGTGCAGTCAGTAGTTCGTTTGTCATCAACGCTGACCATACTTGTAATAGCCTTTTTCGGAATTTTTATAAAACGTCTTCGAAGCTCAATAGTCATTTCTTCGTAAATGAATGTTTAATTGGACAATTGATTTTTTGATTGACAGCAACGATCTGTAAAATAGCCTAGGCGTTAGCACGAAACGATTGATCAAAAACGTATTTACTTGTTAAGTTCGATGTCAATAAAAAAAACCAAACAAAAAAATATTATTCGAATTAAGGTGTGAAAATAAAACATAACCACAACTTAATGTAAACTGTATCAAGCCGCTTTCTGATTTCATAGCATGATTACAAGTTTACTCGCATACCTGAATAAATTCGAATTAAAATTTTGAATACTATTTTCGTTATCTCTTAATTATCAATTGCTTCGGAACAGTAGATGTTTGTTTGTATCATATAAATGCAGGTGGATCGAAATAAATTGCATATCATAACGACATCTTAATGTACAAGATAGAACGTAAAGATTAGATCGTTAATTACTGTTTGCTGTTTAAACGTTTTACCAACCAAATGTGGATATCTTATAAAAAGAATTCTACCCAACAACTACTTCTTTTGAATCGGGTTTAACGCTACTTTTCACAGCTTTCAGTTATATAGCGGCGGCTTGAGCACGTAACGATTGATACCTGGTATCGCTTGCACCACTACATCTTTAACAGCCTTTCCTAGTAGCGAGCTGGTTTTCAATGGAGAGTCTGATATTTTGAAACAACATGGTTTCCTAACGCGAAAAAAAGAAAGTTGTAAAATGTGTGTGTGCATGTTCAAAAAATAGTATTAGATGGTAGGATAAAAAGAGAGTGTTTTCAAAAATGTCTAGCGACTGAAATCAATGGAAAATATTAAGATACGTCATGCAACATAAAAAAACAAAAACTTTTCAAATGGTATAAGCGGTCACCTTATAATTCTCTTCTTTTTACTCATGCTCAGTTTCATGATAACGGTAGGTATCCTTCCTTAAACGGAGTTGTGATTCATTCAATTTCGTGTACAATCACCTTTTCAATACCTGTTTGGGGTTGTGAATTAACTGGCCCTTTCATCTATTTTAAAAGTACAAAAGTAAAACGCGCAAAATATAGGTATTGGTTATTTGATAAAAAAAAATCGTCATCTTGAATGAAAAAAGTATTTAAAAAATGATTGTAAAGTTATCTCTTAATAGTATACATATATCAATTTTGTGATGGTGAAAATACATGCCGGTTTTCAATAAAATATTTTTAATGGTACCAAGGATATGGTCTTAATGTTTGCCACAGTGCATAAATCTACGACTAAAATGACCACCGAATGGTCATCGCAATAATAATAAATGCGAAAAAGTACAGAACAAGACAGTTTATTTTCTTACGTTAAGATAATGTATTTATATGTACATAGTTATAACACATAAATGTGTACAACAATCTCACCAAATTATCTACAAAACAGTGCAAAAGCGAAGTAAATAAATAACGAAAGTAACAAACGGCTCAGACAGGTTTTTATTTATATTTTAATTTATCTATGTATAACATAATTTATAGCTGTAGGGGATATTCTTACGTTAAGGTCTGTCTAAGTAAGGCATTTCATTTTTCCAGTACTTCTTCAAAAACTGGCATACACTCATTATTTATGTTGTATTCATAGAAAACAATAATCTTTAACACTTATAAGCTGATTGGCGACGGTTTACTTTCTTATTGGTGATTATATTTCTCAAATCCGAATAAAATTCACTATTACAAATGCAATGACAATCGTCTTTGTACTTTTTGTTCCATACAGCCGTGATAATAATGCATATCTTATCTAAACGAGTTGATATAAGTTTAGCAAGGTTTTTGTTGCATTCCTCTAAAACCCTGACAAAATGCCATACTTATAAAACATTTCATATCCTCAGAGGAGATTGAAAAATATCCCTCAAATCAATTTCAACTTTAAATTTATGGTCTTTCTGAATTTGTTTTCTTTTCAATTATTCTTATGTGTTTTTTTCTTCTGTTTGCAATTAACTTCATAAAAGACTTATATATATTAAGACTATATTATTCAAGTATAAACCGGATTGGAAATCAAACGCCGCTTATTTCCCGTGACCATTAAAACAAGTTGCCAGCTGAAGTCTATAGAGGTTTGGAGTCACCGCTTTGTCCGTCAGTCGGTCCACTCGCCCGAATTGATGGTTCATTCCCTGATTTTTAGAGTTGATGGACTAAATGTCACCAATATAAATTCTGTCCTTTACTACACGATTTCCTGCTATCTTGTTTTTCTTTACCTCGTTCGATTAAGAACATTTCGGTGGATATCTTTGCCTTTAATATGGTAAAGTTTTATTGGGTACAATAATACTAAAACAATGAGGCATTTATCACAATTTTCGACTAGGAACGGGTGATAAACAGACACGTATTTGTTTTGGATTTAAATTAACCGAGTGAATTTGAATTTTTCCAGCAGTTTAAAGGAAGTTAATTAATATTCATGTCGATTAAAACACAAATCACAGGGCGTGATACAAACTGTTTTCTGTTGGAGGCCGTTAATTCCGTAGGACAATAGTAACGATTTTTTCCTTCAGACAAACTGTTCTCAGCATATATTGCTAAAACTAAAAAAACTGTGATGTACCAAATCTAAAGAAACCGACAGTAACAACCAACTATATAGCTGCGTATCCTCGGGACCTGTAGTATTTGATCTACGGATAGCTGTCAATCAAGGACTCGGTTAACTCGTTAATCTCTGTATATTTCTATCATTTGCTTACAACATTTCGTGGATAAGCAGCTTAGACAGCCTACTAAGTTTAGGTCACAAATCATCATTTAAGGTTAGCACCTGTTTGTCTCAAACAAAATCGAGTGACGATTCTTTCCTTGCAATTACAGTTTTTTCGAACGAAGTAAACCAACATGCGTGACGTCATTTTAAATGTGATCTTGGACATGTGTAAGACATCCAAGGATATATCCGTTGGCTCTTTATGAAGACCATTTCAGAATTTAAACAAACAAAGAATAAAACAAACCAAACTCGACAAAACAGTTTTGGATCAAAACTTAACTGATGCGATCTATTTCTAAAGTTAGCTTTGATAGATAACGAAGACGTAATGAAAACTCCATTGGTAACAATTTCCCACCTTTACCAAAGAAAACGTTTCTATGAAACTAAGAAGGAATTGACCATGCTCTTTTCCTGTGATTCGGTGAAATCATGATGCATTATAGAAAAAATAATCGTTTATGATGAGAACATCATGAATTACAAATCTCTCCATTTTGCGTATTTAATTAAACTTAAACATATTTCTTCTCATCAGATGATCATGGGCCTTAATGTATATTTCCTTGTTAACACAACTTATCTTACATATATGAATTCATTTTCACGACTTGTCCTCATCAATTGTCTACACGCATATTGTTGAGCTTGGTTTTATTATGACGCATCATGAAATCATGGGCATAAAACTTAATTTTCTTAGTAACACAATTCTATCTTCATTCGTGCACGAATCATATTGTCACTATTTAGCAATGTTTACTGCATAAAGGTGAATGTTTTATGCCTGTGTTGTGTCAACGAACTCTCATTCATCAACCAAATGGTTTTCACATACTGTAAACGGGGTAATATTGGCGGTGGTTTTATTTTGGCTATATTGGCGGTCAAGCTAAGATGCGCCAAAATTAATCTACCGCCAATGTGTGAAAAACTCGTACTTGAGTTATAACTCTTACGAAAGGTGTGAAAAACAAACTATTGTTTAGTTTCTAGAAAGTTGACATTACCCTAGAAAATTGCCATTGTTATAGTTTCGTCTTTTTGAACGAGGAAAAATAATGATAAAAAAATATGGTGTTTTATTTTGGCGGTATATGTAAGATGCGCCAAAATAAATCACCGCCAATAAATCGCAATAGAAAAACCGCCAAATGTGGACACCGCCAATATAAAGCCGTTTACAGTATTTCAAACTTTAATCAAATTTCCACTCTCCGAAATTTATTATGATATTTCTACCACCACCCAAGCACCTAAGTGCAATTACATTCCACAAACAGAACACCAATATTCTTTACTTAACTATAATGTCCTTACCTATAGAAATCGTATCGTTACAAATTTAATAGGTGACTATTTCGGAGTGAAAATAATGTGCTTATTATAGTCTGTTTGCAATCTTTTTGAGTGTGGTACGCTTTGTGTGGCTTTGAATCTAAACCAAAAAAAGCGACCAAATACGTTATTTTAACAAAAATGCGGTCACTCTAAAAATAAGTAGAATAACCTTAGTAATGTTATAAGATAGTGCTCAGAAGACATGGGTTTTACTTCGTTTAATTCAGTTTATTAATGTCATAATCGTTGCAGTGCTGAAATAGCATTACGTCTTTTTAGTAGAGAATTCATGTAAATCATGACGGATTGACAGTATAACCACCTCGTTATCTTCCATTAGCAGCATTAAACTTACTGGAGAAAACAAGTGTCCTGCGAATTTCATTTGTCATTCTTTTGAGAAATGGAAATATTATTTGTTGGCTTCAAAGAGCTATGAAACGGAAACCACACTGTATGGATTCACGAAGCGAATTGATACATGCCTGTCTCCGTGCAATCAATACGCATCTTATAATTAAGTATCAATGTAGAGCTATGGTCACAATTACGGCAATTATCGTAGTTAGTCGTATCCATTTTACCGAAGGGAAGTCGTGTCACTAATGCGATTAACTAAGTTGAAGTAAGACAAAGTACATTTAACAAAGGCAATATCGATCAGCTTCCGTAGAAATAAGTACGTGCGAGTAGGAATAACTACGAAGAAATCAATAAAAATAGAAGATTAGTTAGATTAATTATCATTTACAATTAATGGAAAATCGCCATTTTTGTTTCCCAAGCCAAAATATATGTTGTATGTCATTCTATAGTAAAAAAACTATCTTTGAATATATCGCAGGGTTTATAACCTAGCATATCTATCTGTCACCTTCGAGCATTATTATTAATTTGTCGTAAAAACACGTGAGTTTAAAAAAAAGTGATTTCACGTGCAATTTGTGATTGGATTTTATCAATTTTGTAGCCAGTTCACTGTTTATTTCATACCCCGAACGTAGTCCAACCCCACTGTCTTCCTGCTTGGTCGAAGCATCAACAGATATTTATGTTAAAGTTTGTACGGCAAACCCGAGTAAACGATACGTTTTAATTCGAGAACGATTCCCCAAGATCCTACTACGTTGAAGAACATTCAGACTACGACAGAGAGTCCCTTTTTACTGTAGGAGTTTTGAATATGCCAAAGATTTCTGCTGCCACTACGATAGGGATATACGGTCGAAAGCATTCATACCACGGGTGGCTTAGTTAACGGTATGGTACGTTGTAGTACGACATTCGGTCACTTTGTTGAGATTAGGTTTACAACGTGAAATGTGACCGCGGGTTTTTACAACGTACTTTTTTCCTACCTAGCCCTGGAAAAAATCAGATAAACGTACTGAATCTCTAGTGCAAAATTCTATAACCGTAGAACCGGAGATAAATACTAATGATATTGTAGCGTGCCACTACGATTATTTAAGTTCCGATTTACGGATAAGCAGGGATTAACTACTGTGACGGTACGGTCAAATTACGAACAAAATAAAGTTCTTTACCATGAATAGACCTTTGAACATTTTTTTTACTGCACGGTAAACACTCCACCAGGTGAAGTATCAGCTGAAAACGTTGATGCATAACTACGGCCAACCACGTATATTACCGGAAATGTGACCAAGCCTTAAAGCTGCTCTTTCACAGTTTTTTTTAGAAAGAATACACAACTTGTTTTTAGATTGGGAAATGTGTGTATTTTTTTAGACGATTAAGAATGACCCAAGAACATTGGCACTTACAACAACATATTTAACTGATTTTGTAACTTATTCTTTCGTAGCGGCAAGATCAGTAAGGGTTCCAGTCTATTAATTTCCAGAATAGTATTTCATTTTTGCTTGTATTGATATGAACTTTCCAGTTGTCAAATACTTTTACCTTAATATTTCACTGAATAAGACAAACATGCGGAATGCACATGCATTAATAGTTGGCTCGAAATAATAAAGCTTAAATAATCATTTTTAGGCGTTTGTAGTTGCTTTATTTTTCAGAATGAATTTCGCTAAATTCAGGAATATCGGTCTTTCTGTCTATGCAATGCCATATTGAATCTTATCATTTAAAAGGCTCAAACATGATGAGACCGTTTCTTTTCATTGATTTGACGAAACATTTCAAAAATTTAATTTTTCCCGATCTGTGAAAGAGCAGCTTTAAGGCTGAACGTATAATGATTCCTTACGGGGAAACTTCTCGGAAAAGATTGCAAAATTCTTGTGGTCTCAAAATCTCAAAGTAGTATTCAGTGTGGGTAAAACCAATTTTCAGCAAATCAAAAGGACGGAATCTTGAAATCACCATTTTTAATAGTTATGAATAGTACTATCTTTTTCACTTTCCGACGTTATTTTTAATTCACTTTTTCCGTCTTTAAAACAACTTGCACTGACGCGATGACTTGCACAAAATCTCCGCGAGAGGTTGTAGCAGTACTTAGAAATAAAAGATAGATGAATACTTCCGGAATAAGAAATATATCACCTTTCCTCCTCATGGGTAAGCAACCGGCTTCTCTTTTGTTTACTATCATTGTGGGTTTTATCTCGATTTAGGTGGTCTATTACGCTATGTTTTGTTTGCAAAAATATGATAATTAAAATTGTTTTAATTATTATCAGTTGAAACCTTAATTTGACAAAGTATAATATAATTTTCATAAACATACTTATGCGCAGCAGTATTAATTTGTTTTAAAGCAATATTAGATATTTTGCGATGGAGACGATAATAATTTGAACAAAGATATCACTGTACTTAAATTTTATTTGAACATTTACCAGGATCTACTTCGTTATCGTAAATCTTTATTAGATATAAACCCCATCAAATAAACATCAGACTGTCTGTTCAGATAAGTGATTATTTTCGAAATTTCAGTAATCTCTGTAATTATGTGACTGCCATTATATTTCAATTCATCTTGTCTAAACAGTTTTACCTGTTTATAGTAATTCAAGAAACACTAGGTAAACTCATTGGCTGAAAATTGGTTTCATACCTTAGTGATAACTATTTTGAGGTTGTAGCTATTTTGTAAACTTGCACATACATTTTCGTTAAATAAATCGGCTTTCTTACTATTATTATTTTTTTTTAAATGTCTATTAATCAAATATTTACTCCAAGAATACTCTTCAAATCAACAGAGAAATGAAGCTAGAAACCAATTGGTTGATAATCATAGACTTATTTGAAATAGTAGCTGAGGCTAGAAAAGGATGAGATGGTTGTACTGGTAAGAGAAATACCAGCAAACCATTGTTAGGTGCTCCAGCCGCCGCGATATAACTGAAAAAATGTTGAAAGCGGCGTTAAACTCCATTCAATCAATCAATCACAGTAAAATTTTAGGCCTTCATTTTAACGATAATTCTTTTGGCGGCGTATCTTGTGTCAACGGCACTCTTGTTTGGGGTCACGAAGGTCAAAGGTCAAGGTCGCAATTGACTTTTGTCCGCAAAACGGCTTATGGAACTGGCGCTATGGAGTGTGTATGGAAGGGGGTGGGGGTATTAGTCTGCTTTACGACACATCTAGTTCTTCTATTTGGTGTCCCTGTCGATTTGATTATATATCGACGCCTAGTGTTAGACTGTACTAGGTGTATATCCATTGTATTTACACTTAGTACAGTCTTGCGCTGAACCCTCGATATGAATTCCCTTACAAATGACTTTACTTCGTAATTAAAACAATAACTCTAATTCTATTTTTGATTCGAAAGACGTTTTAAATATGTCTTTATACCCCCTAGCTACAAAGTAGAAGGGATATATTGCTTTCGTGCAGAATAAAAATCAATGTCACGAAAGAATTTCGAAGATCACTAACGTACTTAAAAAGTTCACAACATATTCCTTTTGTTTCTACTTCCCGACATTATTTACTAGTACACTTAATCGTGAGTCAAACAGTCTTAAGAATACGACACGCTTGTCACGTGCAAAGTGATGTTTCATTTTTGTACACCATCGAATGTTGTCGTACATCGGTATCATCTCCGTCCGTTCATCCGGACAACTAATTCTTATCAACACAACTCCTTTAACTATGGACAGACCGCTGTCATAGCGCAGTTTTTAGCGCGTCGGACAATCATTTAAATGGTCCCGGGTCACAAGTTGATACCCGACAGCGGCATTCATCTTTTCCGACTATTTGTCTTCCATAAATGGGTCGATAATTGTAGGCAAATGTATGATATGCAGCTGGACGCTTTGGAAGGATGTAATGGTAGTCCTTGTGTAAGAATTACCAAAAATCCATTGTTACATACGCCAGCCGTCCCGATGTAACTTATAGATTGTTGAAAGCAGCGTAAAATCCCATTGAAACAAACAAATCAATTACGGATTTGCATAAAACGTTCACAGAATGTTTCCTATCGAGTGATCATGCGCATGTCGCAACGATATTTTGATACATGTTCACTGCTGCGTCTCGTAAAAGATGATTTTGTTGAAAAATTGCCCGTAGCTGCGTATAGTGTGACCTGCACATTTGTTTAAGATTTTGAATGAAGGTTCGTTTACCTTGTGTAACACAATTTCGGTTGAATTTTTGCATGAATATAAAATAATTATGCTATCGAGTTTCTTTAGACCCGAACCCCATCTGGACACACCACTACAGTTGTAATTAGCGCTAGTTCAGGAATGAACTGTTCCCGATTTGGATTTTTTGTGCTCGAGCGCAAAAGCCCCACCCTCGGAATTTCTGCGTAAAATCTCTATGCATCCTCTTAGTGTTGACGCAAAAACACAGACGAAGGGTTTTCTCGTTAACAGATGCGCAAAAATGTTCAAGACCCTTTCTTGGTTTTCTACCTTTACGTATAGTAGAATCTACGATTATTTTTTTCTGGTCGATTTTATGCGTGTTTATATGTAGTTCCTATAGGAGACGTGGAAGAATTGTGCGTGTTTCGTACCCAACCTTGAATTTTGACGCAAAAACAATTGCGGGGACGAGGCTTTTGGGCCGGGGCCGCGGCAGAAAATCAAAGATTTGGGAGTGTTCATTACTCTCTAGTTTAGAAAATTAGTCCGCTTTGTAAAAGTTGGCTTTAGTTTGAAAACTCAAATTCATAACAAAGGCATTTCACGGAAATCTGTATCGACTTCTTACAAGTTTACTAAATAAATGCTTTATTGTGTGATTTAAATAAAATAGTCATTTTGTCTTGGTCATAAAGATCACGGCATTTGTGCATTTCTTTAAGTAAAAAAAAATAGTTAACTTTCAATAAAAGAAAATCGGCGTGAACACAGTAAGATCACCGTAAATACAATGATGTTGTAGTCTATAATATACATCAATAACTTTGTGAATCTTTGGATAATTTCTTTTTCTCAAAATACTAATCCATTCAAATAAAATTCATTTCTCAAAAGCATCCTTTCGTCACCAGTTTCTTCCTGAAATGTTCTTGTTTGCGGTCCTATAAATACGGCTCTAATTGATTCGACTAGATGTCCTCGTCTATGTACTTTTGTCTTCCTTAATCATTGGAACCATCCGAGGATGAACACGGCGAAAAAGATCGAAAATTTCGTCTAGACTATTCCATTTACTCTCCATTTCTATTCGATATACTATCGAGTCTCCAGGTCGTGACGTCACGGGGTCAAAGTGTATTAACAGGATACGATAACGGAAGCGAGTATCTTGACAGGTAAAATATCGATTTTTACAGCCGGATTATTCCAGAGCGGAAAATAATTTGACTATGCAGATAGGCGTATTGTGTTGTGTAAACACATTTTAACTTGAATTAGTATTAAAACAAAAAAAAATATTTTTTTTGGACTGAACTAGTACTTTAATTTTATAAGAAGATGCAGGTACCGTCAGTGCTCTGTAATTTCTCTTAAAAAACAATTAAGAGACATTTTGCTAGGGTAAAGACATAATTTTGTACCTACTTCATTACAAAAAAAGGCTAGAAATACGTTTCGTTCCTGATGTTTTTTTTTTAGTTTATAACCTTCATTTTCAAAAACATATTCTATTTTTAGCAGAAGTCAAGGCCCGTTTCTAAGAAGTTTTGTATTTCAGTCGTTTATCATATAACGTTGTTACATTAGTTACAATCTTTTAAAGAGGCATAATCGTAAGTGAAACTAGTGTTTAAAGTGCCTTATACTCAGCCGCGGATCTGATGGCTGTTACCATTTTGTGTGATGGAAATTCGTCTGAATTCTAATCTTAACAGTGACGACTAGCCATTATATATAACTCAAAATGTGAAGGACCACTTATAATATTGTTGGTAGGTTTAAGCCCAAAATGATAGATATTTTTTTCTTTGTTTTGTTTGTTAGAATATGTCCATTTCATGCTAAAACAAATGTTGGTTAATGAACCTTTGAAATGTATCAGTGCTTTTAACTTTGTAGGCCTCATATTACGGGATAACTCGGAGTGAAAGACGAATTTAGCTTTTAGAAAAAACTGACGGAATTTGTTGTAACCGAGACTGTGCAATTGCCTTCGTAGGTAATTGTACTGAATCCGAGACCAAGAGATGATACACAGACATTTGACAAGAATTCCGATGCTATCAAAATTGGATTTAAACAGCCCGTTCGAGTGTTATCTGATATATTTGCAGAACCATGGTTTGCTTGCCTGTGGTGGTATCTGTAGGAGTTTATTGCATGTTTAAGTTGTAGTTAACTGAAAAGGAGTCGGTGGACTTTGGTAGGCAGTCCATTCTTTTAAAGTTTCCTTGTGGTTTTAGATGATTATCCCTCTTTATCCTAAACAACACGGCAAATGTCATATAAGCCAAGACTTTTCTTTGAAATAGATCAGAAACAGTCAATATAGAGCCTTTATGACGAACTAAGGACATACATTAACAATCACGTCATTAAAAAACGCAGCTTTGGAAATCCAGATTTTGTGATAAGTTATTTGCTAGATATGTATAAACATATGATTATGGACTCCCCTCAAAATGTATCCGTATTCGTTTTCGATCAATAAATGTGTCTACATGCTCAGTAAAGGTAATGTTTGGTATAAAAAGGAATTGAAAAATAAGCATACGAATCGTTCCAAAAGCAAAATGATTAATTCCTGATTAACCAATGACATCTTCGATGTATATACTTATTTTTAGAATTGTCTTCTATGCTTTGATTTAAAGGCTTTCGCCTTTTATGACAAACATTTTGTAAAGTGAGCTTATTTAAAAATCAGAAGAAGTTTTTCTGCCTTAAATATTTGGATTAAAATTAAGCATTATCTTATAAATGTTCTTATCAGATTTAAAGAAGTATGTGTTTAAACTTAAATGCCTATCTCAAATTAGTCATCGGGAGAGTGGCGTTTCTTAAATAGACTATTCATAGTTTGTTAAGCAACGGTTTTCCATCACTTGATTAGAAATATTTGAAAAGTAACGATACCCAAAAAACGTGCCTACCTTATCAGACAAAAGTAAGAGCTAAGTTAAATAAGGCTTAGTTACGTAACATGGACACTGTTTGAGCATTGACATCAACAGGACTAGATAGACAGGACTGGATATTCCGTCGTTCCAGCTATTTCATTTATACAGATAAAATGGGGAAAAACATTGAGGAAATGACAGTTGGTCTTCTCGTAAACAAAAGTAATTGCGTGTTTCACAATGAATATGGGTATTATTCTACCAAAATCCCCTCAGGTTCATTGAGACGTTCTACCTACGTTAGTGATAAATCGTCAGATACTAGACAGTTTACATACTTCAACAATCGAGAATTTTTTTCTTAAACTTATGACAGAGCTGATGAGAAAATCCGGGTTTCATTACCTGTACTGTAAACTTACTGCGCAGTTCAATGGAACAATGGACCCATTTAAGGCAATCATCCAAGCTTGTATCGTAGGGCGGTTGAAGCTGTATAAATAGGGGGGCTTGTCAATCCTAAACCGAACATAGTCTGTAAAATCTTCGTACGAACTGTTTTACAGTGGGAATTTGGTGAGTAATATTTTGTAATTTTCTAAAATGTGTTTTCCTTTACAATGTGATTATAAAGAAATAACTTTTCATATTCAAAATGTTGCAAGACTAGCTACTGCGACATATTCAGATTGGTGACGACTCTTGAAAAAAAGGAGAGAAAAAAAAAAACACACACACACACACACAAATTGATAATGCGTGACCTATTGACAAACAGAAATGTGTAGAATCGCCTTCATTAATGTACAGACATGAAGTTCCAAACGAAGCCATAGTTTGACTAAATTCACCAATTTCTCTGTCTTTGTGCCCGTGTCAACTATTAGATAAGTGTCGAAATATGCCGAATTTGGATAACGAAAGTGGGAACGACAGTTATATCGAATGGCTCACACTTATCTTAAGTTTAGCTGAACTAATGCGAAACGTGTCTCCATCACAATGTAAACAAGTACCTTGTCCAGGGTGTCACAGCGATTCATTGCTCAAATTTGAGAGTTTTCTTGCAAAGAACGAGCTTTCGCGCAACGCCAATGACATTGCATTAAAACGAGTCTGTAAGAAGATTTTGGCATTTTTCGAGAAAGTCTTTTACATCAGCATTTAAAATGAGAGTTGTCGATTAAGTTAGAAGAATCGCTTATTCAGGACGCCAATTCACCACTGTATATAAGTTATTCGTCAAAACAGATTACCAGTGGGAAATTGTCTGGTTTTAACAATTCTGTAGAAACAGAGACAATACTCTAGGAGTTGTTCGAAGTGTCAAGTTTTAATTTTTGCTCAGTACGTTTTTTTTTTTTTCAAAACAAAAAGTGGAAATGGAAATCCAGAGTAGGGGGATAACTATATCCGACAAATGTTAACGAATAACAAACCGTATATCCGATATAAGATGTTTTATTGTCCTCGACTGGTTTCACAACGTTCTTCAAGATTTAAACAAATCTACTAAGTAACGACGTCAAATGGCGTTAGCGACGTCGTAGCATAAGAATACGAAAGGGACGTCGCTCTATGTGATGTAGAACGGTTAATTCAATTTCCATTTTATTTGTTCAATAAAACTTTTCTCTTTCTTTCTTCTTAGAACGACACTATCTTTAAGATTTCTTTAGAGGGAAAGGGCTTTGAATGATGGTTCATATGCGGAACATTTAGCTATATGTCTACTCATTTTTTAAGTTTCTAATAGATCGATCTCTGATGTGCTGTTGGTGAAATTCTATTTCTGACTTAGGTTGTATGTTTCACCTATGTTCTCCTCTCCGCAACCTTTATATATTATAAAATAAATAATATAATTGACATCACAGCTTATATTTTCATGAATTGTAAGTCTTTTTCAACGCTAAAACTGATAATGATCGCCTTGTATTAAATAGTGACATAATTCACAATTTGGTCTGTTGCATGGCGGAACTTAGGTTGCGAACTATTTTCTATTTAACTTGCTCATGTAAGGAGGTTTTGTTTCAAGTTGTATTGTTGTCGCTTACTAGATATAACCGTAAAGTTTGGGAGTACATTTCGCATGCGTTGGTAACGTTTTCTTGGGTTGAAGGTGCTAAAATAGGTGTTCGGTTCATTTTTGTTTTCTCTAGTCTAGGTCTCCTGGTTAATCAGATCATTTCCAGATTTAGACTTATCCTTGTAAATCCTGGCGTGAATTAAATCCTTCGGGTATCTTTGTTTCATCTGACTATATTTCAAATCGTGCGCGTGTTTTTTGGATGTAGAAGCATCTGAAACTATTATTTCTCAGTCGTCTGGCTAGGGAGATTTTTGAATTTTTGGATGACAAGAGTGAACTTTAAGTATGTTTTACTGTCTGTTGTATATAGTATATATCAGTAATGATATTATTTCCATCCTTTATTACAACACAATCCAAAAACGATATTTTTTCTTCATTCCTTTTTATCGTGAATTTTATTTTTTAATGACGTCAATGTCATTTTTAACGGCGTATATGACGTTATCAGGGGACATCACTCTAGGTGATGTCAAAAAAGACAATTAAATTTTTTGTTTCAGCAAATTTTTGAACATCCGTTTAGTATACATTCGTTGTATTGGCCGCTTACTCGCAGAATCCGACGGTTTGGTTCCTTGATATGATTTCTATGCATGCACTGACATTTTATTAAATAGATCGTTAGTTTCTACGACGAATTCCTCGCAGCAGCCATTGCATACCAAAACATTAACTACATTTTTGACATCGCAAGACATATTTATTTTACCTGTTATTTTATGTCGAACTTAGAGTGAAATAATTGTTCCTGTATTACGTAATTTCCACGTCCTAATCGTGTTACTCGACCAATAGTTGTTTCTTCACAAAACTTGGCCTTTGTCAGTACACTTTCGTGTGCCGTGTGCCGTGTGATTTGTGTGTGTGTGATATGTGTGTGTGTGTGTGCGTGCGTACGTGCGTGTTTTAATAAAGTCCTTATTTTCAGAAAAGTTCGGCCGATTGCGTACATACGCAGTGGTTTGTCGTGCCTCTCTTAGGAACAACACGCTAGGCGAAAACAGACATTCAGCGCAAATTACTGTCGAAAAAAAAGGTTCGGAAATTTGATTAAAAAGATAATGTTCTGTTTTTGAGAACACTTCTTAAATGGAATAATACGCTTTATTTGGACTAAGAATGTTTAAAAAGAAAACTCTCAATATCAAATGGTTCTTTTACTTTTTTTCTGTAATTAGTAAAATCCAAATCTTATTTTTGAACTTTTATCGATACAAATCTCCAACAGCTAAAAGATAAAAAGAATGGCAATCGATCGCTCAATATTTTGCAGAGTTAAAACGATTTGAATTCTTTTAAAAAGTAATAGAACGTCATCGTTTATTTTCATGTACGATTTACAACTAACTAAACGGTGCACGAGCTTTTTCTCAAAACATCACGCTCGTATTTAAAATGAACCAAAAGGTCTTTTCTTTTATCGTCGATGAGTTTCGGATATTGCATTGCAAGCGTCGATCTTAAAGGATCATATCCCTTAATTGCGATAGAAAATTTGTTTTATTTCATTCGGATAAATTGTCCAAACTTTTATCGGACAAACAACACACGACACAATGCTCTTCAAAAGGTCCCACAGATAAACCGATGGGTTTGCCAAAGTGTTTTCAAGCTGAATGAAATCCAACACAGCGAAATTCATATCCATAATATCCTTCTGATCTTGATCCAATGTCTATATATTCGTATGTATATGTCCGTTATACGGCTGAAAGTCGAATCCTTGGAACTTGGGACAATTTTGATTCTGTATCATTAAAATTGTAATTTCCGTTCTAGTTGCCGCCACTATAGCGCAGTTTGTTAGGTATATAACTTCCCACCTGGTAGTCGTGGGTTCGATCCCCGATGGCGACAAATATCCTTTCCGACGTTTGTCTCTCACCAATGGAAAGATAATCGTAAACCTATGTGAGATAGCAGTCGGAGGCTAGGAAATGATGTAATTGTAGTACAGGTGAAAGAAATACCAGGAATCCATTATTAGGTGCTCAGACCGCCGCGATATAACCGCCAAATTGTTGAAAACGGCGTAAAACCCATTCAAAGAAACAGACACATCCTTTCTAGTTATCACTATGTTTAAGTTCAATGATTGAATATGTAATATTTTTTTTTTACAATTCCAATTATTTTGATACACAACATTTAATGAAATCTACAGAGGTCCTGTATTCATTTCGTTACATCAACATATCTGTCTTATCTAAAGCCACCACTCATCATTGTGCGATAAAAGCTTAAACTTAATTACAAATTCTTTCAATGCAATTGCTCCAAATCAGTGCTACTCGTAATCAGCAAATATATTTTCCCCTAGGTACCAATCTTGCGCACTGACGGTCATATTTATATCGGATAAACTACTAAATCAACAATTCAAATCGCTTTATTTCATATGCCTATAATAATATAGAGTTGTTAAGTTTAAGTCATTTATGAATCGACGATCAGTCTTTCGCGTAGTCTAAGAATATTCCCTTCTTTTTGTTGGCTGTACAGTGTATTGAACTCAGGCCCTGCAGGGAGGGGAAACGGAGGTAGTCCATAAACAATGCTTCAAGCAGAGATTTCTAGAAGAGGTCGGAATATCGATCCACAAAGAGAACAAGACATACAAAATTATGCGCAGAACTTATCAGAAAGTCAATTAATTAGTATTCCCGAGCCAAGGCATTCGCATAGAAGACCACCAAAACAAACAGTTTTCCTGTTATTGGCTTACAAATAACAAACCAAATAGAAATAGTAAAGAATTCGAGTCTTCAACTGGAGATTTAACGGACGGATGCACGCACGCACTAAATACGAACACCTGGCCACGGCATAAGCTCTGCTAAATTCTGACATTATTTTGAAATGAATGAAAATTTCACTTATACATTAGTTTTGAAGTTCTTTTATATACTCAGACGAAAAAAAATGCGAATCATTATTTTTCTTGTGGGGTTTGTTTATCAAGATCTATTGTAGGGGATGGTAAAACGAAAGAACACCATTCAAATGATTTTCAGTCGACTGAACTAAATTTCCTACATTATTCTCTTTTTTAGTGATTTGCACTTAAAGGGATATATAAAATACGTACTTAGTTTTTTGTATGAGAAAAAAATATCTAACGAGGTTGGGAGAATTGATTATTGTCGAGGCTCTGCCGAGACAATTATCAATTCCTACAACCGAGTTAGATATTTTTCATACAATGTTTCTAACTGAAATGCAAGTTTTTTTAAAAATAACCGCATTATATCATTGTTCTGTAAATAGCTATGTGATAACATAAAAAATCATACGGGATGTTATCACATGGGTATTTGTATAGATAAAATTAGGAACCATTAAGGATCTAAACCCATTGATCTACATGTAGTCATGTCGGAATTTAAGTTCAGTGTTAAATGATACATAAATGCATAACATCATTACTTTTTTCATGTATAAGAAAACATCTGGTTGAGCCATCACTTGAAAAAGCAACCTCTGTAATGACAATCTCGAGCATCATTAACTGTACCAAAACCATAAGTTTATGAAGACTTTGGGCTGGTCATTTTAACAATGGTCCACAAGAAACCTTTCAGCGTAGCGATGGCGTTAAAGGGACATCAAATCAATATATTTTGCGTTTTTCTTGCAATATGACTGAAATTCTTCCGCTCTTTTTTATATCATGTGCTCGAGACATCTAATAGTAGACGAATTAATCGTGTAATACAAACATTACAGGCATTTCAACTTTGGTCTATGAGGTTGGAAAACATTACGCTGACTTATTTCTTCTTTATTTGAGAAATTGTTGTTATTGTGATGAGGTAAGATTCATTTAAAAAAAATCACTGCAACACAATTCCGTTTTTGACGACCATAAACAACCTTTGAAAACATGGAGGAAAATGAAGAAAAACCCTCAATATAAGATAATGATATTTCATCAAAGAATGTCGTCATGTCTGCTTTTAAAAATCTGAATCAATTTAGATTACTGTCGTATGTTTATGGGTTAACAAAGTGTGGATAAAGTATTAAAAGTAAAATACAATTTGATAGTGTTTGCTTCTTTAATCAAATGATAAGTACTACAGAAAATTAGCAAAAAATGAACGAATGAAATAAGAATATCGTAGATTAACGAACTTCCTTATTTTCAAGTATTGTTCAAAGAATTTGTGTCTGTTATGATTCCAACGCAGCTTTCAACATAATTCAGCTTAATCTTCGCGACCGGTGTAACTACCAATTGTTTCCTATCGTTTTCTACAGCGTAACAACAACACAAACAAGACAGAACATCACACTAATGTTTGATTTCATTGAATTAAAAGCCAAATTACAATGAAAATGACAGACCTTTTTTTTGTTCTACACACTTGAATAGTCTGGTAAATTCATGTAGCGTCAGTTCAGCTCAAACAAATTACAGTAAGGACACAACTGTTTTTCTTCGGTCAAATCTATACTCATATTATTGGATTGCTGTTGATTGAATATATGTGAATTCTGACTGACTTCATCACTTAAGTATACTTGAAAGTTGGAAAGTTAACAACATCGTGGAATTGACAAGGTAGGATTGATTTAGAAATAGAATTAAATTGGCGTGATGGATGAGATTTGAATGGCATTGAGAACATTACTCCCTTTCATAAAATATTCATATAAAGTCTATAATTGCATCTCTTTTCTTCAGGGACCAGTAAGACACTTGTAATTTCAATTATGTAAGTAAAATCGCGATTTTCCGCTATATTGACTATATATATATATTGAGTATTTTTATGGGGTTTTTAAATGGTTTGTGATGAGTGTTTGTTATGATTCATTGATCATTTAGCGATCATTTTGAATGATTGTGATTTGAATGGTTGTCACTTTTACAATGTTATTGATTATAACTGGGTCGACTTTAATTAGTTTAGCCAATTGTTTTATGTAACTCTTTTAAACGTCTCCCCTTGTTTAGGAACGTTATTGAACGTTTTATTTAATATTTACCCTATAGCTACATTGCGCCCTCAGAGTTTTTTGTGGGACATGGTTCATATCTGAAGAAACACTTTGCGACTTAATGCGATTGCGTTGAAACATTTTGACGAAGTTATTACGAAAGTTAAGTCCAAATTATAAGGCGTTTCAACTATATTGATTGTGTTTCTTCGTTCTTTTTGTATTTTGTTCCATAAAACAGCTTTATTTCCAATATATCGTGTGTCACATGACAAAGGAAAGGATTTGCAGCATTTTTTTACGTACCAATACTTTCCGTCCAACAATGATATCAGATCCCTATAATCAGCCAATCAGAAAGATATATATTTCTAGCTTACACATTTCAAATAATCTAGAAATGTGCCTATTAATGGATTTATTCGTGGGTGAAAATAAATAAACTCATATCCTGCAAAATTTAAATTTTGAATCTTCATATTTGCTCTTTAGGGGCATTATAGTTTTGATCGGCTGATCGAGAAATTGTTTGAAATAATACCGAACGTGTGGTTTGGACTAAACCAGCGTCATTTGCAATCATTTAACGATGAAAACAGACTTTATGTCTTGAAGTGATAGTCGATATTGCGAGACAATATGTTCAAAACATTCTTTTTCTAATAAAATGGTTTATTGAAAAACATCACAACAACAAAGACAGAACTTATCTCCTTAGGTATATCATTAAGAGCTAAAAGTTGCAAAGTGAAAAGGCTATCGTTAGGTTGCCGTCCTTATGAAATAAAAAAAAATGATAAAAAAATGATTCGATAGGGCAATTTAAATTTTAAATTCTGTTTAAATATAGAAATGAAGTCGGAATGAACAGTGAAAATATAGACTTGTTTTCTCGTACAAAAAAAAGAGCATTACCCAATCAATTCAAGCTAACAATCGTTTCAGGATGGATTGATGTAGTCTATAGAATGCAGCGACACAGCATTATCGAGGAAGTATATCTGTAAGGCGATATGGAATTTTCTCGAAATGAAAATGATAATAATGATAAAAAATATGATATATGAAATAGAATAAAATGTATTCAAGTCACTGTCTTAATTTTTGCCCGCATATAGATCTATAATCATAAAAAACATTGAACTCAATAAAAATAATTAATATGGCATAGTTTGGGCTGAACTTAGTTCTAATAAGTTCAAACACTCGCTTGATATTACATATCATCAATCCTCAGTACATGTTCATGAATATAAATGAGTCATATAAACGCAAAAAATCAATGATTCAAATCGGTTTCAAGATAATAACGCTAAGACTGCAAGGCATGTGCGATTGCGTCCGTTCCTCAATCCTTGTTATTTCGCCTTCTATATTTGCAAAAAGATTTAAAAATAACACGACACAATTGTTCTATATCATTAGTAGATGTGGTATTTGAAAGATATACAGTTAGCTATAAGTTTAAGGGTACATCCCAAGGTCTAACACCTTCAATCTTAAATGCGGACTGAACAGCAGTTGTCCAGAGATAACCACCTAGGGTTGTCAACTTGATTAAAATCCTAGTTTCGAATACACCACTAACGTACTGTATCAAACGGCATGTATTTAAATATACCATATTTTTTTTCTTTACAGAAAGAAATGACTATGCCTCTTCGAACCGTCTCTGCTATTCTATGTTTATCTATATTAGTCGTCTATGAAGCCTCTGCATCTGCTGCAAACGATAAAAGTGAGTATAACCGTCTATGTGCACTTTTCATCTGTATTCAACTATCTGTTGAGTTGTGAATCTGATGTTTATGTTAACCTCAAAAAAAGATATTTGAAAATACACCAGTCAGTGACCATAAATAACCTGAAACATTGTATCATGATCGCAAACCGCCTTAAATGTCCGTGAAGCAATCGCAAATAAATCGTAATTGGCAAGCAATTAACTCTCAAGCGATTTATAACGCTTTATGACGCCTTACCTAACGATTTGCGATGCATTGCAAGTAGCTTAGGACTACTACCGATTTGAATGATAACCTTTTACGACTGCTTTACGTATTACGAACAATCAATTTAAGCATTGTTGACTTCTTTACGGTACTTAACGAATGCGATCAAATCTACCAACCCTTCTTTATCAAGATCCACCTTTCGTTGATGGCAGAAAGTTGCTTGCGAGGGTTCCAAGTTCGAAGCATATATTTGATACATAAGAATAAATCTTGAAAAATAGGAAAAACACAAACAAACAGATGTTCTAGTCTTGACTGAAATTTCTCCATTTAAGAGTTGATAAGAGTATTCGTTGGTTTCATGATAAATGAAAATTAGAACCTAATCACACTGTAGGATTATGCGATTTTGCCAAGGTGTATAAAAGTTTATAATACTATATATCTACTAAGCGTCGGTAGTGAAGACCCTGTATAGGTAGATTTGGCCCCGATTCAATAAAATACTGTTGATAACATCGTGAAATTGGCATTTATTTCGAGCAAAGTATTCTAAATCCCTAAATTAGCGCCCCATTCATTTCAAAAAATCAACCCCACAAATTTGAAACGCTCCGACATCGCTGAAAAGCTCTTTAAAATCGTTTAGCATGATCACATTTTTATGTAAATTGAATTAATCATTCTATGACGTTTAAATTGATCTAATGAGTAAAGGGATCTAAATGTCTGTCATTGATTCAAAGTGGAAAACTACCAGGCTTACAAAATTTTGACAACTATATTCGGGAATTAATCTACAAGGGAACATTCCAGCAAAGTTTCATTGGAATCAGCCCAGCCGTTAGGAGGATTTCTATCAAGGATTTCATAGTAAAAATACAAAGCCCTATCACGACCATACTTATGAGGAAATTAGAATTTGAAGAAAGACTATCCAAGAAACCATTTTAGTCATTTTTTTTCAATTTGGCCAAAGATCAAAGGTTTCCGCGTGAATAAATGCCATGCCGAGCAAGGGTAGGCATGAAACCAAAAAGCTAATCACACTATATAAAGATCTAAATTTCGTAATAACAACTGCCTTGCATGTTGTATAATTTCAATGAAACAATTAACCAGTTAACAGGGAGCATGTCCTTTTTTATCATAGTTTGTTTATAGAATAACAAATTTTTACCGTTGTTTATGGAAAATTTAACCACGCTTCTGAGTTCTAAGGCTCAATAAATAATCCACGAGAGCTTTACCATCTGCTGCAATAGACTGTCATTGTTTCGCAAACACTAGAGTCCAGCTTCAGTGCACCTAGGGCCTTTAAATGGTGGCACAACCAAAACAATATCCGACGAAATATTTTCGAATTTAGCTATAGAATCAGTACTGTTGGAGATATTTAGCATTTTGCACGAGCAACAAATGATTAAACTTAACACATTTCGACCAGATGCTCACGAAGTCTCTGTGGCACCGATTTGGGCTTCTGTTCGACATGCAACAATTTATCGAACTGAGAACAGGGGATATTGAGTAGGCTCTGAGATGACTTCAACACAATTGTCCAGACAGAAAACTGTCCAGGAGACTTACATTAAGCCAATCTGTCATTAAGCGGCAGTATGAACAATGTCAAACTACAGGTTCACCTGATAAGAGATCAGTCCGACGGACAAGATATACTGAATGAAGGATACTTCTCTGCCGTCAACTCTAGGCTCTTAGCTACCATTCCATCGCCTATATGCCATTTTCAGACAGTCTAAGAAGCGTTACCATCATCACTAAGGGTTGCGAGACTGAGGCCCGTTTCCTGCAATATGTGGGATGCATCGGAGGTCGACTGTTTTTCACAATCACATCAATCGGCGTCATTTTTTGACTACATATAACACTAAATGTCTAAATATGTTTCCCAACATAAGCACAATGAAGTTACAGATGATCCGTTGTGTCCGATCAATTGACGTTGCTATATATTGACCCCTTGTATATCCTTCGGCGTGATGGGGTAAAGAGCTTACTCCAGCTTTTTCCAATTCTTTCAATGGTTGCAAGTAGCGATTCAATCAGGTGCCACAGAACCATGCTTATTCATTGTGTCCTTGGAACATTAAATTATTTTTAAAAGACGATTTAAAAATTCGGTCCTGAACTTACCAAAATCAACAGTTTTTTGCAACTTCACAAAATTGGGTTGGGAACTTTCGGCGATTCACCTACATTTCAAAATGATTTCTTGGTAATTTTGTTTGCAGTTTTCGTAAGCCAAAATATTGAATTTACTTCGAGCAAAAACAAAATTTGCAGTGTTTATTTCTTTCAAAAAATGATAAGGGAATGTTTTTCTGGCCCTTAAATTTTGTTCTGCAGTACATTACTTTTTGTAAATTAAGAGATAAGAATAGTATTTTGATGATTTTATAAAGTATGAAACTAACTAGAGCTGCTTGAACAGCTGTTTCCCTCCACTGGCCTGAACCTACTGATATGATGCAATGAGAATTTAAAAGAATGAAGGGATGTTTATTTTAAGTAAATAGGTGTTTTAAGTGTCACATGCTGAAATATATCTGCAAATAAAATTTCCTAACTGATGAATAACAGAAAGAACAATAGCCTTGGCATGTCGTACAATGGAATTAGGATGATATCAATCTATTATTTTTAGAGAGAATGATTTTCAAAGTTTCCACTACTATAATACACGAAGAGAATCGACCTCCCTCCATAAAAGACATTTTAATAAATTGGATCACATTATTTTTGTGTATCCTTAATAAGGTTAGCCCAAGAATAACTTATATATGTGAAATTTGGTTGATGACCATAAGTTAAATTTTGAGAAAATGATTTCCAAAGTTCCCATCATAAAGCAGAGAGGAATTTTCTCTGCCAATAAAAGACATTTTTTCATCTGATCACGATTTTTTCTAATTGATAAAGGGTCATCTAAGAATCATTTAAGTTGATTATCAGCATGATTATAAGAAATGATTTTCAAAGTTTCGACTATAATATAACCTCTTAGAGAAATGACCTCCGACTATAAAAAGACATATTCAAAAGGTGCATAATTTGCACAAAATGCATTTAGAATTATGCCCTTGATATCATAATGTGCTTATTTGATGATGAACGTGTGTGCCAAGTTTGAAGTGAATAGCTTAAATAGAATCAATTTTCACAAAATCTAAATTGTTTCGCCTGACGACGACAACGACATCGACGCTATCCGGTTTTCTTAAAAAACGGCCGAGTTTATAAAAAAACAAAATCTCCAAACTTACACAATAGTAATGTCTACCTTCTTATATGGTAGACTTTTAGAAATGATAAGATTAGCCGTAAGATAACCAATTTCCGGCGCCCCGAACCCCGATTCAAGGAATTTCAGGAATTTTTATTTCGAAGCAAGGAAATACACCCCCCTCGACTCGACACACACAAACCTTCATTTTTCGTCCACACTTTGTATTTTTTTTATTTCCTAGCTAAAAATTAAGTTCCATTTGTGCTTCTTAAGTCCATCATTCTGGATATTTCTTGAGAAAAATAAACGACTCTCAAGTGTTAAAACTCCTAGCTCTATCTTTAGTCTGTAAGTACGAGCTAAATGGTTGCACAATGACCTTCAATTGCTTTTCAACTAAATTATGCTGATCACCAATGGCGGCAGTCATTCTTTTTGACCATTTATCTCTCACCAATGGGTTGATTATCGTAGAACTATTATAAGATAGCAGCTGGAGGCTAGGAAAGGATGTGGTGTTTGTACTGGTGAGAGAAATACCATTGTTAGGTGCTCAAGCCGCCGCGATATAACTGAAAAAAATATTGAAAGCGGCGTTAAACTCCATTCAATCAATTAACTAAATTATGGAAACAATTATGAAAACAATGATAAGCAACAGTGGAGTTTGTTTTTCGAATCGCTCCTGAAGTGCATCTTTTGAGGTGGACCTACCAAATAAAATACGGGATGCTCAATTTGTTATTGTGATGTTTTAGTAACCTGCAATATGAAGAAAATAATGGCAGCTTCATTTTTCTGGCCCTGTCGATGTAAGGGTGATGGACGTTCTAGGTAGTGTACGACAGAGAGTACTGTACCGAACCATAAAGTCTGGAAATACATCAAGATGAGCAGACAATCATAATTATGGTTATAGGTTAACCCACCGCAAAAAAATGAACTTGCCAAACCTGTACTTGCCAAACCTGTTGTAGAAACTAAAATGACAAACTGGGTGTTTGTCAAACAAAATGACCAAATTACGTGAAATTCATTTCAATTCAAGATCACATGCAAACTGTGCACATTACACAAGAAATCGTTCGTTCGTTCGTTCAATATATCCCTCCATTCAACTAGAGTACCACCATCTCGGTGTAGTTGTTTGTACGAATTTGTAGGGCAGTACGCGCACAATTTGAAAATTTATCATAGTGATTTGGAAATTTAAATTAAGAGTAAAAGTACTTTTATTTTATGCTATTAAGAAATAAATTTCTAAAAATTGGATGTCTTCAATCATACAGTAAGATTGCTATATTGAAATGTTTAAAATGTCATATTTGTTTTTCAGCCCGTTAGGGCATGTCAATTTGGTGAACCCCCGCTGGCCTTCAAACTAAGAATTGAACACAAAATTTAATAAACTAAAGAAAATGAGTAAAACAAATGATGAACTAAATAAAATGAGTGAAATTTTAGATTCAAGTTACACTGATCCAGTCAGACATGGGTGACCATAAGTATTCATTATTTACGCTTCAGACTTGTGGAACGGAAACTTATTTACACAGTCTTACTTCATAAAATCACAAATCCAAAGGATTATTAACCACTATTGTCCTTTTACGCAGTTTTATCAAATTACCTGACTCATAACAATACGTTTTCACCTTTCATGTGTCCTAAAAAAAATGTGTGATTTTACGCATGCTATTTTACATTTTAAGGTGGGAGATCTTTTGAAGATGAATATGAATCATGCTATGATAGTATTCCAATCCTGATAGGGATGGAAGAAAAGTTAAAGCAAAATATTTTGAAGATCGCGCTGTGAAACAGTTCTTATTGTATGAATAATCCTAATGATTTTTTCCCTTGTCTTTTTTTAGAATTAATCTGGGAATTTTTCCGATCCCTTGTCTAATAGGTAAACATGTATGTAGAATATTTTAGATCTTTCTAGAAAGTGAAAGTGATTCAAGCTCTAGAATCTTCAAATGTTCTATGCTATTCTAGATTGTTCTGTGGTATTATATAAAGAGATTCCTACAGCATTCTTGGTTCATTTGGTTTAGACTAATGGTTTCATTTAGTAGTACTGTGTCAAACTAAAAGGGGATTTCTCGTTATCCTAAAAGTTTGATTAAAAGTGTGGTTAATTTTAAATTCGGATATTATTGGACTTATTATTTGTGGACCAGGAACTTTATTTAGATCTAAAATTAAAACTTTAGGATTAAACATTCAAGGTTTTGTAATTTGTTTTTGCATTAATTTCATATTGTCAATAATTCTGTTATTATTGTCAATAAATATTGTTAATTGTAAAGTTTGTAGCTGGCTTCTTTATTCTTGTTACATTTGCACGTAACATTATAATTTTTGGTAAAATTTAAGAATAGGATTTTCACCTCCGGGTGTCGTATTTTATAGGTGGTACGTTTATTACGGATGAGGTGTATGAGGTGTATAAGGTGATGTATAAGGTGAAATACAGTAGCTCCTTCACTTTCCATTTTCTGCCGTGTTTATTTTAAACTCTAATATACGCTGTCACATCTGTTATCACCATTTTGCTATGATATCGTAGGTCAGCAGCTGTTAGTGCCAGTTACGATGATCTGTCTGTCCATGCTTATGTCCACACAACCATCCTACAACAATTAATATGAAAAAGGCAAAACCTCAAAACGATCGAATTCTCTAATTGTTGTCTTTAAAAATGTATTATAAAAGGCATTACACTCTTTAACATTAATGTAATGAGTTTGCAGGAGGAATTTCATCTTCAGGCTTAACTTTTATTTCCAATTCAAATGTTTTGAAACTATACCAGTAACTCATTCATTTGTTTACTTCTCTTATGATCATTAGGGATTCGTTTTGCAAAACTTAAATGGGCCTAAATAACTCATCTACATTTCATTGGTCCAGTTGATGTCATCCAAGTACAATTTGGGCAAAGTTTCATTGAAATTAGTCAAATGGTTTAAAAGGAGATGGTGTTTTAAAACAATAGGGCCAGAATGGCCCTTAACCGCTCACCTAAATTTTATTGGTTCAGTGGAACATATCAAAGTAATTTTCATTCACATTTGCTGATGAGGAGATGTTTTTCAAAGAATTTAAATTGACCCTGTCCACCCATTTTTAACTGAGGCCACTCAAAATAAGCCACCCCCTCCCTACCATGCCCATATTAATGGGCCAATCGAAATTTCACGAACAATTTTTGAAAAGAGTCTCCAAAAGAACATTCTGGTAAAGTTTCATTGAAATTGGCCGAGTGGTTCAGGAGGAGATGATGTTCAAAGATAGCAGGCTAAAATTAAGCCCCGCCCTGCCACGCCCTTATTTATGGGCCAATCAAAATTTTGCAAACAATTGAGGAAAGGGTTACCCAATGAACATTCTGGTAAAGTCTCATTGAAATCAGCCTAGTGGTTCAGGAGGAGATGTTGTTCAAAGATTTCGGCTCAAAATAAGCCCTGCCCTGCCACGCCCATATTTATAGGCCAATCAAAATTTGACGAACAATTTTTGAAAAGGGTCACCCAAGGAACATTCTGGTAAAGTTTCATTGAAAGGGGCCCGATGGTTCAGAAGGAGATGTAGTTAAAAAATTTAGGGCTCAAAATAAGCCCCGCCCTGCAACACCCCTATTTATGGGCCAATCAAAATTTTACGAACAATTTCAGGAAAGGGTCACCAAAGGAACATTCTGGTAAAGTTTCATTGAAATTGGCCAAGTGGTTCAGGAGGAGATGTCGTTCAAAGATTTCAAAGTGAAAAATGCCATGCCCATATTTATGGGCCAATCAGAATTTAGCCAACAATTTTTAAAGAGGGTCACCCAAGGAACATTATGGCAAAGTTTCATTGAATTTGGCCCAGTGGTTCAGGAGAAGAAGAAGTTTTTAAGATTGTTGAAGACGGACGACGCACGACGGACGATGACCGACGGACTCATGACCATCCTAAAAGCTCCTCTTGAGCACAACATGTTCTTGTGAGCTTTTAGATAATTTTACTCATTTGCTCTAAGGTAGTGGACTCA